>JAWNPN010000057.1:4250000-4850000 GCA_035047485.1 Drosophila peninsularis | reverse complement strand
TAATAGTACTATTAGTAATAAATAAAAATATATAAATTATAATTGCTGTATGAATTCTAATAATAGTACTAGGAATAATAAGAATGATAATAACTATAGTTACAATAGGAAGAAGAATTAACAAAACAAGAAAACCTGAAAACATAATTTCATCTTTTTTCATTTATTGAAACCAAAAATCACGTATATCAAAATTTGAGAGTCTCTTCAAACAAAAAGTGACAGAGTCGAAGGCAGCTGATTGTTGGCTGTAGTTAAAGCATCTCAACAGAAGACTTTCCTTGTTCAGGTTCAGTTTTAAATGAAGTACTTCAATAAGCCTTCTCTTGGCAACCTTAAATATATAATTAGTCTCTCTAATGAAGTCTAAGGAAATACTACTAATTATAATATATTATATATTATATTAATTATTATATAATATATTAATTATAATATAATATAATATCAATATCTGTTCAGTTAACTAAGCTTATCGCCAGCAAACACTCCTCTAATATACTACGTGTAGCCCAGCTCAAAAGGAGATCTGTAAGAAATTCTGTTCTATGTGCCTTTGTCTTCCATTCATTTCAAATTGCACACTCGAGTCATGAGAGCATATTCAGCACTTTATCAAACTCGATTTATTTCCATTTAATTCTCTGTTCTCGTTCGCTGCTGCGCTGGCTGTCGCAAATGTATTTAACACAATAATTTTGTAACAATTTGCAATATGTTTTGTGCGACCCAAATGGCAGTGGGAAGCCCCTGTGCCCCCGAGCAGCCGTCCCCCGGGCACATTGATTTGTCGCCTGATTGTAAATTATGGCTCTGGCCATTTTGTGTGGCTGCCAACATTTGAATGGGCATCGTTTTTCATGGCAGCGTCTTTATTCTTTCAGCCCTGCTGGCAGGCGGCGACCATTTTTCAGACCGGAAGTTGGCATTGTGTAATTGTTTATCTAAATGCTGGCAGTTGCCGGAGCGGAAATGTGGGCCTCTGATATGCCCAGTTGTTGATGGCCAGCACTTTTCGTAATAACTACGCATATTATCGCCAAATGATTTATGTGTCGCTCCTAATGCGGCCCAACTGCATGGAGGACTGACAAGATCAGTAATTGGATTATACTCAAGTAGATGGCAACTCGATACGCCCGATACGCGATGCACTGGAATCGAGAAACGAGGAGGAGACTGCAACACAATATGGAAATTTGGCTCTATTGTCATTTTTATTGCCTTTACTAATGGTTTTTGGCTTGTCAGGCTGAATTATGGCTGGGCAAACAGGCGCACGCACAATTGACATGTAGTAGGTGCCAGGAGACGCTCACACAGCAGTTTGCAGCGCGAGGGCGGTCAAGGATAACTGAGGCGGCTCAGTGTGCGGGGCGACGGGGACAAAGGCTGGCTTGGTCCTGCTTTGCCTCGCAGGAGGCAGAAGTCAAACGAATTTATAATTTATTGCCCTCCATTTGTTGCAGTTGACCGTAAAGAAAGCCAGCCTGGCCCATGGCACAGCATTATTGTTTTCATATGGTTTCTAGTTTGTCAGCAGCAGTCGAGCGGTCGAGCGGTCGAGCGGGCGAGACAGCCAGCAGATGTATTTGCCTGAATAAGTCTCGGTCTCAGTTGTCCTCCAGGCAGGGTCGATTGTCCTGCTGAGCGTATCCAGCATGCCCGCAATACATATTTGCCCTCACAAATCAAACGCCTAATTTAACGCAGCGAATCGAGAAATTAATGTAGTGCTAGAAATGTCATTGAGAGTCTGGAAAAACTCGTACGACTATAAAGCATTTGTTTATTTTACTTGAAACTTTTATAAGTGGAGCGAAAAGTAAATTTACAGCCGACTTTTGCGCTGATATTTGCTTAGCCTTGCAGCTAATACCAAATAAATATTTATTATCTATTCATTAGAGTATGCTAGTAAATTAAAACTAATTCATTAATTAGTAGACGAAATAAAAATATTTTTTAAATAGAAATATAAATATAAAAAAATATATATATAAAAAATTTTTTTTTTATATAAAAGTCAGAGTTAAAATATAGTTGTGTGATTTCTATTTTCATAAATTTCATAGAAATATGTTTTAAAATAAATAATAATTATTAGGCTCATACTGGCATAGTTGTCCAAAAATTAGTTAAGGTTTATCGATAAATGCGCTATAGAGTTAAGAACAATAAACTGAAAATTGAAAAAAAAAAATAAATTTTTAAAAAATTTTAGGCAACGTTATTTATCCAAGTTTCGCAAAGGGAAATTTTAGCCTCTTTTATTTACTCAGCTTAAAATATAAATAAATATTTATAAAATAAATAAATACTCTCAGAATATTCCTGATGATAATGGGACATGCTGGCTGTTTATATCATGAAGTATCATTAGCAACATTATTTCTGACTGAAGCTGGGGTGCTGCTGATGCAAGTATATATCAATATATTATCATATTATGTAGCTGCTTCAGCTGTCTCTGAATAATAGCCTGTATAAATACAGGATATAGTACATCTACCTTAGTTTAAAGTTCTACTTCTTGCTATAGGTATATAGAGCCTGTTCGAGTCGAAGAAACCTTCTTGTAATTAGCCATTGAAACAAGCCCCATTCTGTCAATTGAAATGGATTCAGTTGTGAACGCCTTTTGCTCTCTAATCTGCAGACCGTAAGCGACTTAGCTCGATTGTCACTGTGCGCATTATTCACGTCTCTGATCAGAGTCGCTGGGTAGTGGCTAAGTCACGGTACTTGTAGGGTTTTACCGCTAATTACACATTATTCGCAAATTGAGTACACATTTCAAGCTAAACAGCTCATTTGATGCGGCTTAGCATGCTGGCTCTGAGCTACACTGGAGGCGATTCGCGACGAGCATGTGTAACAGCTGAGAGTGTATAATTTGAGGAGCTGTCTGTATAATTTTCATTTATCACCTTTGCCTCTGCGAGCCGAAAGCCTAACAAAAAAGACCCGCAATTAAAAGTCAATTAGGCCGGGCCAAGACAGAAAGGATACGGGTTAGTCTACAGCAATTCGAAACAGCTGACGGGAAGCACACATTGCTAATTGTTGGTTGGACATGATGAGTGTCATGTTGGCTCAGCCCTCAACTATGCATTCGAGGCGGCTGACCCACAAGGAACAGAAACAACACAACAAAACAAAACGAACAAACCTTTTTTAGCACCTTGCAGTTGTCAAACACTGAAGGCTAACAAACCGGATTCTCCACTCGAATTGGCAACGAAGCTTGCATGCTCTATCGAGGAGGAACTATCATGGGAAACGTTATTGGACCTGCTTCTAGCTAGACCTATGACTATATATTGCTCTTGATCCTCGCTGTCATGTCCCTTGAAGTGTATCACAATTGTCGCGAAAAACTCAAAGTCATCTACAATTACGAGGCAAAAGTGTGAACTCAACGCCTGCCAGGGGAACTGCCCACTAACGCCTCCTTTTCGCTACAGGAAGTCGGTGCTCAGAGCTAAGTCGTGTAGGTATAACCAGAGCCGTAGGCGGAGTGGTCCGGCCAGGATTAGGCCGTGGGTAAAGCACTTGTGACAGAAGGAGGACGAGCCATGATAGTGTCGGAGGTTCAGCTGAACTCTGAACTGTGACCAAGTCGAGTGCTGTCAAGGGTCTATCGACTTCTGCAGTTGCCTCCGCCGGTGTCGCTGTCGTTGTCAGCTTAAAAAACTGCCGGGCCCACATGCATGCTTATGCGGAGGATTGTAGCACATGCACGCTGGCTTTTCGGGCCCGTGTGCCCGAGTTGCCGTAAGTGAATAAGTATTCGCGCTAAGATTCAGTCAACCGCATTAAGTATTTAAGCACTCAGCATACTCTGCAGACGGTGCACGTATCACATTGCCAGGGCTCTCGTTAATCGCAGCTAGGAGCCAGCCCCCGCCCACTGCCCTTTCCCCATTTCACATTTGGCATTTGGCATTTGCATCGCCGAGTCGCTTGCTTGGCATTTTTCCACAACAGCGGATACACTTTGAGGTAGCTTTTCCGCTAATGAACGCATTAGGCCGGGCCCGTTCCATATCACACGACTTACACCTTGTTCTCGGCTTAGTTCTCTTTCATGCACTTCGCCTCGGGCTACGTTTATTTTATTAAGTACTTAGCATGGGCCGCTGTACTCTAGCCTTTGCCGTCGACATATTTAGGTACACTTTAGCCACAATTAGAGACATGCTAGAGCTCTGTGCAGGTACGCTGAATTACACAACGTTTGAGGTTAAGCGGATTTTGTAATTATCCGACTCTGAAAGGCAGGCTTAAGCAACCAAATGCAGCGCCCTCTCACTGCCAGCTCCGGCTGTTGATTCCGATGGCCCCTTAAGGGTTGCTGGAGTGAATGCCGCCCTAATGAAACGCTCCCTAATAAACGATGATGTAGTGAGCAGCTTTGCTGACGCTTTGATATGTGACTCAAGATTAAAACCGAAAGCATAATAGATATTAGATAAAATATATGTAGTATTATATTCAGGTAGATGGACTTGGAACATATTCAGATCATGGCATCAACACCCAAGTGAAGTGATCTTGGGTCTGGGGAATGGCTAAGTAATATAAATTGAGAATATCCAAGAAATATATGAGATAACAAGAAAAAAAAGAAATTGCCTAGATGCGTATGGCTTGAGCTATACAGCCATACACTGCTTAAAGTCTCTAGGTTCTGTAATTTACGAGTTCGCTGGGCAGAGGGACATGGCTAGATCGGGTGTCTGCCATGCCTCCTTCAGCCTGTTACATGCAGTTCACCCTGAAATTCCCCCTTTCATAGGATTAAGTACAACAGGAACTGGAAATAATTGTAATAACTTACCCCAACTCCAAGCTAAGTACTTTGCTCGTATTCAATCAATCTACATTAACAAGTTATCAACTCGATTAGGTAAGCAAGTAGGGCTTTCGGCTAACGCATATATTAGCACAAAAATTCAAGCCCAGATGCTCTCCCTGAGACAACTCAGCGAGTCGGAGCTGCAGCTGCATTTCATGGCTTATTTAGCTAATGACTAAATCTGAATTTCGACTTGTATACCTCAGCTGCGTGTATGATTTTCCCTCAGCTGCACGTGCGTCCGAGCCGATGGCACGCACTGTGGGCGGGGGCTCTATTATTATACGACAACAGTTAATAAAATCTAATATGCTTACCACAAAATGGTTGTTTGGGGTTTGTAATTATGCACGTTAATTTCCCCCTGGCCGAGCCCAGCTTTCTTGCTTATTAAATATGCGGCCCGGGGTGCTCGAACAAGACCCAAAACCCCAAAACTTGTGTCTGTCTGTGCGGTGGTCTCCGCTTGCTACTTACTTATGAAATTGTTCATTCCGTTTGTATGACCGCATGGAAATTTTCATTTTATTGGCGCCGGGGGCGCTGTCTGGCTGATAGCTCCCTTCCCAACCCTCCACACTCCACAATCCATGTTCCATGCTCATACGCATATGTATGTATATGTGCATGTGTGTATGTATGTAGCACTCGGCATACCAAAATCCTATAAGTAATTGTCATCGTAGTTCGGCGCCTCTTGTTGCCTCTCTGTCCGATACATGCTGGCTCTCTCTCTCTCTCTCTGTCTCGCTCTCCCCCATTTGCATTTATATTAATTAAGCGTCGCTGGGGCTGCCTTCCTGTCGTTGTCTACGTGGTTATCTGCCCTGCTATCAACGGCAACGTCTTCGCCGAGGTAGTTGCTGTGACTTGTTTTACAAGAGTTTGACTTAGGCCTGAGCCAGAGCCTGAGCCTCGCCCTCCATCTGCCCTGCTCGAGCCCCTGCAGACATTTTAATTGCTCGAAATTGATGATAATTAAGCCAATATACATATTTGTACTAAGCACACACAGCCGAGCACACAGACAGTGAGTGCGGATTGTTTTCATTGGGTTTCGGGCATGTTAGCATATTGATTATGCATTTGTGTCGCTGTCATACGCCTGTTGGTTAGCAGTACCTAATTTTGGATTGGATATGCGATTAGGTATTTGAAAATTCGAATTATGCCTGGCTGGCCGAGTCCTCTCGAATTTGGCTCACTGAGCATAATGTCTTAATATAAATTTCATACCGTTCCTAGGCATGTGCCGAAGCACAAACACTCACTTAATATGCGCATGCCAGGCCGGCCGAATCTCCACGAATAGATTAGCCAAGCTCCGAGCAGCGACCATATGCACACATTACTTAATATGAGGAACATGTAAGTGCATCGATCATAAACGAAATTGGCCAAAATTTATTAAGATTCATGAACAGGAAATCTGGCGCTACACGCAGCGTCGTCTACTATCTCATAAACAAATCAAACGCCATCAAATTCAACCCATCAATTTTCGTAAGCTCCGCACCCCAGGCGCAAACCCACCAAATTGGTGCCATAACAATAAATTAAGTTTGAAGAGTTGTCAACTCTTGGAATTGGAAGCGAAAACAAACGGGTATAGTCGAGACTTCCCGACTAGGAGATACCCTGAATCCTGCGAAGAGAGATATTCAAATCATTTTACGTTTTTTTATACGGGTGGACAGGTGGATGGACGGACGGACAGACGTACGGAATTGTCGAACTAAAGCTAGACAGTCGAACGGAGGACGGATTGACAGACGGATGGACTAACTGAAGGAAGACGGGAAAAAAAAACACACAGACAAAAGAATCAACGGATTGTCGAACGGCCGGATCTAGGTCGACTCAAGTGCTGATCTAGAATATATATTCTTCCATGACTTCTTCTGGCTGTTACATAGTTTTTCACAAAACCAGTATACCCTAAATCGCCTTTTCAACGGGCTCAGGGTATATAAAGAACATGTTTCATTTTCTATTTCGCTTTTAGGTTTTACGATGAGTTTTATAGAGTTTTATTGTAATTACGTACAAATTCTGTGTTCAGCATTTCTACGAACTCATAAAAATATGATTTCGATGCAACAGCAGGGCCCGCACGTACACGGGAGTGGCGGGTGGCGGGTGCGAGGTCGCACGACCTGTATACCCTTTCCTTCTCCATTCAACTGCGCTATCGGAAACTCTTCATCTACATATAAAGTGGGTGCACGCGCGCTTCTTCACACTTGGCGGCGCAGTTGGGATCGCCTCACTTGCAGCTCTGTTGGCCCAGTGGCCGGCGCCAGCCAGAGGCGTCTATGGGCTTCCTGTGCACTTCCAAGTGACGATGCCCCAAACACGTTTTCTGCATTAAGCGGCGCTGACAGACCAAACTTTAACGAGTCGAGCCAGGCCATAATAATTACATAAAATTTTCGTGGAAATTTAGAACAAACAGCGGGCCTGCAACACTACGTGGCATAATTGAAACAAAGCACTAAACCAACAGCAAAAGGCCGCACCTGAAATACCCTTACATAATATAAATATATTAAAACATTTCTCTATAGCCATTTCGATTTGTAGTCTGATAAGCTGCCCAATTTGTATCTGAGATATATATATATATATCCTTCACATTACACATGACATAGTCGTATTGGCCACACTAAGATAGGGCATAACGAAATGCACTTTAGTTGCGGCAGGGGATGCGTGCACACGCGCAGTACTTGAAGCACCAGGGGCACGCTTTCATGCCTGGTTGCATAAATGCCTAAGCATTTGATGTTTGTGTTTTCCATTTTATGACAATAAGTAGAGGCAATCATAACCATAAATGGCTGGAGACATAATGACTTAACTTCCTCAGGGCTCACTTGCCCATAACTGACCAGGCAACACAAGAGCCTCGGCTAATTGAAGGAAGCAAGCTCGAGGAAGCATCGACTGGGCAAATATAGCTGAAAATAATTATATAAATGGATGCAAGCTGTTCAGCTTATGATAAATATATATGAATGTTTGATCTCAACTCTTTATAGTGGGACAAACTTGGCTAGATAGACCCAGCTCATCGTCTTGATCGGAAATAATATTAGCTTCAAGGTGTCGACAGGAATCCTGTGGGCATTCTCAATACTCTCGGGATAACGCTGAACAACTGTCCAGCAGGAGCCAACTGGATTTGAATCAACTACTTTTATTTAATTAACCTACTTGACGGCTAAAGTTTCTGTTTCATATAATTTCCATTTATAATGTACAATTTCAGATTTGAGAATCTTTTTTGTTTTGTATAAAGACGATCTTCATTATTAATTTGGGAAAATATTATAATTTCTTGTTCATGCACAGAAATTCTGTTGATTTTCGTCATATCAATTATCTCCAGATCGAACAGAGGCAGCATAGCTTCAATAGGGGCTTTACTATGCTATAACAACACGATCTGTATTTCTCGCCTATCTGTTATGATGAGAGTATGATATTTAAAATAGCATAGAAAATAGATCGAAGATTTCTGTAACATATTCTGTACCTCAACCAAAAGTGTGTCAAGTCCTGCTTCCAAGGTGCGTAGAGCATATTAGTTTTCTCTAACATCTATAGAAGTCTACACAAATCATAAATACAGACAATATTATATGTCTCACCTTTACTTTCAATTTATACAATGTACAAATATTACAACATTCATTACAATTCTTTTTCTGTGGGTCTAATCATCATTTGGACAAATTTAAGCGAATTAGATTGCCACATGAACCAATTTATTCCGTAAGTATCAACATAGTCAGTCCTGTACATGCCATTCAGATCACTGCGAATTGTAAGTAAATTGGCTCAGTGTTTTTTTATTTCTTTTTTTTAATTACTTAGTTACCTGTGATTGCACTCTTTAAACCACCAGCCAGAGCCATGCAATTCTGCACAATTTGAGTTTGATGCTTGATCGTGATCTTCGTCAGGAGTTGAGAATTTCATATTGAGATTGTATCGTATTGAGTCAACTGCGGTTCCACTATAGTTTCCCAACGATTTTAGCATAAAGTTCTGCTCCTCTCCGCCTATGAGGAAGTTACTGTATCGCGCAAATCTGGTTTCATTCTCGAAGTCCTCTAGATATATATACAGCTCGTGTTTCATGGACTTGGTTAATAAATGAAGCTTTTCAAGCCCAATGAAAAACTCGCCGTTCAGTTTGCCGAAGCCCGATTTGTAGTCTTGCATCGTACGATTGAAGTTCTCGGAGCCATCCTGACGACGCTGAATAACTGTCCAGCCGGAGTCAACAAGACTCGAATCACAGGGCGCGGAGAACGGGCTCGAGCCTGGGAGTTGTATCTCGTATACTGCTGTCTCTCGTCCTATGCAGCTTGTGTGATATCGTCTTTTGGCTTCCATTTCTTTTTCAGATAATCTACTATCAAGTGCTTTAAATTCTTTTTCCTTTTCAGCTAATCTATCTTCGAGTGCTTTAAATTCTTTTTCCTTTTCAGCTAATCTATATTCGAGCTCTTTGATTTTGCTCATATTTTCACTGTTTTGAAACTTGAGACTCTTTATTTCGGAATCTTTTTTCTCAATCTCCGTGCTTAAACTATTTACACTACTTTTTTCGGTAACTATTACATCTTTTATCTTATCAACAAGGGCCTGATTGGATGTTAATAAGGAGTCTTCGGTCAAACAATGTTTTTCCTCAGCTTTGATTATTTCGAGTTGAGATTCCAAAGACTTTATCGTTGCTTGCAACTCGCTGAATTGATTCTCTTTCGACCGAACTGAGGCAGCATAGCTAAGTAAGGGCTTTACTATGCTGTAGCAATACGATCCACATTCTGCATTCTCGTTTGAGCTAGCGCAGTGCTGAAATGAGTAGATGTAGATGTAGATGTAGATGTTATTTTTAGATTACACAGAGGAGCATCTACATACAGTATTCGCACTTAAAGCACTTGGCAGAGATGCCAGCGACATAAGCAGCAGCACTCGAAACAACATTTCAAATATAAAGACAAACAGCACTCTGCAGATACAATTTGAGACTGAACTCTGTTGATGCGCCCTGCAAATAATAAGCCTCAGAAATCTGAAATTTCTTATCAAATGAGAGTCAGACAAGTGTCTCTCTCTACTATCAGTCAGACTTTCTCTTACCTGATTAACATATATACTATGAAATACTGTCGATAAGGCAAGATCTGTTTTAAAAATATACTTTGACACTGGAAATTTAGGGTATAATAAATTTATTGAGAGAAATGCAGCATATAAAGCAACATCAAGAGCAATATGAGTCCTAAAGGAAGGAAGTGTAGGGAAATTAAAAGTACTGAGTCGATCTAGCAAAACGCGTCAGCTCTCCGCCCGCGTCTCGTATTTTATTGACAATTTATCATATGCATGATATATGATATTTATATGAGGATAAATAAATAAAATACATATGTGTAAAAATATTTAGATTTGAATATTAAATTGTGAATGAAGCTAAAGTGTAGTATAATGAAAAAAAAACCATAAAGAGCATAGCTGAGTCGTTCTAGCCTTGTCGATCTCTCCTTATGTATGAACTTGTCTAATTCATAAGCTATTCTTGAATCATGACCTTCTGCCTACAGGCTTGTTTCATATAATCGATAACTACTGTACTATATACTGCGTATATAAGTACTAGGTCTTCAGTATGTGTTGTTATATGGAACATATAATCAGTGCTAAAGAGAGTAAGATTGTGACAGCTAGGCTGTTGGTACAGGGAATTTCTCAGTAATAAGCATTATTATGCAATACTCGTTAGGTCTTCTTATATTATCTCTTAGGAAAAGGTATTATATAGACTCTAGAGTATATAGAGATAGTATAAGTACATAATATACACAAATTACAGCTGAATCGAACCACTTTTGGAGCAGCCCTATTTCTTGAAGGTCAGTGTGTTAGTCTAGTTGGCAGTGCAGTTCATTGTTGTAGCTGTTGGCTGCTCGCTTGATGAATGGCAGCTAATTGGAAAGCGCTTTGAGTGTCCTGTTATTAGCCCGATGCCTTTCACCTTAATCAATTCCATGCCCGAACCCGTTATTTGAGTGGCCCTAACTGCTGGCCGTAATAACCGAAAAAGGATGCCATTAAAGCCGAATAGTGAAAGGCGCGCCAAACTGGAAACGTGTGCTAAGAGGCTGACTCTGCGGCGCCAATGGACCAATTTAACCATATATCAGAGAGCTAAACCAAACAGAGCTGCGCCGACTTGAGGGATCGATGGCTTATGATGTTTTATTCGACTTCCGCTGCGAGACAAATGATCGTCTGAGTCGGGCATCATTAATTCTCGGTAGACGCGAAATCTGTTTGCATAGATATCCAGTGGCATCCTTTGAAGTGGAGGGCTGGCCGGGCCGGGTCGGGCATGGCATGTCTTATCTGCCAATTTGGCACGTAATTTAATATTAATTTGTTAAACTTCATAAAGTCACCTCCCACAATCGCCGACAGAGCGCCCAGCACACAGCACAGATTACAGCTCTCCGCTCGTTAGTTGGCTTAAACGTTTTCATTGTTATGCGTTCTGGTAACGCCCCAGTGAGTCCCGAGCTCGATTTGGCGTCCAGGCTTGGGTCTACGACTGCGTCTGCGTTTGCGTTTGCGTTTGCTGATTTGCTTTGGTCTTGGGCTGTCGGCCGCTGCGCTTCTTTCATGTTTGTTCGATATAATTACGTAGCAAGCCCACTCGAAGCTGTCGGCTGTGTCTGAAATCATCATCATCGGCCCGCTGGGATGCAGAGGGCATAGCACTGGCGTCGGCGGCCTGATTGTTATGTATTTTGATAGGTTTCAACGAAATCAGCGCCCTAATAGCTAGTTGCACGAGAGCCGAGCTCCACTCTTTAATTATTGAGCAGTGTTCGACAAGTGATTATACGGCATTTGTGTCGTGAGATGGGGGCGCTCCCATCGCTCTTCGCCTTGCCCCAAGGCCTCGATGCCAAGCCACGTAGAGGCGCGTCTCTCAAGGGCACAAGCTGTGCTCGTTGATTATGCGTTTAGCTTAGTTAAACGCCATTAACCGATGGCAACAACGGATTCCCGGAATGAATTAGCACCGCCAGCCAACAGCATCGCTGTGTGCATGCTCTGAATATATTTAAGCTTGAGTAAACCTCTGCTTAAGACCCAGCCACTCGCACCTTGGCCGACCTCAGCTCGTTGCAGGCATATCACGGGGATCAGGCCCTGCTCGCCAACTGTTGCCCGAAACCGCACGGGATCTGCGATATCAGCTACCGTTCCGAATGCCTATTGTGCTGAACAAACAACACGAGCTCAGGCATTCAGAATCAGTTGCCGGAAACTGCAGCAAATTGCATAAGCGTCTAAGACACAGGATATTTGGCAAGGACATGCCCACCCAAATGACAGCAACACCCCGGATAGCAAAGCAAAAAAATCCCATTCGAGACAAAGGAGCTGACAAAGGAACAAAGGAACACGCAGCCATAAAACGATTGTCAGGCGGCAGCAGCAGCAAGACGACGGCACATAAATTTTGGTTTCGGTTTTTGTTTTGCCTTAGCTGGAAATAAAATCCATTTATGGTTACGCTTATGGTTCAATTAACACTTTGAATGGCGGGAGAGAGGGAGAGAGAGGCCAAGACAGGCAGAGACAGACACAGAGACAGATAGATATCTCGCTGTGTGTGAGGACGTGAGTGCGCTCGGGGAAAGTAGAGCTCAGCAGGGTAGCAGACAAAGGCTAATCATTAAGACAATACATGAGCGACAGAGGATGTCATAAATTTCAAGTGTAACACCAAATGTTCTCGTGCATTAGTCCTCGCCGGATAATCTATCTGATATGCTGCGCGCTGCTCGTGTTGCGAAGGTCGTAAAAAACTGAAGCCGCAAGTAATTGAAAATAATTCAACACTCCGATCCGAACTCTAGAGTAGTTTCTTCCGCGGTAAAAGGACCCTTAGGATTAATGAAATTGTGGCCGATCGTGGACGTCAGATAAGGAGGACTCTCGATCAGCTGCTGCTCCTGCAGGCAGGTAGATCCGTCAGCTCTGATTGCTCTGGCAACGGTAGCAGATGTCAGAAGAAGAAGATACCCGAAGGGCACCACATATTCAAATGTTTACATACTTCGCTGGCTAATCGCGATCCCAGTGCATTAGGCTCCCACCTACTATCTATCTGCATCCGGGAAGATTCAAATCGGGGCACACAAAATATGAAGCCGTACTCTCTATACAGCATAGGGCGCTGCTCCGCGATTCCTAATAAATTAGAAAAGTGCGAACGTGCCGGCGATTACCCCTCAGATTATCGATAGGACACCTAGTAGAACAATGTCTTGCTCAACTCTAGCAGATATTTCGTCGAATCAGCGACAGGCAGCAGCGTTTTCCAAGCAAATACGTGCCCAGCTTTGGAAATTTGATCAAAAGCCGAGTGCTTCACGTTTTACGCTTTACGAGTACCGAGAAGCAATTATCAAAACGAAAGAGTTATTGTTTAGCCCGGGCTTACTTTCGTGGCTTATGAATGAATTTGTAGAACAAAGTTGAGAGTTGATGGCAGAAGTTCGTGGAAATGCGCCGGAGAAAACTCACATAAGAGTCCGTCCAGACAGTTAGGTAGTTAAAATGTGCTGCGACTGCGCTTCAAGCAGTTGGGAACCTGTTCACAATTTATAGCTTCCGCTGGAGCTGGTTCGGTTCATGTGACGAAACTAGTGTGGACCACACTCTCGGACTAGGCGAGCCAAGGCAAACAATGAATGGAGACAGCGGCAGACTAAATAAACAAAATAAATGAAACCACTCGTGATTATAATGAAAATATGAATGGACCTCAGAGAAGACGACGGCGACGGCGATGAAAGAGAGGAAGAGCAAGAGCTGTGACAACAGGACCACAGAATGCGAACATATGTGCCTGGGCGACCAGCACCGGGATCAGGATAAACACAAATAGATGGATAGTCACTGTGCACAGAACCACTTATACAAATAAACAATGACAAAAATTTCACAAAGTACTTAAATGCAACAGCAGCAACAGCAACAGCAACAGCAACAACTGCGGCGACAACGAGAACAGGAAAAACAACTGCAGCTTGTTGTTTATAGATACAAAAGAACGTTTCTGTTCCGGTCCAGGGGTTGTAGCAGCTCTCTTTATTTTCTTAGGATGAGAGGCACTGGAGGCAAGCAGGCAGCCTGCCAGCCAGCCAGACAGCAGCCCAGTAATGAAAACACAACAAATTCCAAATTCAAAATAAATAATGGAAGAAAAAAGTAAAGAGACCTAAAATGCCACACGTTGAGGGTTCGAGCACTCAAAATGGAGCTCATCAGAGAGGCAAACGAGTTCAGCTCGATGATATGTTGATGCGTATTATGGCAGACAGCCAATTAAACCCTCATGGAGGTTAAATTTATGTGAGACCCGCCATGTGTCAGCTACCGGGGGACTAAACCGATAAGCTGTGACACAACTGACGAAAGATGCAATAGAGATTCCATTTTCCAAGTATGCAGATGAGTTCTGTTAAGCCTTTGCCAAGACTCTATTATTTAGATTAGTAGATTGTGAGGATTCTAGTGAACTAAGGAGTAAGCTAAATGATTAAAGAATAAACATCTTTGATTCGGGATTACGGAAGGAAATGGATATTTTAGGTATTAGTAGTAATAGTATTAGTAGTAGTAGTAGCAGTAGTAATAGTAGTAGTAGTAATAATAGTAGTAGTAATAGTAATAGTAGTAGTAGTAGTAATAGTAGTAATTGTAGTAATAGTAGTAGTAATAAGTAGTAGTAGTAGTAGTAATAGAAGTAATAGTAGGAGTAGTAGTATTAATAGTAGTAGTGAAGTAGTAGTAGTAGTAGAAGTAATAGTAGGAGTAGTAGTATTAATAATAGTAGTAGAAGGAGTAGTATTAATAGTAGTAGTAGAAGTAGTAGTAGTAGTAGTAGTAGAAGTAATAGTAGGAGTAGTAGTATTAATAGTAGTAGTAGAAGTAGTAGTAGTAATAGTAGTAGTAGTATTGGTAGTAGTAGTAGTAGTAGTAGAAGTAATAGTAAGAGTAGTAGTATTAATAGTATTAGTAGTAGTAGTAGTGTAATAGTCTTGGCTGTCGGATGGGCATGCTAGATAGCAGAACGCTGATTAACTCAAGTTAAAATAAATATCAAAATGAAAATGAAAAAATTAAAAATTGAAAGAATTTGAACTTTATAAATATAAATACTTTATAAATATAAATAATATAATATTTTTCAAGCATTTCCTATATAATTGTGTAATTCTAGTAAAAGTTTCTGATAATGTTGCATGGAGTTATGAGTTTATTTCATATTAAATGATTGATCGACTTCGCGATATACGCAAAATGATGCATCTGTGTAGGTGTCATTCGTAGCTTCTCTTCTGATCTACAAAAATTTATAAATTTTTTTTAAATTTATAATAAATGTATTATAATTTTATTTATATAATATAAATATAAATTTATATATAATAATTTTTTAGATTTATAATTTTTTAGGAAAATCTTTTGACAAATTTAATTTGTTTCGTTTTATATTAGTTTTGTGTAATTGATCAAAACAGAAGAATCCACTGGCTGACAAAGGTCATGGAATCTGAATGAAATGAAATATATATATCTTATATATGATAAAATATATAAATATGTATATGCATTGATCACATGTGATTAAGAACATATCTTAAAATCTATCTTTAAACTCAGTTGATTCCTCAACATGATCATAAAAATAAATAATATATGTTTAGTTCATGTTTTCAGTGTCAGTTCAAGAATGATACTTATTTACAGACTACGCAGCTGTTTAAATTAGTTTTCTTTACAATTTTTATTTGATTACTTCTCACGATATTTCTTAGAATTCCAAATAAAAACAAATTGAGGTGCAGATCTACCTCAATTGCCTAACTAGATTTTGTTATTTGATAGAAAAGATATCAGTAGATTGCAAAGCTCTGCCTGGCTTTACCGACAATGCCTAATCAAATTGGATTGTCATTTTTATTTTCTACAGACAAACGCCCAAACATAACTGGAAGCTGAAAACGAAACGGTTGATGGCGCATTCAGCTCGGAGCTTATTTGCATTGGGAACATCAGCGTTGTGTGAACAGATTTTATGGCCCGGATGTATTCGCCGGATCAATTAGTGGGATATAAAAGTTTTTATGACGGTCGTTATTTTCTATTTTGAGCAGTTTGTCAGGTGGTTAGCCCAGCCGAGCGGAGATACTCGACTCGAATCATTCGTATGTGCATGTCACACATTATGAATGAATCAATCGACGGAGGCGAGTCGAATTCGCTTTTGGGAGAGAGGCATTAGGAATGCAAAAGGCGACTCGAACGTTATGGGTAATTAAATGCGGAGCTCTTAAAGCCAGAAACCCAAAGTCCACCTCGGATATTATATGGCATGCGTAAACAGTAAATTGCTTGTAATCGTGCATCTCAATAAGGTTAATTTATGGGCGAAGGCGAGGGCAGGGCGGCTTTATCAGATGGTGTCACAACTGGCAGATATTTAATATGAGTTTTATTGGTTTTCGCAAATGATATGTGAGCCGAAAGCTAAGCAGCTCTATGTACCGTCGCCTTATCAGATCTTTAGCTGCGCCCTGGGTGCGCCCAGAGATAGTCTAAAAATGTTTGCGTTGTGCTTGGCTTTTACTTATTTTCATATTTGCGTAAGCATTTCAAACAAATCAAAATTCAGACGGCGCCAGCAATTTACAGACCAATTGGGGGCTGAGAAAAGAAAATCTCAAACCCAAATTGAGTCGAGGCCTTTGTCGGAAAGTTATGTAAATCAAGGCGATCAAAGGAAGCCAGAAGCAACTGCAGCAGCACCCGTCACGAGAGATCCAAAACTGAGCAGAGTTATGCAAACATTGGCTGACAGTTGGACTGACTGACATATTGACATATGATGTTGGATGTCGGTTGTTGGGTGCTCGATTGCTCGACTGTTCCACTGTTTGGCTACTCGCCTGCCTGGCTCGACTGGCTGGCTGGCTGGCTGACTGGCTGTTGGGGCAGCAACAAAATAAAAGTCAAGAACTGTGTCCATGTCAATACAAGCCCATATATCAGGCGTGCCTAGGAATCAGACAACCAATCGAGTCGGTCCGGCAGTCACTACGTCATTCAGTATCTCTTTTCGCTTTTCTGCCTGCCTGTTGTCTGCAATGCATTTCTGACATTTTATTGATTGAAGAGCCAACAGAGTAACATTGACGGACACACAATGCGTCGAATCCATCCGTCGGCAACCCCAGCCCAATTGCCAGCCCCACGACCATTACCATCCCCACAAATGCAAATATTTAACAACGTTTTCCTCTCTTTTTTCGTCGACATAACCAATACGCAATATCTTAAGCTAACGAGCTGCATGTGAACAGAGCATTCAGTAAACATTGGACTTTTATTTAAATACACACTCGTAATCCCTCCATGCATGCCCAGTCGGCAGTGCGCATTGCATTGAATACATGATTGAAAATATGAATGCATGCATGCCTGAATGACGGATGGTTTTATGCTGCGCTCTGTTCTGTACTGTTCTGTTCTGTTTTTTCTGCCACACACGATTCCCATATTCAATTGTTGGTCTTATTTGTCCTGGCCCTGGCCATGCCCCTGCATACATAACTCACTGCAAATGAATGAAGAATTGCTCTGCGAGCATTTAACCAGAAGTAACACAGCCGTGAAATGGTATTTTCGACATGTCTGCGCCTATTCCAACACTCATTACAATGGACGCTCCAACTGATTGACTCTCAAACTGTAATTTCAAAATAACAAGCATTTCATGGCATCAGGTTGCCCAACTACTGTTGAGCTTACAAAAATGATTTTTAATGGCATTAATAATAGTTGATATGCAGCTCGGAATATATTTAAATTACAATTCTATGCTGGCTCTAGGTTCTCAGCTGGAGAGTCTAACTAAAACTCGAGTTGCAGCTCTGCCTTCAGCCTGCCTCTACATAAAATAAATAAAGCTGTGAATGCCTTTTGTATTTATTACTTAAAAACTAAAGAAAAATGCTTCAAATAATTTTTGTTTGGATTGATACTTGGGCATGTTACCTGGTTCCCATATATTGCCCTAAAGACATTAAGCCTTTGTTCAAAACTATTCCATTGAATTTGATTTGTTATGAAAATTGTGTAAATACTAAAACAATTTAAAAAGAATACAATTTTAAATATAAATTCTTATTTATGTTTAAAAATCAATAAATTAAAAATAAATAAATTTATATATATTTTATTCTTGTAAGCTTGTTGAGTTTAGTATTTTCTATTTATTTATTTGTTATTATTTTCTATGTTTCGCATTGTGTATTTGAGATGGAATATGTTGTATTTCTTAAAGAATTTAATTATGATGAGTCTTCCTGTGATATTTGCAAATATGAAAATGTTGATTGTTGTTACAGTAGTTAAAGTTAAATAACAGCAAAGTTCTCTTCTATATAATCAAACAAATTTATTTAGACAAAGAAACTAAATATAAGAATAATAAAAAAAATAAATAAATAAAAAAAAATATGCTTTTAACACATATCAAAAAATAATATATCATATATTTAAAAAAAAAAAAACAGAATAATATATTTTGAGCTCAAAATTCAAGGGGTTGCAATAGTAATAATATGTAAATAATTTGTATTATAAATACTAATTTAATATAATTAAACTCTCTGTTATGTCTCCTATTATATATATATAGCTTTAAGTTAATATATAATTTTTAATTTATTTCCGTTTAAATAAAGTTTTAAAAAAAGCTAACAGAATTTTAAACATAATAAATAAATATTTTCATCCAATGACAAAAAAAACTGTATTTTTGTGAATGTATTTTGAGTGAGGGCAGACACATATCGTATCTTTTTTTTGCCAAAAATATATAAAGAAAATAAATAAATTAATATATAAAAAAATATATAAACCAAAAATATATAAACAAATATAACCAGATTGCACAGATCCATTCACAATATATTTCTCTCTCATAAAACCGTTCTACGTGTTTAAAATTCAGATCTTCTATTTCTGGCAAGCTTGATTCAGATATTTGTCGATTAGTCATTTTTACTACCTGAACGAGATGTAGCGCATCAATCGGCTCGCCGTCAATCACATTCGCTGCCGCTGCACGGTAGGACAATGTCCCAGACCCTGCGCCCATTAAGTCCGATGGTATGAGTGGAAAATTAAATGACAACTGCAGACGTCTGTGATCAATTGACGGTAACCACAAGCTTGACCCCGAAGCCGAGGGTCGGCTGCACCCCGAACGTCGGCCCTGTGCGGCCTGGCCCAGCCCTATATATGCTATGGTTCTATGGTGCTCTGGCTCGTACAGTGACCAGAGTGTCAAATTACCCAGAAAGCCGTAAATTTGGGCCTTCTGGCGGCTGTCATTTGGCCAGTCGGACACACAAAATTGGTTGCTGTGCGTTAATCTGTGCGGCAGAGATTAGCGCCCCATATGATGGGCCGAGAGGTGCCAGGACAGCACAAAGCTCCGGCCGCCTTTTACCGATAAACATGCTCGGACAAATGTGCTATCCGATGCGTTCTGTGGTAAATTGATAGCCTGTCCACTGGCCAGAAGCTAATTAGTTGCCCGGCCAATGCCGTCTCGTCTCTCCTTTAGTGATTTGCCAAATGTAGCGAAAGCGCGCGTCAGGTAATCCGATACAAATAGGAACTGCTGCTGGTCGAGCCCGGGCTCGGCAACAGGAAATCTCACACCAACGAACAGGGACGCGGCTCACAGCATGGAGTAATAATAATACTTAATACCCGCATTTGACTCGAAACAATATTTTTAAGTAATTAGCAAGGACAAAACTCTGCATATGTCGGAGCACTAAAAATATTTGCGGTTTTCATTTTTCAATGTGAGAAGAATACAGAATACAGAATGCCGAGTGCTGAATCCCTTTGCTAATCACTGGGCAAATACAGAGACACAGCCGAGTAAATCCAGTTTGAAAATGCCAACTGAAGGGGCAGCTGTTGGCTGAGTTTCACTTGAATTGCATTCGGGATTGTTTGCCTTTGTCGACTTTTTGTGAAATCCTGATGGAAATAATTGTTTATGCATTAAATAAGCCGACCGGAGCGCAGCGACAGCCAACAGACAACAACTGACAAAATAGTCGTAGATACAGCACAATGGTCGGAAAACCAACAAGTGAGAAAAAGGGGCGCTTAGCATGCTGACAGCTATACAATGGTACTTAATGCTGCCTAGAGGGTAGATTTGAAGGGCTCTGGCCTGGCTGTGGCTCTGGCTCTGGCTCTGGCTCTGGCTCTGGCTCTCTGCTCGTATTTCCTTTTGCACATTTATGATCATATCTAATTCCATGATGGACAGCATTCCCACTGTCACATGTCAGGGATTAGCTGTAGGGACTGACTCAGCTCCTGATTGTTATCACACGCAATTTTGTAATTTGATGAAAACAAACGAATTAAGATAAGAATCGCACAAATCCAGTAGTTGGCCCGGCACCGAGAACAAAGCCAACAACTTTTTGTTTTCTGGTAGCCGGCACTGCCGCTCTCCCTCTCTCCCTCTCTCTAATCTCTGGCCAAATCAGCTGGATCAAATTTTCACGGCCCAACAATTGTGAAATTCGATGTTCCACACTCTGTCTTGTCGTAACCCGATATGCATCACTATGCGGCCTTTGTTGTTTGCTGTATTGTATATCCTCTTCTGCACATTTCCAAATCCAACCACTGTGCGCAGTACTCAACAGGGACTCAGATACATTTCTTGGTGCCTCCTCGCTTTCCCCTACTTAGGTGTCAGCTAATTGATGCATGTTTTGTCACTCGCAGCAAACAATCAACTACATCACTTCGTTTACTCTGCAAGGTTCTGTATCTATATATGTATAGGGCTTTTTAGATAAAGTTGAGTATAAATAGGTAGGAAATACCTTGAGCTCTTCTGGTGGCAACTCTATAGCTCTCTCTCAACTTATTGCCCCATATATGTCGGAATCAAAGCTTTATTTCAATCAAAAGAAATCATAAAAATATATCAATACTGAGCTGGCCTTTGTCGAGGTCTTTGTCCATTGCCCAATGCATAATCCATAATCAAAACTTCCCACTTCCATTTATATCAAAATGAAGCTTGTGTTAATTGCCTATAAGACAAGTCTTGAATTGTCGTCGCAGATAATATAATCAGCAATACAATAATGTGCCAGAAGTCAAGTGCTCATTGTGCGCGCATAGAGCAAATTATGCATGCTGACTGAGTGAGGTCTGATCGGACACAAAGCCGTGGAGTCATTATGAGCAATTGCCATTAATGACATTTTAGCTGACCAATACTTAAGGCATTTGGGAGTGGGAACGGGAACGGGAATGGGAATGGGCCTGGGAGAAGAAAAACAAATTAAGTGGCATTTCCTGCCACTGGCGACTTCTTTTCCATCTGATCTTTGTCGGCAACCAATAATTATATGCGCCAGAAGCGCTTTGTCATCTCGCTGGGGCCTAGAAAATGCAGATTAATGCCAGGCTTTGTGTTTGCCTGTTCGCCTCCTTTGCCCATTGTCATAAGCATAATTTTCTCATCGATCTTGTGATTAATCATAAATTGTGTATTGCCGGTTGGCTTTTGTGTGAAACGCCGACAAAAACCACCAAACCCCGAACAGATGTATTTCATTAAAGTAACTGCCTTTTCTTCATTCGCACAAAGGCACCGACCGGGCACCTACATAGTCGGGGCCTAGTCAATTTTTATAGTTTCTCGAAAATTAATTGTAATGCCTCGAGGGGCATTCAAGAGTATTCGGACGATTACATCTGCCAGCTACCAGTGTTCCACATTTGATCGATCTATCAGCGTTGGGAATGTTCGCATTTCGAGTGAGTCGAGTGTTGCTAGAATATTTCAGAGAGAGAGAGAGGGAGAAGAACTAGGAGATCTATTCATATTACAACTCAATAAGGGTTAAAAGCTTAGCGCTTAAGAAAAGAGGTAAGCACTTGAAGCTTAGAATAACAAAAGAAGTTAAAGCATAGAATATGAGAAGTGAATTAAATGGAGGCCAAAGGGAAACATTGCCAACAAAATTATTATAATATATAAATATATTAAAATATAAAACATAAATATAAATATAAATATTATAA
Source organism: Drosophila peninsularis (assembly GCA_035047485.1). Lineage (NCBI taxonomy): Eukaryota > Metazoa > Arthropoda > Insecta > Diptera > Drosophilidae > Drosophila > Drosophila peninsularis. The sequence goes on along the minus strand of JAWNPN010000057.1, from coordinate 4,827,892 downwards.
TTACTTAACAATAAGGGAAACAGTCCATGAGCCCATTGAAAATTACAATTTTAAGTAAAATAGTTAATTTAAAATATATTTTACAAGCGAGCCTACATCCACTGTTCCATTTATGTCTTCTACAGCAGCAACTTTTTTTTTTTGTTAAAAATAAAACATAAATTTGGAGAGAAATTAACAAAAATTGAGAGACAGTCTTATTAACTAATTAATAATTAATTTATTTAACAAATAAAAAGTACAAACAAAAAGTTCCAATAAAGTCTCCGTTTAGTAAAACTAAATCAAGCCGAAGGCCTTAGCAGCCAGCGCTTTAGTTGTCAAGTTAGCGTTTTATATTTAATTATAGTTAACTTTTATAAATAAATAAATACATAAATTTATAATTAATGTAACTTTAATTATTTTTGTAATATAAATCAAATTTATAAATAAATAAATACATAGAACTAAGTGTTTTGAAAATATTCTGAAATTAAAAAAAAAAAAAACATTTTCTTAATGCAATTGTTAATACTTTGTAGCGTAGCTTGTATTATTTATAACTATACTGTACTGTAATAGCTTTCGCTCCCAATGAAAAGAGTTGCTGTTGTACGTGGACTTTATATAAACATATATATGGTATACTGCAGATAGTCATGATCAGGCTTAGCACTCGATCGAACCTCGAAACCTTTAGCACTCAACTCACAAGACTTTCATATCAAATAAGTTTCAAATAATGGATGGTTTTACCTTTATCTTTATGGACCCATATAAATGTATATTCCTGTACCTAGTCCCTGTGCTAATAGACAACTCTTATTTCCTTACATATTTCAATCAAACTTCATCATAGGCAAACCAACTCCAACTATCTACGAACATTCTCTGAGCGTTCCGAGTGCCTGAAGATTTGGACAGACAGAGAAACTTCGCATACTCTAGACGTCACTTGGCGCTCTTCATGAATATATAGGCATAATAGCCTCATTAAATCCGTTCCATAAACACTTACACAAAGCCAAAGTTCACGATATAAAAAGCTGCTCTTCTGCATCTATATGTATGCGGTTTGCAAAACGCTCGAATTAATTTCCTTTTGCATTTGTGTAGTATTTAATCATCTCAATGAGTTCGTTCAAACTCCTTTTTCAGAGTCGCCGGCAAAAACGGGCAGCAATGCGACGGGAATGGCAGCGAATACAACAATTTCCGATTGCGATAAACACGTTGAATGCCGACATGTGCAGAGTTAGCCATTAATAACTGGAAAGGCCAGCAATGTTGTAAGATATTTCTCGGCAGCGAGCAAAAAGCCTAATTATAACGCAAAAAGGCCGCGACAAACTCATTTGTCCATAGTGAAAAATTCGCATTACACAGCGGCCGAGATTGGCGGCATGGCCATCTGAGGACGAGCCAATGCGAATGCGAATGCGAATGCGACTCCGAATGGTGGCAAAATTGCGATGACAACAAATCAAGCATCATAATGTGTCAGGCAATGCGTCAATGCCAACTGTGGAGCACTGCGGCGATGCTGCCATCGCTGCCAGACGCATTACAACGTAATTGACGAGGATTGTCAACACGGGCCTAGTCGATGGGGAACCCTCAGCAACACCTCGCTGCGCCATAACTTACCTGAGAGTCCAGTTCAGCTCTCTGCTCTCCCGGTCCACTTACTTTACTTCTCTCAGCTGCTAATTACAGCTGACTTAATGACTTCTGCTAATATCCTCTCTGCTACTATACTCTCTTATATGCATATATGATTTCTCTAGCTTCTTGAAGTACTCAAGAGACACTTAGACTAAGATTTATATTATGACTGCATGCTTAAGATTACAGGGTAACTAGCAGCTGTGCACTCTAGCTTGTTTCTTATTCCTACCGTTCGATTGCTATGGCTGCAATTTCTTAACGCATTCCGCACATCTCGCGCCTGTTGCTGATTTATTGGCAATTTGCTAACTATTTTTTGTTGACCTGCGAGCGAGCTCTGTTGTAACCTGAATTGCTGAATAGTGAATAGTTATGCACTTGATATTAGAAACTTCACTCTAGCCTTTGAAGTTATGCAGCAGAAGAGTCTGTAAAATGAAATTTGCAGCGACTTAAAGGCCTGTTTAAGCATTTAATAGATTTATTTAAATTATATAATTTTAATTTAATTTAAATAATTTAATAAATTATTTAATCTTAATTTAATTTAAATAATTTAATAAATTTATTGAAATTAAAATAAATCTAAATAAATTATAGTAAACATTCATGAATTTTATTAGAAAAGCTTGAATAGTTTCTTCATCTGTCTTTGTCTAGTTAGTTTGTTTCCACTAACAAAAGTGTTGAGCTAGTTAAATTTTTTGTTAAGCTTAAAGTCAATTTAATTATTAATTGATTACTTTATTTTTGTTTTATTTATTTATTTATTTTTTTAAGTTTAATATTGTCAAAATTTAATGTAATGCTCTCCGCTCTAATTGATAGATTATTTTATTTTTATTTTTAAATATATATTTTATTTTTTTGAAGTTTAATATTTTTTTATTTAATGTAATGCTCTCCGCTATTGTAATAATCATTTGATTATTTTATTTTGATTTTTATTTATTTATTTTATTTTTTTTTTTAAGTTTAATATTGTAAAAATTTAATGTAATGCTCTCCGCCACTGTAATATTTAATAATAGATTATTTTATTTTTTTTTTTTATATATATATTTTTATTTTTTTTTTTAGTTTAATATTGTAAAAATTTAATGTAATGCTGCCCGCTACTGTGTATATATAGCCAACAACGTGCGTCGGCTTAGCATGATCAAGCCGCGGCGCATGTAGAGAGCAGAGAGAAAAGGGTAGCGAATAACACCAGATATTAATTTCAGACAAAGGGAATCTATCAGCCAAATTGTCGCTCTTAAATTACAATGTGAGTTCTATCAACTGACTATTAACTAAGTGTTGAGGTACATCAATACATTAGCCATTCCACAGCTGAACTGTAAGCTGAGACTCCCTAGCTATATCAATTAAAATCTATCTGACTATCCTTAAATATTATTCTCTCTGCCTATAAAACAAAAACTTAAAATAAAATTCAACTCATTTAAAATGGTATTCAATTCTGTTTAACTAATTAAATGAACTATATTTGTACTATATTTAATATCAGTTACAAGCAAAAGTTTTGATTAAAAACTAATTATTTTGTTCACATCAGAAGTAATGTGGGGAGCATTGTTTACGTCTTCATTGTTTGGGAATCTTGTGACAAGGCCCGAATTATTAAAGCAACGAAGCTGCATAATGGATCACTGAAGGAGGCGGTCTATAAATGCAATTCGAGGCAATGCAGTAAATTGCATTAAGGATGTCCGAAGCGAAGAGCCCCGCTCGTGATGATAATGATGATGCCAATGGAAAATTGTCGGCACAGGATGAGCAAGACAGCCGAACCGATTGGCCCTTGTGCGCAAAGGTTTTCAGTGCTCGAGTCTCAGTTTTCAGCTTTCAGCTTTCAGCTTCCAGTTAAAGTTTACGCCGCTCGCAATGACAGTTGACGGCTGACGGTCTGTCAAGCGAATATCTGTCAACAAGCCGAACATCGCCTTCAATTCTGAAACGTTCGCAAAATGTCAGGAGGCAAAAATTTATGTGACTCGACTGCGGATAGGAGGCGATTAAAGTGCGGGGGCTGTCAGAGAAATTCTCGTTGCAAATTATCGTACATTGGCGCAGTATTTCTGAGCGCTCGTTATAGTAGTAGCGGCAATCAGCCGGACAGCTCCGGCCTTCCATCAATCGATACGGCGATTCATTGCAGGGGCAGCGCAACATTTTTATGCGTCTGCATAATGAGTTGCAGTTGTTGTCGTTGTTCCCTTTGTGGCATTCGTGAATGTCGATGTCCTGCGTCAGACAGGCTGCTGCGGTCGCTGCTGCTGCTGCTGCTGCTGCTGCTGCTGCTGTTGATTATCCCTTGACAGGGCATCAAATGCGAAAACGACCGCCCAATTTACATACAATGCACATCAATCCAGCAACAACAACAGTAAGTACTGTGCACCTTTGTGGCAACAGGTTTTTTTTTTCTTTTTTCATCTCATTTTAATTCGCTTGGCTGCGTCTCGCTTTGCTCCTTTCGGGGCTCTCTGCCCGCTGGGCCGCACAATCAAGCGTACTTGTTGTCCAACTCCGACGGCAACAACTTCAGCGGCCATGACACAAGGATTGACAGCATGTCGTCGCTGCTTGGAATCCTGATTGACATGAGTAATCAACCAGCCGAAATGTGCCCACAAAACGCAGCCAGAAATGACACTGACAGCAGCCAAGCAGCCAAGCAGCCGACCCAACTTGCCAACCAGATAGCCAACAGCAACAGCAACTTGGCAATGGAAATGCTGCTCTGAGGGCCACAGTCGGCTACCAATTTGAGATGAATGCGGCTGGCATCGTGGGTATAGCTGCAGCATAAGTGTCTCAGAAGAAAGCATGAATCATGAACTTATTTAATTACACCATCAATCGAAGTCAATTGAATTAACAGAGTTCGCATATGTTGTGCGCCCTCATGAAACAAAAAGAGCATATTGGCTTGAGCTTGACTTCTGCTGTTCTCCTGTGATTCATAATGAGACATGGATGTGCCTAGAGAGCATGGCATATGGATTATGTGATCCTTTCGGGCCGAAACGGTTCAGATCATTATCTCTTCTAAGGCTTTAGATCTAGGCTCACCCACTCAGCCACTTCTTTCTCAACCAGTACTTGATAGGAGCGTCAGCTGATGATAGAAGGATCGCACTTAACTGTTGATTATTTATTTCCTGTGTTATACTTGATAATGCCTTGAGCTTGATACCTTGAAAAAATTAGATAATTATAAGCATTTTATAGATTGAATACTAAAGTTTAACTTTGTTTTCATCGAGCCTGGCATCAGGGTAAATGCAAAATATTATCGGGAAAGTATTCTGGAGGCTGCAGACGAACATTTCGGTGACAGACTATGGACTTTTCAACAGGACTCAGCGTCAGGACTCAGCACCGTCTCACAAAGCTCGAGTGAAGCCAGAAAGCTCCGAGCTTCATAACGTACACACAATGGCTCACCAGACGCGAATCCTATGGATTATGCTCTTTGGGGCATTCTGGAGAGCAAAGTCCTAACTAAAAGATACACTAGTCTTGAGGCGCTAAAGAAAGCCAAAGTCACATTTGGCCAGCTTGTGATTCGTTTTTAGACCGCGTCAAGGCCATATTCCAGGCAAAGGGTGTTCATATCGTGCAAAAGTGAATCGATTCTGAATTTTGTAATATTTTCACACATTTTGCTCTTTGAACTAAATAAAAGTAATTTTGCAAGCTGAATGTTTGAGCCTTTCAATTGGTAACACTTCGAGTGCCGCACGTTTCAACTGCAGCTGCATGAGAGTTGGCTAATTTAGAACAAACTCCACGAATGAACACGAATAATTAGCAAAGTAAAGCTATATTAGAAATGGCAAAGAAATTGCTCATTGGCAGCCAATTTACGCATCAAAGGCGAATGCAAATTGCATGCGGGCTGACAGCTCCCTCGGAGCGTCGAGTCCTTTCGATTACATGCACATTCAATTCCATTGTCGCATCGACTGAGCAGTTGCGCCTTTGATGAAGGCGACACGACATTGACAGACGGCAGCCGATTGACTTCTGACAGCCAGCAGCCAGAAGCCACCGCACCACTGCACCAGTGAGCCACTGACGGCGGCCAGGCAGCCGGGCAGCCAGGCGATGGGATCTGGCACAACGGCCACTGGGCTCGATCATCTTGGGGCATCGAGGAATCGAGACAAGGTCCACACTGCTATTCTGATGACTTTTTGTCAGGCTGATTGACGTCAACGACTCAACGTGCGGCTGGCATATAAATCTTGAAGCTCGTTTGCTGCCTCATCTTCGCATCAGGCTCAGCTTTCAGGGATTATGCCGACGAGAACAACGACGACGACGACGACGACGACGACGGCCATAAACAATGTCATTTTAAATTGGCCATCGATGGGACAATAAATCGTGGAATGAATTACTATCCGTGGATTTAATTTCAATTAATAAAAAGCCTTGCCAAACACGCCAGTAATTGCTGCAGCGAAAGTAAACGCGCAGATACATTCACAAACTTGACCCACAAAGGGCGTAGCTAACTCCATTCGAAAGTAAGTCCAAGTCTGACTAAACTCCGACTATAAATACGAATGTTTGAGCTCTACTCAGGCACAGTTCGCTTGGAATTAGAGTTCAAGCAACGCCTAGGCAAGAGATCAACGCTTTAGTCCGCAGCACCACCATGGCCACTAAGGTAAGATCTACAAGACTCACTAAGCCTTGGACTAACAAATCTCCTTTGTTCCAGATGTCCATTGCCTTTGCCTTTGCCTTGCTGGCCATTGTGTTCGTTCGAGCAGCTCCGTTTCACGGTGGAGCCACCAGCCACGCATCTGTGCATCTGGTCTCCCATGATGACGGCGGCCACCACCATCACGAGCACCACGACGATCACCATGACTCCCACGCCGAGTACAACTTCAAGTACGGGGTCAAGGATGCTAAGACGGGCGATGTCAAGGAGCACAGCGAGACGAGGGACGGCCACAAGGTGACTGGACACTATGAGCTGATCGACGCCGATGGCCACAAGCGGACTGTCCACTACACCGCCGACAAACACAAAGGCTTCGAGGCGCAGGTGCACCGCGAGAAGGTGCACCACCACGTGCCCGTCCACCACGGACACAGCGGCTACACAGGTGGACACGTTGAGTTCGAGGAGCACTCCCTGTCGGGACACTCTGACTACTCCGGCCATGGCCATGAGGACTATCACTCGCATGGCCATGAAGGTGGACACCATGGCTCCAGCTCCCACGGCTTCTCACTGAAGCAGGAGCACGGACACGGACACGGACACGATGCTGGGCACGGCTATGATGCTGGACACGATGCTGGATATGAACACTCATACGGCGGACACGAGCACAGCTATCATTAGAAACAGAAACAGAAACAGAGGCAAAACCAAATTCAATGGATCGTTGGGATCTCAGCTTGAGTAGAGTAGCAAATATTACTGTTATATATTCCATTAAACACTGCAACATTTTTCCAAAGTGAAAATATCTGGGTTTGACTTTTATATTCGCTTAAGAAGTGAAAAGAGTATATTGGTTTCATTAAGCTAGAGACTATTATTTAGATCTACTTGTCTACTTGGCATCTACTTGTTAGTTACTCTTTCGTGACGGCGATTAGAAGGACGGTAAATCGAGAGACTACCTGAGACTTGAGTAAAAATCTATCAATTTTGCAAGTGGATCAACCTTAACGTCCTCCACATATGTATAGCTAGAAAATAGATGAAAATATCAAAAGTAAATAGTCTGCCCATTAACTGTTTGTGTGTCAGGGTTCATGGCTCCGGAACGAGTATCATGCAGATGACTAACGTTTACGTTCTTCTTATACTCACAAAGTGAAATTAATAAATAATTTAGTACAATGTTCTTCTTACTGTGATAATTCCCTTGATTCCACAGTTTTTGAGTCTTTTTTTTTACGGCTAAGTTACTCTGGACTCCTATGGATTGTACGAAGACTACATATCCACTCAAAATTTGGCGAATAAGCTAAGATTTACCTCTTCATTTGATTTATCATAAATAACAAATATTTATTATATATTTAAAATTTTTACCAGAGATGGAGATGGATATACTCTTTTCACTATGTGAATGGGTATAAAAAGATACTAAAAGAATGTTTTTCCTTTCACTTTCAAGCTCGCGACGTTTTCTCAAATGACTTCTGTTTGGCTTAACGGCGTTAAATGATATTTTGAGCACATGATTCTCAATTTTGAAATGAAATTATAAAATAAGCCTAAATTTTAAAAGCCATAAATCCCACACAATTCTTTGCCGTTCCCGCTCTAATATCATACTAAACTTAATTTTCAATTAAATTCGATTACTCGTCTGCCTGATCTGAACGTACTATAAAAGACCTAATATTAAAATATCATAGGCTCAAGGGGCGATATCCACTCGTGTGTTAATCCTCGTCAAGAAACTGTGGAGAAGGTACATACACATACTCCCGCAAAGCCAGCAGCAACCGAAGGTTGCAAAATGGTAATGGTAAATGCAAAACCAATTATTAAACAACCTTTTCTAGGTCTTAAAAACAAATTTAGAGTGTATTAAAGGCACTCAGTTGATTGTTGTTGCAGGCCACAAACAAAATGCGTAACCACACAAACTAGCTCCGACTATAAATACGAATGTTTGAACTCTGCTCAGGCACAGTTCGCTTAGGCTTAGAGTTCAAGCAACGCCTAGGCAAGAGATCAACGCTTTAGTCCGCAGCACCACCATGGCCACTAAGGTAAGATCTACAAGACTCACTAAGCCTTGGACTAACAAATCTCCTTTGTTCCAGATGTCCATTGCCTTTGCCTTTGCCTTGCTGGCCATTGTGTTCGTTCGAGCAGCTCCGTTTCACGGTGGAGCCACCAGCCACGCATCTGTGCATCTGGTCTCCCATGATGACCACCATGACGGCGGCCACCACCATCACGAGCACCACGACGATCACCACGACTCCCACGCCGAGTATAACTTCAAGTACGGGGTCAAGGATGCTAAGACGGGCGATGTCAAGGAGCACAGCGAGACGAGGGACGGCCACAAGGTGACTGGACACTATGAGCTGATCGACGCCGATGGCCACAAGCGGACTGTCCACTACACCGCCGACAAGCACAAGGGCTTCGAGGCGCAAGTGCACCGCGAGAAGGTGCACCACCACGTGCCCGTCCACCACGGACACAGCGGCTACACAGGTGGACACGTTGAGTTCGAGGAGCACTCCCTGTCGGGACACTCTGACTACTCCGGCCATGGCCATGAGGACTATCACTCGCATGGCCACGAGGGTGGACACCATGGCTCCAGCTCCCACGGCTTCTCACTGAAGCAGGAGCACGGACACGGACACGGACACGATGCTGGGCACGGCTATGATGCTGGACACGATGCTGGATATGAACACTCATACGGCGGACACGAGCACAGCTATCATTAGAAACAGAAACAGAAACAGAAACAAAACCAAATTCAATGGATCGTTGGGATCTCAGCTTGAGTAGAGTAGCAAATATTACTGTTATATATTCCATTAAACACTGCAACATTTTTCCAAAGTGAAAATATCTGGGTTTGACTTTTATATTCGCTTAAGAAGTGAAAAGAGTATATTGGTTTCATTAAGCTAGAGACTATTATTTAGATCTACTTGTCTACTTGGCATCTACTTGTTAGTTACTCTTTCGTGACGGCGATTAGAAGGACGGTAAATCGAGAGACTACCTGAGACTTGAGTAAAAATCTATCAATTTTGCAAGTGGATCAACCTTAACGTCCTCCACATATGTATAGCTAGAAAATAGATGAAAATATCAAAAGTAAATAGTCTGCCCATTAACTGTTTGTGTGTCAGGGTTCATGGCTCCGGAACGAGTATCATGCAGATGACTAACGTTTACGTTCTTCTTATACTCACAAAGTGAAATTAATAAATAATTTAGTACAATGTTCTTCTTACTGTGATAATTCCCTTGATTCCACAGTTTTTGAGTCTTTTTTTTTACGGCTAAGTTACTCTGGACTCCTATGGATTGTACGAAGACTACATATCCACTCAAAATTTGGCGAATAAGCTAAGATTTACCTCTTCATTTGATTTATCATAAATAACAAATATTTATTATATATTTAAAATTTTTACCAGAGATGGAGATGGATATACTCTTTTCACTATGTGAATGGGTATAAAAAGATACTAAAAGAATGTTTTTCCTTTCACTTTCAAGCTCGCGACGTTTTCTCAAATGACTTCTGTTTGGCTTAACGGCGTTAAATGATATTTTGAGCACATGATTCTCAATTTTGAAATGAAATTATAAAATAAGCCTAAATTTTAAAAGCCATAAATCCCACACAATTCTTTGCCGTTCCCGCTCTAATATCATACTAAACTTAATTTTCAATTAAATTCGATTACTCGTCTGCCTGATCTGAACGTACTATAAAAGACCTAATATTAAAATATCATAGGCTCAAGGGGCGATATCCACTCGTGTGTTAATCCTCGTCAAGAAACTGTGGAGAAGGTACATACACATACTCCCGCAAAGCCAGCAGCAACCGAAGGTTGCAAAATGGTAATGGTAAATGCAAAACCAATTATTAAACAACCTTTTCTAGGTCTTAAAAACAAATTTAGAGTGTATTAAAGGCACTCAGTTGATTGTTGTTGCAGGCCACAAACAAAATGCGTAACCACACAAACTAGCTCCGACTATAAATACGAATGTTTGAACTCTGCTCAGGCACAGTTCGCTTAGGCTTAGAGTTCAAGCAACGCCTAGGCAAGAGATCAACGCTTTAGTCCGCAGCACCACCATGGCCACTAAGGTAAGATCTACAAGACTCACTAAGCCTTGGACTAACAAATCTCCTTTGTTCCAGATGTCCATTGCCTTTGCCTTTGCCTTGCTGGCCATTGTGTTCGTTCGAGCAGCTCCGTTTCACGGTGGAGCCACCAGCCACGCATCTGTGCATCTGGTCTCCCATGATGACCACCATGACGGCGGCCACCACCATCACGAGCACCACGACGATCACCACGACTCCCACGCCGAGTATAACTTCAAGTACGGGGTCAAGGATGCTAAGACGGGCGATGTCAAGGAGCACAGCGAGACGAGGGACGGCCACAAGGTGACTGGACACTATGAGCTGATCGACGCCGATGGCCACAAGCGGACTGTCCACTACACCGCCGACAAGCACAAGGGCTTCGAGGCGCAAGTGCACCGCGAGAAGGTGCACCACCACGTGCCCGTCCACCACGGACACAGCGGCTACACAGGTGGACACGTTGAGTTCGAGGAGCACTCCCTGTCGGGACACTCTGACTACTCCGGCCATGGCCATGAGGACTATCACTCGCATGGCCACGAGGGTGGACACCATGGCTCCAGCTCCCACGGCTTCTCACTGAAGCAGGAGCACGGACACGGACACGGACACGATGCTGGGCACGGCTATGATGCTGGACACGATGCTGGATATGAACACTCATACGGCGGACACGAGCACAGCTATCATTAGAAACAGAAACAGAAACAGAAACAAAACCAAATTCAATGGATCGTTGGGATCTCAGCTTGAGTAGAGTACCAAATATTACTGTTATATATTCCATTAAATACTGAAACATTTTTCCAAAGTGAAATCTGAATTTTTAAATTTTTTGTTTTATTTTATTTTATTATTGTTCATTATAATTTAGTATTCATAATTTTTAACCAAACCAAAGCTAATTAGTAATTCCAACTCCCCTTCTCTTGAGTTTGTCGATCCCTTCCGATTGTTTGAGTATTCAATAAGATTTTCCATATAATCATTAGTCGCCTAACGCTTGCCGAATAGGTGAAAAAATCAAGAAACTTTTATAAAGTCTCAGCTCAACTGTCAACACACAACTTAAAGTTTATTGCACAGGAAATTCGTCACACAGATGAGCATAAATATGGATTTTAGAGAAACAGACAGAGATTTATATGATACGAATTGAAAATATAATATAGTCATTCAAATGATTATATATGTCATGGGTGATTTTATCTTATTGCAGTTAATTTTCATACCAAAATGAATAAGGAGAATCGGAATTATACTTAAAATCTTAACAACTCATATCTAAAATCTTCACTTTGTATTCCTTCAGCTGAGATATTACGCTGATGCTTTTGGAGTGTACATTATTCCATATGATAACTGTATATACATTCTCTGTATACAATATAAATAATTTAATTTTTCCAAAAATATTCAAGAGCAAATTAATTTTGTATTAAGCACAATTCTCTGGTGAAGAACTCTTCACATAACTTTATATAAATTATTATGCTAAATTCAGCTGAATTGCTCTAATCAAAAGTGCGTTCGAATCTCCATAGAATGCCTCTTAAATAAATAAATATTTAATGTGTGTTATTTGTTCATAATTGAGCTGATATAACTGGAGAGCATTTGAGCTTTTCAGATTTAATAAATTGCAGATAAGTGAAGCAGATACAGAATCAAGAGTATCTCAAATACCAGCATAATTTAGTGTCTCTCAGCCTAGGGAGCAACCCCTATTAGCAGAGGCAAGCCCAAAAGCAAAAACAGAAAAAAGGAAACATTTTTATCACTTACCACACAAATTCGAATTGCGCGACGCAAAAAATGCTATAATAAATAAAAATAATAGCAACTGCAATTTTCGCACTATATTTTATGTATAATGTATAAAATGCGTGCCGCAAACAAAATACACACACACACACACGCACACTCATACGAAACGTATAAAAATAATAAATTACTTCAATAGCCGGATAACTGCGAGCGAGCAGGAGGCGGTCGGTCGGGGTGGCTGTGCGAAATGGAGAGGAGCGTTTATTATGCGCACAATAAACGCGGCGGGCGCAGTGGCGACATAAATTAAATTTATGATGCTTATAAATATTCCACAGTCATTTGTAATACAGCAACAAGGAGGAGGACGAGCCGGCCAGGATAACGCAAGGATGCAGCCTGTCTGCCCAACAAATTGCCGCCAACAGGGGTAGCAATAGCAATAGCCATACACACGCACACACTCTCACTCTCGCGCCAGGGCTGGGCTGCGAAATAAGCGCTGATTTATGAATATGGGACGAGAAGTCCACGAAATGTCCCTGGGCCCATCAAGCACATTATGCGAGAACTTTAAATCAAATCATTTTTGGGCACTGTCAAAGCTGGCACACCTCAGTCATCAGTGCCAGAAGCTTTTACTTTTTGTTATTACACAAATCTCGCATGATTGAGAGTGATTGACTCGAAGTGCAATCAAATTTTATTAGAAATGTAAAGTTGTAAATAGATGCCTTTAGAACTCTCTGATTGACTTTGATAGTAGCTGGTTCGTCAGTAAATTCAACTCAGCGTGATTGATGAAACCCCAATGATTGACTCTGATTGACTCTCTTCGAAATGCAATCATGGAATATCACATGATCCTTTCAAATTATATAAGAAACTTTAAATTATGCTTTAAAAACTCTATGCTTCAAGTTGATTGATCTATGATTGATCTATGATTTACCTAATTTTCCATGAATACATTCATCAATTTTCACCATCATGTGATCAAATAATCTGGAGCCGAACGTAAGCACAAGTCAGTTATGCCCGGGTGTATTTTTTAGGAAATCTATCAATGATTGACAGTGATTGAGTAGCTATAAATACCTCTTATTTCATTAATTCTATGTGTATAAATAAGATTGATTAGCAGTGATTGAGTAGCTAAGAATACCTCTTGATTGATAAGAAAAATTCTTAAACAACAGCATGATTTCATGGGATATCTTGAAATCTTAAGATTAAAATTAATTAATAATATTTTTTTAATTTATCATTATTTATTCTTTATATTTATTCAAGTCAAACGTTTCTTATGTACAGCGTTTAATAAAGCATATATAGAATATATAGAGTATAAAGGCTTACTTAAATGATTGATGTACAGTCCAAGCAATGCACTATGAGGAATACCCGATTTGTTTGGCATAAATTCTAAATATAGAGCTAGAGACTTGCAATTTTTATGAACATTATTAAACACAAAGTAGAATTTTTATTTTAATTTTTTTTTAATTTGAGGACACTTCTTTTTGGCTTTGCCATGGATACTAATTAGGTATTGATCACACTTTAGCTTCTTTGTCTCATATACGAAAAGACTAGAAATAAATTCATTTCATAGATAACTAAACTACTTTAAAGCTAAATAGTCAATTCCCAAATGGTTGCCATATATTGGACTAAATGGCCATTTGAAATACCCTTTCTTAAGTATCGCCAGCTCAATACGTCCCAGCTGAGAATAGGGTATCTACTATTCGCATTACATCATCGCCCTCAAGTTCTTTTCTGGAAATTAACTTCAAAGAATTAGATATCGTTATATCGTTTGGGGTAAATAATGTTATTAAGTTGCAGAGAAAAGCAAACGCACTTAAAAGCCAAATTTATGCCTTAAGTAGATTCCGTGAACAGGAAATATAAATCTATTAAGCTGAACCGATTGTGTGTATATATAGACATACGTCGAGTATATAGACTCGAAAGTTAATTAATAAGCAAAATCAATAAATATTAAATGCAATTAGCACTTGCTCGTGGCTTATCGCGAATCGCGTATCGCGTAATTGCGATCGGTTCGAGGTTGACACTAAATTAGCTCATCTGGGCGAGTACATGGCGTTAAATGCACTTTTATCATAAATTCGATGTTTGACACTCTGCGCTTAATTTATGTGCCCAAATGAGATTTAAATTGTTTAATTTAAGCCCCGCAGAACGTAAAGTTGCTCGGATCGTAAATTAGGCTGATTGCGATTTATTTCAGCTGCCGAAAACCGAGAGCCAAAAACTTTTGCCAACGCTTCAATGAATTTGTTTTTAACTAGACGACGACGAAAGATTGCTGCTGAGCTGGACTAAGCTAACGCTTTGATCATTTGCATTGCAAATTGGGCTCGCTGTTGCCTCGCAAGCGCATAAAAATGAAGTAAATATATATTTTATGTTTCACTTGTCGTCGTTTAATGCCATAAAAATGGGTATGTGTCTTATTAACTGATGAGAATGTCGTTTAAAATACACAAAACCGGTATGGCACCAGCCAAGCCAACCAAGCCAGCCAGCCTGCCAGCCAGCCAGCCCAGCTTACCGAGCTTCAAGACCCAGCCAGGGCGCCCCCAAATCCAAGCGCCCGTTACCTGCCTTGGCGTCATTAATTTTGGAATCGTAAAGCCCACAATATGTCAAATGAGACCACACAGCGTCGTAAAATTCAAAGTTTATGGCACTCGCTCAGTTTTGTCGAGGGTTCGGATTTGGTTTCGGTTTGGTTTTCGCTTTGGTTTCGGATTGGGTTTTGGTTCGGCCGGTCTTTGAATTTTTGATCAGAGTGTGGCGTTTTTAATGGCTTCGCTTTAGGTGCTTTGCTGTCTAAATGTGTTGCGTGTCTCGGTTTATAAACGCTTGCCACAAAATTAAGCGTAACTTATTTGTCAACTCGGCCAAGATTTCGTTTTCGAATTTCGTTTGCGCCGCCAATGGGAAAACTTGAATTTCAATGGCCAACACTTATCATTCAGATCGTGCTGACACAACATGTTTCTGCCGCCTTTACTAATTAGCCAACTCACTTTATTGTCTATGATATCAGAGCACTCACTCAATGATTCGATCAAGTTTCTAAATTGTCTGAGCTTCATCAGTTTGCGCCTCAACTCAAACAATTTTTTTATTTACAAAAAATTTGTTAAGAAATAATTTTTAGAATTTAAATAAAATTAGGAATTCTGAAGTTTCTAAAATTTTAGATATATAAAAAATTTATTATTAAGTTACTAAAATAAATAAATAAATTAATTGTTTTTTTATTTTTTAAATATTTGTAAATTTTTAAATATTTTTTGTTTATTATTATTATTATTATTATTATATTTTTTAAATTAAAATAAAATTTGTTTAAAATTTTAATATTTGTTTTTAAATTTTAAAATAATAAAATTTAATAAAATTGCTTTAAGCGTTGAAGACATACTTTTATAATAAAAAAAAATTACAAATATTTTATTAAATAAATTTCTATTTGAAATTTAATTTTTTTGAATAATTTTTTATTTTTCTATATTTGAAAGCATTTAATTACACTATTTTAATTTAAGATGTATTACAATATATAAGAAAAAGTGTAAATCAAAAATAAAATAAATATTTTTGATCTGTTTTATTAGATTTAAATAATCATTGATATATTTGTTAAATCTAAAATATATACACATCCATCTTTAATTTATAATCCCGCTTTCCAGCTTTAAACCACTGCTGAAGGATACAATTTGTACGACAGCTTGACTTCAGCACTTAATTTAAGTGTCGGCGCCGCAGAAAAACAAAAACAAAAACAAAAGCTAAAGCGACAGCGTCAAAATTATATAAAATCGAAATGCAGTCGATTGTAAGTGATGGCCCATGGCAACCATAATAATCTTAAATGCTTTATAATAACCATAAATGTTTGAAATTCATGTGTCAAATGCCTTTCGGTCGCACAGCGAGTGGACGGACAGGCTCGACTGGGCCACTCGCAGCATGGAGTCTCCAGTGGAGCCCCCCTGGTCCACCGTATCTGGTCTCCGGTCGCTGGTCGCTGGTCTCCGGACTGTGCCAACTGACCGACTAAATGCATGAAAATTGTTTATGACCGTTTCGTATCTTTGTCTGTGTGAGCGTGTGTGTGTGTGTGTGTGTGTGTGTTTGGGTCTGTGGTGTATTTGAATTTAACTGATTTTTAATGTGCATGCAGACCCAGAGAGTGAGAGGGAGCAGGGGCAGGGGGCGTGGGCAAAATTGCGAGGCTTGTGGGCGGCACGCAGTGTAAGATAAATAATCACATGGGGCATTACTTTGGGGTCGCCGTTTGCATTAGCCAATTTGCGGCAGTTTATGGCTGTATACATTTGGCATGATTGGGGGCTACTGTTTAATAAACTCGTTGATTTATGGCTAATTAAATTAGTTGCCGTATTAATTTATGCTTGTTTACGCGCTCATGCGCAATGGCTGCCTCAATGGGTCATTGCTACAGTCGCGGCTCGGCCAAGTGAGTGGATTTCATGATTAATGATCGCAAAATTGGGTTGCTGTTGCCGTTCAGCTAGATTCACATGTGTGTGTGTGTGTGTGTGTGTGTATGTGTGTGTGTGTGTGTGTGCATTATGCCAGAACTTAAACTGAAAAGCAAGAACCGTGTATCAACGCCCTGGCTGTCAGTTGTGCATCACGATTGGAAGCCAGCATCAACTCATCGTCAATATGCCGGCCCGAGGTCCCGCATCGCAAGTCGTGCTTAATTCACCTGGCTGGGGGCTTTTCAGGTGCTAACCACACATAACCGATGCCCATTTCGGCCATGCTTATCCCAAATGGCAATCAGCTTAATAACAGCCCCGTCTTAATGCTGATCACGGGTCTCGCTCGCTCGGCCAGTGAACGTTTTCTTGCCGCTCTACGCACTGTAATTATGTTGCACAGTGTAGTGCCGCAGACTAACTGCTAGCTAACTAGCTCCATAACTTTCCACTAGCCAAGTTGCTCAAGCAAATTCATAAATAATGGACTGGCCCAACGAGACGTGCCCATTTCCATGGATGCTAAGTAAACTCAATCTAAGGCTGAGCAAATCATTTTACGAGTACTAACTGACTTTTAAGTGAATAAATTTAGCTTAAAATATAGTTTAGACCCAAATTGTTTAAGGGAGAGAGATCAGGTATTGTATACATCATTATAGTTATATGATTCATTCATAGGTCCCTTGGTTATTAATGAATTTGTATATTTCATGGGCGTCAAGACAAACAGAAGACAGATTGAGATGACAAGCGCTTCGGTTACTTTTTTAATAAGCTTCATTCATTTACGAAGTCTAAGAAACATGAGCTGTATAAATATCTAAGGGATTGCAATGGGAGAGTTGCTTATGCGCCTTACAATGAGTTCCTCATTGGCGGAGAGGAAGGGAGCTTTTAACTCAAATCATAGGGAGTCTATACTGGAACCGCAAAGACTCAATCGTTTACCATCTCAATGGAGGATGCTGAGTTGCTCTATCCTCCCGAATACACAACAAAAGCAAAATACTAAATAAATATATATATTATATATAAATAAATATGTGAAAGCAATTTCCTTATCGATAGGAATCGATTCACAGATGAGTCCTAGAATAATTGAAACAATAATTTTGTGTATAGCTGAGGTATTTCTGGTCGGGCACTCCCGAACAAATTTGTTACACATTCTTAGTACTTGTCTTTCACTCTTCATTTGAGGATATTAATGAATAACTCTGAATTGATTACTGAATCAATATCGTAGATGATTCATTCCATATCTCAACTATAAACTGTTTGATAGTGCTTTATTCAACTCTTTCATTACGCTTAATGCTCTATGATTTATGCAATTCAGCGAGGCAGTGGTAGATAGCTTGCGTTTCGCAATTATAAATATGTTGATGTTTATTATGCAATCTTAATTAATTTCGATATGATTGATATGATTCGAGCAGTCAAACGAAAAGAAAAACCCTTTCGAAAACTTTGCGCATGATAAATCACCCGGGCAGAAACGTGCACGCGGCAGACATTAGTCAAAGAGGCCAAAGGCAGGCAGTGTTTATCGTTGTTGCTGGCAAAACGCATAAACATTTTACAGCGCAAACAATTAACTAAAAATAACATAAAAGAGTAGGCACTGACCCAGCCGGGCGGCGGACGGAGGCCAACAGACACAGAAACACAAAAATGATTTATGAACGTCACAATGGCATTTCGGGAAAGTTACATAAATTAACACATGTCTTCGCTGTAATGAGTCAGGTCTTGTCAGTTGCCAGTTGCCAGTTGCCAGTTCCCAAAGGCAGTTAAAAAGCCTAATACAACACACATACATATGTATAATGAACTAACTAAACTTTTAGACATTTTCTTGATATTCATAAAGACACTGAATGTTACTAGGCGTACTCAGAAAACGAATCGGAGAAAAGTCTTCTGCATACATGTGCCATATACAGACATAGGTCTAATCTATAATAATATAATATAATACTAATAATCTATATATCAGTCTTTTACATGCATAAGTCTTGCATATACATGAGTTGTACACATGCATAGGTCTTACACGTACAGAAGTCTTATAAATACATAATTTATATACATACATAGGTCTATACATATTTAAGTCGTATATATACGGAAGTCTTATACATATGTCTCATACATATGTATTATACATACATAGGTCTTATACATACATGAGTCTTATACATACCTAGGTCTTACACGTACATGAGACTTATATACGCAGAAGTCTTATACATACATTAGTCTTATACATACGTCTTACGCATACAATATATATAAGACTTACATACATAATGTATATACATACATAGGTCTATACAAGTCGTATATATACGGAAGTACATACGGCTTATGCATACATACGTCTTATACATGAGTCTTATACATACATTGGTCTTATAAATGCATGAGTCTTATACATACATAGGTCTTACACGTACAGTAGTCTTATACATACGTAGGTCTTATACATACATGAGACTTATATATGCAGAAGTCTTATACATACATTAGTCTTATACATACGTCTTATACAGGAGTCTTACGCATACATAAGTCTTATACATACATAGGTCTTATACATGCACAGGTCTTACACGTACAGAAGTCTTATACATACGTAGGTCTTATACATACATGAGACTTATATATGCAGAAGTCTTATACATACATTAGTCTTATACATACGTCTTATACAGGAGTCTTACGCATACATAAGTCTTATACATACAGAAGTCTAATACATACATAGGTCTTAAATACATAAGTGTTTATATTTACATATATATATATATACATAAGTCTTATACATGAGTCTTACACATACCTCAGTCTTATACATTCATAAGGCTTATACCTACACACGTTTTATTCATACAGACCTCTTACATACATAAGTATTATACATACATAAGTCTTATACTTGAGTCTTACACATACATTATCTTATACATTCTTTCATACATCCTTATACATACATAAATATTATACATATAGAGTTCATATACATTCATATGTCTTATACATACAGAAGTGTTTATACCCAATCAGATCGATATTTATCGATTTTTATTAATAATTGTACATCGATAACCAAGTACATGATAATATGAGAGCTGCTGAAAGAGACTTTTGGAACGAAGGTGATAGCTGACAGATTAGCTGACTTATAAATATTGAATATTACTTTTAACAAATCAGACCGATTATTATCGATTTTATAACCTGTAACAAAGTTTGATTACGACTCGGCTGAGGGTGTAGGGCAGCTGTTCAGTAATAGAATTATTCGAAATAAATACTAGTTCCTTGGCAGCATTGCTTTGTCTCGGCTTAAAGTCAATGGCTATAAGACTTCCGACTACATAAATTAGTAATATTCTGACTATTTGAAACTTTTGAAAGCCAAATGTTATGAGAAAAGTCCAATTCTGAAACTGACAGCAGCAACACCAAGCGGGCAGGCAGATAGAAAGAGAGCGAGAGTGGGCCACAATGACAACAGAATTGAAACAAAAGAGAGTGGAGCAGCGCAGAGGAGGAGTGGGGAGTGGGGAGCAGTCAGAGCAACAAATGAATTGCTAAGTTCATTCAAATGGGGCAAGCTGCAAACGCCGGCAATAAAGAATGTGTGCACATGTGCCCCCAGGACAATTCACAGATAGTCCGGCACACACGCTCGTGCGAGAGACACAAAGGCAGGCCCAGATACCAGATACGAGCGACCAGATCCCAGATCCCAGGCTCGAGCCCCGGCTCAGGTCCGGGCAGACACTAATTCGATCCGATAATCATGGAGTCCCGCCAAAGGGCATGAATTGTAATTTCCTCTTTCGCGGAATTAACTGTCGGGCCCTGTCGCTCGCTCGGCTGGCTTTCAATGTTGTTTTCTTCCTCTTTCTTTTTTTTTTTTTGCTGCCTTTCATTATTGCTGCCCTGTTTCGCACACATTTTGAAAAACTGGCTGTCGAGCCATTGTTTTTTGTTATTTTTCGCCAAGCGCTTTGTATTTATGTGTCATATTTATTTATTTATTTAAAACATTGCGCTTTTGTTGTTACTTTTTCATGTGGGCTCGTTGTGCGCCTTATCAGCCCTGTGCATCCGCTTCCACTGCAAGCCGAAAAGCCTGGAAGCCATTTATTCGCAAAGCACATTCGCTCCTGCACACCGTATTATCCTTTGAAGTTTACTGCCTGTTTATGAACTGCCAGCGAATGTAAGCTGCAAATTACATTATTTACGCTTAGTCTAACTGCAAATGGTATTACAGATTGGACATATCATTATCATCATTATCATTATATGACTGCATTTTAATACATATTGTAGGATCTGAAGTGGTTTATTTAGGTGATTTCATTATATTAGTTAGCTGCTGTATATAAAATAGCTTGGATTAAAAACTTTCTCTTCAGGATTGCAGCTTTACTAAATTTACTTTATTTTGGCTGCCTATTTTTGAATAATTTATTTATTACTTTAAATTTTATATTTGTTTTACTTAAATAAATATTATTATTATTTTTTTTTTTTTTAATATTTTTTTTCTTTCCAAGTGACATTTATAATATAAAATAGAAAAAGTTCATCTTTAATAAAGAAAATATTTATATATTATATTTTATTATATTTTCTTATATTTTCTTATATTTTATTATTTGTATTATTTCTATTTATATATATTAATTTATTACAGTTCTTACGTTTGACAGAGCGCAGTGAAGCGCCCTGTGAACGTAGCGCCCTGTGCATAGATTCATATTAAAGCTTATAGAATTCGATAATATATGACATTTACTAGATACCCTGCATGCTTAAAAATTTATGAATTTTGCAGTGTAAACTGTGCCCTACTGGGTGTCGCTACTTTTAGAATGGATCAACGCAGTAAGCTAGACTTGAAAGAGTTGGCTCAAAGGATCAAGATCGATAACAACTCAGTTCAGTTATTCAATTTAAAATTATACAAAATTTATATCGCTACCTTATCGTAATCTGAATCTTAGCCAAATGCTATATTCCAAACTGCACTTCAATAACCGAGATGAAAATGCTTAAAATCAGTTTTCGCCTTCAGATGCATAAATTGATGCGTTCAATTTCTGATGGCAAGTCGTAGATAAACTCAGCATTCTCAAATCGAGCTACATCAGATGCAGCCGTGATTGATTCGCAGATCGTCATGCCGCGAGTAACAGCTGGCACATCTGTCAGGGAGCAGTAAACAATAATAATACTAAGCGAAAGGCAACAACAATTTCCGCGCATAGACAAGTTCCCCCCACACAGAGAACTGTGAGGCGAAACGAGGCTGAATAAAATGCGAAAAGTTTTTTATTCTTTCTTTATTTGGGCCAGGACAGACCGTGGCAGTTTTGCAGGAGGGCGGAACGGGGGCGAAAAAAAATAAAATCAGCATTTTTAGTAGTTAATTTAATTTATTGCTGCATTTTTATGGTTGACTTTATTGCATAATAAAACATAATTTACTGCGCCATTGAGACTTTTGCGTTTGCGTCGATAATTCTAAAGCGCAGCCATAGTCCCGGCCCGGGTCGCTCCGGATCGGGTCGAGTTGGGCCAGCGAAAGTTGGGCGCGGCGAAGCTGGCAGAGGGCTGGACCATAACTGGCGGGCAGACTTCGACTGCCATCGAGACATTTGGCCAAGAGAACTGTTCTGCGGCGCGTCTCCTGCACGCCTGTGCCCCCTGGGCACAGATGGAAATTTTGCATGCATGCGTGCGTGTGTGTGAGGAAATGGGCACGACGCATAGCTGGCTAAATGTCTGCTTCTGATTGAGGCCATAAATGTATCACGAGCCATGCGAGCTATGAGCTTTACAGATGTTTCTTCAAGCGAATGACTGTCATTACATACAGCTGATGTCTTACTATATAATAGAAGTAAAGAGACTTTCTGATCGAAGGTCGCTATATTATAATTATAATAATTGTTACATAATAATGTTATATATAATTAGAATATAATATATTTTATATAATATCGTTGGCTAGACTAGAAAATAGCCTGAGTCTGAGCAGCATTTCTTCTTCATTACTATAGATGTATATAACAAAGGGCACATCCACACTTCAGCACAGCTACAGGGCTGCAGTATGGGCTTTACTATGGGCAAGAAATTGTCGAATAGGTGGACTAGTTATATTATAGATAGACCTTCTTAGGGATAGCCATAAAATCAGCCAGCTTAAATGAATTTCCCAGAGAGAAGACTATCGTATATAAGTTTTAAAAATCAGCATTGATCTCAAGGAAATTTTAAAAACTCACGAATTTACGATATTCCAGCTGGGCATACAAATTGATATCAAATGATCGAATGATGAGGAATGGGTTGAGTTATCTGAACTCTCATTTCCAATGATTATAGCAAATTCTAGTCTAAGTGAAGTGAGAGAGGTAGTAATAGTGACTGTTTACTTTGCTTTAGGATTTGTAGTTCCGTCAGACGAACAGAGAGACAGAACTTAATTGACAACATATAATTTTTGATTAAAGGACTCAAACATCAAACCTTTCTAACAGAAATGCACTCAATTTTCAAATTAAATTTTCTAAAAATTTAAGGAAATTGCTTAAAATAAGTTAAGTCCTTAATCCAAAATTTCAATGCGAATTGGTATGGGGTACTTCGGATTAGATATATATATATGTATATATATATATATATACAGTTGTTTTATGTACTCTAACTTTAACAAGAGCCAACAAATAGGATCACATCCAGAGCTGAGTTAAGTCAAATTGAAATTCGGGTTCATTGAATTCCAATCGGGCTTCCCCTGAGTCCCCATTTGCAAGTTGTGGCAGAGTCATTTGATTTAAGCACCAATTAACATCGCAACACAACATCGACATCAGCCACTGATTACATGGCCGTTGAGTCCTACCACAACATAGCCCACTTTCCACCGGGACCAACTGCGGCGTGGAACACAAACATTCCATCAGAGAGTCGCACATAACTCATTGGGCGAGCCCATCAAATCGAATTGCAGCAGTGACCCGGCTCGGGAGCTCTATAAAAGCGGCAGCTGTTTGGCCAAGGGTCAACAGTCAAGTGCGTAGCCGTCGAGGATGCATCTCCAGGAATTACTATTTGTCGTCGCAGTGGTGCTGCCCCACTGCCTGAGGGCCTTGCGCTACAGCCAGGGCACCGGCGACGAGAACTGCGAGACGCTCAAGTCCGAGATTCACCTGATCAAGGAGGAGTTCGACGAGCTGGGCCGCATGCAGCGCACCTGCAACGCTGACGTCATAGTCAACAAGTGCGAGGGCCTCTGCAACAGCCAGGTGCAGCCCTCAGTGATAACTCCGACGGGGTTTCTGAAAGTGAGTATCTCTAACGTATCTGAAGCGTCCACTCTGACTTCTTGTCCGCCCAGGAGTGCTACTGCTGCCGCGAAAGCTTCCTCAAGGAGAAGGTCATCACGCTGACCCACTGCTACGATCCGGACGGCACCCGCCTCTCCTCGCCCGAGATGGCCACCATGGACATTCGCCTGCGGGAGCCCACTGAATGCAAGTGCTTCAAGTGCGGCGACTTTACGCGCTAATTCCAATCCAACAGCAGCTCAAACCAAATAAAGTTCCCCAACTCACGAGCTTTTCCCCAAAATATTCAATTGTTGTTTTTCTATCCTTCTACCCGAGCCCCGGGCTCGAGGGATAACAGCTGTGTGTTTGATATGCTGATTGAAATCCAGTTGATATGCCTTGCGGCCACCTCTCGACAGTCAATTGTGCCCGCTGTGGGCGTCGACTCCGACCAGCTCAAATCAAATATTGCATATTTTCCCAATCCGCCCGGGGCTGTGCAGCAAACATTCGGATCCTTTCCCATTCGGCACTCGAGGCTACGTTTTTGTTTAGCGTGCAGCTGCCGGCTAGCATATTTTTTGCACACATTAATCCAGGTTTTTTACGTCGAGCTACTCTTGTGAAAATTGTTCAATTACAGTTGATGGCGCCCAACCTGCTCCATGTGGAGTCAATTCTCATGCATCCCTAATTACAACAGCCAAAAAGCTGAACTGTGGAGTTGAAATATGAAAGAATCTTTAAAAAACCTAATTGTTAAGGAAAATGGGAATATAAAAGGGGTAAGGGTAAGAGGAGGTTATACTCTGAGCTAATATATATATATACGCATATGATAAGGATGTGGACTCTATATGCTGTCTATATATGTTCAGTTATCTGTCATATATGATTTTATTATATTTATATATTTAATTCTCTGAGATGCAGAAGTGTGTTAATATGGGGATGGTATAAGAATATATATTTAATAAATATAAATATAATTTAATAATATAAATATAAATATTATTTATATATCAGAATATAATAAGCATATATTCTGATATATAAATAAATATTTTTATTCAAGTATATATTCTCATATATAAATATATATATTTCTATATCAATCTATTTCAAGTCTCTGACTACTGTTGTCTATCAGATCTTTGCGTCATACGTGTCATACATCATAGATAGGATATGGTTAGATTGAGTCAAATCCTTGCACAGACACGCTGCCGCCTTGGCTAGAATGATATCTATTGAGCCAAGCAAATAAAATATTAAAAGGAAAAAAAAATATAAATAATATAAGGAAATTCCTGAATTGGACAGAAACAGATATATGTATGTATATATAGTGCTCAATAGGCTTTCGATTGTACTGTATCTGATATCTATAGGGAGGTAACTACGTTGATATCTATATACACATATCTAAATTATATTTAACTATTAATAAATTTTTATTGACAGCAGATAACTCGGTCAGCAGCCACACTTAAAGAATATAGAATAATAATTCATATATTAATAATATAATAATAATAATATAATAATCATTAATATATTATATTAATTATTTATAATATATTTTCTATATAATCTATTTGTATATTAATAATATAATAATAATAAAATGATAATAATAATAATAATCATTAATATATTAAATTATTATATTAATTTTTAAAAATATATTTTATATAAAATCTATTTATAAAGTAACATAAACTTCTACACATAATTCTCAATTTAAATATAAATTAAATTTTTAATAAACATACATATAGACTCATCCAGATTATAAAATACAACTAAAGCGAAATATATAGAGATATATCCAACTTATTTCCTACGCAATTATTGCAAATATTTTAGAACCGATAACAGACAACAGACACGACAAACAACAGCTTCGTTATGAATGCTATGCAAGTGGAATTTTAATAAAAACTTACTCTAAACAGGCATTATCTAGATCGCAGAACCTGCTTCGGACCGCGACTATAGATATTCCTAACTATTTGCCCACATCCGTAACTTGTAATGAGAGCTGCCTGCCCCGTGGCTGCACGCAGCGAAAGGTGCGTGACTCGATCAGTGTAGCCCCCAGCACCCAGCTCTCCCTCTCCCTCTCCCTCCCCCTCTCCCTCTATCCACGCCTTGAGTGGAGCCTGTTCAGTGCCTGAAGATGCGCTAATGCATGTTATATATAATTTATATTGTGTCGGCACGTTGCGCTGTTGTTGATGGAGCAACTGACGCGATGCCACCCAACAAAGGCTCCCTCCACTGGCTGCTGTCGGATCGGGGCTGTTGTTAAGGGGCGTGTCAGCTAAATTATGAGTTTCGCACAGTCCGGGAGACGGCCAGACGGACGGCAGGCAGCTGGTGATTATATGGATAGCGGCAGAATGCTTAAGTAAATTACAGTGCGTGCAAATGTGCTTGTGAACATGAAATTATAATTTGGCCCGCTGCGAAACGCGCACCAATTTACAATTAAGCAACGTATGCGCCTCGTGCACTCGCTTTTTAATCAACGTGCCCCAGCCCGTGGACACCGACTGCACACAATACACTTACAGCTGACCAGCAGCAGCAACAACAACTAAATAACAGCTCTCGAGCCAAGTCTTCAGTCTTCAGTCTCCAGCCTAAGTGCAGTTTATGCCTGATTATTATGTTTTGCGCAAGAGCTCTTTCCGGGTGGGTAAGCACTACAACTCTATATAGAGAGAGTGAGAGAGAGAGAGAGAGGTAGAGCGATGCGGCTGCCTAATGAGTCAATTTGAAATTAAAATCGGTTTAAGAGAATACTTTATTAGCCATATAGCAGAAACAGTCGACGGGTTGGTTATTATTGACAGAAGTAGTGATAGACGTTAGCTACAATGTTGCCAGAGGTGATTATATGTTGCCAAAATACTCGACTGAGAGATACTCTATAGAGAAGTTAGCTCAGGCCACTGTAAAGCCAAAGACAAATGTGAATATTAGAGGAAATAGTAGCTATATTAAAGATATCTGCTAAGTAAATATAATGATAGATATGGGATGACGATATGATATAATAATATAATATAAGAAGTCAGAGAGAGAGAGAGACTCTACACCATGCTTAAGGCTTGCCTATGTTAGAGTATATGCTTATTAGTTAAACTCCAATTAAAGTGAAGCTTACTTTGTCTTAACTATGATTGTAATATTATACGATTTTATCTTAAGTACATAAACAAGACTTTAGCTACATTGTAAGCAGAGCCGATTAAGCATGATTTAATTAGTCATTAAAATGGACTCTGTAAAAAGCTTTAGCACATTAGAGCATGGATATAAGAGCACAAAAAAAAAGGAAATATTAAAATTATTATAATAATAAAAATAATTAAAAATAATTTCTTTTAAATAATAATAGAAATAAATATACAATAATAATAAAGCAAAAATAATAATAAATAATAAAAATAATAAAATAATAATAATAAATAATAATATTAATAAATAATAATAATAATAATACTAATAATAATAATTAGCATGAGCATAAGCTCTCCTTTATAGTTAATATATTAAATTTTGGGATCAGCAACATAAATAAATCTTTGATATTGATTATAAAAATTATTTGCAAGTGCTGAAATAATCAACAAATCAGAAAGTCTTAAGTTAAGAGTTCAAGAACAGCATATACTTATGTTATACTATATCTAGCATAATTTTATGTTGTATAGTATATTCCACAGCTAAAAAGACCTAAGTGTAATCAAATCTAAATGGTCAATATACATTATAGAAACAACAACGTGACAGCTAACAGAAACTCGATTGCCAACAAATTATTGAATCCAAAAAAAAAAATATTATGATGTTGAAAGAATTACTAAAATAATATCCAAGATATCCAATGTATATAATAAGTTCAGATATATTTCGTAATTATATCAATTATATAGAAATAAGTTATCGAACAGAAATAAATCAAAAATCTCTAAAAGACTTTAAAAATGGTAATTGCCTAGAAGAGGTTGCCTACATCGATTCTACTTGCTCTCATAATCATAAATATTGATATGTAAATATATATGACATATTATTATAATATAATCTAAATATATAAATATATATATTATTATAAATATAATCTACGCATATGTGACTGAAGTCTATAGATAGTTAAAAATAAAAATAGTTCTACTCTAATAATTATGCCTCAAATAAACCTTAATAAAATATTATAATACGGCGAAAAGTTCATATTCTATGGAAATCAAGGTGAGCCTGAATCCATACAAAGTATTTTCAAAAAAATACTAATATATGTCATTCAGATCTAGCTGAGAACTGACCTAATGAATAAGCCACACTCCATCAATGTACATATAAATCATCTATATATATATAAATATACATATATATATATATATATATATATATATATACATATGTATATATGCAGGCAATCTATGCAATCTGTCTCGCATTGTACACTAAATATGGTCATAAATTTCCTTATGATTTCTGTCTTCCATTGTCTCGATTGCCAATGCATACACACACACACACACACACATTCGCATGTGTGTGCATAAAATATTGATGCATATTAATTAGTTATAAATTAAACGGAGCAACAAAGCAATGCCGCTGCGTCTATGAATTCGCATTATTCGATTTCTTCCGACTGCGCGTTGTTTAATAAATGACTCTTAATTAATAACAAATTTGAAAGAAGAAACAATAAAAACACTCATAAGCATCTGCAGCCAGAGCCCTAACACACATATCTAAACATTTTTTACTCATTTTCTTTTTCTCTTCTTTTATTTTATTTATTTTTTTTTTATTGTGTTCGAATGCGTTGATATTGGCAATTAATTTCCATCTTCGGTTTCTGTCTTCGTTTTCAAACATATATAATTTGTTTCTTGATTTGCATGATTTTGCAATTAATATAAAGTCTGTCTCTCCTACTCTCTCTCTCTCTCTCTCTGTCTAACTGTCATTTGCGTTATATATAGTTTTGTATACCTTTTATCTGAATGCCGAAGGCGAAATGTAAACAATTAACAAAAGCAGCGCCAAATCACATTTGCTGATGAAAAAAGCTCTTAGTGTAAAATACAACAACAACAACAACATGACGATGCGCGCCCACATTAACGAGAGCTTAGTTTGGGATGACATCATTTATGGATCCCCCGATCGCCTCTCTATATAGCATTCGGTATTTATTGAGTTTGGCAACTCTTTTGCCTTGTCATTAGCACATTAGTTTCACATTGATTGGAATTTATGTTGTGCTTATGTTTATGTTATGACTTTAGTTTAGACTAATGCTATTAACTATTATTATCATTTTTTTCGATATTTTATTAAATGACTTTTTCGGAATTTATGCATTTGGCGCAGCCAAGCGATTTCGTCTGTTCAATATTAATTTGACATTTGGCCGAAACTAAAAAGCATTTCGTGTTAGGCTCAGACATTGACTCAGAGGTCATTGGGCAAGAGATAAAGACTAGATCAGGAATATATATGCTCTTTAAGTAGTAGATCTAAGCGGATAAACTCGTACACTCTTGTGTCATCCGCTTACATTTTTAAGCTTAGAGTGCAACAAGAGCGTGAAAGAAACATGCGGGGGCAAAGGCGGGAGAGGATTGAGTGTGGATTAGGGGGGCTGAGGTGGCT
Organism: Drosophila peninsularis; assembly: GCA_035047485.1. NCBI lineage: Eukaryota > Metazoa > Arthropoda > Insecta > Diptera > Drosophilidae > Drosophila > Drosophila peninsularis. The sequence goes on along the minus strand of JAWNPN010000057.1, from coordinate 4,798,006 downwards.
GAGCGGGGTCACCTGTCAAGAGTAAAAGCGCAACGAAGCGAAACGTTTTTGCATTTTGCATTAAATTTATGATTTTTACAGCTGACATTTGTTTGGGGCGCCGCTGTGAGAGTGCGCGTGTGTGTGTGTGTGTGTGTGTGAGTTATGCCCTGCAGCATGTGCGTGGAGTGACAGAGCAGAACACGTAGCGAACATGTGAGTGTGACAGCAACAGCAGCAGCAGCAAAAACAACGACAGCAACATATTTTTCAACTGCAGCGGCAGCGGCAGCGGCAGCAACAGCAGCTGTCATAAGATGAAATTCGCGCGCGCCTGCATTTTGCATATGCAACTGCAACTGCAACTGTGCGGGCTTTTAATATGTGCAGCTCGGACGGGGGGGCGCGGGGCGCGGGGCGGGGCTACTTGCAACATATTCTAATGCGTTGCGACATGAAGTGACTGCCACGGCGACAGTTGCTGTTGCCGCTTGAGAGGCGCTGACAGCAGCAGCAGCAGCAGTCGAGCTGGGGCCATGCAGAATGAAAAGTGAGCTGATTTTTTTTCCTCTTCTCTCTCTGTCTGTTTTCCTTTCGCCATGCCTTGCCCCGCCATCCATTTTCTTGTCAACTGCTCTGGCTGGCTGACCGGAAATGGGCAACTAGCTAACCCGCTAAATGACTTTGAATAAATTGATCGCCATTATGCGGCTGCTGCCACCGACTGCAATTATAACTCATTGTGATTAAGCAGTTGCCAGGGGAAGCCACGAGTGCCGGCCTGCAAACAACTTCTGCTTCTTACGCTGATCACAACTCATATAGTTAGTTGAGCATATGTCCAAGATGTCTTTATAAGACTATCCTATCTCTTACACATATTTAATTCTAATCAATAAGACACTAAGTAGACTCTAAGTAGACCCTAAGTAGACCCTAAGTAGACCCTAAGTAGACCTTAATTATTCCCTCTTTACTCACTAGCTATAGAGCCTCTATCGCATCAAGCTTAGATTTGCCCAAGAATATTATTCCTAGCAGCCTCAACCTCTCTACTCATCTGTACGAAATTAAATATTTGACTCCTTATAGAGCTTACCTTAGCTATATCTTTACCTTATATTAAAAAACTCTGTGGCAAGTCAAGCGTAAAATATTTTTAGCAAAAAAAAAACAAGGAGTGAATGAAAGAAATAATAAAGTTAAATTGATGCGAACATATGTGGCCTGCTGGCCTATGGCTTTAACATTTTACTCATTTTTCCCTTTTGATCACTCATCAAACACACACACACTCACACTCACACACATAGACTAAAAGTTACACTTCATGCACATTACTCATACGCCCCAGTGGGCAAATTTATGAACTCGCCGGCACACTTGAGGCACCCACACACACACACACATAATCTAGAAAAAAGGCACACACACGCTCGCATTAAGTGCGTTTGTGTGTTTATTAGAGAGTATGCTGAAAGTAAAGCAGCTTGTAAAATATGCCAAGGGTTAAAAAGTGTGCAGCGCATATAATTCATACAACATGAAAGTGGGCAAACAAACACGTTGTGTAAGCAGCCAAGGGGCCAGAGGGGCCAGAGGGGCCAAAGGGGCAACAGCAGCGACTGAGTGCAAAAAGGCTACAAGTACTTGGGATATTTAACCGGGGTCGAGGTGCGACTCGCAGCAGAAGAAGAGCGCGATAAAGAGCGCTTAAAGTTAACGAGCGCTCAGAGGGTTGCGATACGACGCGCGAAGAAGCCAAGAGAAGAACTTAGCCTAGAGTTCAACTAGAACAGTGGGAAACACACAAATTAGTTAACTAACTGTGTTAGGTACAGCATTTAATAGAGTAGGAACTTCTGTTCCTTTTATTGTCTCTCTACGCTACTCCACTCATCAGCAGCTTTCCCAGAAATACAGACAACTTTATGACTGCACTTTCAAAATAAACTTGTCCGAAATTTCTTGATCCCTAATCCAAGTAACTCCGAAATATCATTAAAAATTATATCAAGAAGTAATAGTATAATAAATACTAAATATAATAAATACTAAATATAAATAAATACTAAATATAATAAATACTAAATATAAATAAATACTAAATATAAATAAATACTAAATATAAATAAATACTAAATATAATAAATACTAAATATAAATAAATACTAAATAGAATATATACTAAATATAATAAATACTAAATATAAATAAATACTAAATATAATAAATACGAAATATAAATAAATACTAAATATAAATAAATACTAAATATAATAAATACTAAATATAATAAATACTAAATATAAATAAATACTAAATGTTAAACAGCCAGCCAATCAATCAATCAAACAGTTGGTTAATCAGTCTGTCAATCAGTTCATAAACCATTCAGTCACTCAATCAATATCAGTCCATAAAATAGTCAGTCAACCTGATGAATAGCACTCCTTCAATCAGTTATCAATCACTTAATAAAGTGGTTCCCCAAGCAGTTAAATCAGTTATCAATCAATCAATCCATCCCTCAATCAGTCAATCAATTAGTTAGCCAATCAGCCAGTCAATCAACCAATTAGATCATTACTCGATCTACTGTCTACGTCATCAATCATCAGTCAATCTGAGTCAAAAGTATCACATCTAAAGCATTTGCCTGTTGACCTCTTCCCCCCCAATTAAGCCAAAAGTCTTTCAGCCTTGGATGAGCCCAGCTTTTGATCCGGCGCCCACTCCGTTGCCCATTTGTTTTGTGCTTGAAGTGGATTTTCCGGTCAATTATATGCTGTGAGTTGGTTTTTTTCGCCTCTTCTAGAGGCTCGCATAAATGAACTGCTAAAATGCTAACAAAAACACAAACAAAATGCTTTTGCCCACTTCCGAATCCCCTTTTTTGTCTTTTGGGATTTGCTGGCAAAAAGGACAACGGCAAATCCTTTTTTGCTGCTAGCCACACGTGTGTGTGTGAGTGTGTGTGTGAGTGTGGCCACAAATTCAGTTAGCCACTTAATTTTGTGGTTAACACACACACACACACACACACACACATACACAGCATGCACGAGTGTATGTGTGTGTGTGGCGCTTAATTGAAATCTCAATTGTTTGCCTTGTTGTGTGGGAGCTAAACACAATTTAATGTAAGCCATTAAAGCAATACGCAAACAAATCAATTAGCCAACTTTAAACAATTAACTGCAAAAAGCTGAAATTTAAACATATTAAGTTTGTAATAATTTCTATTTAAATGCGCCCGAAAATCGCTCTGAATATGCAAATTTGAGTTGGTCATTCGATATTTTCGAAAGGCGAGTCTTTGTGGCTTCCATTGTCTCTCCGTTTATTACCTTTGCTTTCGAAAGGTAGGTGTTCGATTTATGGCGCGGCCATTTGCATTTGTATGGACGCTTGATTTCGTTGCCCATGAATTAAAACATCAGAACTGTAATAAAAAATTAAAGTGGCTTTGTTCACCTGGCCAGCAGTAGGACATTTTGATGATTTATGATGCTTAAATTCCATTTATTTTAAGATTTGCAATTAATTTTCATTCAAAAGTTTTTAGTTTTAGCTCCTTTTCTAGTGCCTTGTTCCTATTCGCAACTAAACTGGATTGGCTCGGGTTCGTTACGGTACTTATCCCATTCCAGTGCACGTGAAACCATTTGGCAGCAGCTGTTTTCTGTTTACAGCTCGTTCACTAAACTCACTCTCTCTCTCTCTCGCTCTATCATAAACTCTAACGGGTCTCTCTCAGTGCTCTCCCGCAGTGCGCTCTCTCACTCTGCCGCTCTCTTGTTGGCACCTCGTGTATTATCTGACCACATAACTCTAGCACATATTATTTCCTCCGCCCACCTGCTCACCGCAACTTGTAAACAATTATGGCCGACGCCGTTGTGCTCAATATTACCCAACACAACCGCAGCCACAGCAACAACAGCAGCAACAACAAGAGCGAGAAACAAAATCCCAAAATGGCTACACAGAAGCGACGATCGTCCAATGAGCGGCGGCGGCTTTCCAAAAAGTGTGTGTGTGTGTGTGAAGATTTGCGTGTGTAAATAAATAAATAAACGTTTTCATTCGAGAAGTTTCCAGAAATATAATGCTTTAGGAAATGTATATTTTACTACGCACATTATCATAAATTGATGCATAAGAAACGCCATAGTTTTGAGCACAGTGTAAATGTTGCGTGTGAAACTACTTAACGCTGCTCCGCTTGTGCTTGGTACGAGTGTGTCTACTACTAAATGAAATTTAGTACTTTTTTATTGTGCTGCCTCAGCAGCAGGCATGCGCGCTCAGCGCAGAGAGCGAGAGAGCCAGCGCCGCAAGCTTGCGCTTGTGCTCACCACGCTCTTGCGCTCGCGCTCTTTATTGCGCATGACATTTATTATGTTGTCGCTCCGAGCACAACAACAAAAGCACACTTGTTGAAAATGAAAACGACCACAACAAAGAGAACACAAGAGCACAGACAGACACACGCACTCACTCACTCGAGTCTCGGTCTCGAGTGTGTGAAACTGAACTGGTTTCGGAACAAGTTGTGCCATGCCCGAGCGTTCCGCGTGCTTCGCACTCTCGCAACTCTCAACCGAACGACCACAGAGGCAAGAGCGGAGCGAACAAATGAATGAGCATGAATGTTGTTTATAGATTTTTAGTCGAATTCTGTTATTTCACGTTAAAGTACGTACGTGCAAAGCGAACGGATTGCAAACGGAGTGGAATTTGTTTAACGTGTGCCGCGTGTCAGATAAATACGTAACAAATTCCATACACACACACACACACACACACATGCTGCAGTGCATGAGAATTACAAGAAAAAGTTAAAAAAAATATAAAAAAATATTTAAAAATAAAAAAATAAAATATTTTTAAAAAATTCAAGTGATGTTTATTCAAAAAGGTGCTTTACTCCGAGACTGAGCCACATTTAGTCTTAATAAAATACAAAATAAATAAAATCAAAGTTTTTGAAACAAATCAAAGGAAAAACTTTCGATTTACGGTTATAGATTGTACAGAGGTCAAGCCCCGCCCCCTACGCCCCCTTTAGCAACAGCCAGTCTCACGTACGTGCCTCGTCATAAAACACGCCCTAAACGAAGGCACTCAGCCATAGCCATAGCCCAAGCCAAAGAAAATCAGTGGAAAGTAATTCAATATCGGGAAATTAATTCAGTTTTCACGCAGCTTTTGGCGCGTAACGCAAAATTCAAAAACAACTGAAATCAAGCGAATGTTAAGCAGCTGCAATTATACGATTTAATGAATTTATTACACAATTAAGCAGCCGCAAATCAACTCGATTCAATTAAATATGCCGCACAGCTCGGAATAACTGAATAGCAACAGCAGCAACTGAAATCCCCTTCTGAATTATTAATATAATAAATAAATAGCCAAAAGCAACGTAAATAAATATCTTTAGCAACAATTGTTGCGAATTGAACGAAAATTAAGTGAACCAAGAGCCGCAACGGCTTGAGCGAGGCGCAGGCGCCGCCTTTCACTCGAGTTGGCAGCACTGCACGCCAGCCGCTGCGCGAAATTGGCAGCACTGTTCACGGCTTAAGCTAACTCCGAGTGCTGCTGCTCTCCTCGTCTTCTTCCCACATCCAAACCAAAGAACAGCCTTCAAAGTGGATTTAACCAACTACAACAAAATGCTGCAGTCCAGCAATCACCACTATCTACGGCCGGATTATATGACAGCTGCCGCAGCACCAACAGCGGTAAGTGGCGGAAGATCAGAGTGGAGTGGGCAAGAATCAAATTGAAGATCGCTTAGGTTTGGGAATATCGAATATGTAATGTATAGGAAAGAAACTATAGCAGGATATACTAGAAATCTCTATGGGATCAGTGGGAAAAGAAGTTGCTTAAGTTGGTAACTGATTAGTATGCCAAAGTTTAGCAGATTAGTTTGAAATAAAGAAGGAGAAGGGGAGTTTATATCATATATAGCAAAGTATGGTCATCTTTACTCAATGATATAGATTTGGTTGGGTTTGCTATGAAGACAACTTGCCTTATTTAGGTGCTTTAAAGCTTATCTGGTGTCTAGAGCAAGTAGAATCAGTTGAGAGAGTATAGGACAGTATGGAACTATGCTCAAACAAAATTTCTCATATTATATTTCTACTCTCTTTGTCAGATATATTCAACTCATATATTATAAGAATTTTAAATATATTATAATATTGATCCTAAATATCTTATAAAATATTATAACATTACTATATGAGTCTAGTTCATAAAAACTAACATTAGCTTGAAAACCATATTTGATTTTAATTTAGTAAAATTTTTCAAGAATTTTGAGCACCATAAAATACATAGTTTATTGAAGGAGTAGAAAATTGTATCCATAAATAGCATATATATATATTTGCTTAAGTCAACTTCATATATAGTCGTAAAGATCTACTTTACATGAAAACAATGGATTAAAGTTTTAGTTTTTGCCAAGGAATCTGCTCGAAAAGCAGCTCAAATACTTGGAAGAATTTTAAATATATTTGAAACTATCCAGTGCCTTAAAGTAGGTCTAAACTATAGCTAATAGAGGATTATCTGACTTCAAATACTATATTAACTTTGGAAGAGTTTCAACTCACACTCAAAATATACTTAATATTTGATATCATATATAAACTTATGTTGTTTTGATTCTAGGAAATATGCATAAAATAAGTCCTTTTATTATAATATATAATATATAATAGATCTTCAAGTATAGAAGATCATCGAAAGGGTTATCAGAACTGAGGAATTAACTGTATATTTAAGGTATATCATACATCAACATATATACACAGCAGGTTATACTTTACTATCCCAATCAATTCACATATTTTCGATACATCCCAGCATCTTCACTACCTTGAAGTTTACTACCTATAAACTGAATCTCTGCCGCACATTTTTGATACCCTTTCATTTCGGTCCACGCAAATCAATTAAAAATTCTCAACTTGACAAAATATTGGAATTAAAATGAATTGATTTGCATTAACTCTTGAATCATTCAAGTTAAATATTCCATGCAAAGCTTGTTAAATCAAATTTTCAACAATTATTTATTATTATATTCGATCAATTAATTATAGTGCGAAAGTGTGTGTGTGGGTGTGTGGGTGTGAGGGTGTGTGTCCGTGTGTGTGTGTTTATTCAGCTCAGCAAGTCCGAGTCGCAATTTATATCGCATTGAGGTGAGACTTTGTTTGTTATTCGATTGAATAATAGATTCTTGTTTGTGTTTATCTGGCTGGGACGGGACGAGACGGGACGGGACGGGACTGCGGCAATATATCACAATCTGGCTCTGATATGGCCAGCTTATGGAGTGCGAGGTATTTGCGAGCGTTTAAATAAAATTAGTTGCCATTATTTATGAACGTATGATATTTCATAAATAATAGAAATGTCGACAGAAAAGCAATTACGGCCACTTGCCGCAAGCAACAATTTACGACACCAATCAGCGACTCCTACACATGGTTGCCGGACCGCGTGCACCGACCGCCGCAGGTTGCCAGAGTGCTTTAGTTTTGGCTACACTCTAGTCTCCAGCTATAAATTTATATCTATATTTGCATCAAGTTTTATTGTGAACTCTGCTCTGCTCTGGAACTGGAGTCGAGTTGAACGGTCTGGCAACGCTGCAGTCGAATTTATGTCTTCTGCAAATCTGAATTTATAATGGCACAGAGAACAAATGCAATTTCAGAAGTGCCGAGGCAGTTAATCAGAAGCCGAAAGCCTTTTCTGGCTGCTGCGGTCTCGGCAGCCCCGAAAACTCGCTGAGACCAATAAATTTCCATTTTAATTTGTGAGTAAATATTCACACTATTCACACCACGAGCGGATGCCAGCTCCTCGGCGCTACAATGAACGAGTGCTGCATCCGTTAAAATGGAACTAAACTCGCAATTCATTTGAGCTTTAAGCGCAGAAAACACTGACTGAACGGGAAAGTTAAATGTATAGAGTCTTAAAGATGAACAAATTTATACAATATCTATGCTTATTGGTTCACTCTATGCTATAGTTTGTATAAGTGAACCAGCTCTTAAGTGATACCTCCTTTCTCTGTCAATATGAAGTGTCTAGTTCATATAGTTCCTATGACATGGAACATTTTTTTATAAGTTATAATTCTCTGTGGGTCCATAAATGATTCTACCACTGTTTCAACTTATAGATCTTCTCATATGGTATTCAAAGCAAAATTTCAAATAATAAACTAGTACTAGAACTAGAACTTTAGATCATTCCATTTTTATTGAACTTCGTTTCTTTACTAAATGAACCACAAAATAAAGTATTACACATATATCACTAATATACTGCTGTGAACTAGTTCATATGTTGGAAGGCTTTCTCGAAGCTTTTTAGATTCTGTTTGAGTTAAATTGAATGAACTAGTTCATTTGTGATAAAATAATATAGTGAAATAATTATACAAAATGCTATACCTACTAGCTAAAATAGAAGTTACTAGTTCCAGTTCATTAAATGAACTAGTTCTCATGAAATCATCATGCGTTTTTTCGACTATTTGTTTTTTAAGATGCCATTCAAAATAAGATTCCATTATTAGCCCATTACGATGAACTAGTTCATTTTCAATTCCACTTTATTCCACATATTGACAGTAAAGAATAATATTAGCTAGTTATTGAATGAACCAGCTCATTTCTGATTTAACTAACTAGTTATGGAACGAACTAGTTCATTTCTGATTACACTCTTTAGTTTTTTGACGAACTAGTTCATATCTGATTTCACTGCTTTCTACAGTAGATATAAGATCAATTACAAACAATATTGACCAGTTAGTGAATGAACTAGTTCATTTCTGACTTAACTACCTAGTTATTGAATGAACTAGTTCATTTCTGATTACACTGACTAGTTATTGAATGAACTAGTTCATTTCTGATTTCACTGCTAATAATATTGACTAGCTATTGAAATGAACTAGTTCATTTCTGATTACACTCTCTAGTTTTTTTTATGAACTAGTTCATTTCTGATTACACTGCTTTCTACAGTAGAAAGTAGATCAATTACAAACAATATTGAGTAGTTAGTGAATGAACTAGTTCATTTATGATTTAACTGATTAGTTATTGAATGAACTAGATCACTGCTTTACACAAGCCAAGTAAGAGTTTCCATATCTGGGTCCAGATTATGCTCGGCAACGACTAGTCTTGACTAGTTCCAGACAGGTCGGCCTAATGAAGTCGTTCGCAGCTGTGATTGAGAAGGTCTCAGCATGAATGCGCAGGTGTGTAAAGTACAAATGGAAAGCACTTGCAAAGCATTTACTGTCATTTCGCGTTTATAAATTATTTTTACGATTTAAAATTTATGACGTTGTCAACTTAAGTAAATTTATTTACTCGACTGCGCCCGACTGACTAACCCTTTTCGCATTTAGCAGCTGATTGCCAGTGTGTGTGTACATATGTAAATACTAGCAGCGAATGCCCATAAATTATTCAATGATTAATGACACCTGCCCGCTATTAATTATAATAAAATCAAATAAACTAAGCCTGACAGCTGTCAGTGTCATCGTTTGTGTTGTTTGTAGACGGCGAAAAACTATGCCACAGAAATGTTGCCGTTGCCGTTGTTGCTGTTGCTGTTGCTGTTGATAATTTGCTGTCACATTTGAGAAATGATCAAGCTTGACTCACACACACACACACACGAGTGTGTGCTAACGTGAAAGTCTGACGAGTAGCTCAACTGTTCGGGAGTGTAAATAAAGTGCAAATGTCAGCTGACCGCAAACATCATTAATATAATTAAATGTGTCAGTCAAGCAGCCATTTATGCAGACCGCAGAGCCAAAAGCCGTTTGAGCTTTCAGCCAGTCAACAGTCAACGGCGGTCTGGCAACACTGCGTGCGTGTGTGTGTGTGTGAGTGACACTACAAACAGCCGGAGTCAGAGAGCTAGTTCATTCGTCGCTTGGGCCCAGCTCAGCTTGTAATAGTGGTTCACAGTGTCGGCTGTCAGGCTGTCTTCTGTCCGTGTGCCTCGCTTGCGTGTGGCTCTAATTAAAGTGTCATCAACAGCCCAACAACAATGAATTGGCCAGCATGTTAGTGATAAATTGCCATGTCTAGAGCTGTCATGTTAATTTTTCGTGCATACTGCATAATAGTTTTTATTTATTTTTATTTCTATATATATATATATATATATCTGCTGCTGCTGCTGCTGCCTAAAGTGTTAATTAATTCTTGGAATATCACAAATATCTCAATGTGAGTGTGTGTGTGTGGGCAGGTAAATACACACACACACACACACACACACATATGCATAGCATGTAGATCACTATTTAAATGGAGCCAAGAGAAACTCATTTGTCAAAGCTCTTGCAGCTGCTTCTAGCTATAAATTAAAGCTGAAGCTTCAAATTAACTGGGAAATAAGTTTCAGCTGCCAGCAGAAAGAATTTATAGATAAAGCAAGCTTGAAGGGCAGAGTCTGACAAATTTGTATCTAATTATGAAATATAGATGAATGAAATTAGGGAAAATCATTGCCTATTAAAATCAAAGAAAGATCTACAGTTGAACAAAGCTATATCAGAGAGAGAGAGAGAGAGAGAGAGAGAGAGAGAGAGAGAGAGAGAGAGAGAGAGAGAGAGAGAGAGAAAGAGACAAAATGGCAGAAGAGAGTGAAGAAAAGATGGAGGCAGAGAGAGAAACAGAGATGGATAGAGAATGTAGCAAAGAAAAAGAGAGCGAGCAAGAGAGGATAAGAGAGTGAGAGAAAGAGAAAGGAAGATTAAATGAAGAGGGAGATAAAAGAACAGAAGAAGAGGGAAAATTGAGAAAAACAAAGAGAGAGACAGCAAGCTAAGGAAAGACAAAGACAAGAACAGAATCAAAATGAGAGGGAGAGAGAGAGAGAGAGCGATATAGTAACCAAGCTTCAGATAAACTGAACTAACTCGTGTGTCTCTCGTGACTCTCTAGCCTTTATCTCTCTCTCACTCTCTCTGCTGCTCTCACTCATTCCGTCTGTGTCTCTCTCTCTCTCCCTCTCTCTCTCATTAAGGCCCTTAAACTAACTTTATATTAAGAATCACGTTCAACTCTTTAATATATCCGAGATATCTCCTATCTAGTAGAACAAGAAGAGCTCTTTGAAAACAAATGCAGAACAATCGGAGCTTCCCAGCGAATGTATACGAAAATAGAACCGCATGAGTCATAAAATAGCGAGATTAAAATCCCGATTAAACGAGCCCGAAATAAATGTTTAGCTGGCTCGATTAGGGAATACTCAAATTGTATGGCACTTTTTTATGGCTCCCATAATTTTTATAGCGATCAATTCCGTTAATAACCCCAACTTTGTTGTGGACTATAAATAAAACGCCATGCGGCGCGCAAGAAGAAGAAAAAGTGGAGGAAAACATCTTTTATTGGTTAGGCAAAGGCATTTATCAATAAAAAAGAAAACAGAAAACATTGCGCTATTGACGCCTAAGTAAGCTCCATGCCACAGCCCATTTCATGCTAAATGCTTACGTACGTACAAATTGAATGGCCGAGAGACTCAATGAATTCATTTAAATGCACGCGAGGCACTAACTATGGTAATGAATTGAAACGACGGCTTAAACGCAAAATAATAACCCGTTTTTAGCAACCGACAGACTCGAATTATGGACTGCGATAATCGCGTGGAGGCGGCGGTGGGGGCGGTGCTGGCAGAGTTGGGGTAGTCAAAGCCACAGCCACAGCCACAGCCGGAGCCAATAATCGTAAAATGCGGCAACAAATTAACCAATAAATTAATATAGAAATAATCATATTAATATGCTCGCTGATAACTGTCAGAGTGGGGCGAGAGGGCAGGGTGGGGGCCAGGCGGTGCAAACGGGGCTCGAACTAACAAAGTGCTGTTAATTTATGGTCAGTTGATATTGCGGCCAAATGGAAGTCCCGAAGTAGCTGACTCAAATACGCATTCCAAACTCAACCCCAGATAAGCAAATGCCCCTAATTTTGGGCTTTCGCTTGGGTCTTTTGCCCCACGCCTTCAAATGTGTTTTAAAGCCCGCCCAGCCGACGGGAAAAATGTCGCAAAATTGTGTCTTAACTGGCATTTGCTGACCATTTCCGATACGCTTTAATGCGGCCGTAAGCCGCATCAACTTAACCGCTTTCCAAATGGCAGCAATCATTAAGTCGCCTCGTATGAGTGATTGCCATAAAATGATATAAACACTAAGCCCTCGCCGCACCAGCCACGAAGCCAACTGGCTTCGAGCAGCTCAACACCACATTTGACACTAAACACACACAAATTGGTTTTGAAGCCCCCTCGCGGCTCATGTGGCTACGCACTCGGTCTGTGCCCATTGTCCGCACACAGCGTCTAATCATAAAAAAGACAAACAAAATAAACTCAAATGTAATATTGATAAGCCGGAGAAGGCGGTCAGCACTCAGTGCCCAATGCCCAATGCCAATGGGACCAACTGTCTGGCGCCAGCCACGCAGCGAGACGCGTTTTGCTTTTTTAACTGGGCTTGGCCCGGCCCGACCCGGCCCGGCCTGGCTCGGCTTGGCTTTCAATCAATGCGGACAACAACACAGCGCAACACGCCAAACAAATAAGCAATCAATCTCAATCACATCAATTATGCGCCGAAACAACTCGCTTGTCTTATCACACCAAAAAAAATATTTCAAATGATTTTTTATGCGCGGTAGATGATTTTTTGTACTATTATTATATTTGTGTGTTCAAATAGGCGACACTCTTAATGCAACACATTCACATCGATGTTAATCATTTTAATTGGCGCCACTTGAACGCGCTCGGCGACCGCGTGTGGGTGCGCAAAGATACACGCAGAGATAGTGCTAAAGATGGAGGTGCAGATACAAATAGAGATATGGCGGTGGATATATGTATGCCTATTTAGAATAGGCATAAGAGTGATATAGATTGTGTGGGGCATGTTGAGATACATTAATAACTATCTATATAGTCTACATCTAGATATAGATACATCTAACCATAGAGACACATATAGATACTGATTGCATATCTGATGGATATATATTGACAGATGAACAGAAATAGAAATATTCCATACTCAACTTAGCTACTTATAAAGCATGTATCTTCATCTAAAATAAAATACACACACATATCTGTATAAGTATCTATATTGATGTATCATATGGGAATAGTCTTTAAGATAGATACAGCTACTGATATAGAGATACTGAATGCTAAATCTAGATCAATCACAGATATATCAACATATACAATAACTTCCAACTATAGATACAGCTTTAACTATAGATATATTTGCATCTGTAGCAGATATATCTATATATCTATATAGAATGTATCTTCATTTAAAACAAATACATATGTAACACACTCAGATCCATAAGAAGGCTGTGATCCAGGTAAAGATAAACTGGTAGATATATCTGAACTTATAGTGACGTTTTATAGAATTGACTTCTATCTATATCTATATTCAGACATTAGCGATCACAGATGCTCTAGCTACGTGTGAAGATATATCTATGGCCATCTATATATAGATAAACAAATACAGATATGCATCTATAAGATACAAATCTACAGATACAATAAATAGACAGAAGTATCTATAATAATATTAATTTTATTTTCCTTTGCATTTCCTTCCTTTATGTATATATATTTATTTTAATATAATATTTTTTATATTTTAGCTCTTATCTATCTGTATTTTTAGCTGTATCTAAACATGTAACTGAGAGTGCATCTGTATCTATATATGCATATGTATCTGTATCTATACATTTGACTTGTATCTGTGTCCACACTTGTATCTTTAGCTTTATCTGCAACTCAATCCAGTTGCAACTTGAACTCCATCTCTATCCATAGCCGCAAGTCTTTCCGTAACTATGCCAGTGTCCGTGAGCGTCCGACGCGGGTCCATTAATTTTTAAGCAGCCATTTGAAAGCGGTTCAAATTAGTTTCGTGTGTTGCAAGCAGCAGCGACCCCACTTTGCACAGTCGAAAAGTGAAAGTGACCAGCGAACTTTCAACAAGTCTGTGAAACTGCAAATGGGCATATCCGACTGCGAGATACCACAGCCTTAGCAGAGAGACTGTGTGTCATACAAATTGATATATGACAACTATAATGACTCGCCCTACAGACTTCTGGGTCCGCTGTAAGTTCCATACTCATTGCTTTGGTATTTCAGAAAATCAAAGCTTGAACTGCGCTGTCAATGATGTGAGATTTGTGAGATTGTGTTCGACTTTTCGCGGAGTCAAGCCAAGTAAATAAATAATATGATTTAATGACCGTGTCAGACAGAAACAACAGCTGTCGCTCGCCGACGCGTCGTTACCAGAACCAACCCCATCCATATTCATTACAAGGGGCCTCGCGATTGAAAGCTATGAAATATGCGCCATAAAGTTGACAGCGAGTTCATTTAAATAGAAAACGACATGTGTCAAACTGACATTTGTTTTCACAAAATGGATTTTTTGCTTTTCTGCCTCGCTGGACTGTCTGTCTGTCCGCCGGGCTCCATGCTTTGAACCCGGGCTGATTTGCCTGGCGACACTTCAAGGCGACAGTCCCAAGGTTGAAAGAACACAGAGAGAAAGAAAAATAAATATATTTTCTTATTTGCACAGAGTGAAGAAAGAAAAGTAAAACAAATTAAATACTCCGACAGAATTGTTATTTCCAAATGTCATGAATGTCAAATGGCAAAGTATTTGTGCAGGACCTGCGCCTGACAGCCGTAAACTGGGAAATGTCATTCGAGGCGAAAACAACTTTCGACCGAAAAAAACAACAAACACTCAATTGTGGATAGCTGTATGAAAGCTCTCAGCTGAAAAGTGAAAATGCATTTTCCCACTGCACCGCACGACACGACACGACACGAGCATCTCACGCCTGCCCAAGCCCTTCTCTCAGTCTGTTCCCAGCTGGCGCTTATCACGTGTTGCAGATCGTTGCCTGAGGGCGCCGTTTCACGCTTCCCACTGCCTGCTTATTTAAATTAGCTTCGACTCTGCTGCAAAGTTTGCCATCTGCAATTCATTTATACAGCTGCGCGACGCCCCCGTTTCCCGGTTCCCACTTCCCGTCACCTATCCGACTCGTATTTTGGTATACTTTCGCGAAATTTGCTTATCGCTGTGGAAAAAATCAAGCAAAGGGCGTTGCGCACACAAAACGGAAACACATCAACAAGAAAAAAATAAACTAGTTAGAATGGGTGCTAATCAACTGATAGACTAACAGATACTCAGTAGTTTTACTTATATTTCTGGCTATTTATTATCGCATTAAATACATATCCAAATGATTTCCCATTCTTCTTCAGCATGTATCGATATATCGATCAGTATGACTTTAATATATATCGAAAGAGAGGAAAGGAAATGCATATATCTTTATATAATTTACGTATATTATTCAAATTAATAGTATGCATATTTTAAAATTCTAGAATTCAGAATTTCAGTAAACACATTTTTATCGAAATAAATATCGATTTATTCTATTATATTTAAAATGATATTATTTATATATATCACAACAGCATACTCCTTATATTTATTTTATTTTAAACATATAGATTATATACTGCTAAATTTGAGCAACACAAATAATCGATATATGTATCGATCTATCGATTACATTTATACTATATACTTATAGACTATATACTATACTGTTTTATATATTATTATATTTCTCAATAAATCTACTTAAAGTAAACCCAAGTTATCGATTTATCGAAATACATGTATATCGACATACCGATAACACTTATCCTATATTTTATAAAATTTTCTATTCCTTAATGCATAAACTTCAAGTAAAGAAGAACTTCAGCAAAGCTATTGATTTATCGGAATATATATCGACATATCGATTACATTCATACCATACGATATTTTATAAATTTGTATATTCCTTAATAATCTAGTCAAATAGAGGTCAACTTCTCCCCAACTACTATCCACTCAGCATGCCCCATGTCTTGTGCAGGAGCCACAGGGCAGACAATAACTGCAATGTCTGAGCTGCAAGCTATATCTCTTTATATTCTATGACGGGGTGTGTCATGTGTGTGTGTCCGAGCGTGTGTGTTTGCGTTTTTGGCTGCATTGCCGGTAGTATTTGGCTCTATTCGGATATTTTCGCATTTGATTATCTAAAGTGATGGACGGGGGCAGCCAAACAGACTGAAAGGCTGACAGCCTGCCAGACTGACGGACAGAGGCGGCAGTATAAAGGGCGTCAGCCTGTCACTCACTCACTCACTCGCTTATTCTCACGCTCAGGAATAGACAATTTCTTTCTTTATTCTTTCTCTCGCGTACATTTTGTACACGAATTGTGTTCGTTTTACAAATTAAAAACAAAACAAAAAACAAAAAAAAACGGCGCTGTGCAACACTGAACTGTCAGTTGGCTTTCCGGCCCCAAAATGGCCAAGTGTTTCGGAACACTGGTAGCTGTCGCTCTATCTGTCTCGGCTGACTGTCATTGAGGAGCCGAAACGGAAGTTGAGTCGGAAATGCATGCGAAAGAAGAAGCTACTTGCGCCTGCCCCATGGAGTTTCTTTGCAAATTTATTATGGAGAGGAGGGAGACTTCGATCTAGTAAGATTTTCGCCAATTTCTAATGGGAAAGTGAAAGTTTTTCTAATTAAAAATTGAATAATAATACAATAAGAGAGAGATGAGCCAAAAATATATTCCAAATAATAAATTAATTAATATTCTTTATTGATATATATTTATTTTATATTATATATTATATTATAAATTTATATTATTGTAATATGATATTAATTAATATTAATATGAATATTATAATACTCCAATATGAAATATATTTACAACTCAACTTGAACTCCACTTAAGAATAGATCCAAACTCACAGAACTCACTGCGATGCCAAGTGAATCAATTTCTGAAACTATATACAAATCTTTAGGACAGGCGGAAGTAAAAAGCAAATATTTCGAAAGTTAATTAACACACGGGCAAAGCCAACTGAAATCAGGCGAAGAAAACAAAAATTGGAATCACGCGAGCGAAGAAAACGAAACGAAAATGAAATGAAATCGGGAAAATGAATTATGAATAATCGTGCAGGCAGGGCAGTGGCGCAGGGTGGTGCGCTGGCGAGGGGGCGTGGCTGGGCCAGAAGAGCCGGCAGCTGTCCCGACACGATTCGATACGCCAGTTGTTAGCGCTGCCGACAGGTGTTGTCAACGCATGTGTAAAGCGCATAATTATAAATAACACGTAATTAACGCGCGGCAAATGCGAATGACACCTCGGCTCATCTAATTTCCTCACCAGAGAGAGAGAGAGAGAGAGGGGGGAGTGGGAGAGAGAGGGAAGGCGCGAGAATGTGCAATGTCTTAC
The DNA here is from genome assembly GCA_035047485.1 of Drosophila peninsularis. NCBI lineage: Eukaryota > Metazoa > Arthropoda > Insecta > Diptera > Drosophilidae > Drosophila > Drosophila peninsularis. Next base: position 4,780,532 of record JAWNPN010000057.1, on the reverse strand, counting down.
AAGCTGCAAGTTGCACGCTGTGTGATGGGTCATTGAGTGTGTTGCATGCATCAGGCAGGCAGCCAGGCAGCAGCAGCAACACCTTGGCACATTCAATAGGAGCAACAGTTGCCGCCGCATTCATTAGCGCTGACAACTTGAAATGCTAATTATTGTCAAATTAATTTAGTCGCCTGTCAGCTTAAACTCGCATATAGACTGTTTTGATATTTCATTATATTTTTGCATTCGAATAAAGAGAACGAAATCGGGCACAGTCAGCGTCTGTCTGTCAGCGGGAATTTATATGCAGGCCGGCTTTATTATACAAATGTGAGAACTAATGAATGCGGTACGTAGGCGCAGGCAGTCAATCAGTTGACAGACTGGCAGACTGACAGATTGACAGACTGAAAGACAGTCCGTTTCGGTTGCTGTTTCGGTTTATGCAAATTGCAGCAGCAGCAGCAGCAGCAGCAGCAGCGGCAGCAGCAGCAGCGGCAGCAGCTGCCATAAAAAGCGAGAAACATTCACATACATTAACTTATTTTATTGAGTGTATTAAATACGCATATAAATACATAATCGCCGACTAAATTAGCAATGCTTATGTGTGTTTATTTAGGAGGGGGAGACAGCCGCACACTGCGTATGATTGATAAATTCGTTGTCTTAATTACACAGCGAAACAGAAAGAACAAACGGGCAGCTGGCGATACGCAAAACCTTGAGCTGTTGGCCCAAGCAAAAGCTAACAGCTTGTGTAGACAGACGCCTGTTGTTGTTGTCTGCTTTTAAGCAGCGCCATGAATGATGAGGCCACATAATGGAATATGCCAAATGGGCGTTGACAATGGCCAATAAGTGGTCGAGTGAGAGACAGAGATGGACGTTGGACGGTGAGTGAGTGAGAGTGAGAGGCAGACTAATTACAGTTAAAGTTTTAAAAAGTTATAGCGCCAAGTTGTGCTTGGGAATATGTTAAGTGTTAACAACTACACAAAAAGGTTATGCGACAAGCGTAGCGGCAACAGCAACAACAGTCGCTAACTGACAACTAAATGGACACGTAATGTTGACAAAAGTCTAACAGAGGGGGCACAAAGCCCCACAGGCCCCAAATGAAAGAAAGAGTGACACATGAAAATGGCATTAATGTGTCACTCAAAAGCGAACAGCAGCAACAATTGCAGCGGCAACTGTGACAATTGCAATGATATGGTTGACAGTTGCTGTTGTTGTTGCCATTGTTGCTGTTGCTGTTGCTGAGGCCACAACAACGGCTGAAATTGCAACATTGTCTAACGCCAAGTGCACATGAGATTGCTGCGTATGTCTCCCTCTCTCTCTCTCCCTCTCTCGCTCTCTCTCTCTCTGCCTGTGTGTGTCGTCAAATTAAGTGGCAACGCCATAAAAGCATTGCCACACGTTGCCCCCGCACGCCCCCCGCCCACTGAGCCTCGACTCATGCAATATAAGCTTTTCATTTATATTTGCTTTTTTCCCCTGTGCAGTTCACTCTGGCTGCCAGCGCTCGACCATATTTACCCAAGTAGAGCCGAGCTGCGTTTGACAGTCAAATGACGCTGTCAGCTGTCAATATGACAAGTGTCACTTTTGCAGCAGTTGACAGTTAATGTGACAGCGTTTGTGCGCCGGCTAAATAAACTACGAACAGGCATATTGGATTGCGCATTTGCCGCGCCAGCTCCCCAGCTACAGCTCGACTTCGAGTGCGAGTTCCACTTCGACTTCGAGTGCTCGCAATTTGGCATTTGCATCGCCTTTGACATGTTGCACATTGCATGCGCTGGGGCAAGCGTTGCTAAATTGCAAAGGCTGGCACTTTGCGATTGATGGCAGAGTTCTTGGAAGCACACAAAGTCGGGGCACTTATCAAATATTTATTTGACTTTTCTGGAAACCATATAGTCTGATTCCATGTAACCATATAGTCTCTTTAGTTATTTATAAATTAAAGATAATAAATTTCAAGCTCAAGCTGTTATAGGCTATAATATAGTTTCGATTTATGGCATATATAAATAATGATATTTACTTACTATATACATATATATATATACAGTCAACTTGAGCTATGAATCATATAAAACTGTTGTACTTAATATTTTATAATTCTTTATAAAGCTCAAGAATCTCTCATATTAAATTGTAAATGAAATACTTAGATTAAATTTATCAAGCAATTTAAACCGCTATATATATATATAATATATATAATATTTCATACAACAATCGTAAACAAAAACTTATAATAATATTTAAAAAAGTTTAAAAAAATATATTTAAATAGAATTTCATGGAACAATTTATATATGTATAATGTTTCTGACAGAAATTCTACTTAATATTTTAAATTTGTTTATGATGACAATACATTGATAATACATAGGTAATTATATCTACCTGTCTATACATTATTCTAAACTTAGAGTTGATGCCTGAAATATTTTATTTATTATATTGTTGTATTATATAAAATATTATATAAAATATTTTATATTATAAAATATTTTAAATTATTATATAAAATATTTTATATTTATTTATTTATTATCATATATAAAGAGACATATCTTCTCTTGTTTTTCTCACATCTACTGCTTGATTATTTAATATAATTTAGTTTTTTTTAAATAACTCTAAGTTCGTTTGAGCTAAAATAAATAATATTCAAATATATATAAAAAAAAATTAATTTTAAATACTTATATAAATATAAATATAAAAAAAAATATTAAATAAAAATAAATAAATACTTATATAAGTAGAAATAATATAACAATAATTTCGAATATCACTAAAATAAAAAAAAATAAATTTAAAAATATTTAATTTACGAGTATTTCCCTTACCTCCATCTCCTAGCCGCTGCTGCTCCTCTAATATTTTCTTTTAGAACTTTTCTCCCAGCGAAAACTGTCAGACTGGACTCTGAAATGTTTCGTCTTTCGTCATTTATTTATTTGAAACATAATTTTGTCGCTCTGCCGCTGCGGACAGCCCGCAAGAACGTTTCGTGTGCTACTTTATGAATTATGATTAAGTAAATTGTCAGGAAGCCACAAGAGCGGCCAAAGGGACAATTTCTTTGAACGGAATGAATGTTGTCGAGCGCATTTATGTAAATTCCTGCTGGCTGGCGCGCAGCTCTGGCAGAATTTATTAGCAACACGAAAACACACACAAAAAGGTGTTAACAGATAATGGATAAAATCCACATAAGCGTTAAGTATGTGCAGAGAGAGAGAGAGAGAGAGAGAGAGAGAGAGAGAGTGGGAGCATAACGTCTGCATTAAGTTTTATACAATTTTTATCGCTTATTTTATAATTCGCAACAAAACTGAAAAGCGTCTTAACAGACGCCGCCGACATCCTCGCTGGGGGCTTATGCAAAGCGTTGCCGCCGCCGACGCCGACGTCGCACAATTTCCGCTTTTTATGCTTATCCTGTAATTCATATTTATAGCGGCTGTTTCTTTTCTCCCCCTGTGTGTGTGTGCCGCAGGAAGCAAAAGACTGAGCCAGCCATAGAAAATTGCATTTCATACGAAAATATGGCCCCAGGGGAGTCGGAGGCTGCGGCGTGGGCGTGTCCGGGTAGTTTTGCTGAATTGCATTATCAATGTAGATAAGTTTTATTGCGCTGGCCATTCCAGGCATAATTTATGTACGTACCTCAAAAGTCCTCTAATGTAATCCACCAGAATGCAAATGCTGCTCAAATGAGATAGATTTGCTGTGCGGCTGAACTTCAAAGCGGCCGCGGGTGAAGACAGCCACAGCAGTTTGATCTTCGCATCTTGTTTGCGGCTGCTGTCTGTGTGCTTCAATTGAGCCCATTCAGATTTCATGGTTCGAGCGCTGTCATTGTCAATGTCTCAAAAGTTTCAACATTTTGTTTGTCATATTAACGTGGAGTATGATTTTTTGAGTGGCTTCAAGCACGCAGTTGATGAGCGCCGACTTCTTGCGGCCGAGTCTCCGTCTCCGTCTCTGCCTCGGATATTGTTTTTGTTTGCGTGCTGCAGCTGCTTAATATTGTTTCAAGTGTGTATTTGCTCAGCCTAAAGTGTGTCGATGTGTCATATTTCCCCCGCACGCCGACCGTTTCGGCCATAAAGCAACATGGCTTAGGGCCCTATTAAAATGCCGCTGCGTAAAATGTGTCACATTTCACATAACGCGCGCGTCCTATTTGAATCATGTTCTTCGACAGCTGTGAAATATTGTGTAAACTGCGAATACACACACACACGTAGGCCTATTTATAATAGATCTTGCCCCATAGAAAGTACAGTAAATACCGCCAATAAGCGCTAAATGGTTAGGCCCTCTATTAACAACTTTAAAAGGGTTAAATTAAATTCAAATGGGTATGAAACAAATATTTAATTAATGCAGATATATAAAATCGATAATTCTGTATGGAATACTAAATCGATCAAAAGATAAAATAGTGAAAATTGATCGATTAAACAGTTTTACCATATACACCAGTAGTCAATTTCGAGTTCGATTTCTATCGATTTTGTATACACTTATATCGATTATTAATAGATAATACAATACACTCTTAATTCAATCACTCTTTAAATTACAATATATATAAAAAAAACTCACTGCAAGGTCATACTATGCGTATACATTATATTACTATTAATTACATATTCAATTATGAATAGAATACTTATAGATTTTTATACGAATTTTATCATTAATCAGTCAATTATTTCTGTGTTAAGTGCCAGCCCATGATTGAATGATTAATATATATGTGCCAATCAGCAGTAAGATAGAGAAGACAATGCGTATACTTAATAATATGTGTTCACTGGAAACAAGAAACGTATTCGATTGTTTGCCTATTTTTATCGAATATTTAGAAATTCAGCATTAATATAAAAGACTTATGTTGCCTACAATAGGAACCAAATTCAGCGAGGTTATACCATGCGTATACTTAATAATAATTGTGTGTAATAATAATCCATATTTATAATCGATAATTAATAATGATAATTATAATATTATAAATCGATAATAGCTTTGAACAGTGCTGTACTAAGTATATACCTGCATATATACCCTGTATATACATGGTTATACATAGCGTATACATAATAACGGAGTTATTTTTAAACATTAATCGTAATCGGCTACTTGCCAATTGCTTATCGACCCGGCATAAATGCCATGAGCTGTGTTGTCTACATACATATCGCACTAACAGCAAGTTTATACACCCAATACGTATACGTAATAATATTGAATTATGCTGAAAAGAGAATTGTAATCGATTGTTTGCCTATTACCTACCGATTACTTATAGATTTATATCGATTACATTCAGCAAAACAATTGTGTATTCAGCATAATTGTCGTGATCTGCGTTGTCTGCGTCAGGAACCAAAGATAAACAGTGCGTATACGTTATATTTTGTGCACACACACCTTAAAAACTCAATTAGCAGCTCATGCGAAATGCAGTCGAAGAAGTGCCTGTGCACACTCGTTATACAGAGGGAGGGATAGAGAGGGAGAGCCGTGCCTGGTTGGCTGGCTGTGTAGTTTCGAGTGTCTAATTCAATTATACGCATTTAACAGGCGACTGTGACTCGATTGTGCAAAAGGCATGACCGAGTGCATATGCCCAGGCCGTTTTCAATCATTGCTCAGGCTATAATTGCAGTCGTTGTTGTTGTTCGTATTTACTTGTTATTTAACTGCTTTGTAGCTGCTGCTGCTGCTGTTTGCACACATTTTTCACAGAGTGTAACATTTTAATTAACACAAAGCTCATAATTTGTAAACGGATGTAAAAAAAATAAATAAAAACAGCAACAAGCAAAGGGAAATTTTATTTAATGTGAGCGAGTGCTAATGAAGTGCCATAACTGCCCATTTGTTTCTTTTTTTTTGTCGTCTTTTTACTTTGCTTTATTTTATTATCCATATATTATTAAATTTAGCACATTTTTTTGTTAGCACCCAGTAAATTGCGCCGGGCTCTAAGTTGTGCGCTTTCGTGCCAATTAGCCAGCTCGGTCCTAAATAATTCAATCAACGATTTAGAGCCGGCAAAACCGCAGACGAATGTCGTCTGTGTAAGCCCCAATAAACACTATTGCTCAGTCGTAAATCGTGCAGGTTGGCTATCTACGAGCTCGAAAGCAAATAATATATAAACATTGGACGCGAACTAAATCACAAACAAACGCAAAAATCAATACGGAAACTTTATCAGTTCGCGCTCGCTTAAATTATGACTAATTGTGCTAAAACGAGACTGAGTGGCAAGCATTTGGGGTTCCGAGTTGATAACTCGCCCCTGATAACGCCCTCGTTCGTGGACGGAGTGATCTGTCGATGGGCGACGGCCGACGATCGAGGACTACCTCAAAGGGGGTCGAAAGCCATAAAAATCAAATAATATTTTCAATGTGAATTTCAGGGAAGAGCCACAAATCCCAGGAGATAGTCGCAAACTGCAATCAGAGTAATAAATGTGTTCAGCAACTGGCATGATTAGAAATCTTGAGGAGAAGCTCATATAGGGAGTATATTGCCTATGAATATCGAGTCTTTAAATTCTGTAATGGAATAGATTCGATACCATTTAATTTCCTGGCCTCATTTATCTTATCCATTTATTTCTCCTTTTAAATCTTAACTTGAATTCTTAGAAAAATTTATAAATAAATAAAATATATGTGAAAATATTTATTTATATATTAAATACTTCAAATTATTTATTTTTATATTTAAGATTTAATACATATTTGTAGCTTGGCTCATTCATTAAAAACGTTCGCCTATCAAGTTTAATAAATCCTGAAAGCTAAATATCTTCAACAGTTATGTTAGCTTAGAGCTACCCGATTTTTACACTTTAGCTATTATCAAAAACTGTAAGAGCTCATTGAAGAAGCTCACAAAGTCACTTTACTGACTCGCTCAAACGAACTTATTCTACTTTTGCTGGAGTTACTTCAATTAAATAAGATAGAAGTAGAGTTGAGCTAGTTCTAGAGTCTGGAAAATATAAAGATAAATAAAAATAAATAAATATTAATATAATAATAATATAAATAAAAAAATATAAATAATATTAATAATATAATATTAATAAATATAAATAAATATAAATTCAAATATAAATATATATAAATATATATTAATCTAAATCTAAGACTTTACCTACTCTCAATATACGCCTAAAATAGTATTTTCTAGAAAAAGATATTATTAATTTCTTTAATCACAAAAGTCATTTTTCATTTTTCAGTTTATTATATTGGATTTTTTCGATATTTGCTTAACTGTAAACAATTTTTCTTAAATGCGGTCCTTATCGCAGCGCAGCAAAATACGTTCTGTCATACCCCATTAAAGACTGTGTGTGTGCATATATATATGTATGTGTGCGTTATACATCGAAGAGAAAAAGCGCTTAAGTACCGATAAGAAATTTGCCATTTTTACAATGGTATCATAATAATTTATGGCTGCCCATTGAGTGTTATAAAAGCTTCAATATTTTGTAGTTTATGACTTGCGCCAGTTGGAGCATGGGCGTAATTACACACACACACACGCACGCACACACACAGGCACACTAAATACATAAGCTATACGTCATTATTTCCAATGTGCTTTGTTAGTTTCCATGAATTATGACTCTCAACTCGTTTGCTCAGTTTAGGTTCGCTACACTCTCACTCTCTCCATCTCGCTGCCCGTCTCACACCATCTCCATCTCTCTCTCTCTCTCTCTCTCACTGGGCTTCGGGCCCTGCTGGGCCATAATTTATGGCATGCGGCGAAATGGATTTTATTGCAAAAGCCCTGTTCGAGTTTATGGCACAACTGTAAGTGGGCAATATTCATTTCATTTATATGCACTTTGCTTTGTGCCTCGGCCTATGCCGGCTTTTCGCTCGCACTGCGAATCGCGAATCGCTAATTTTCACTTTTTAGCCTGAAAAGTAGCACTAAAACAATATTAGTTATTAGCCATGATTAATGACCAATGATTAGCCCATTTCGCCTAATCATTTGCTAAATATTACGCTGTCATATTTTATGGCAGCTTTATGGCAGCAATCCATAGAGTTAATTGCGAGAATTGGCACATTATTATGCTGCTGCCACATCCCCTATAAATAGTCTTTATCAGAATTAAATATAAGACGTCATCGAAACTGAATAAAATGGAGAGGAGTTTTCTGTCTCACTCTGACTCTCTTTATCTCTTTCCCTGCACTCTTTTCCAAAATTTTCCATTTGTGGTCCGCAAATAATTATTTATTCCATTTACCATAAAGAAAACAATAAATAAAAAACTAATTGCATATTTTTAAAATAAAATACAATAAAATTAATATAATGCTATATAAAAAATATATAAAATAATATATGCATATTTAAAAAATACTAAAATATATGACAAGCATTATTAAAATACAAGTAAATAATAAATAAAATACTAAATGCATATTTTCAAAAAATACTATAAATATAAAAAAAATTAATAAAATACTAAATAAATATTAAATAAAATAAAGAAAACAATAATTAATACTAAATGCATATATATATATATAAAATACTAAATAAATACTAAATAAAATACAAAGTAAATATTTTTAAATTTAAAATACCTGACAAAAAATAATAAAATAAAATAAATAAATAAATATTACGAAACACTATTCAAGATTACGAATTCAGAAAAACAATAAATTAAATAATTCCAACCAAAGTAGTTTTATAAAAAATCAAAAAAATGCTATTTTAAAGAAAAATGTTTAGAGATGCTATATGTAATTCGTTAGTTAAAATAGATATTTGATTTTTGAATACAAATTCAATTATTAGCTTAAGAAAACTTTTTAAACTCTTTTCTAACAAACTTTATAACTATATATATATGTTTATTTCTATATATACTATAGATAGGTATATACTTCATAAAACTATTTTCGTCTGCTTAAACTTTCAAATTAAAAATTCTATAACTTTGCTAGCTATATAAACGCATCTACCAATATATGCGCTCTAGAGTTACTCTCGATATGTTTGAATTTGAAATGAAATCACAATTTGTGGGTCTATTTATTTTGTGTGTTGTGTCATTAGGCCGCATATTTTAAAGACTTCTCGCTGCCTCGGCCAGATTTGGCTGTTTGTTTTAACTGCGCGCGTTTATCATATTCGTAGCGCCCCTTGGCAATGGGTTCGGGCCCACAATGGGGCCCAAATGCTTTCACACTACATTTGCGTCGTAATTTCATATTTAATGTACTTTTTATATCTTTTATTTGCAAGCGCTTTAATAGCCCCATAATTCCATTTATTTTGGCCACGTCGGCCGTATTTATGGCCAGCAGCCCTTATTTATTATAGCCGAGGGCGAATGGGGAGTGAGGAGTGGGGGTATGGGGAAAGGCCAAAAGCGATTCAAAGAGTGTTTCATGATCGCGCCAGAGATTAGGATCACGCATCGTGCCACGCATTTGGGCCAAAGACAATGCAAATAAGTAAAAGGCGACAGAGCGCGGATTGTTGAACTCTTATCTGATGGCACGATATCGATAGAGCGAGTGAGAGAGCGAGAGAGACTAATAATAATTGTTTTCTCTTTCCTTTCGTTTTGGCTCTTGCAGCTGGACAACAAGAGCAGCCCGTTGGCGCTATTGGCACAAACATGCAGCGCCATCGGTGCGGATACCACAAATCCCAAGCTGCTGGCGGCCAATATTGAAAAGTCCACGAAACAGCAGCCGAAGGCCATGGGCAACGGCAACGGCAACGGCAACGGGCTGGACAGCGCACGCGATAAATCCTCACCGGTTAGCAGTCATTCATCCAGCGTTAGCACCGGCTCCGTCGAACAGCAGCAGCTGCCGCCGGCTCACAGCAAAACCCTCAGCACCTTTAAGCCCTACGAGACCAACAACAACACCAACAATAGCGATTGCGGCGCCACAAATCTCACCAGCAACAGCAACAACAACAGCGGCAGCAACAACAGCAACCAACGCGTAAAGACACCCAAGGCAATGGCCATGGCCATGGGCAGTGGAGCCTCGGCGAACGGACAGCCACGCTGCGACTCGAATCAAAGTGCCAGCAGCAGTTCGCATCGCGAATCGCCAAATGCCAGCGTCTCGAACCAGCTGCGCCGCACGCCCAATGCCACGGGCCCAGCCCAGCTGAATGGCAGTCCGGTGCACTCTTCCGCGCCGGCTCGCAGCAGCTCCAAAGAGTCGGCGGCGATGCATAGCCCCAGCACAGCCTCGAATCCCAGTGCCAGTCGCCTGCAAGAGGCCGCCTATGCCGCGGCCAAGGAGGCCAGCTACGTGAAGGCTCTGCATGCGGCCAGCCAACAGGCTAGTCCCTCAGCAGGCTCCTACTATCCGCCAGGTAAGAGTCGATAATTTGGGTTACTAATTGCAATTGCTAGATGTCGTTAATGTTAATGTTAATGTTAATGTTAATGTTAATGTTAATGTTAATGTTAATGTTAATGTTAATGTTAATGGTAATGTTAATGTTAATGTTAATGTTAATGTTAATGTTAATGTTAATGTTAATGTTAATGGTAATGTTAATGTTAATGTTAATGTTAATGTTAATGTTAATGTTAATGTCAATGTTAATGTTAATATTAATGTTAATCAGCTAAAATAGTAAATGAATTTTCTATCATATCACCTAACTCTCGTCTGTCTCTTCTACAGGCTATGGCACACCCTATCCCATGGACTTGATGACGGCGAGCTCGCTGATGTCGCCGCATCATGCGATGTTCAAGGCCTCGGCCATGAATCCCTATTTGAACTATGCGCGTCTCAAAGGTCTGACGGATCCCTCGGGCATGATGGCTGGCGCACCCAACATATGTCGCGATCCCTACTGCACCGGCTGTCCGGCCAGTCCGCACTACATCAACAAGGCAGCTGGCCAGCCCTGCCCAGCGGGCTGTCCGCAGTGCGAGATGGGCGGAGCGGGCAAGGCGGGCGGCAGCTCAGGTGGCGCCGGCGGGTCTAGTGCAGCAGCAGCAGCGGCGGCAGCTGCTGCCTCCTCATACCACGCCCAGCTGGCGGCTCTAGCGGCCGCCTCGCAGCTGCCGTATGTGTGCTCCTGGATTGGCAGCGATGCGGCGTATTGCGGCAAGCGTTTCGGCACCTCCGATGATCTGTTCCAGCATTTGCGCACGCACACAGCCTCCGTGCCGGACGCAGTGCTGAGTGCCGCAGCTGCGGGTGGCATACCACCGAATCATCCGCTCTTTCAGCGCACCTATCCCACCCCGCCGCTGAGCCCACTGTCGGCGGCGGCGCGCTACCATCCGTATGGCAAGCCGTCCATGCTGCCGCCCTCGCTCGCTCCGCCCGGAGTGCTGCCCGGACTGCCGCCACATGCCGCGCTGGCCCAGTACTTCGCGCCCTACTCGTTATACGGACCGCGCATGGGCTCCTCGCATCCGTAGTAGGAGCCCCATCCGTAGATGGAGCCGTTGGTCAACATTCAGTCAAATCATTTTGCTTGAGTTTGCCCCGAATCGTGGGGCAGCGGGGCAGGGACTGGGTCAGGGGCGGGTCAACTCATTCGTGAAACGAAAAGCTAGTGATCTAATGTACTATAGCTACATACAAATGTTTAAATTTAGCTTTAGGCGAAAAGTTCTATTCAAGGATATGCCGCACACCCACTCGCTCGTCAGTCAGTGTGTCTCTCTGTGTGTCCCATTTAAAGCTTATGGTAATTGTAATATTATTTATTAATAAAACACAAACAAATACAAAATATACAAATAACTACACATATGTATGTATAAATACATATACACGTGTACATACGTTCGTCTATGTGAAAACCAATTTGAAAATGAAAAGATTGTCCAAAAACTAAAAGTTGTAAAACTATTGTAAATTATATCAATAACTATATACATATATATGTTTATGTATATATACGCTATAAATGTTTATGTATGTGTAAATGTAATTACGAACACCATTTTAAAGTTCACTTAAGTCACTACAACAAATCAATAAATCAAAGAAAAACTTCAACTAAAACCGACTTATCTATGGGGCTCGATTGAAGGTGGGCAAAATATCAAATGCTTGGCAAAGGATAATGGTTGGATTACTCTCTATATGCGAGAACTCTTTAATTCTTATCAGCATATCAACGAGTCAGTAAGTAAGCAATGCTGCAGTCGGCTGGCAACGACTGCACAATACTCTTGTTTTGCTTGATCTCCCAGACCTGTGAATGTGTTTTCCGTTTTCCACTGCATTGGCCTATTACAATGGTCTTGACGTGTCTATACGAGTATGTATTCTGTATTTGAATACTCTAATACCTTACATAATAAAAATTCAAAAGTATTGTTTAGCAACTCTTTAGCCTCAATTACGGCAAAACGTTTTACATTCATACGGTAAGACGAGCGGATAAAAAAACGGGAGCCAATATGGCACTATTCCTTTTATTTACGTAAACGAATATGAATAAGTATGAATTTAATGGAAGCATTGGCTTATAATTGAGCCAGAGATATTTAAATAGTTGATTTTTAAGTTTAATTTTAAATTTTTTAATTTAAGTTTTATCTTCGTGACATTTTTTTGTTTTTCTTAAAATTAGCTATCTTCAATGTTATTCATTAAATTTAAGGCTAGCAATGAATTCTGTACCTTGATCCACACATCCATGGAAAAGTCGAAAGAGCAATCAGTTTTATGAAATTAATAGTAGAAAATGGATTTCCATTGGACTCTCATGAGTTCATTCTCAATTTAAATTGAAATATATCAGTTCTTCAGCTAAATACAAAAATCTTTTAAATTTTGCAAATATATATTCTATTTCAAATAGTCAAAATAATAATAAATTCTTTTTTCAATATGCCCATTCACTATGTGAAATGAGTATATTGGCTCTGTGCAATGTCCACCTAGCTGCCCGTCCGGTCGTCTGCTAGCTAGAGACTTGAAATTTGAATATATACTCGAGTGAATCAATCAACTGTATTCATACTTCATACTTTGCTTTTCTTTAATTGAGTGCGAGTCGCGTCTTCAAAGAAAGCCTTTAGGAAAGCAATGAGTCTAAAGCTTATTTAAATTAACTTTTAATTCTGTATCTTCTTCACTTCAGCTCCATGCAATAATACAAATTTGTGCATAGGTGCCTCTCCGACTCCACTGCAAACGATCCACTTTAGGCTGTCAGGGACTATAGCTAAACGGCTGTAACTCAAAGAGCGAAATGAATAAACGCGCAGAGAGCTGGGCCCGACGCCAGAGCCAATAAACCAGAGACCCACAAATCATAGAATGCAGCTACATTGGCCCCTGAATTATGCCCGCTAAGATTGAGAGACAGGCAGAGAGAGAGAGAGAGTAAGAGAGAGAGAGGGAGAGGGAGAGGGTTTGAGCAGGTTGGAAGTTAGCTGCCGAAGCTACCGACACGGCAGTAAATCAAATTTTATATTTCCCCCAAAAAAGAAGTTGCGCTGCGAACGGAGCGAACTTAAGGGCTGTGAGGCCCAATAGTTCGCTGCTCGCTGCCCACATATGGCGTCGATAAATTAAAATTTTCGTTACACGGCAGTGGGAGTGGGAATGGGAGTGGGAGTTGTAGAAGTGGAGCTATAGAGCTATATTTTAGCCATGCCCTTGCATTTTGACAGCTAGCCGCCCAGTGACTACCTGACAATTTATTGTATTATACGGTTTGGCATTTGGCTGCCCACATTGGGAATGACCTCTCCGGGTGACTAAAGTGCGCGGCGTTGGGGGCGGGAGGGAATCGAGTGAGAGTCATAAAAAATATGCCATAAACTTTGCGCACACACACACACACACACACGTATACATATTGGAGCTGGCATCAATAATTCTTTCATAAATGTCCATTTCGCCACATATCGCTGAGAATCGCATAGAGAAGCGACATAGCCGGAGGTTGACCTGCAGTAGAGCAACGAAGAGTTGGTAGAGTAGATGAGTTTGAAGTTATGAGTATCTAAGATAGGTCTAAGTACTGTTATCTATATACTATATCTACAGATCCATATATCTATATAGCTATATATATAAATAATATGATATATGACATATGACATATGATATATGATAAGCATATATCACAGTTGTAAACAAATCAAATATATTCAATAAATTCTAGGGTATCTCGCAGTCTAATACTCCAGTCCATAGCTGGCGCTTTTTTCTCCAAATTTGAGCTGGCGCAGGTGAAAGCCATCGCGGTGGCCATTATAGTTCTCGCTGGCCGCGTCCATTTATCATTCCGCGCCCCACCCACCCGGGAATCTGGAATCTTCGAACCAGCACTGGACTTGTCAGCCAGTGACCAATATGGCGGGGAAAGCCACGAGGAGTCGCTGCCAAGAATTTATCGGCTGAGAATTTCGTGAAAATATTTCTTTTGCCGTTTGCAAATTTATTTCTCCTGTTATAATGGGAGATGAAAAATCGGTGCGCATAAAAACACAAAAATAAAACAAAGTGGAAATATTACAAAGGTAAAAACAGAGAAAGAAAAGTAAATTATACTCCGGCAAAGCTACTCGAGCTGCCGATGTAACAAAAGACAAAAGAGCCAACCACCGAGGACTACCGCTGGGCCATTAGAAGCGCCGACTTGCGCCCAGATAGGTGTTGACTACATATATTTAAAATGCAGACACGTTGCACCAGGTAAGATCGTAATTCATTCAAATTTACGACCGCAACAACAACAACTCGACTGCAACTGCTAAAGCAATCCCAAATTCGAATACCCTTACCTTATAGATAAAGTATCTAAAAATATAAGACAAATTATATTTGAGTTAGTAATGGGTATACTGGTCTTATAATCCCAGTATAAGACAACAATAAAGATACAGAGAGAGTGTGTGTGTGTGTGAGTGAGAGTGTAGTCAAGTCAGGCACGCCATGTGCATGCCTCAACAATAATTTCCAAAGCCAAATGACAGGCGACAAAACCATATATCATTGTGCATGGGGCTCGGGCGATTTTTGTCTGGCTTTGCCACCCACGAGCTGAACTTTTGTCACTTGAAAGGCGTCGCTGACTGTCTTAAGCGATGTCTACCCCTCCCTCTCGCTCTCTCTCTCTCTCTCTCGCATGCTCAATTTTAATTTCTTGCAAAAAGAAATCATTCTTATGCATTACCATGCAAGTGCCGCTGCTCACTTTTTAGTTCCACTTTGTGGGGTCTCCACACTGGCAAACACGATCCCACCACAGCCCGGCCCAGTCCAGCGACGTCCGATGACATTTCCATAATTAGTCGAGCGTGTCTCGGCTTGTCTTCTCGCCGTTGCATGTTTGAACGCTTGCGTTGATTTGATTTGATGCTCAAAGAGCGGGCTGCAGTCTGGGGGCGACTGAAGACTGAATATTGGAGAGCGAAGAGAGTGGAGAGTGGAGAGTGGTGAATGGTGAGCGGTGACTGCAGACTTATGTGGAGAGTTTGAGAGCCTGTCTGTCTGTCTGTCACACACACATACATATGTATTTATTTATTTATTTATTTATTATGCACAGTTTGCAATCGTCAGTCTGCCTGGCTGGCTGCCTGCCTTGGCTGCCACCATCCATGTGCGAATTGACGCCGCATTTATGGTGTTGAAATATTAATGCCCAGAGTTGGTTGCTCATGTCATTTTGATTTATGAGTCTCTTCGTACAACTCTGTTCTCGCACAATGCGTATATCAAGCTGAAGATAACGCTCGCCCGGGCGAGCGGCCGGGCTGGGGGCATGGCCAAAGGGGTATTAGGTGTACAGGCGCAAGGGGTAAGAGGCGCATTGAGATGTTGAAAGCACAAATCGCATAATCACGAACAGAATTGAGTGACACGACATACATATGTATGAATGACACCCAGTCTGTAGCATTGTTAACCTCATTTTGGATACAGGCTGGGTACAGGGATATATATATATATGAATTAACCGTTTAATAAAATCCTACTATTCCTCACAAGGGACAATCAGATAGATCCAATATCAGAGTGATCTGGCAACACTTGAAGAACTCCGCCAATGAGAGTAGTCATTATTAAAATGAACTGATCTGATTGTAACTAAACTTAACTCCGTGCTGTTATCAATAAATGGAATTTTTTTTTTCATATTCATTCATTTTATTTACGCTTATTGTCGTAGACTCTATAGCGCATTTAAATGGAATTCAATTGGAGCAGTTGTTGCAATGAGAAAAAGATAAAAATGTCTAAATCAAACAGTCTCCTTTTTCGTCATATCCGGTCATATCTGAGTTAAATAAAATTGAAAATGTTGTTCAAATATATGTCAATAAAAGCAGGAAATAGGGAATATCAGCTAATTATAAAAAAAATTATATATACAAAATAAAAAATATATATAAATTATTTTAAAAATTAATTATTTTAAAAATTTCCAAACTTTCATATTAATTTAAATAAAAAATATATATATCTCGAATGTTATTGCTCATTTCTGTTATATTTCTGCGTCGGATAATAAGTGTAATATCAAAGAATAACGTCAGCTTACCTTTTGATTGATAACTGTAGTTGTGATTGTTGCCAGCTCATGGAGCAGTCTGGCGATAATTGAATTACCAGTCTAATGATCATTTCATATATGCATCACATACATATATAGATATACGTATACCTATAAACATTTATAAGAATATATGCTTATGATAAGTCGTCTGCTGGAGATCTACAATAACTTATTAATTTGTAGAATTTGTCTTGAAGAACATTTATTATTATTATTATATTTTTTTTTTAATTCAAATTCATTTTATTTTTATTTAGTCAGAAAATCTGAAGTTATATCATTTACACTTTATAGCTCAAATCAGATAATATTAATTTTAAATAAATAATAAATTAATAAATAAATATTAAATGTAAAGCTGTTATTTTGGGATAAAGATTAAATATTATGCAGTCTCCTTCATCCCACTAACACAACCTGAACTGTTTTACACATATTTCTGAGAGACATATTTTACAATACCTTTTATAAATAAGAAAAAATCGAATCAGAATCTAAAGGCATTACCATTTTGATTGGCTGACCCTTGGCTGAATGAAGCCAGGAAGCATGAGCCAGAAGATGTTGAGAAAAAACGCGACACCCAAAGCGACTTCTGGAGTCCACGATCCACGAGGCGTCGGAGGCAATCGCAGCTAACTACAAGCCAAAACAAGCTACTTACACAGGCTGCTGCCCAGTTGGCGGCGAAGAAGACCAGAAGCAGGTAGACAAGAGGAGCTGCTGCTGCCTAAGTGGAGGCACACCGAGGCTCCAGCGATGTCTGGGTCGCGGGCAAATGCATTTTATCTTCTTAGCGCTTGCCGAAGCGTCGCGTCGCGTCGGGCGGCGCGGCGGAACGAGATGCGTGGACATTAAATATGCATGAGAGGACATTACATATAAATAAATTTAGCAACAGTTTGTATGCAGAGAACGGCAAATGCATTTATCGATGATGATGGTAATGATGATGCCCGCTGGAAGGTGTTGAGCCTGCGCCGGCCGGCACGACTCGGCCCCGCAGAGCACACGCAATTGCCGCAGTGGACCGCCGTGAAGCCATTTGACAGGCCACTGCCAGGGAGAGGAGGTATGGAGGATGTGTGTCTGTGTGGAGTATGCAGCGAAAAGTCTACACAGTCATTCCCATAGCCCACTTCCATTCGTCCCACCATGCCAATTGCCTCTCTGGCTTTGGTCACAGTGGTCAACGACGTTCTGCATTTTAAATATGAGCATCTGGCGGTCTCCCTCTCTCTGTCGCTCTCGCGCCGACTATTGTCAAGCATATTGCTGGCAGCTTGACACTCTCCACTCTTTGCCCGCCCATTGGCTGTCATCGACTGCGCTGTCGTGTTGCACGTAAATTTCAGGTACGACAATATATGCCACGATTTTATGGGTTCCACGTAGCACGCGCGCCTGTCAGCGATTCGATTTGGGCATTGTCCTCCCATAGCGAACATATTGCCAAGCCTGGCCTGGCCTGGCCTGGACAGTTGCTCTAGCATGTTCCGATCAATTCAATTAGCCAGCGGAATAACTACAATATGTATGCATGTATCTATATAGCACGATATACACATCATTTCTAGCGTAATATGACATCTGTTGATGACCTAAAGATTCAAGATTAACAAATTTGTTTAAAAATTGATTGGTATTCCAGCATAAGTTAAAGTATTAGTAGTCATTCGCATGCATGTAGAGAACATAATGTAAACAACATTATGTTATCATAATGTTAACCACAATTTTATTTTAAATTTTCGAGGCAATTTGCTGTTACTTATAATAAATAATAATAATAAGAATTTTATAAGGACTTTTGATGTTGTTATAGGACTATTCCAATTAGAATTTAGATCTATATATGGTTCTATTTTACTGAAGAATGTATAGAAAATAAAGTTTAACAGTATTGATGATCTTTTTCAACTTTAATTGTTAAAGATTAACTGATTTATAGACACCAGGAAAGAAAACTTCAGTTGGGGTAGGGTATGGTAGGTAATTATAGGGAGCGTGAATTAGGTCAATCAAACTAGGTTATATACATATATATAATATAGAGGAGACTTATTAAAAATTTCTCCAAGAGCTCAGATATTATTTTCAGACCAACTCGCTTGGAACTTAATTTATTTTCAGTATTATTTTGCTTAGGAATGACCAAAAAATAATTTTTGTTAATATCGATGATCTTGTTCAACTTTAATTATAATTGATTGACTGATTTATGGATATCAGACGAAGAGTGGAGCAGAGCACAAGGTCTATTTATTTATATAGAAACAAAGTGCACTCATGAACACATTGTGACAGAGTCGATGTCACTCGGTTAGTTGGCAATCGTAAATCATCTACATACTGCTGGGGACATGCTCCACAGAGGGAGAGAGACGGACATAACACATTTTTAATATAATGTGTATTGTATCTGACTTGTAACGTAGATAATTTCCTCGCTATAAATTATAGCAACAGGCAATGGCAGCTGTACGGCTGCTGTTGATTTTTATCAACGTCATCAGCTTAATTGCCTCACTGTGCCTCGGCTTGACTGTTCCAGTTGTTGCTGTTGTTGTTGGCTTGGTGTTTGCAATTTTATCTAGAAAATGTTGTGTGTTGCGCGCAGTACTTGCAATTATTAATGAAATATTGCTGTCAGTAATTATTTGTTATAAATTTGCATAGATATTGCAATTTGTATACTTCACTCGCTACCCCTCTCTCTCTCTCTCTCTCTCGAACTGGCTATCTCCTGCCCGCTCTCTCTCCCTATGCTGCTCTCCCATTTAGCCCATAGGCTAACTCAGCGGCTTTATTAATGACAATGTAAGAGCATGATAAATATCGTTGACACAGGCGTTTGAGTTAGCTGCTTGTTTATAAGACTATATACATATAAATTGATATCTAGTTATACATATATATTAAGTGTTCCACATATATATAGTGTGTACAGTAGTATCTTACTAGCTAATCAATTAATTATTACGTTCTGTAGCTAAAGCATTAATGTCGCCTTTAATACGCTGAGCAACTCGACTGGATCAGCTCTCAGTTAAATAGGTTTGGCTTTCAAATTAAATGGATAAATGTGGCAGAAGGGTACAAAATGTGAAAGATTATAAATATATAATATATAAATAAAAATATAAAAAATAAGTAATTTTATAAATATATATATTATAAACCTAATATAAGTTGAAAATATATATAATAAAATATGATAATATATTTAAAATAAGTAAAAAAAAATTCTAGAAAATATATTGAGCTCAAGTTATTCTTAGAAATTTCAACTAAATATGAAAATTCTTTGAAAATTAAAATTTGTAAATATCATAAATAAATATTAAAAACATATTAATTATTTTGTTGCAAAATGTTACATCCTTAGCCATGTTTTTAGCCAATTAGAACATTTTTCTATAGAGATATAGATCTAGAATAATTTATAGTTCATTCAATGCACTTCCACAATTCAAGTGGTTCCAATGCCCACACAGCCAGCCATATCTCATTCAAAGCCTTTTATAATTCAAATTTATTTAATTTGTTTCGCACATGAAATTTCGATTTAATACACTCCCCCGCTGGGATCCCACGACTAATTTATTCGCACATTTTTCAAGTGCATTAATTAAGCTGACAAAATCTCAAGGTGCAGAGATCGCGATTTATGATCGACACCTGCACGGACAGAGAAATATTGTAATGCCCAGCTGAACAACTGAAGTGCATCTAATTTGGCGAGTGCATGCGAGAACTGGCGACTGCCTGTCAAAATTTACAATTTACATTTCGCATTGTAAGCCCCAACATGTTCCATGGCACACAAATCGGGCGCAAAGATTTCAAGTAAATCCCACAATTTGTAAACAATTTGTGGCCATTTTGTTGGCTCTAATATTGTAATTATATTTTACAAATTAGTCGGACACATGCGTCGCATCATCAACATAATGTGGGTAATCTATCTGTGAGTTTAACTCCTGATTGTCATCGTGCTCTCAGCATTTGCATAATTAAAATGCATTTGTTCATCTTTAAGCCCACACAGAGCATAAACACAACTGATTATCCCTTTGTGTGCGTGTAGAGATACTTGTAATTCATTGTCAAACAGTAGTTCATGCAAATTGGAAAGGCGATTGAAGTAGGAAGAGTCCTGAATAGGTGAATGACAGACTAGGAGATACCCTATGCCATTAAAAGTGATTCTGTGTGTAGAGATACTTGAAATTCATTGATAAACAAAAATGTAGGCGCATCGGAGGTTTGACTAAAGCAGATATACTTATGGAGAGATAATACATAAAGATGGATGGACTAGAAGATACCCTATACCATGTAAACATTCTCTTTATGTTTGTAGGAATACTTGCAATTCGTTGTCAAACAGTAGTTCATGCAAATTGGAAAGGGGATGACAGTAGAAATTGTACTAAATAGGTGAATGACAGACTAGGAGATACACTGAGCCATTAAAAGTGGCTCTTTGTGTGTAGAGATACTTTAAATTCACTGATAAACAGAAATGTAAGCGCATTGGAGGTTTGACTAAAGCAGATATAGTCATGGTCAGATAAGACATAAAGATGGATGGACTAGAAGATACCCTATACCATGTAAACATTCTCTATATGTGTTTAGGGATACTTGTAATTCATTGTCAAACAGTAGTTCATGCAAATTGAAGATTTGCATAGTGCTATTTGTGTGCAGATTGGACGCACAGAATGACAGACTAGGAGATACTCTATTTAATTAAAAATGCTCTTAATGTGTGTAGAGATATTTCCAATTCGATACTCAGCTTTTGCAAATAGAAAGAATTTAAATATAGTCCAGATATCATTACACACAAGGAATGATGGACTAGAATATACTCTATACTATAGGTTAAAATTAGCAGATAATTCATTCATACTATTGAGTTAGTCACAAGCGATTGGTTGAGCTTAGTTATTCAGTTTTTAAGTCGATGCTTAGGTAGTATTTAGTATAAATAGTTATAGATAATTTAAATTTATATAAGTAGAAACTGAGTAAAGGATAACTTAAATGCTGAGAGTAATATTTACCCACGCCTATCGACTATATTTCATGCTAATAACCCAATCTGAATGATAAATGCGTCTAGCCCATCTGCGAAGCGATCATAAAGGGTAATTGACAAAGAGATGTATGTAGGATGTTACATGTTGTATATGGATGCATTCATAGGGAGGCACTGTTATGACCCTTGACGTGTAGAGAACGCAGAGTGCTGACCAGTTTACCCAGGGCTAATCGTCCAAAGTAATTCCCCAACAAGAACTGCCACTCAACATGCATAATTTAGGTAACAAATGATAACTCGAAGAAATGTGAAGCCATGCATAAATTCGCCTGGCTCTCACAAATGCAAGCTGCAACTGCAGCAACTGCTGCCACTGCAGTCGGCAGCCAGGTGAGTGGGCAAGGACTTGCTGTCTGACAGACTAAGGAGTCTGACAGACGGCCAGACAATTGCAGACGAGCTTTTCCTTTTGATTTATGGCAGCAGAGTCGGAGTCAGAGTCAGAGTCAGAGTACGACTTGGGCTGCTCATCAGCAGCTGCAGTCAGCTTTGGCTTTGGCTCATAATTTATTAACCAGTTGAAGGAGCTGGGATGCAACCACAATGCTGGCCTCGAGCAAAAGTCGTCTATCAAAACGTGCAGGAAGATTGTCAATGCTGCAGCAGCAGGTGAGACGCATCACAGTTTCCATTGAAAACACTTTTGGCCAATCCATTGTTTATGAAAAGTGGATCGCATATGGGTTCGTGGCTGCTTGCTCCGCATGTTATGCAATTTAATTTATTTCAGTGTTTGCTTTGCCAGAGCATTGCTATCTTTTAATTAGAGCAAATAAAATGCAACGAGCGTGCTAATTAAATGCATTATTAATTTGCAATCAATTAAGCGAATTACGCACCAACGGGCATGCTAGATAGCATGTGTTGGTAATTGCATTTACATAAATGTGGCCAGCGACTCGAGCGATTGCAATAAGTTCCTCGAAATCGAAATCGAATTCGAATCGAACTCACTTATGGCTTAGACAATTTGAATTTATAATCCAATTACCAGTGGACTGGGCGGGGTAAGCCTCATTATATACCTCATTATATATGCCGTTTAGCTCAATCAATTTGTCTTAATCAGAATTATCAAAGTCGCATAATGCAATCAACTTTAAGTTTCTTTTAAAATGCATCAACAATTTCTGGGAAGTAAAATATCTATCATATACTGCTTGAACCTGCTTCTATCTTTACATACTCGTTACTTACAAAAGCTAACTGATATAACACTTACTCTAATTAATTAGTCTAGAGATATTCTAAAGATTTCAGCATAACTCGAAGACTATAGAAGATAATGCTATTAAATTAGATCCTTATCTAGATACAGAGATGGTGAATAATTAAATTTATGTTATAGTTCATTCATATTATCTCTAGCCTTTTTTTTTAGTTTTTTCAGTTTGTTCAGCTGGCATCTAAATCCGATTCTGTATACTTGTATCTCCAAATTGGGCAGTATTTTGTGATGAGTTCAAAGTCTTCTGGCTTTATCAGAAAGTTTATCACTTTGAATTGAGAATATATGTTTGGTTTATTGTCAACGCGCAACTCTACCGAGTTTATTATCTAGCCAAGCATTTTGGAGTCTTTTATATATATTTTTGGTATGCACTGATATGAGCTTCAGCGATTGGACTGCCTGAGATGCCATGTACATTACTCGCTTCCAAATGCTCGACATCGCTTAACATGTTCCTGGAATTTAGTGGGTACCTTTTATGCCGGCGGTGGTCACATCGACAGCGGCAGAGGCCGCGTCTGGCTCTGATTTTGTATGCTTTTCGGCTTGATTTTAGTGGAGCAGGCAGCAGTCCTGGCTCTGGCCCTGGCTCTGGCTCTGGCTCTGCCTCTGGCATTGGCACTTATATTGGCGACATTGTCATCGATATAAAACGCTCTTTGTTTGCCCACTGGTCAAGCCAGCGGCAATGGCAATGGCATTGGCATTGGCATTGCCATCGAATCGGCATCGGCATCCGTTGCGCATATTTCGCATACTCCAATGCCAGCTCCTCTCCCTGGCTGGTGGCTGGTCTTAGGGACTCGGGACTCGGGACTGGCACTATCAACTTGTGTGCATCAGTATGTGGTTTCGCGTGAAATTCACTCACGACTTGTAATTATTTAATTTTATTGTTTGTCTTGCCCAAGACTGGGCCGCTCAACAAGATTTCTATATCAGATCAGTTGAGGCCTGGCCTTACACAATTACACCGAACGGAGCTGGGGCGTCATAATCTCTGAATGCTCGAGCCCCATTAGGCTTCTACAGATAATAAACGAGTTGTCGCAGCAGTCGCCACAGTCGCCGCAGCGCTGACGTCTCGTCCACATACATCAAAAGCGTATTCGGATGCAGAGCGAAACAGAATCGATCATATGCTGCGACGGCCCTTGAGTTGAGTATGTTGCATAAATTATTCAAATTCGGTTGTGCTTCGCACAGATGGCACCACTCAAACCTGTCCACGAACCAAAACAAAACTCAATTGTCTGTCAGCATTTATAATTTGGATATGCATTCGATGGAGCTGCAAATGAATTTGCCAACTTTTCAGAGCGCTGCAAATACCTGCACACGCTTCGCACTTCGCATATTTTAGCAATTCCATTTGAATTATTTACTGCTGAAAATTGTTGACCTGTGCGCAAAATGCTAAAATATTTAAAAATCAAACAACAAATTCCAAATTTATTTCCCTTTTTCGTTAGATTTGTATTTCATTTTTATTTTATAAATTCATCAATTGCGAATTCATGAAATTTTTCAAAATGTGAATAGAAATGTGCATGGGCGAAAGATGCAAAAACCATTCTGGATGTGACCAAATAGGAGCAATGGAAAAACGAATTGCAACAAAGTAACAAGAATGATGTTATATGATATTGTACTAGGTTCTATTTTGAAGTTACATCCATGCCATTAAGTGTGAAGGTGAAGTAGCTATAGTGGGTGCGCCATGCTTAGGGTCTCGACTTGAGAGGATTATCAAGTGATCAAGAGTTAAAGTTGTTAAAATGTAAAAATAGATTTTGAATTATTATTTTGATTAATAAAATAAATGATTAATAAAATAAAATAATTTTAAAATATAATATAAATAATATTTTGTAAAATTATTATTATTATTTAAAGTATAAAAATTACCAATAAATAAATATTTATTTATTTCAGCACTTGAACTGAATGGGTAGGGCTCTTAAATGCTTTATTATAAGCTGTTAGCGCAAATGTCAAAATTAATTACTTGTGTCACACATACAAATCATAAAACATAACATTTCAACATTATTTATCATAATGCAGACAATCAAAATTTCTTTGATCTGCGGCGACGTGTGGCCTTTTTGCTGCGCTGCCTGTCAAAAGGGGGTAACAGAAATTTATGTGACACAAATATTTGGCCATCAAAACATCACTCAGAAAGCGATTTGATTGTGTGTCGAAGAGAGACAGGCAGAGCGAGAGCGAGAGAGAGGGAGAGCGGAGGTTAAGACTCTTGATATCCGCTGAAAACAGCGTCTACTCCAGGCAATGTGATGTGTGAGCCACATACATATATATCTATATATATATTTAGATTTTCATCTTCAGTTGTTCTCAATTTGAACATTGTCATATGCATGCATATTCATATAGTATCTGTATCTATATAAATTCATAGCTGACAAATTGTTGGCACAGCTGTTTGTGTTTCATATAAGCAGCCGGATTTTAGTTAATGGCCCCCAACGGTTTCACTTAAGTTGTTTATGGCTTTTGTGTGTGGGAATTGAAATTCCAACCTGATCGCAGCCCCCAACAACATGTACGCAAATATATATATATATCCACATATATATATCATTCACATAAATTGCAATATATATTTCAAAAGACTTTTTAGAAAACTATACTTGATGGATTTATAAATTTTTAACACGAATATTTACTTAAAATAGCACATAAAATAATCGTAAATTACAAAATTTCACGTTGAAAACGATTTTTTGAGAAACCGTTTTCAGATTAATTTACAAAATGCAATTGGTGAAAACAAAGCGAGTTTTGCTCTCGCCCAATAATAATGAAATATTGCAGCTACTTGGCTCATTAAATGCTTTGAGCATTTCAAGTCTATTTCGACATGACATGAACTCATATCTTAACCAAATAATATTCATATATCAAGAGCACTAAATACTTTGTACTTCATCAAAATGATTAAAGAGGTTAGCTCGAAGAAGGCGAGATCGATCACATAAGGCCAGCTCCAGCGATAGTCCTAACTCGAAAAATTATCATATATCATATCATATTTTTATACATTACTCAGCAAAAATATATCACCTTTTTCAATATCTTATCTCATTCAGTTTTTATCGATGCAAAACTAAATTTTAAGTATAAAGGTTTTAAATGATGAATATTACTAGATTAGATATATATTATATTAAATTATTATATATATTTTATATTACTAGACAAACACTGGGTATTTCCCCGTCATGTACTCCCCGCCGTTAACACTCCTACTTGTCTTTTGTTGAGAATTAGAAATTCTAGTCGTTTAGCTCGTAAATAAAGCACGCGGAACAGTTCATACTTAGCATTTATGTTTAAATTTAGGCAGAGTGAAGTAATGTGTACGAAAACACATATTAGAAAAACAAATAAATAAGAATCTTAAGCTAAAGCCAAACGCCAACGTCGCGTCGCGCCTCATGCCATGGCTAAAAGAATTTTCAAATTAATTTTTATTAGCGCACGGCTAATACTGAGGAGGAGCCCCCCACTCGCAGAGGCCTCTAGAGCATGTCTTTAGAGCAGGCATAAATCAAGTCAACAGTAAAAATATATATATAAATACATACATATTTGTATATTTTTATTAGCATGTCGCGACATTTCTCAAGGAAAATAATGTAGTTGCCATTTACCCATTTCTCTCTGGGTCCATTCGTGTGTCTTTCAATTTAATTTATTAATCGAGCGTGAACATTTTAGTGGGTGCTGGGAAATGGAAAACGGAAAATGTGACCGATGAGGAATTTTGAAATTAACATTTCTCTTGATTGCTCAATGAGCACACAAATTGAGGTGTGGGCCGGGGCAGCGATTCGAATGGAACGCCTTGTGCGAGTGCGGCCATTAAGTATGCCAGCTAATGAGTGTGAATGAATGACAACATCTGCGCGATTATGATCGATATTTATCGGGCGAACTAGCTGACAGCTCTTTCAAATAATGCGCGATGTTTTGCAAGCGTAATTTATTATATTAGATATAAATTTAAATATATATCTAATATAATATATAATATTCATATTAATTAATATATAAATATGAAATCTTATCGATATCTTTTAAGTTCCCAAATTTATCAATTACTGGTGGCAATTATTGGTCCAAGAACTGAATTAGTCTTTGGCAAATGCTTCTAAAAATGCATGATACTATGAAAATATTAAATTATTAAGTTAGCATACTACTGAAACTATTTTAATTGTAAAAAATACCTTACGGAATCATAGCCAATCAGCCTATTCATATCCACATTTCTAAATCTTCTGTTTTTGTTAGAGATGCAAATATAGATACAGATAGATAGTAGATAGTAAATTGAATGCTGGGCGACTTAGGTAATTAATGGGCGGAGATATCACAGTCTTGGACTTACACAGAAGCAAAATATGAAAAAAAAAAAAACATAGATTATTATCGATAAATATAACGTGGAAGGAGACATCGATAAAAATATTGAATTTGACTTGGATACAGAATTTAATATAATAATTTCAAATCATTATGAGCTTTTAGTTCTGGTTTATAAATAATATAACTAAAGTTCACTGACTTGTAGATATACTTACTATATACTTCATAGCTCCAAGCGTAAACTTTGGAACTTGTGGTTATGCACTTTTAAAGAGAATATTTTAATACCCTTTTGTAATAGATATATTCAATTTGGATTCAGCTTGTCGAAAACTTTTAATAAACTAAAGTTTAATTCTAGGACACATAAAATGATTCTGACTTTCCTAAACATTCTGCAACTCTCTCTCTCTCTCTCTCTTGCACACTCTCAAATAGTTAATGACAAGTCAATCATCATGTTTTATTTGTATAACTGGAATACTCAGCTGCCATATATATAACTATCCATATATTGTATATTGATAATTGTGGCACAATTTATGTTTGTTTTCGAGACAATACAAATGCGATGCTTTGCTGCTTGCTTTTTATTTGCATATATATACAGCTGCGTGAGTATGTGTGTGCGTATGATATATAAATGCACATACATTCCACTTAGTTCTAAATTACGTCAGTTTGTGGCACAGAGGCTTGTTTTAAAGCCATAAATTATAGTCAACAAGTTTGAATTATGATTGCCTGCTAAAGCCAAAAGAATTACGGTTTCCAATTAAACACAATAATTTACACAAAGCATTCAGACGATGATTCATATTCGCTATAATGATTTTAATATAAATTTCATTCTAGCCATAAACTGGCATAAAATAAAATAATACAAAATAAACCTTTGAATATGTTAGAAGCAACAATAAACAGTTTTACTTTGGCCAACTGAAAAATCGTTTACTTTAAGAGCTAAAAAGTCAAAGGAAAATCACAGGAAAATCATAGACATTTCTTGCTTATTTAAATGAAAGCTTAATTATTTTATAATAATATTATATTTTAAAATAATAATTATATTATTAATTATTAAATTATTTTATAATATTATTTATAATTATTTATATAATAATATTTGGTCTATACGAAAAAAAAAATAAATAAATATATATTATATGAATAATGTCTATTAAATATTCGACGATTTTTTAAGATATAAAAAAAAATATTCAATGAATATTGATGAGATTATTTTTTTGATGTAAATAATATTTATGTGAAATTCTAGTGTTCCTCCCACACAAAGAGTCAATTTGAATTTTATAATATATTTATATATATTATATAAATATATATTATTAAATATATAAATAATATATATATATTTATTTTTATTATTCTAGTTTCAATTAAATGAAATGTTGCCTAGCCCATATAAGTGCAAATTATTTGCATACAAATTAATGTTTTAATATTCGAATGCGCATTTTATTCACATTCACATTCAGATTTATAGATATATGTCAAGCTCATAAATCAGTTCGACAGCTCGCTCCAGGCGCTTTTGAGACTATGAAATACCCTAGAAATCTCTTAAGATAAATTATAAAATGTATAAAAATTATTTACATAAAATAAATATAGTTTATATTTTTCTGTAATATAATTAAAATTTATCTTATATTAAAATATGAAATTCTCTGTAGAGAAAAAAATTAAATTAATTAAATTAAATTAAATATATGCAAATAGGAAGAGTTCCCAAAAGACTTTCCAAGACATTTCACATCTTTTAGGGTACATAAATATTTTTAATTACGTATTGTTATATATTTTGATACCAAATTTCTAAGACAACGCTCGTCAATCAGCTTGGCGCGCTGACTGGCTGTCAGTGCGACGATTGATTGATTGATTGATTTATGGATGTCATTTAGCATTGATTTGTGTTTGAACAAAGCCAAATATGACTTTATGGCAATTGTGTAAAAGCTACCAAAATACAACACAAAGAGAGAGAGAGAGGGAGAGCGAGAGAGAGAAAGCGAGAGATGTGACAAGTATTTGCATGCAACTTCCGCTCTGTCTGTTTCCGGAGCAACAAAACTGTTTTAAGTCTAAACATTTTGTGCATAGCATAATAAATAAGATATGACAATGTATGTGCTCTATCTATGCAGAATAGCAAATACTCTACAGTTGGTGAAATCCGAGGTATTCATATAGCGTTTACTGATTGATTGATGTGTGTGCAGTCTGGTTGATTAAACATTAACACATAGTATCAGTAAGAGCTAGAGTTAGTTACTGTAAGTCTCTCTCACGCTCTCTCTCTCACCTTTTATATTTTTTATTATTTTTTTCTACCTTCTCTCTCCTTTTCTGACGCATTGTTTTTCTGTCTTTCTCGTTGTCTGTCCCTCCCTCTCTCTCTCTCTCTCTCTCTCTCTCTCTCTCTCTCTCTGTATCTATTTATTACGATCTCTCTCTCACTCTCTCTCTCTCTCTGTGTAACTTGTATCTTGCTTTCCTCACTCTCTCTATCTCTCTCTCTCACTCTCTTAATCTCCTCTCGCTCTCTACATCTCTCTCTACATCACTCTCCTGTTCTGAATCTCTCTTCCTCAATCCCTCTACCTCCCACACTCCCCCCTTCACTCCATCTCTCTCTCTCTCTCGCCAACCCACTTGCTCTTGTCCGACTCGTTCATACCTAGATTCACGTGGAAGCCAATGTATGCCTGTTTTGCAAGTGTATTAATATTATTTATGACAAAACATGGAATATGATATTCAGCTTTGGCTTTTGGCCTGGCACTTAATCATAATCAACTGTCGCGTAACTGGAAGTTAGCAGACCGGGGCATAGAGCCTCACCTATTCAGAGCCAAACTAGCTACCCAACTTGGCTCCACAGGCCGCTGTTGACTGCTATTTCCATTGAACTGCGCGACTGGGGCTGGGGCTCCCATGAGCCCGGAGAGCGTGCCCAAAAAAGAAAAAAAAACACAAAATTTGTTTGAGAAATAAACTGTGTGCATAAATCAAAAATGTTGACGCTATGATTACGATACACTTCGAGCCTCTTTTGCGGACCGAGGCAGCGGCAAGTCGTGTTTGGAGGTGTTGCGGCTCTGACAGTTATTCTATAAATTATGACAACTGACAGCTACATTTATAAGCCGCAACTCTTGCATTGGCACCGAATTAACTTTGCATAAATAAATTGTTAACACGCAACAGCAAAGCCAGCAAAAACAACAGCCACAACAATCGAGAGCCCACGCTAATTAATTTGACCGCATTCAAGCTGATGTAAAGCAATTAACTAAAATATTTTCAATATGCGTAAAATAAATTAAAAGTCTATACTATGCATAGTATCTAAGTAATTAGTCATCTGGCTAAGCCCGTTCAATCATCCGAGTGGAAAATAGTGTCCGCTTATCTGGCCTATCAACTATCTGCTCATTATGAGAATTAACTTCTGCAAATTGAACTTTCCATTGAATGCAAATAGAATTTTCGTTAAGCTTAAACGTAGAACAAATGAGACATGGAAAAAGATTATAAAAATATAACTATATATAGTCAGGTGAGCATGCGGGCTATATATTTGGGCTTGTCAAAATCTTGCACAAAATATATTCTTTGAATATGTTAAGCAAAGTAGCATAATCACAAATTAACTTAATATTTAAACAAAAATTAATAAACATTTAAAAAAAACTCGTTTTAATGGCGATCGTTGGTTCTCATAAAAACAATAGACATGGATTTTTATGTATATATATATTATATATCGGCTTATATATCGGGTGTTCGTCACCGAGTGCAAATTTCTCGTGACCAAAGTTATAATTGTACCTTTCGCTTTGGGGTGTGTGTGGGGAACACATTAAACAGATGCAAATCTGTATTGAGGAATGCCATTAAGGCTTAAAGCGTTGAAGCCTGGAATATAAACTCGTGTATATTCATATCGAATAAACAGCTCAAGTCTGCGTTCACCTGTACTTGGCCTTGTGGCTCTGTTTTCTTAGAAAACCAATTGACATTTTAAATATCATTATTATACTCGTTCCCCAATTGATTAGAGTACATCCGTTTTGTAAACGTATTAGACTTCTAGCTACACTCTAGTGTATAGAGCTCTAGTGTGTCAGGATTATTTCGGCTGCGTAACAGATCGTCAGTTACTGTACTGTACTGTGTACTATTGAAGCTAGACTCTTGAATCAAATAAATAATATTATTAGTTCATTATATCATTCAGATAATATAAGCGCATGATCACTGTGGGAGAGGGAAACCAGGGCAAATCTATATGCCCACCACTTGTGACTTGGTGGATCACTGTTGACCTCCTCTACAGATTTAAATATAGGTTATATAGTCCACGAATTGGAGTGTATCAAATGATTTAAATCGATAAATATCGATAAATATCTATGTTACATATATTACAATTATAAATTCATTAAGCATAAGTTATAGAGTATAACATATAGAGATAAAGATAAGTCGCAGATATGTTTATACTCAATGATGTTAAATTAATTTAAGTCTTTTTGGAATAAGTATCATGCAGAATTTTGGAAATATGAGCAGCTCTTGGAAGAGGAAATCTGAAGCATGCTTATTCGAGCCTGTTCATCTATGGAACATCAGCAATATAAACTCAAGATTACAATATGCTTTGCATGTAGGGCAAAATGAAACAAGATAGGTAAGAGGCCATTAACAGCGTTTAAATCAATCTAAATGATGCTTGGATTTTGTAGATTATTGTTTGTTAGGAGCTGTCGTTAAAGTCATTGTGAAAGCTTCCTTATTAATTCTCATTGTGCACCACAAATCAGAGTCATTGTCATCTCGTTCCGTGAGCACAAAGCAATAAAATGTATTCAATTACAAAAGGCAACAAAGCCGAATGGCTCTCGCATTGAACTAAATGCGATCAAGTCGCAGCCGCGACAAAGAACCCAAGACCACAATAAGCTTTAAGTTTATAAAATATGAAATCTTTTGTTTGCTGCCGGCTCAACGATATTCGTGAGTTGTGCCACTAATTTACAGTTCGCAATCAATTAACATAAATTTTAAAGCATCTGCGATATTTTAGCCAAGCTCAAATGACTCTTGACAGTTGGATCATGGATGTTAGTTTGAATAACAAAAAAAAATATACAAAATATACAACAAGCGAGCATGTCATAAGCTATTGTCTTTCGACATTTATCTTTTGATATGCCCTGCATCCACGAACAAGTTGACAAGGCAGGGCATATTGCCTAGAAGCATTGGAAGAAGAGATAGCAGCTGAGATCTCATAAAGCGATAATCTGTATTGGGGAAATAAAACAATTTCATTTTAAATTTTGAATATTTATAATCGATTAGTATCGATCTAAAAATGTAAATGTTGATCATTACTTATAGTAGATTAGAATAATTAAAGAGATCCCCTATAGTTGAAGCGGTAAAATTAACAAATTATTTGATGTAAGATTTGAAAAGCATAAACTTGTATTCAAAGCATCCATAAATATCGATATTAAGCTCGGCTACCTCAGCATAACTTACAGATTATAAAGCATTCATACACATATCATATTTATCGATAATATAATATTTATATATATTGTTTGTATTATTGATAAATATCGATTTGATTTTCAACTTCTTAAGATAACACAAGTTAAACTTATCAACTTTAAAATTATACTACAATTTATATAATATCGATCAAAATCGATAAATATCGATATTAATTTAAAATTCATTAAGCATAAGTTATAGAGTATAACATATAGAGATAAAGATACTCACAATTGACACTTCATATATTAAGAACAAATAGATTTAGTCCTTATATCATCGAACAGGGTAGCTTCTAGTCGAGCTTTTCTCGCTGGACTACTTGTAGAAATATTATAAATTATTCACAATGTCTCATATGAACACATTTCAATTTGTCCAAAAACATGAGACAGAAAATGCCGCTTCTTATAAATAAATTTCCATCTCAATTCGAATTCCTTGAAATTCAGAAAACTAAAAAATATTAAATTGCGCATAAAAATATTTTAAGAAATTTAATGATTTTCGCAAAATTTGTTGACATTAAATATTTTGTTTATTTAATATTTAAATATATTCCGTTGCGAATGCGAAACATTTCAATAAACAAGCTGAAGCGAACATTTATTTTATTTTCGCCCAAGCGTCGAAATGTTAATACTCTGTCATAAAATAAATTATAAATGTTTTTGCGATCTATAAATGCTGCATATACATAATTATTTATTAAATACAGTTTTTTGGGATTTCTGTTGGATTTTTATTAGATGAGTAAAGGCCATAAATTAAAAAACTTCGCTCAGCTTTCTTTTAGTGTGTGTTCGATGGGTTTCCCTACTAAATAAGTAAGATAATATCATAATAAAAAATTGTTTATCAAATTGATTTTTTTTAAATAATATTAATTTAAACAATTTTTATAAAATAAAAAAAAATGCATGAGTCTTTAATTTATTTATTTTATATATTTTTAGTTTAAATATAAATTAAAATGATATTCATTTAGCAAATAGTATATAATTTAAATATTTTATATTACTCTACAGATGTGAGAGGAATTATATCTGGTCTAACCGAAGCCATTTCAATGATTAGAATAAAAAAAATATACAATTATAATATATAAACTATATAATATGAATTTCATTTCAAATATATCAAATGGGCGTGAGGTCTAATGGACTACTCACTTGTAGAGTGAATATCAGCGGCTCATCTCAGTTAGTTGCGATGTTCCTTTAAAAAGCTACGGAGATAACAATAATTTGTTGTATTTCCATAAAGTATATGATATAGTACAGTATTAGTGTGGCGTGGACTCTAATAGGCATCAATTCTTGAGATGTTTATTAATGATATTTGAATACGGATTCGGATTCGGATTCGGATTCAGCGCCCACTTTACATTTAGTGCGAATACATTAGCCAGCAGCGGGCCTTTTTTCAGCTAATCATTAAAGCACAATATTTTAAGAGCGTCATAAAATTTTATAACAAACTTCATTAGTGGCGCCCCTGGTACACGCACACTCTCAGGCATTTGTATATATTAGCTCGGACTGTTTTCGTTTAGGCGATAACAGATCTCGCGCTATAAAACAAAAAATATATATACATATATAGTATATGTCTTAAGACGAGGTGTCTGTGTGACACTCAAATATTTAGTCATCATCGGCACACCTTTGTTTTGAAGCCATGAGATCAGATTTCTGAGATGTGAGGAGTGAACTGAATTGACTGCGACACTGCAGCAAGAACTGGACTTTGTGGGGCTCTTATCTCTTATTATTTATTAATCCGCAAGATCACAAACAAGCACTCAAAATCCTGGTCTATTAAGTCTTTATCTAAAGACAGCCGTGCAATGAATCGCCTTTTAAACGAATGTCGTTGATTTGATTTGCAAATTGCGAATGGCCTAATGGACGCCAAGCCCGGCCGCCGGGCCTCGCGTCCCCAGCCTCGGGGGGCCTTGAGCCACAGACAGCCGCCACAACATGGTCAGTTATTTGGACCGCTATCTATATCGAATGTCTTTGACCAATCGACAGTTGAACAACCAGATGACAAGTGCCCCGGCAAACGACATCGTTACCATAGTAACAAACTGCTCTCTCCTCTCCCCCGCTCTGCAATCCCCCCGCTCCACTGTCGATGTCCACTTCCATGTACCATGTACCATGTCCCTGTCCATGTCCGTGGCAGTTATTAACATTTTCAAATGCCACGAGGGGCAAATGTCTGATGGACACTGATGCCGCATGCGAGCCAAACCGAGCACTGCATAGCTAATTGGACCTTGTAAAGCAAATCAACTATTAATTGAGTCCACCTTTTCGGGCAATAGCATAAACTGCATTTGCATACACTCACATGGCGGCATTATGCATAAAATCCTCATCGACTGAGCGCCGCTCTGCCGAAGGTATCTGCGAGGCTATCGAATGTTTAGTTAGCTAGAGAACAAAGAGTATTATGGGCACTCACTGAATGGACTTAACTGCAGTTGAGTATACCTTTTGGTAAGGGTACTATGATAATATTATTGATTTTGTAACACATTGACTTATAGAGAGAATGGAGTAGACGAAGTGTAAATTCTTAGAGTTGTATATACTATTTCGATTTATTATATTATATTATATACTATTTAAAATTGTCTTTAAAGTCAGTTGAACACATTCAAATGATAGATCGAAATATAATTTGGTTAAGAAATACTTTTATCAGAAAATTAAAAATATAATACAAGAAAATGATACTACAAACAGAATTTATATCAAATAAAAAATAAATCACTAAATAGTTATATATAATTGCCGTTTTTACTGAAAGATGGCAATTCCTGTTATTCTTATTTATCATAAAATTTGTTTATTGTCTTAAGACAGATCGCAAATAAAAATGAAAAAAAAAAAAAAAATAAACAAAAATAAAAAAAAATAAATTGTTAAGCTGAGATTACATTATTATATATATATTATAATTTTATACACATATCTGTCCGCTCGTCTTCCAATTTGGAATAGATCTTTGTGCGTACCCTCAATTGATATAGTATTCAGATTTGTATTATATCTCATATCTCAGAAATGCAAAGATTTAAAATCTTGACCCAAGAAAATTATAAAATAGACACACACACATGGGAGGCGTGCCAATTGGGGTGAAATGGCGTTTTTTACAGTTTTGCAGTTGGAAACTCAAAATATAACAAAAAAGTTATTATTGATCTTCTCTATAGATTTACTAAATACTATATAATATAATTTATAAATAAATATATATTCATTAAAAAAAATTATATAAATTATATATATATTATTATATAATTATAATTATTATTATATTATTATATAATATATATTATATAATTATATATATTATATAAAATATATGAAAATAACTAATCGTCTAATGTTTTCGAGCTAGAGCTACAGCTAGGCTAGTTAATAACTTAAGAGCTTCCCAACTGTTTTACCCAATTAGATTAAGCAGTTTTTGGATGAGTAAATGGGTATTATGTAGTCAGTAACACCCGACTACAAATTGTTAAATTGTAACGACTCTCATTAAGTTGATGCTACCATTTGCAAAAGCAGACTTTGCTCAAAAAGTAAAAGAAACAATCTTAAAATGATATATCATTTATGATATATCATATATATAGATATACTCTGATTCCACATAACTTCTCAGATAAAACTCCAATATTTACAAGCATTTCAATATAATGCCTTATTAACTTATATCAAATTTATAGATTCTCAATTCTATTATATATCTTATGTGCCTATATCTTTGTCCGATTCCATATACGCTGTCTAACACATGTTTATCTCTATGAGGCAGTGCGTGACTTGCGATTCATGGCTATCTTTGCAGTCGACATCTAAACCATCTACGTGTTGATATTGTCTATGGGAGCTGTTGACTATTTGAAGCCGAGCAGCCAGCCGTTGGGGCAGATCTGAAGCTGGGCTCCACAGCTGCAACATTTTGAGCGTCTGCCATTCATTTGCCGTGCCTCGGCCACATTTTGTGGCATAGGGTTCGCTTCAAATGCGATACGTGAGCCGTCATCAACGTGGGCAGCGTGTGGTGCCCCTCAGTGTGGGGCTCCCCGCCCCTTCTAGCTGTCATCTCTGTGGACGTGTGTGTGTGTGTTGGCTCATATTGTAGGTTTGTAACGTTTTTATGATGCCTGGCGGCATGTTAAAATTGAAAAACGCATTTGCGTGATAAATTGCAATATTTAGCACACACGCCGCCACACACACACACATGCACACACACTGACACGCACACAGACATGAGCACATGGCAGCTGTAGCATGTGGTGTCCAGTTGTAATTGCAGCAACTGCTCGGACTCTGAGCCCGAGTCGTACTATCCAACTGGCTCCGGCATCGGGGCATGAGTTATGGCACCCGTCAACTCTGCAGCGCTGTTGAATGTGGCGAAATACGAGCGTATAATGCAAACGCCATTGCACACACACACGCACACACCAACACACACACACATACAGTTGCAAGAAAGCAGTTAACATGTTTCTCCTTCAGCTTTTTTCTTGTTGCAAGCCAACGCGACGCCGCCTGACGATATGAGTTACATGCCGTGCTTAATGGCATAATTTAAAGCTGCAAATTTTGTCATAAATTTTAAAATTGATTACCACAACGGCAGCAGGCAGGGGCATGTTGCTGCTGCTGTTGTTGTTGTTGTTGTTGTTTTTGCTCGTTAGTCGAACATTGCATGCCGCCTGATGGCTACATTGGCAGCGGTGTTAAATTGTGTTACCTCTGAGAGTGCTGGCCGTCTGTGTGCGTGCTTGTGTGCTTGTGTCTGTGTTGGCCATAAAAATTACACACTTTGCCTTTTGTTTTAGCCATTTTTCTTGCTGCTAATGATTTTGATAAGCCAGCGTTAAGAGAAAACTTTAAAATTAACCTGTCAAACACATCAATTATGGCCAAAAACTATTAACTGTTTAACTGCAGCTCGTAATGAGCGCGTACTGAAGTCCACAATGCGGTCAGAAGCTTAGATGACCAAGTCAAAAATCATTTATAAAGTTTAAAAAAAATTATATCGATTTATATATATATATTGAATATTTAAAAATCTAAAATAATAAAAACAAAGATTTAAAGTTATTTTCTTATTTGATCAATAAATTTTTTATTTTATCTGCAATTGAAATAACTCAATTCTGGCGGTCAAATAATTTTTAAATTTTTTAATTTTTATTATTTTACGAAACTTACTTCAGGCCATAAATTTATATTGACAAAAAGTTCGTTAAAAATTGTTTTTTGCATTTAAAAAATTTATTTTCTATTCAATTTCGTCAAATCTTAAGAGATTATTAAATAGCATACGGGAAGATCTTCATATAGGGGTATATTTTTGAATGTACAATATATATCTATATATATTTAGACGATGTCAGCCATGAAGTGGTTATATTAATATATCTACTCATCTATACTATTACATTAAAGCTCTCTTCGACTATGTTTATATATACAATATATACCTAGTTAGGTTCATGTTGCAGTTCGACTAGACCGGATGCTACTCATATATCATAAATATTCATAAAATGATATTTTAATAAAAAATGAGGATTAGGGCTATAGCAAGTTTGTATGTAAAAGAGAGAAGGTGGCATGGCAATAGTGTCTATTCCTGATCAGGACAACGAAATATTTATCAGTTGCGCGACTAATTGTTAGTTTATGGTTGATGTTTGCGCTGAATGGCCGGCATCGTCATTAAAATCTTGTATCATTCTGGGCATTCTGTTTGGCTGGCAGATGCGCCAGCAGCAGCGGGCCATATAATTACTGGCCATATCGGGAGTGATGAGCAGAAGCCGACAAAGCATGCGAGATGGTGTGACTGGGTTTGCTCAAGAGCTGCCAATTATGGACAAGTTGGTCTGCCCGTCTGATTATAGACTTTAGCTGTAACCGCTGAGAGCGCGGCAGAGCGAGCGAGAGGGCACGACATTATACTAATTTAATTTTAAACGAACACAAATGCCGTACATATAATTTAAATAATTGCATAGAGCCCCGGGCCGAGACTATTGATGATGTTATCATGCGACTCTTATCAACAATTTCCGCTGGCAGCTGCATTCCGCTCGGAACTGTAGTTGGCCCAAGACGCCGAGCTCCACGCCACAGCCTTGTTCAGTTAATTATTATGTATCGCTTAATGGCCACACTTTGTGCCTACAGAAACATTTCCTTTCTGCCTGCTTATTGGCGGGAGCAACTGAGGCAACAACAAGGCCCAGCCCAGGCTTGAAACTATCGACTGATAAAACAATTTACTCTCCTCATCTGTTTCGTGTGCTCAGCTAAATTATGGTTACAAAATTTTATGAAGCCATTTATT
The DNA here is from genome assembly GCA_035047485.1 of Drosophila peninsularis. Lineage (NCBI taxonomy): Eukaryota > Metazoa > Arthropoda > Insecta > Diptera > Drosophilidae > Drosophila > Drosophila peninsularis. The sequence goes on along the minus strand of JAWNPN010000057.1, from coordinate 4,741,194 downwards.
TCACTCACAGCTCGCACCACTCGCACCACTCGCCCCACTCGCCCCACTCGCTCCACTTGCACATTATACTTAAAGCGATCGCCTTTAATCAGTGGGCAGCGCTTCGCCCTGCACTTCTTTTCAATTTCGAGCTAAGGGAGCATCGTGTAGATTATTCATAAGAAGAAAATTACAAAATTATACAAATTAGCTGCAGCTTTAAGTGAACGGAGTCACTTAAGCGACCGGCGGTTGCAGCCAAGGCTGTGCGGCGAACCAGTTCGCTAAAGGAACTACAATATATTGCATCAAACAAGCTGAGCAATCCAAGCGATTTATTTATGAATACAAAACTTGAGTTAGATTCATGAATCCTGGTTCATGAACGGAACCAACTCTGGTTGGAACTAGTTCATAAATTTAAAAAAATGTATAGTTCATGAATTAGTGATCTAAGCAATAGATATTTGAAAGGAAATGAACAATAAAGGAAGACACGTGAGTAGCTGTTGGTGTCGAACTAGTTCATTATTTGGAATAGGTTCAAAGTATATAATCAAGCTTGAATTCAAACGAATGGATTAAAAAAGTAAATGAACAACAATCGATGTATGTGTTGGTGCCGAACTAGTTCTCTGGTCGGAACAAGTTCAAAGTATAGTTCATGAACTAGTGATATAAACAATAGATATTTTAAAGTAAATGAACAAATAAGGAAGACACACATGAGGAGCTATTGATGACGAACTAGTTCGCTGGTCGGAACAAGTTCAAAGTATACTTCATGAACTAGTGATATAAACAATAGATATTTTCAAGTAAATGAACAAATAAGGAAGACATACACATGAGGAGCTGTTGGTGACGAACTAGTTCGCTAGTTGGAACAAGTTCAAAGTATAGTTCATGAACTAGTGATATAAACAATAGATATATGAAAGAAAATTTACAAAAAATTAAGACACACACATGAGGAGCTATTGATGACGAACTAGTTCGCTGGTTGGAACAAGTTCAAAGTATAGTTCATGAACTAGTGATATAAACAATAGTTATTTTAAAGTAAATGAACAAATAAGGAAGACATACACATGAGTAGCTGTTGGTGACGAACTAGTTCTCTAGTTAAAACAAGTTCAAAGTGTAAAATATAGTTCATGAGCTAGAAATTCAAGCAAACGGAATAAAAGGAAAATAAATGACAGAAAGTATCTGCTAGTGCCAAAATGTGAAATATTTATCCTATCAAATGAACAATAAAAGAATGCATACGGAAGAGTAGCGAACTAGTTCGCATGTGGAACTAGAATTTCTTATATCGTAAACTAAACATATTAAACGTTTATTTAACTTTATGGATGAGCATCTCTGTTCAGAACCAGCTCATACCACATGTCACATAAAGACTCTCTGCAGGCATCAGTCAATATCGAAAGGGAATAAATGATAATGAGAATAAATGATTGAATGGATTCATATGCTATCAAATTTGCATTTTACACGTTTCGCTACTTTCGGCTTTCCAATAGCACATGGCCGGACTGGACTGGACTGGACTGGACTTAACATGTGTATGACGGAGTCAGAGTTGGCTGTGGATCGCTGCATAAGCAGACAATTATGCATATAAACGTACCAGCCTACTCGCACGGTCCATCATTAAGTCTAACAGACAATTTGTCAAAAGGAAAACAAGAAAACTAACACGAAAATTTGCATAAAAAATAACAAACAACTAATATTAGACAACAACAGCAGCAACAACAGAAACATAAAAATTTGCATGTCTGAACGACTAGTTGGCCAACAGACACAACAACAGCAGCAACAAGTTAGCTACCAATAACAATTTTCTATACAGGTAACACAGAAGCACAGGCCCAACTGCAATTACCAAAAGCCAGCCAAACAGAGGAGAGCTATCAGAGGAGGATCGTCCAGCCGGAGGAGAGGGAAGCCAGGCGGCGAGGGGCGCGAGTTGCATGGGGCAGCTGCCAACTGACAACGGCAAGCGGCAAATGCTGTTGCAAGCAACATGTGCGTTTGTGTCTGCAACGATTAAGTAAAAACAATTTACACGCCTGCCAACCCGAGCCAGAGTCAGAGCCAGAGCCACTGACAGCGGCACAGTGGAGCCAAAGGCCAGCAAACGTGAGCAAAATCCAAATTGAAACGAAACTGTTTTGTTTGTCAACAAATTGTTTAGAAAATGTTTATGAAAGACTTCATTATTTTTTTAATATTTTAGCTAAAATAAGCATTTTCTCTGGATAATAAAATATATATTTATTCCAATAATTTAAGGTGACCAAATAAGGGATGTACTATTTCCATTCAGTTTTTTAAGTTTTTAATAATATTCACTCATTTAACAATTCAATATTGTTTGCTATTTCATTAGCCCTACCGAAAACATTTTAAAGATAATATTTTCGCTAATTATTAATTAAAAGTTAGTTAGACTCTAATATATTAATTCTTAACCCAACCTCCAGAGTGTTCGAAACTGAAGCATTAAAGCAAATAATACATGCGGAATAATACAATTTATCCAATGATCTACTATAGATAATGACATGGATATAGCTTCTATTATTTTGAGACAATTTAGCATGTCAAACCATTTATGACTTACTGCAATATGCTTCAATTGACCAGAGTTGGATGAACCCCTGAAATATTAATAAATTAGCCAAAATGTGAGCAATACGCAGAGAAAACCTGCAAGATTATATATATTTTTTTTTATTTTTATATATACATGTTAAGATCCACTAATTTCTACTGAAACGCTAAGATTATAAGGAATTGAGTATGTGTTCAGAACGTTGATGAATCCTACATATCGACTATTCCAGTGTAATGCAGTATTTTGAGGAATATTATCAAAGTAGATATAAGATGATAAGGAGAAAATCTAAACAGTGCGTTGCGCACTTTGCCCCACTGTGGGACGTGAATGTGAACGGAACGTGGGCAAGATCGAGTGTCCGTCCCAATGCCGGTCTCTGGCCAGAAAACGTGTGGCGTTAATATGCGTCGCTCTGGCTTAGCTCGTTCATGTTAGTGCTTCCTTTTGGCATCGCCAACATGTCAATTATATCGTATCAAATTAATAATTGAGCAAACAAAAAAAAAACTAAAGAGAAATGTATCTATCTTGATGTATGCGGCTAACAAAATGTTGCACGTCTGCGGCCCATTTGCCATTTGCCCATTTGGCTTAAGGAGCTGCCAGTTGTTGGCACCAATTGTGGCAGACAACCGTGAAGAGGCCACCATACCGCAGGCACGTCTGTACAGTGTTTAACTACCGGAATACCCGGACAACGGCACAAAAACTGAACATTGCGATCTTTACAATTAGTTTGTTGTCTAACTGAAATACTCGAATGGTATGGGAGGAAGGCCTACTGGAAGTAAGCTCCATCTGATTAGCAATAATTCATCGCCTTATTAGCATTCCAAATCCAAATCACATAGCAGCACCCTCTGCCTGACGGCCTAAAACATACTCATAAATAAAATATATATTAATATAATGATAAATCATATAATACAGTCTACAGTGTCAAGCGAAGCTTCTCCTGATCGGATCACTAGCTCTGCAGCTGGGAATTCACTCTTGGCATAATGCCTCCGAGTTCTGTTTCCAGCTGGATCTATAATCTCTAAGCCTCGACTGTAATATATAACAGATACAACTGTGTCGGCTCTTCGATTCTGAATATTTCGTACTTCGGATACCTTTCCTTCTAGTGGAGCCCTAGACCTTGAATGCCAGCTCAGGGTATTTTCAAGTCGAGCTGTCTTGTCTATGCACATATATTAAAGATAATTAATATTAATATATATTTTTAAAAATGTATAATATAAGCGAAGCGAAAGAAAAGCATTTTTTATTTCTTATCAAATTTATATAGTATATGATATATATGTACATCTGGGATGCAATTCATATTTTATTTCAACCCAGCAATTTCTATTTCCGGTTGAAATAAAACATGAATTGCCTCCCAGATGTACATATATATCAGCGAAAGCCTCAGCTGAATTCAGTCTAAAATTATTTTCAAAGAGTGCAGTCGCAAGATTACGTCATTTGATTTGAAATGCTTATACTCCGGAAGCTTATGCTGATTGCACTGATATCCCTAACAGGGACTATAGGTGGCGGGGCACGCAATACCGTAAATATCCTTGTTAAATGGGACAATAAAGGAGCTCTATAATCCCGATTACATACAATTTATTTCAGAATTACACTGTGTCGAGTAATATCAGCGCGCAATGTGATCACTATTGTTTCAATATAATAAAGCCTCTGCTTCAATATGCCGACTCGATGCAACTAAAGGAAAAAGAATTTTTTGAACAGGCTTCTAAGATCCAAACCCTAGAAGCAACAATCAAGAGTCTGAACAGTCAACAGGCTCTATTTGATAAAATGGGAAATATCATAGAGACTAAAGACAGCAATGAAAATCGGCTAAGTGCGGAAATTCGTAATCTAAAATCTAATGAAATTTCAAATGTGGCTAAAATCAAAGAGCTGGAAGAAAGATTATCTGCAATAGAAAAAGGAACCAATGAAACTCTCCCCTCGAACTGCCTTGGTAAGCTGACGGGCGTATATGAAATACAACTCCCAGGGTCAAGCCCCTTTTCCGTGCAGTGTGATTCGAGTCTTGTTGGTTCCGGCTGGACAGTTATACAGCGTCGTCAGGATGGCTCTGAGAACTTCAACCGTACGATGGAAGACTACAAATTGGGATTCGGCAAACTGAACGGCGAGTTTTTCATTGGGCTCGAAAAGCTTCATTTATTAACCAAGTCCACGAAACACCAGCTGTATATATATCTAAAAAGTTTCGATAACAAAGTTGCCTATGCCCAGTACAGTCACTTCCTCATTGGCGGAGAAGAAGATTACTTTGAACTGAAATCATTGGGCCAATATTCTGGGGATGGAGGTGATTCATTAGATGACCATCTGAATAAGAAGTTCTCAACCCCTGATGAAGATAATAATATATCTGACCAATTGCACTGCGGAAAATTATTTAGTTCTGGTTGGTGGTTTAGTTCTTGCTATTATAGGTAAGTAAATAATACTTAATTGACCGCATATATTAATATTTTCTTTATTATTCGTAGCAATCTAAATGGAATATATAGAACTGAAGATGAGATTGAAAATAATGGAATTGAATGGATTCATATGCAGAAAACATCACTTAAATTTGTTCAAATGATGATTAAGCCAATAGAATAAGTAATTGAATGCATATATGAAAATTGTCAAATTGTTAAAATTCAAAATAAAAGTTTTAATAAATTTAAAATGAGAAATTCAAAACACATTGTGAGGAAAGTAAAGAGAACTGTCTGACGACGTGACGGAAATAACATAGAATTCAAGCAGGCAATTAGCAATTACAGGGTATCTCACAGTCAATACACAGCGCATTGAGTACTGCAACAAAATCTTGCAAATTAATCAACATTTTTAGCGGTTTTATTGAAATGTACCAAGCAAGATGACAAAACACAAACTGGTTAACAACATTTTTCGGAGTTGTTGCTGTTGTTGCTGCGTTGGCGTCATTTGGGACTGTGTGTGTGTGTGTGTATGTGTGTGTGCAAGAGCCGAAACGGTAATTATCTTTTGACAGCACTTTGCTTGAATTCGGTATTGACATCCAGCTAAAGATCGAAGGCGATGGCAGCGGCGACAAAAGCAACGCTTTAGCCAGGCCGACAACTGAGGTTAAAACGTGGCCGATTAAACTGACAGCCAGACAGACAGACAGACAAGCAGCCAGCTAGTAAATTGCCATTCAGGCGCACCTCGGACAGCGACTGTTGTTAAGAAAACTCTATGAAAACTGGTCTCCGATATATAGTATATAGTATATATATGTGGAAGTCAGCAGAATATAGATGGACATCAGATCTGAATCATCTAACTGATACCACACGGTATCATCAAAGATCATAAGCATTTGAGTAGAACGAAAGCAGTAAAACTCTCCACAAAACATCTCAAGTTTTCGAAGCCTAAAAACTCTTGAAAGACGTCTCTCATAGTTCACAGCAACAATCTCTTAAGAGATACCCAAGAGACAATTTCTAATGACGCGAACATAAGCTGAACCTTAACTCTCTTTTAGACTCAATCTTCGTTAATCTCAAAATTGATCTATTAAATGCCATAAAATTAATAGTTTGATTTGTAGAAAATTGTAACTCCATTTTATTATTAATTGTCAACTTTGTTTGCTGGCAGTACCGTTATGGGAGAATGATTATACATAAACTATACTATGTGTCAAAATTATTATTCCAATTGGACAAAATTAGTTTTACTTATACCTCGAACCCATTGAAAATGGGAAATCAGGCAGAAGGAGGCGTGGCAGACTTGATCAGCTCGACGAGCTGACTTGATTTAGCCCTGTCCGTCATATACACACATATAAATGACATCTACAAAAGGGTATTAAACATTTCATTTCCCATGCTATTGACATATTGCAGCCCAAGTGCAGTCAACGTCAACTGCGCAGTTGGCAGAGCGTGTGCTTGAGCATGCGTCTGTTTGTGTGTGTGTGTGTGTGTGTGTTGCTCGCAGGGTTCAGGGTATCCCCTAGTCTTTATTTCTTATTTGTTTTTTTTTTCTCTATTATTATTTAGCGAAAGCCTTTCGCATAAACCAAAGCACACTTTATTCAAACTTCAAGTTCACATTTCGAATCAATTCAAATCGTGGTGAGTTTCCAGAAAAATGTTTCTACATTTACAACAACAAACAGCAGAAGTGAGAAGCCAGCTGACACCGAAACAATGAAAGTTCAAGATCGAACTATCGCCCATCTCTAACGCGCTCTGTTTACCATTCTGCCGCCTCACGCCTGTGTGCGTGTGTGTGGGATGAGCTGGGAGAGAGAGAAAATGAAAACGGCGCCAACGACAGTTGAAATTCATGCGAAGAGATCGCGAAAATCGAAGACAAAACGCGGAGCCGCGCAAATTGAGCCACATGCAAAATACCTCAGAAAATTGTGAAAAGTTTATTGAGAAAAATAGAAATAATAATAACGATCGCGATCGGGATCGAGATTGTTGCATAAAGCCATAGAAAATAAGCAAAGCGACAGAAGGAGAGACAGAGAGAGAGAGAGAGAAACAGACAGGCATGGCGAGCAAGCGGCTGAGTCTGATGCTGGAGGATCAACAACTGCACTCCAACGATCGCAATGCTAAGCTGGAACAGCGCTCGGCCAAGCGGCACAAGACGAACAGTGAGGAGTCGCCGCTGCAGCGCATGCTGCAGCGTCAAATCTCTGGCGCCAACTGCGCCGCCCACCTCTCGCCGATCACCGAGTTGGCGCACAATATGCGGGACACCCAGTTGGATGGCGGCGGCTGCGGCACGCCCAAGTCGAGCACGCTGCGCAGCTACAATAGCATCTCGTCCAGCTACGACTCTAGCAACTCGCTGGACGATGAGTATATGGCCATGTTTGAGCTGGAGGGGCTGGAGCAGCTGCCGCTGGACAAGCTGCCCGGTGATCTGGATGCGCTGATCAGCGGGCAGCTGAAGAGCAGCGTCGGCTGCGTGGAACGCAATCGTTCCGTGCGCCGTTGCCTCAGCATGTCCGAGCAGCAACTGGAGGATCAGCAGGACGATCAGCAGCAGGCATCATCTCTGGCTGTCACGCCCGTAAAGCCAACTAGCGATGGCAAACACGTGAGCATGCGCAAAGTTGTCTCCATGAACGACGCGGACATCATGAATGCACTGGCCGACGAGCCGGAGCTGATCGGGGATCTGAGCAAACCGTGCGCTCTGCCGGTGCTGCTGCACGGCGTGCGGCATCGCGATCTGAAGACAATCTCGTGCGAGACGCTGGCGCGTCTAATGCGCGGCGAATTTGCCCAGCTGCTGAATCACTTCCAGATCATCGACTGTCGCTATCCGTACGAATACGACGGAGGTCATATCCGTGGCGCACTCAATCTCTATACGCGCGCTCAGATCAAGGATGCGTTCCCCACGGGCGACCAGATCGCCGGCCAGCATCGCATCTACGTCTTCCACTGCGAATTCTCCTCGGAGCGTGGACCGAAGCTGCTGCGCTACTTGCGCAGCAACGATCGCAACGAGCACACGCACAACTATCCCTCGCTCGACTATCCGGAACTGTATCTGCTGCACAACGGCTACAAGGAGTTCTATGCCAGCTACACGGACCTCTGTGAGCCGTGCGATTACGTGCCCATGCTGGCGCCAGCTCACAATGAGGAGTATCGCCTGTTTCGGGCCAAGACCAAGTCGTGGCAGAGCGCCGATAGCGATGGCGGCGACAGTGGCATTGGCGGCACAGACGGCAGCTCCTCGCGCCGTGGACGCAGCCTGCAAAAATCACGCTCCCGCCTGCTCTACGCCGAATGATGATGCTGCCTGGCTGTCCCATCCAACAGATTTCGAATTCAACTGTCGCTCTGTTGCATTGATGATGCGCAGCGTTGCCAGACTGTTTCACTGATCGGCATTCCCCTTAGATCTAGTTAGTACATATATGTTTAACCCAAAGGACGCAAATTTGAAGTTTCGTTTAGTTGCGTTTTCCCCTCTGTTAAGTGGAATTTATGTATTTGATTTTAACTTGATTTTACGCTTTACAGTTAGCAGTTAACAGATGACAGCTAACAGCTTACGATTTAAGGTTCTGGTTCCTTGTTAACAGTTCTCAAATGTTTTCCCAAAATGTCCTCTAGTCAGTGCAACAAAATTTCTATTTTTAACTTATTTCGATTTCCATCTTTATATACGTGTGTGTTTTTAACATTTCTTTCTTTAATTTCCTTTGGCGTTTCATTTAGTTTAGTTTCTCAAATTTTCTTTATATTTAATTATATTGATAATAAAATTATTCGAAGCAAACAGTTTCCGAATCGGATACAAATCGCTTAATATGGATATATATATATAATTTAAATATGTATGTATGAATGTATGTAGATCGTTAAGCAAATGTTGGAAGAACTGGAACATATCTATGGAGCTTATTTAAAATATTAACAAATTTTAGACTTTAAACTACAAATATCTTGAATGTGATGTATAAAAAAAATATATATATTTATGAATATTTGTTTTATTATTATAATCTTAAAAAAAACGTAGAAATTTAATTTAGAAACTGAACAAAAAAATATATAATATAAATATATATATATATATATATATATATATATATTTTTTATAATAGCTATAACTAGTTTTCTAGAATTATAGATTATATATACGATTTATCTTTAAAGAATTCTCCATATTAAGGAGGTTCTTAGCTGATCATGATGATAGCTTTATAAAGTGAGCAGGGGGAGGATTATGTGCTTATGTGTGTGAATGAAACAGCTATATGCAATTTGTAGGGTATTTTCTAGTCGTGCACTTCCGACCAGACCCAGTTAGTTCCACTCTGTAATTTATAGTAAAATACTTAATACAAATCTGATCAATATTTAGAATTGATAGTTTCGAAATATGGATAGAGATAGGTATATGGATGTATATATGTATGTGTGTATATAGGGGCAAGCACTTTGGAATTTCACAATACTTTCGCTTGCCACGCCTTGCACTGCTGCTGCCGGTGCTGCAGATGCCTCTGCGGAGAGATAATAAAAATGAAATATTGCCCGAATGTGTTCGGTGCAACAGCTTCAGTTCAGCTTCTCTCCTCATTGCTCCCATGAATTGCCGCCGCCACTGCCATTGCCATTGCCATGAAAATCGGATAGCAGACATATTTTATGTTGGCTAACTGGCAAAAAAAAATGAAATCTACAAAAAATTGCATTTTATTTATTGCCAGCAGCGGAATATTACGAATATTACACAAGAGACCGCAACGGGCGCCAACTTTCACCCACCAGCCAGGAGAGAAAGAAACGCACATCGAATATGGATATACAAATATTTATGCGCTGGATAAATCAGTTGACAATTAATTATTCGTCACCTGTTGTAAGCTGCGGCACGGAACTAAGCTACCCGAACATACCCTGCTCTTTTACATATACACGTATTTGTGTGTGAGTGTGTGTGTGACAAGCGCAATTAGTGATCGAGTTGTGAGAGTGAGATGACACTAGGTGAATACTGCAAACCCACCACGCTCTGCCTTCGCACATGTGTGAAGAGAGGGGAGCGCGCTCTTCTTCGTCTTCGTCGCACTTTGGTCAATTAAAGTTATGAAAAATATATTTGATTCGCATATATAAATGTATTGTAATATCGTTTAGGGACTGCAATTTTCAAGTACGTTCATCACTCAACTTTAACAATTTATACAATTTTTTTTAAATGTTGCAATATTATATCTAAACTAATTTAATAATCAAAGTGATTCGATATTTGATATTCGAATAGTGCTTGAGGCCTTAAGGTGACTTGAAGGGAGCCTTGCAGCCGGCCTTGTTGTAGAACTCCGCCGGAAGTGCATCGTCGGCTTCAAAGAAATCCGAATCCCTCGAGCAGCATGGACCCAGTTCCAGTTTAACGATCGTGTCGCCCCAGAAGCTGAGCATCTGGCGCTCCAGCAGCTCGTCGCGCAGCTTGACGATCCACGTATTGTACTCCCAGGGGCCGTAGAAGCCAGCGTCGCTCTTGTACTCCTGCAGCAGCTCGGCGGCCTTTTCGAACTCCGCCGACGTGGGCGTGCCCTCGAATAGCAGCTGCCAAATGGTCGCGCGGGCCGCCTGGCCAATCTTCTCGACATTCTTCTTGTGAGTCTCATCGGGCACAATGACGGTGGTCAGGACGAAGCGTTTCATCAGGTTGCGATAGTCGCTCAGCGGCTTCTCCGCACTGATGCACGCCTCGAAGTCGCTGGCTAAGGCAGCCGCATTATTGGAATCGCGTTCGGCTTCGTTGCCGGGATCCTCGTCGCCGCTGGCGGCCTTCTCGGCAGCGCGCACCTTCAAGCTGGCCGCAAAGGGCGCCACGCAGCCGGCATGCGCATAGAACTCCAGCGGCGGCTCGTCATCACAGTCAAACAGATCCGAGTCGCGAGACCAGCACGGACCCAGCTGCTTGGCCACAATCGTGTCCCGCCAGAAGTCGACGAGCTGCCGCTTCAACAGCTCATCGCGCACCTCCACTATCCACTCGTTGTACGGCCACGGCGCATAGAAGCTTGCGTCACTCTTGTGCTCTTCGAGCAGCTCGCTCGCCTTTCGCTGTGACTCAGCGTCGCCGCACTCGTCGCTGAATAGTAGCTTCCAGACAGTGTCACGGGCGGCGCTTGCGATTCTCTTGAAGTTCTCTTTGGTCACCGCATCGTCGACTATCTGATCGATCGTTACTCGAGTTTCGATGAGTCTGATGTAGTCCCTAAGGGGCTCTTCAGTGCCAATAACAAAAGGGTTCTTCGCCTGCGAGAAGTCTCTTATTATCTCATTTTGTGTTCAATCAGTGCGACTTACCTCCTGCTCGTTAGCTGTGGCAGTTGTTTTTGCTGCTGTGGATGCCATTACGTTCTCTGTTTCTGAAGCGTCAGCTTTGCGTTTTGACATTCCTGTTGATTGTTGTCACTCTGTCTGTCAGTTCACTTCAGTTCAGTTTACTTTTAATTTCACACTTGTTCGCAACAATCGATAAGTCTGAAGAAATGTGCTAAAAAAGCCTAGACTTTACTCCTCCAATGCTCCACCCTTAACAGAATTCTGTACTTTTTAGTATTGTCTCTGTTAAACTTATGGTATTTGGGTAGTAGATACCTGCGGTCACACTGATTGATTTTAACAAAAAATATTCGTGCTTAAGGGTTTTCGCTTGTTCCCAATTCTAAAACAACTAATTTGAATTACAATTAGTTGCGCAACAATTCAATTGAGAGCATTCAAATAATTGCGGGTGCATTTATCGCAACAGCAACTGTTGTTCTCCGGCTGTGTCTCGTCTGTGCCCCACTCATACTTGGTGAAAAAGTTTGAGGTTACAATATTTGACCACGGCAGCAAGAAGCCAAACGACGTGTTAATGCCTACCGCAAGCAATAAATTGCTTCTTCAAATAAATATAAAACATTTCTAATACGAGTGTGGCAGACAAGTGCGCCTGCAGCAAAACAAAAATCAATTGCATTTGTGTCTGTGTTTGCGTGTTCGTGCGTGTGTGAGTGCAAGTGTGTGCGTGAAATTCCATTTCTCGTACTCGAAAGACAACGAAAAAGTCTCAAAGTTATACTCAAATGTGTATGGCAATTGTGGTAAGTGCATAAATATATCTCCAATAATAGCAAATAGACCAAAATTCATATATTTAAACCAGAAAAAGCACAGCCTATGCAGACACTACACGGTACATATGCATACATGTCTACATACATAAATACATATATGTGTATGGGAGTGTGACCAAAGTCAGTAATTAAATACTATATTGTCGGCGAAGGGGGTTCATTGTCTTGATTCGATTCCTATTTTGTACTTGCTGTAAACGCTGACTTCTGGATTTCTGGACTGATCTATTATTATGTCCTAATTCCAGTGATCGAGCGACTTATAGTAATCGTCTGTTAATTACGCAAGTACTGTAATCCTCTTTGTCTGGCAAATTCAAGGGAAGCATACGCAAGTCTCGATTCATGATGAAATACATACAGGATTCATTATCCTTTAACATATTATTCAGAATTGTCAATAAATCACAATATTTACATTAACATTTATTTTAATGCAGAACTGGGTGAGCTAAAGCTAATTAGTTTCGCGTGCTATTGAGTTAGTTTAATCTACAAATGCAATCTCTCTGTTTGTATACCCCTCTCACTCACACTTACATTCACAACTCGCGATGTGCGTGTGGAGAATTTGCACGAGTCAAAGATTCGCCAAGTTGTGAAATGATTCATTATTGTATTATTTCTTACTCAATTTTAGGCACTTTGCCTCACAAGGCAGGTATTGACCCACTTGCACCTGCATATACAGTATTAAGTCTTTATGTATATGCATTATGACGTCGCTAGATGAAAGTAAATGTCTGCACTGGATTGACCCGGTTACAGTTATAGCTAAAAGTAGTGCAACTGCTAAACTAGGGCATGACCAACAGACGAAATAGAGAGAGAGAGAGAGAAGAGAAAAGCTCAGAGCTACACGCATACATCCATTGTATATGCAAATGCTCCAAATTGCTGTTTACTTTCATTCGCAAATACATATGTATGGGTATGTGTGTATGTATGTACGTCAGAGCGCTCACTAATATCTAATCTATTAAATGCTCAAACAGATTTATCATATCAACGTCAACTGCAACAAAAAGACGGCGCAAAAAGATTCACTTGAGCAGAAGACAAAAAAAGATTCATTTTCGAATCAGTTGAGTTTCTCTCGGAGAGCAATTGAGGACGCGAACACATCTCCTCCGTCCGCACAGTTATCGAATTTATTTTTAAACACATACACAGACACAGTCACAGAAATGCACATAAATTTATTATCAGTTTGAATTACCCAAGAATTGCCTGCTGGTATGTGCACTCAACTCAATCTAAAGTTATTTTTTAGTTTATTCATATATATATATATATATATATATATATATATATATATATATATATATATATATATATATATATATATATACATTTATATATATATATGTATTAATATGTACAAACGTAAAGATAATATTTTTTCGTTTGTTTTTGTCTCGTCTGCAAGACATACTTATACAAACATTCATTCCCGTCATTTGCGTCAATGGGAACAAACAAATAATCGAAATGAAGGGGACAAGTATAACTGTAAAACAAAAGGCAGCCAATATACATTTACATACATATGCGTATGCATGTACATACGTACACTTACATATAAAGTAACCAAGTAGCTAATTGTAACTTCAAATAACCGTTAATTCAAATGAATAGCACTGGTAGTGCGAACTCGCTCTTCTCGCTCTTTTGTTTTCAGTTTCCGTTCGTTTCGTTCAGTTCAGTTGATTCTCTGCATCATTCGCCCTGTCCTTGAACAAGTTCAATGATATTGCTCAGCGCTGTTGTTTATTCTTGATATGAAAATGAATGGTTGTACAAGGGGGACGGGAGGGATGTACGGGATCTGAGGGCAGCGACGGTCCCAATCAACCGTCTATTTAATATTATTTGGTTTTATTGCTTTTGCCTGTCTTCCTACGTACGCCTTGTGCCACTTCGGAATTACAAAAATGCATATTTGTATGTATTTATGTGTGTACGTATTTATTTATGTATGTTGGTATGTGTGTAAACATATTTGACAGCACAGGCATCCTTCAAAATTAAATAAAATATTTAATTTAGCTTTTAAAGCCAACAATTCACTTAAGGCATACATACATACCGAGATCTTTATTCATGTTTCTCTGATTAGATTATGAAAGCATCTACAGAAAAATAAATAAATAAAATATTATTTAAATTTGATTGCCCTTAGCAAGCGAATAATTTTCGATAATTTGTTTTTCGCTCAAAATTTTACTTGTAAAAACTATTTGTCAACAGCAAGTCGTATGTAATATATAAATATATATATATATATATATATATATATATATATATATATATATATATATATATATATATATATATATATATATATATATATATATATATATATATATATTCGCTATTGTCACGTTTCCGGAAGGCGTGCGATTGGCGTTAGTGTGTATATGTCATATCTAAATATAGAAAAGGAAGAAAGCGACCAAAACATGCAATACTTACAACGTCAGTTGCCGTTAGTCGCTGCCAAAAGGTGGGGAACTTGGAACGTGGAACTGGGAACTGGGAGTGGGAGTGGCATAGAGGGAAAGGAAGAGATACGAGGCGACACTAAAACCACGAGCCAAGTCTAAATATAGCTAAGCAAATACTGTTGTTATTGTTGTTGTTGTTGTTGTTGTTGTTGGCTGCCATCTAAAAGGAAAACTGCATAAAACGTCGACGACGACGCCGACGACAATTTTTGACTGGATAACCTTGGACAGGGTTCTCTTCTGGCAAGCGACATTTACAGCTCGAATCGAATGGATAAAAAAAGTAATCAGAACTTGGTCTTTGAGTATTCTATCTGCGGCACAAACAACGATTGTACCAACAGCGATTGCAACCTTCAAACTGTAATCATGATATATATGTATATGTAGATATACCTATATACATATATGTATGTATGTATGTATGAGTGTATGCATCGAATCAAATGCGATAAAAAGACTGACGCATTTTCCGGCTCAAGACGTCATCAAAATTATTGTTGACTTGTTACTTGGCACCAAAAGATTATCAGGCAATAATAAAAGAGTCCCCAGTATATATGTATAGCTAAATAGTAGTTTGAAGAGTACTTAAAGTTGAGGAATGTGCGTTAATGCCAAGCAATACAAATTGCAAAAAGTTGTGATTAGGGTAGAACAGCTTTCAATTTGACATAAGACAGACCCAAGTATAAACTAAGGAAAGAAATAATGTTGGGTAAGTTGTTCATAAGAATCAACACTGAATACAGAAATACTCTATATAGGAATTGGTATGATATGTAATGTATATGTATATGTATAAATCGTCGATGTACACTTAAGTATTTCATGAATTTTTGTACTTAATTAAAATTGCAAAATTACGGCATTTAATTGCCACTATAAATAGATGTATAATTTGTACTTATGCGTGATTTATCTATTTGAAATCACCAAAGTACAAAGAGAGAAAGATGTAAGACAGTTCTTGAGGGAATATATTATAGATGAACTATATAGATATCAATTTATATGTAGTTTCTATATATGTATAAAGATATATTAGGAAACTTATGAAAAAAGTAAAAAAGAAAAAAAATTAAATTAGCATCCTATATAAAAGTTCCGCAAATCGTTGATTTCTTTTAAATTAAACCTGAAACTGGAAAATTATTGTTAGTCTGAAATTTTAAACAAATTATGTTTAGTCAACTTTATTATTAATACTATCTAAATTAAAACCCAAAAAAGTCATCTATTCTATCTTTTAGTTCTGCGTACAACGACTGGAGCTTAATCACTAATCACTAATTCTTGAGCTTATGGCAACTTTTTGAGCCACCCTCGATTAGTAGTTATCGCTTAAGCATAGGCAACGACCCCATTGTGTTCCGTACTCTAAACCGAACCCAGCCCAACCCTCCAGTACCGATAATTTCCATTATGAAAGTGAAAGGGCAGACTAGCTTTTGTGTTGTGTTTACACTTGGATTAGCCACGCCCCAACGCCTCCTCCTCTGCCCATAAAATCAATATTCCGGAGCAAAGTCGCCAGCATTTGGCACAATAGTGTCCCAGTTTTTGAGCTTTACGGTTGCTCTATTTACTTTGGCCTCTAAATGTGCCAGATACTGAATTGTTAATGTTGCAGGCCAAACAACTTCATTTGTGTTAGCCAAACAAACTAGTGTTGAGTTATTTAGCAAAATGTCGAATAGTTGATGTATAACCTATTTAAGAAGACCTTATAAAAAGCAGCTCTGGATATATATCAAATCAAATATATTTATTATATTAAATAAAAATTTGATTATATGCTTATAAGCTTGCTTCAATCTGTTCAAACCCTGATTTTGTAATTGCAAATCGTGACTAATTAATGATCCAATATATATACTTTTTTCTCGATTATATAACATGGCTATAGTTCTATGTTATTCAGATGTTAACTGGAGCATGAACGATTGAACAATTGCACTTATCGGTTGTTCAGTTGTATAACTGATCCCACAGTGAACTTTATCTTTCGTTGATCTCTGAATTCGTGTTCTAATTCATTTTAATGATCTGTGCAATCGAAATTCAAATTCAAATCAGGTTGTTCTATTCTGAAACTGGAGGAGACTCAGGAATCCAATCGAACTATCTATTCAGATATTTATATATATTATAATCTTATATGTAATAAAATATTTAAACTGTTCGATTATGTTTCAACATGTACTGGCCGCTTTATGGGGGCCTTACTGTATATGATATTGCCTCAGTCAAAATTTTACCGTACAAATTTTGACTTCCATTTCGTTTTAGCAGGTCAAATCTTTGTACCTCAGTGAAAAGTTCCCCAACCTTTGGCTGAATCAGTTAATCCATATATAAATATTTACAATATTCATAATTTTCTCGCATTGTTCTAAAGTGCTTTCTGTACTTTAGGGTGATATTGTTGATTCATCACAATCGGCCATATATCAGGCTATGTCTGGCTAGTGTCTGGACACTACTTGAAAATTATCCCACTTAACTTAAAGGGCACGTTTGGGCATATTGAATGACAGGCGACTCAAATTTCTTTCCGTCTTTTGTTTAGTTTGTTCTTTATCATTTTTTTTCCCATTTTGTAATATAATAAAAGATATAAATCTGAATTTTTTCGTCTGCAAATTTCGATACTTTAAACCTGTATTTGTTGTTTGAGAATTCCCAAATTTGCATATCTAAGTGGGTTCATACGCTTCCTTTTTTTCTGTTTTTTGTGTCGACGTATCTTGGGCTACTGCTTTTGCGTTTGTGTCTTTATTGTTGTTGTTATGTGTTTGTTTGTTTGTTTGTCTATCAGCGACATGTTTCACAATGGCATTGACTCGTCTGGCGGGAGTGCAGTCAACTCTTGGCTCTCTGCTCAGCTCGCTTTATCCTCGAACCGTTTGGCCAGCAAAGTTTCAAACTTACCTTCCACTGTACCTCTCTCTCTCCCTGTCTGTAGCTCGCTCTTTCTCCCTCTCTATATATATCACTGCTTCCCCTATCTCTGTTTCCAACTTTATCTACTTTCTCTCTCTCTCTCTCTAACTATATCTCACGCTCTCCCTGTTAAGTCTATATCCATCTACAACTCTTTCTTTTCTTTCTCTCTCTCTCTCTCTCTCACTCTCTACTTATGTTTAAGCTTTAGGTTATCTTCCTTGTGATTTTCGGAAATTGCATTCAGTTTTTTCTCATCGATTTTGAACTTAAATTTAATTCTTTAAAATCGTGAACTACCTTGTATTTTTACTTGATTGTGCAATATACATAATATATTTATATATATTTATATACATATATACATACATATACAGATAAGATTAGTTAATGCAAAGTGTGTCGTGTCTACGAAGTAAAATGCCAAATATGGCAAACACAGTTTTCGTCATGTCGCCGGGCAGATTGTGCTGACATTTTCAAGTGCTTAAAACTATCTATATACAAATATGCCTAGGAAATACCCTATAGATCCAAAAATTAAGAAAATGTGTATAATAAAGAACTTGAACATTCTAAACTTAACGTACTTCTAGTGTCGATAATACTTCAGCAAGAAATAATACAGATATAGTTAATAAAGCAATGTATAGATCTTAAAGCTATAGATCGGAATTATATGGTTTAGATATAAATATCTTTCAGTAATAAATAATATTAATATAGATCTGCTATAGATGTAAATATCGTTTTTCAAGGTATTTAAGATCTGGTTCAGGTGAACCCACGCAATGCTAAGTTTAGTAAGTCGAGCAAGCAAATGGAATGTGAATAATATGAATGAATGAAGAATTAGTTTAATTTATTTGTACTTAATGTATATTGTTTATTATTTTTTGTATAAAAAAAAAACTACTTCGCATTGCTAGACTACAAAACACCCTGTAAATATACAAATAGTTTCAAATTACCCTCGAATGTTGTTTCTACTTGTTAAACGTATTAAACTCTTCGAAAGCAGAGTGCAGGGTATTGGAAAGGTAGTCGTGAACTTGAACATTGCATAATACATGAAAAATGGTCTGTAGTGCACATATTATAAAGTATGGATATATGAGGCCTTCCCTCTGACATATCAAGCAAATTAGCTGTGCGCACTGAAGCGTGGCATGGGGCCTCGCTGTATGGGAGAAAACTGCTGGAAAAGCCATCCGCCCGCTTGGCCAGCCGTGTGGGTAGCTACAAAAAATATATAAAATACAAACAATCACAATAAATTACAATTTACACTAGAAATGGGCACATAGTACCTGGCCAGCCACAGCGACTAGCTGGAGCCTCACATTATTGCCGCAATATTAGTTTAAACTGGTTTCAATTTGCACTGCAACTGTTTTGCGGCCTGACCTTGAAAGTGCATTATTTTGTGTCGTGCGATATATAATCAGATAATTCCTTTACTTTAACTGTCGCAAGTTGGTTTGTTATTTTTCTTAAATAAATTCGACCTTGGCTCGAAAGTTGTTTGGAGATATTTGCTTTCTGATTGAAATAAATTAAAAGAAAACTTTATTTTCTTGACTTTTTAATGGGGGGAAACTTGCATAATAATTTTTTAAAATAATTTTACATTTATTTTATGCGTCGGAAGTACGTACGTGTGTTTTTTATATTGAAATAAAGCAAAGCAAACTGAACATGAAAAATATTCCAAAAATAAATACATTTTAATAGGCCGGTCTCTCCTACACATATCTCTCGCGCTCTCGGTCTCTTTGCTCTTGTGTATTTACCTTTGCAATCGCATCTTGAGCCTCATAAACCACATGCATATGTATGTATTTGTATACTAAGCATAAAAGCGTGTCGCTCTTTGGATTTCGAAAAGAAATATTTTAAATATAACATAATTTCTACATGATTTGTGGATTTGTTTCAGTTCCATTTTCGGTTTAAATATGACTTAAATTATTTATATTATTTTACGACTTCATATTCGCAATGAAAGTATAATTCGTATTCTTTTTTTCGTGTCACGAGTCGCACTCATTTCATTCCCAAAAGTTTAATCATCTCTAAATTGATCGATATTTCGATTGGTTGCGTTTGAAGTTGAGGTGCCAAGTCATGAAATTGGTTTTGTTGTCTCTTTAAGCAATTTAAGACGACAGCAATTCAAACGACTCGTTAAAAGGCTTAAAATTGCGCCAGAATATGAAAATTTTGCTTCGAGACGGGAGCATTGTACGTACGTATGTGCACACACATACAGATGCACGTACATATGTAAATACATCCATTGCACACACATACAGACATGTTCGTCTGTAGATATGTTTGTCCATGCTCCATAGCGAAGCGAGTGAACTAATGTGCGTCACAGCGAGAGGGCCAAACACTTACTCGCAGCTGAAAGAGAGAAAGCAAACAAAACAAATGAACCGCAAGTACTCGTAACTGTGCTCGTATTCGTCTCGCACTCTCATTCGCTTTGCATTCGATTTATGCGTCACACAGAGAGAGCAGTCTCTCTCCCTCTTGCTGTCTGCTCTCACAGTAATTGTCGTTTGGATTTGTGTTGGTTGGTTGGCTGGCTGGCTGGTCGCTCCGGCAGTGAGTTGGCAACGTTCAGTCGATAGCAAAAGATGAAACAGTGCTCATCGCGCAGCATTTGGTGTCTGCTCAGTGTAATCGATCAGCGTCTTAGAATTGACACCTGTCGATATCTAATCGAGATTTTATCGCGCCGCATTACAGGCGACTAAGATTAGAGTCGGTATAAATCACTTAACACAATATACTAATTCTAACTAATGAACCAATAACCAGTGTCATCATTCCTATATACATATATATTATATAGTTTTTCATTTGTATACACCTATCTCTGCGTCTGTGTCTGTGTTGTGTTTGTGTTTGTCATTTTGCAAAGACGCAAAACAAAATACATTGCATAAGTCAAGTAAAAAAACCAGAAGAAATCGTCAAGTAAACAGCTGATATATATGTCTGTATATATACATACATATAGCTATTTCTCTCCTAAAAGTACATTGGTTTCGCGTGATTCTGAGCTCCTAATGCCCCAGAGGCACAAACAAGTGAAAGTTGTTCCCTATCATGTGCGCAAACTGACGACTCAATTCACAACTAAATACATATATTTGTAGACGAATACCAGGCTATATAATTTCCAAGAGTTTGTTAATTAGTTCCACGTTTCCCTCTCGAAAACCCCCACAGGTTCGGCGATTCCTCTATATGTCTGAAAGTGTAGATGTATGTATATAGCTTGTTCTCAAGCTATTTCCATTTTTATCAACAATGTTATGCCAAATTTCAGCAGAATTGGATTGTTTGTATAGTTATATTTAAGACCTGCATAGACCGACCGACAGACAGACAGACACACCTTCAAACAAAGCTAAATATTTGCTAAAGATATTATCTATATACTACCAAAGATATGCCAAATATGTATATAGCCGAAATATGTGTACGCCAGTCTCTCTATATATATATTATACAATAATATTCTGTTGTATCTATATTTGACGGCTTGTTATATATTTATCTATATATATGATATATATATATGTGTTTCTTTAAAAGAAAAACAATCGGACAGAGCGAAGCATTATGAAAATCTGTGTATATTTGGAATTTTCTCATGGCAGCTTTATTTTATTTTAAATAAATTGTTTTTGTTTTTTAATTTTTGCTTCATCATCCATTTACATATTTACGATCTCATATATATAACTTTGTACTAACTATTCCATTTTTCTCGCATTCTGCTTGCAGTTGGTTAGACCTGTTCCCACATCTATGGAGTTTCATCTAGACAGTGCAGAATACTGCCAGGCACAGCACAAATAAAAAGTAAGTGTAGGACAGTGTATCTATATATATGTATATGTATTCAGTCAAAGGTCATGAATGTTGATGAACTTTGAAACGTCGAAATGGTGAAATTCTCGAATTGCGTGTAATTCGCTCGATTGCTCTTCTCTTGTATTTGTCCAAAGCAATTTTTGAGCAATTAAAACGAAATGAACGCAATTCATTAAGGCCAACTATAAATTTAGGAATTAATCAAGCTAATTGAACGCTCCACTTCCAATTGGCGCCCCAATTGCTTTCAATTTAAGAATTAATCGAAGCAATTGCTGAAGATTCCGACTTCGACTCCTCAGGGACTCCGAGCTGAGCTCAAGCCCCAAAATGGTTTAAATTTTGTATTTTTTGTGATATAAACAAATATGACTTGATAAGAATTTATTCAGATTGGAAGTTATCGAACTGGTTCTCAACGCGTTAAGAAACAACAGCTGAATAGAACCTGTGGTTCATGAACAGCTCAAAAGAACACATATTAATGCATGCAAATACGATCTAGCTTCGATTATCGCTGATGAGCCCTGAAACTAATTGTAAGGCGACATATGCATGTATCTTCAAGTCGAGCACTCCCGACTATCTCATTTTTATCGATTATTGACCAACGTTTTGTTTGCTTTGAACTTCAGGTAATCAAAACGCAAAGAAGGCCGCGAAAGCCTGAGTCAACGCTGTCATCCTCTGCCCGGAAGTCAACGGACGCCAAAACAGATTCGAAGCGTGGAGCGAGGGAGAGTTCAAGACAGAAAGACAGAGTTAATCAAAGAGAGAGAGAGAGGGAGTTGGATTAAGAGCAGTCTCGAGCTAAAGTTTTAAACGTCTGGGTGAACGGAGTTCATATCACGAAGAAATTACATTTAACCGTAGGGTGCCACAACGAAAAGTGTTTGGAAACAAGAATTGTAACCAATTAAAGAGGAGCAGCAACTGCGCCTGAAATAAATTTAATTCGATAGATTCGCCGATAGATTCGATTGAGCGAGACTCACAGGGATTTTTACTAGACGTGGTTGAGACACAGCAAAAAATACTTATATATTTTTTGTGATAACAATTTTGAGGGTATCCAAAATTTGTACTTAATTATTGAACCATTAATTTATACTTAAACAATTATTTGGGTTGGTGTAGACATCTAAAGCCTGCTAAAAAGGAAATCTTATTATATTTATATATATTTTTTACAAAGAAAACAAAAAACCAACAAAAATTCAGACTACGCTGAATTTTTGTCAATCTAAATAAAATCGCGTAACTTCCCAAAGTCAAATCAAACAATTTTGAAACAATTAACACAAACACGTAATAATAAATAAATTAGTTTGAAAAACAAGAATTAGGATCGATAAACATATTGTAAGCGAGAAGTTCACCCATTGTGTAATCAATTCAACTGATTTGTAAAGTTATTATAAGTTAAGCAACAAAATGCGTCAAAAAGATCTGCGCCCAGCACCTGCTCTTATTGAGTATAAGGGCATGAAGTTCCTAATCACCGATCGACCATCAGACATAACAATTAATCACTATATAATGGTGAGTATCGAATAAACGAATACCCATCTCATTAAGTTTGTGCCTAACTGCGATCCTTGTGCCTTGCAGGAGCTTAAAAAGAACAATGTTAACACTGTGGTGCGTGTGTGCGAGCCCAGCTACAATACGGACGAGCTGGAGGCCCAGGGCATAACTGTTAAGGACCTAGCCTTCGACGATGGCACCTTTCCGCCTCAGCAGGTCGTCGACGAGTGGTTTGAGGTGTTGAAGGACAAGTAAGTCGGAACTGAGTGCATCTCCTCGATTTCTAATTCATTCCTTCAATAAGCTGAAGTCATATTTATATTTAATTTCTTTCATCACTAAAAGACGATCAAAAGTCAGAGCTATCTGAACTGAATTGGACTGAACTTAACTGTTTATATGATATAGAAATTTAATGGTCCTTCACAATCTAAATCTATGAATTTATATAAACTCAATGTGATCTATTAAAAGCCTGGTTTTAGTTTAGTAATTTTAGATGCTCTTCCAAAATATTTTAGATAGATTTTTTATATTCCAAATTTCAATATGAGAATATGGAACAAGTAAGAATGCTCTAGTCGAGACGGCTCGACTAGAAGATACCCTGAGCCCTGCGAAGTGCCGATACTTCAAATATTCTATGCTTAGTTTACATATACATATACTGCAAGCAACAAATACACACACACAGACGAACGGTCAAGCACACGCTCTGCCAACTGCGCAGTTGCCGTAGCGACAGCGGTTGGGCTGCAAGACGCCTATGCTATGGGAAATTAAATGTTTAATAACTTTTTTTCTAGCAGGACTTTTTTATTCAAACTTTCAGGGCATGATTATGTTATTCATATGTGCGTATGTGCCGAAGCACAAGTCTCTAGTATTTGAAATGCGTTTTTTGCAAATTTAGGGCGAAGGGGGCGTGGCATCCAAAATCCAAAAATTGCAAAATGTCTGCATTCACAACAGGAATCTATATAGTGAATTTCAGGTCTCTAGCTCTTACGGTACGTAAAAGAGACGAAAAGTTATCGAAATTTATCGATAAAAAGAGAACGGGAAGAGTTATCGAATTTTTGAAAAAAACTCGTGTAGCGTATGGTATTCAGGAGTATACATGTCAAATTTCAGCTCTCTAGCTTCTGTGGTTTACGAGATCGCTGCGTTCACACAGACGGACGGACGGACGGACGGACGGACGGACGGACGGACGGACAGACGGACAGGGCTATTTCAACTCAGCTCATCGAGCTGATCAAGAATATATATACTTTGTATGGTCTGCGACGTCTCCTTTTGCCTGTTACATACATTTTCACAAAAAAACATTATACCCTGATTTCCCATTTTCAATGGGCTCAGGGTATAAAAATTCAAGAATTCACTGAAAATGTTTTTTTATATAAAGAAAGTCTAGATTTTATTGAGTCTTTCGATATTAAAATCTTAAATTCGAATTTGTATGCAATTTGATGAATAAGTTCATTTTGCGTTATTTTTATTCACGGTTCAGTTCATGAATAACAAGCTCAGTCGATCAGGAATGATTCTGATTGGTCAGTAGCTCGAGAACAGCATGAACTGTTAGTAGCTCATGGAGCAAATGGTTCAAGAGCAGTTCTTCAAAGTTCAAAAGAACAAAGGTTTCAAGAACCGATGGAACAACGAATCAAAGAGTATAGTTCGAACTCAGTGCAGGCAACAGTCGGCTGAACTAGTTCTTAGAGCTGCATTAAATGAATTTCTATATCATGTAAGCATTTCGGTTGGTTACTATTCAAATCCAGTAAAATATAATTTTATATAAATATCGTAGCTTAGGCTCATTTGCAAAAAAAAAAAAAAACAAAAACAAAAAAGCGATACCAAAGTTGATTTTGATCAATTTATTCAGTATTATTTGTTGCTTTATACACCGACAATGAGATGAACATTCAAACGAATCCCAAAAACAAATCATCGACTAACCTGCTGCTAACAACATTCAAAGAGCTGCGCTTCCAATCTCACATCAAACTATATATCAAACATATGCATATCGATTATATATACATCTGCATATATATCTGCACCATATCCCGTAGTCCTCGCTTAGGCCTTGCTCTTATCTATATCTACCAGATCACTTTTCTTGACTCTCATTCTTTTTACTACCAATATATTTTAGTTGCTGTATATATCTCTGTATCCTGTTTGTAATATATATCACCTTTTCGATCAGTTCTCCCTAGATGCTTTTGTAAATTTGATTTATCCTCACAGTAGACACCCATACAAATACTTAGATATAAACTATTTAATTTCGGTTTCGAAAATCTTACCTACTTCCTCTATACATGTATATATATACATATATATATGTATGTACAATATACAATATATATATATTTATATATATATGTGTGTACTCCGTTTCGTTTCTTGGTTTTGTGTGCTATTATCCGCTGGCTAGTTTTAGAAAGTCCACAAGCGCCACACTATCCTACTACAGACATAAGCGTTTCTCGCTTAGACACATACCAAAAACAGCTCCAATGACAGCAGCCACAGCTCGAGCCAGCCTCTCGGCAGCGGCGGCGGCGGCAACAGCAGCAGCAGCGGCAGCATCAAATACTACAGCTTCAGACACAGATACAGATACAATGCCCCTGACAGCAAATGAAACAGATACAAGATACAATAATACTGCATTCGTTGATAATGAGACTTGTCGGTAAGCGTTGCCTTGTAACTAATAAAGCGAGCCTTTAGAATCACACTGACTATGACAAATTCAACAACTAAGCCTTAACCATTGACAGTTCGCTCTATCCATATGTATATATTTATGTATTTGCCTTCTTATCTCATCTGCAGATATCAGCAGAATCCCGAGGCCTGCGTTGCCGTTCACTGCGTAGCTGGTCTGGGACGTGCCCCCGTTTTGGTTGCGCTTGCACTCATCGAATTGGGCTTGAAATATGAAGCAGCTGTTGAAATGATTAGAGAGTGAGTCACGTGCACTTACAGAGCCATCAAATCAATTATTAACTTCTGTTTCATTTCTCCCTTTATAGTAAGCGACGCGGCGCTATCAATGCCAAGCAGCTCTCATTTTTGGAGAAATACAAGCCGAAGGCGCGTCTAAAGCACAAAAATGGCCACAAAAATTCATGTTCTGTGCAATAGATTTCCAACACCATATGTATATTCCCACCAGATAAAAAGTGTTCATTTTTTCAAAACAAAAAAAAACAACAAACAAAACAAAACAAAACCAAAACCAAAACAAACGCTAAAAACTTTAAAACTGTATAATTGCTAAACAAGAAAGAAAAGTTAGAAAGAACGAAATCAGCCCAATAATCTATAGAAAAGTCGATCGCAGCCCAGTTATATTTATACTTAAATTCTCACGAATTGGCAACAATTGTATTTATTGTATGTATTAATTAATGTAATTTATTTTATTTTATATTCCGCCAAAAAAAAAAACGCAATTTTAATTTTATTTCACGCCCACAAAATATCCATGAAATGGTTGTGGCCGGGCAGCATAGTAGAGATAACAGCTATAGCATCTGTAAAAGTAGCGATTATGTACCTATCCACAGATCCAAATCCGAATCCGAATCCGAATCCCACTCCAAATTCAAATTACTGTCAAGGGTCAGGCACCACAGGCAATAATATTACTAAATATATTTTATTGCAATATAGCCAAAAGCAAAAGATGAAATAAATAACGACAAAAATAAATGAAACACGTTTAGAAAGCTATGCATATATATAAATATATATATCTACAAATAAAGTTATATATAGAAGCGCTTAACATTATGTAAACCGTTGGAGGAATGAACGATATCTGCTTTGAACTGAACGCTGCATTTGATGTAAACGATCTGCAAACGATGTACTTAATCGCATGTTTAGTTTAGCCAGCGCCCAGACGCCGATTCATTTCATAGTGAGAAATATATTCTAAATAACAATAACAGAAACAAAACGTGAATCTAAAGGAAACATAGCCTAGTTACATAACTCTTAAGTCGAAACCATGCTTGATCCGCAAACGGTCGAACGTCTTCTCGGGTTTTATATTTGCGAACTGTTTTTATTTCGATGGAATGGTAACGGTAATGGTCGGATCCTAAACGCTTTCCCTCTTCTCTGTAACATACGAAACTCCGCTGGACAACAACTATTTATATTACTAAATCATGCAATAAACAATTAATTCAACTACATACAAATTTTACATTAATGACTACATACATTTAAAGGCTACACCCAGCAGTTGCAATACACATAAATACAACACACATACAGCAGCAACATTTATAAATATAAAATATAAAATATGAAAAAAAAACAACAAACACTTTGAAGAAAAAATTGAGAAAATGAACATGAAAGAAAATGAAACAAACCTTACAAGAAATTTAACAAATTATAGTCAGGATAAAGCAGAAATTATAAAATTATATGCTTACAATTAATTTATCCAATATTGAATTGTAATTTTTTAAAATGTTAGTCATTACAATGAAATAAAAACGATATATGAAAATTAAACATTTTGAATCAAATCGAAAATTTACTTTCAATTTATATTGGGTAATTTTAGCAGGCGACTGCCTACTCTGCCGTGAAATGCAATTTGTTAGTGGAGATGCGGAGAACGCCGCTCTATGCGGTTCTCAAAAAGCTGTATAAGCATCATAGTACTATCAATATATTTAACTATATTTTTTGTTTCTTTAATCTACTTAATTTTGAAAATTTGCTTAAGTCAAGTCTACTAGGCAAATGTAAGTGTTTCACAACACTTTAGTTGAGTCGTGGCAACCAAAGTACCATTTTGTAACAGTAGGGTACACTGTACCATTGCTTAGGTACATTTTTACCACATATGGCCGCCGGATGCGCTGACATCTTGGAACTTGCTCAAAAACTGTGCATATCGTTAAGTGTGAAACGTCAACACTCAAGCGGATATTAATTGGATATACATAGTAATATTTACACACTTATGTACATTGAATCAGACAATTTCTGCCTGAAATTTTCCCATATTCTCCCATAGATCAAACTCCAAGTTTTTATTATTTAACGATGTTCTCTTTATTTTTGCATACGTAAATAAATATATATTGATAATAGTTACAACTAATAACTTTTACATTTTCTTGTTTTATTTTTTAATTTTTGTCGGGCACACACTCGCGCTCTGTTGCCGGTTCTTGGTTTTACTTATTACAAACTGTAAACCTAAAATTTCAAAGCGTGAAAAATTTCGTCAATATATGTTTGTGTGTTGCTCTTGATTTTAATACATTAATTTCATCAGTGATATATGTTGGTTTGTCCCAAATCAAAGTATATATATATACTTATAAATAATACGAAATAATAATTCAAATTTGTTTTTCTTGCTTGTCTCTTAATGGAGCAGCCCTTAACATAGCGCTCGCTGTTAGCTAACAGTGATCTGGTAACATGTGTTGCAAACTATGCTATGTTAGCCAACTGCGCTGCTAATTGACAGCCAAATGTTAAATGTAGTTGTAGTTTTAGTTGTTTGTTTGAGAATAAAAACTAAAATAGTATGCAAGCGAGTAAATATTTATTAGGTTTTGTTCAGTGCACTCCGTTTCGAAGCTATGCATTGATAAACGTAATCGCATAGCCAAACGAGCGCCGTAAAAGTGTGTGTAAAGACTAGAAACAAATTGATTTTGGGATATTCTTTTGTGTATGGCTGCGCGCAAAGCACCGAAAACTGAAGCGTTTTAGAATAATGCAGGCAGTTAAGAGATATAGTGTTCAATTTTTGTGATATACGTAATTCGGCTAGAGTGGAAAGCAAAAACGTAAACTATATATATACATGTGTAAAAAAATATATATACCTTTTTGCAAATCCACTTTCAGTTAATTATATCTTATATACATAATTCTTTTCGCATTCGCACTTTCTTCGGTTTATACAGAGAGAAAATAAAATAATAATATATTCGTAATCTACGTTTCGTACCCTTTAAGTAAACACATACATGAAAATAAATACAAAATTGGCAAAAATCATATAAGTTTATATTGTTAAGTGTTGAGTAAATAAAAAGCTGCTTTGGAACTGTTTTCTTCTAGCACTGTTCTACTGGGTTGTTGTTGTTGTTGGTGTTGTTGTTGCTGTTGCTGCTGTTAATATTCGCTTCTAATTGGCCGCCGTTGCACAAGCAAAACAAGTGATTCTTTAATTAATAATAACTACTAAATTTAAACATTCTACTACAAGTATTTACAAATCACAGCTACAAACACTAAGACAGCAGGCGTGGCCAGTGTTGCATAACATCGACATCCTCATCGACAACAGTCGTTAACAAAATGGCGGCGGCGGCAACGGCGACGACTAACAGAACCCTTACTTGCGTGGCTTTACTGAAAATCATATTCATATGGAACAAAGCCTAATTAAATCATAGTCCGGCGCGCTTAGATCTTAACGAGTTTCCTAGCATACGACGTGTGTGTTTTTGTATGTTTCCCTTCCGCTTACAGCCAGCCTCCTTTGCGGCCAAACAACAAGGAACTAACCGAGCCCACAAAGGCCTGCGTGATGCTCTGTGGCGCCGTTCTCGACTCGCTGTCGTTGCCCTTGGCATCGGACGCGGATCCAACTGCTCCAACTGATGCACTGTCTGACACCTTGCCCAGATCGGGCCGCACTCGCCTTCCACTGCTTGCACCCGCTATGGTGCCCAGGTCGGGTCGTTGGGCAGCCATGCCGTTCTTTAGGTTTCGTCGCGACTTTTGTCGCTGCATTTGCTTCAGGCGCGTTTCACTGGCTGTCGAGGAGGCATCTCCTGTCGCAGTCGCTGCCCCTGAGGCTGCTTTTGCTGCTGCACCTGCGGGAGGTTGTGACATTTTCGTTGTCGTTGAATTTGCCTTTGCATTTAGTTGCAGGACAATGCCCTGGTCGTCGCTGTCCTCGCTGTTGTAGGCGCTGGTGGTGGCGCTGCCGCTGGCCACGTCCATTGTCGATGTTGCTTGTGGGATTGGCGACTTGAGGCCGCGATGCAGAACGCCCTTAATTTGTGCGCGATCAAAGTGTATGTCATCCACGATGTTATTGCTGCTGGTGTGCAAGCTCTGCAGGCTCTCGCCGCTGACGCTGCCGCAGCTGCTCAACTGGGAGAGCGGCGAGCTGCTGCGGTTGGCAATGCCGGCGCTGCGGCCACGCTGCGCGCTGATTATGTTCTCGAGCCCGATGCTCTCCACTTTCTCGATCAGATTGAGCGATCGCAGTGCCCGTCGCTCCAGATGCGACAGCATCACCTTCTGCTGGTGCTGCTGTTTGCTCAGGCTGCGCTGCAGCTGCACATCGCTCGGGCCCACCAGTTTGCGTTTGATCAAATCAGCACCCGAGGACAAGAGCCCGAAGAGCGGCTCCGGCGATTGGCCACGTGGCGGCGATCCCTCCGGACTGTTGCAGGGTGTCACAGTTGGCGAGAAATTGGGACCGGCAGGCGTGTTCAGAGCGCTGGGCGTAACCGCCTTGATGCCGCGCTCATTCAACATGCCAGCCAGGCCCAAATTGACCGAAAACGTGGAACACGAATTCTTACGCGACATACCGGCTTGAGGTGTTGCCGGACAACTAAAAAGAACCAAAGAGAAACCATAAACCACCTGTATATATAAACAGCGAACTTGTGAGCTTACCTTGGCTGTCTGGATGTGGATGTGGAGGCCATTCGCGATGACATCTGCGACTGAGAGAGGAAGGACAGATCGTTGACGAAGCCATCATCCGGATGCATGACCATACTATTTGTATAGGTGTACGTGCAGCCAGGCGCCTCGAACTGTTTGCCCAGGCCCAGATCCTCGCTGACATCCTCTTCTACGTCGGACAGCGTGTATACCTGCATACCCAAGTCATCGAGGCCACGTCCTCCACGTATAGTCACGCCCGGTCGCTCCTCCAGCAGTCCACTTAGCGTGGGCGTTGCCAGACGCGACCAGTGATGCAGCGTCTGTGAGCCCTCCATTGGCTTGACAATCTGCAGCTTCTCTGGAAGACGCCACTGGTGCGTCGTTAGGCCAGTCGATGAGCCCGATCCCGTTGACATGATGCTGTCCGGCGTGCGCACACCCATGGGCAAAGTGAGCCCAGCAGCCTGTCCACCCGCTCCACCGCGGCCATGTGTGGGTTCGTCGTAGTTGTAGGTACCGACGGGTGCATACGAGAGCATCGCACGCCGAGCGAGCACCTCAGCAGGTGTCAGACGCTTCAGTGCCGCCTCCAGCTCCTTGGCACCTGGAGCGCCAGGCACACCGGATGGCTGTGCTGGATAACCGTCGTCTGACTGCGAGTTAAGGCTTTCGGTTGAGAGTGTCTTCAGGCCCAGCGAATTGCTGCTGCCGCGATAGTATGAGCCAGCCGGATATGCCATGGAGGCCATGCGCGGTCCGGATGTACTGCTCATGGACATGGCGCCCATTTGAGTCATCGACACATTGCCGCTATCCATGTAGTTGCCACTCTTGGTAGCACAACGCACCGTGTCGAACACGCGCTTGTAGGGCGGCGGCCCATATATGCTGCTGGAGCCAAAGCTGGCTGCCATGCCGCCCGGCAGCTGCGACATCATGCGGCTAATGCGATCCGCACAGCGTTGGCTATCACCCGATATGCCAGAGTCAAGACTGTTCTCCGAGTACAGCGATGACTCCATCAGTTCTGACTGCAGTGACTCCACAGCCACGACTGCAGCTGCTCCGTTCGTGCCCAGGCCACCCAGGAAGGAGCTACGAGCCTGCGGCTGCGAACGCTTCCGTTGCTGCTTCAACTGATCCTGGGCCGAGTGCAACAGCGCAAGCACTTCCTCATAGCGCTGCTTGAACTCCACCAGTTCGAGGGCGAGCGCATTTTGGTTCTCCTTCGTCACATGCAGCAGCGACAAATGCTCATCATTGTCCTGCGTCAGCTGATGCAGTCGCATCTCCGCTTCTGCCAAGCGAGCTGTGAGGCTCACAATTTGCTCATGCTGCAGTCGATTCTCTTCGCGCTGTCGCTCCAGCTCCAGACTGATATTGTCAAACTGGGAATTGGCATCGTTCAGCTGGGCACTTATATCAGCCATCAGTCGTCGCTCGTGCTCCTCCACCTCATCCGTTTGGTGGGCCAGCTGTGTAGCTTCGCTTTTCAGCGACTTATTCTCATCGAGCAAGGAGTTCACCTTCTTCTGCAGCAGGTCCAGGGTTATCGACTTCGACATAGTGGGCGTATCTGTGAGTTGATCAATTTATTGTTATTATTGGGATTCTTCGTTGCTTAAACTTGAAGCTACTTACCCGCATCGGTTCCATCGTCTGCATCGTTGGTCAGCACCGAAATCAGTTCGTTCTTCTTGTGCAGCTCGTGCAGCAGCTGGGCGCGGTCATCGTTGGAGGATTTGAGATCCGTTTCCAGATCACTGACACGTGCCTCAAGTGCATTGTTTTGCGTGAGCAGCTCCTTGCCAATCTGCACCGTCAGCTCCAAATCCTTTTCCTTCTCCTCCAGCAGACGCGTCACAGCTTCAATATCATCGTAGGCACGAGTCATCTGGCTAACACGGTTACCACATAGAACTGCAAGCAAAACATATTCGCAAATTAATACATTACATAAACAAAATATTAAAACTAGTCTAATTACAGCTCGACTTAAATTACACACTATCGATAATCAGGGATACAAGATCAATAAGCAAGAAGTGATTAAATTATCGGCATATCGATTTGCCAGGGCTGCAGGATCGTTACGCAAGAGAGCTAGAATACCTTCCATAAGTAACTGTTCATTCTGCTGCTCCCGCTCTCCCACCAACCCAAATGTCGGCAGACCATACTCGTGCGCTGGCGTCGCTGCCGACGTCGACGCTGCTGTCGTTGTTGTTGCACTGCAAGCAGCTGAGAGCTCGAGTTCATCCTCATATTCAAGTTCATCTTCTGTCATGCAGAAGTCGTCGTGCCAATCGCTCGTCGCTTTCGTTTGGCACGCAACGAATGCGCATTCCTCTAAGCAGTTCTGTGTTGTTGTTGTTGTTGTTGTTGCAGCATCAACAGCATCCACACGAGAGCTCTGCTGAGAACTGCTGCTGCTGCAGTTCTCAGTGGCAAAAAATCGATGCTCACTGCCACCGGCAGCAGGCGCCACGCTGCCAGCCGACCACCACTGCCACCCTGTCTCCGTCTCTTTCGTTGGCGCTGCAGCCGCTCCTTTGGCATTGTTTACGTGCGTCATGGCTAACGTAATGTAAATATTTCGTTTGGCTCTCGTTCTCTTAATTAATTTCCTTAGTCACGCAGCATTCTGCGAGTTCTTTTTTTAAATGTTGAAATTTGCAGCGATTCAGTTCTTTTATTACATCGCGTCGTATTATGTAATAAACAATCTCATTGTAAAGTCTGCTGCCAAGGCACTTGGTTGCTTTGTTGGTGGTTGTTGTGGATGTGGATGTTGTTGCCGTTGCCTGTGATCCAGCGGCTGTACGTAGCCTACATTAGTCACATGACTTAGCTATTTTTCTGTAATTCGTTTTTTTGTTGCTTTTTAAAGCATTGTCAACAGCAGCGGCAGCAAATGAAACACTTAAATTAATTGCTAAATTAATGCGAATTGTTCGAAGTCAGCCGAGAAACTAAAACTGTCATCGCTATTGCTTTCGCTCTCGCGCTCTCTCACTCTCTCGCCGCTCTCTTTGCCACCCACTCTGCGCGCGCTGAGTGTGCGCAATATTGTTTTTGCGCTTTGTTTTCAAAAAACTTAACATAAAACCTCGCTTCAACTTCTAAACGAGTATTTCAATATATTTATAGCCGTGAGCGCAACTTTTCAACTCTCAAATTCAAAGCGACTTCTTGCAAGCGCGACGCACACACACACACTGACATCAGCATTATCAGCGCAGAGACAGAGGCAGCGACGTCGGCAGAGGCTGTGAGCAGCATAGCAGCGCAGCTGGCAACTGCAGGCTGGAAGTAAAAGGCGTTTTCCCTAACCCAAGTGAAAGGAAGAGCAACAAAAATGTTTGGTGAAAAGAAATGCAACATCGACAGCAGTTACACATATGTGTGTTTGTTGCCTCTGCCCGTTCTACGGGAAATACGAGTAATAAATATGCGCAAATGAAACAAAACTCACGTGGATTGGTTTTTTTTGTTGGTTTTAGTTACTTTTGATTGCGAACTTCACGCGCGTTTCACTTCACTGGCTAGCACTAACAAAACTGTTGGTAATCACAATAGCCACAAGGCTGTGGCCAGTCCAAAGGTTGCGAGACATTAACGAATGCAAAAAAGAGCAACAACTTCCAAATGAATTCTAAGGTAAAAAGAAATATCGCCAGCCGGGCAAACGGCGCTCCAAACTCGTGACGGAGCAACGCAGTCAGACAGATAGACTCACATATACACGCACACGCACACACTTACGCCTCGCAATACACAAACACGCAGTTCGAGTTGTTGTTGGACGAGCCAGATGAGGGTTAAATTTTTGTTCGCGATTTTAAAGTAAATCGCGTGCTTCTTATACTCGATTTTTATTTAAGAAAATATAATGTAGCACTGATTGAAATACTCGTTTTCATTTTTGACAATAATTTCTATTTTTTTATATATTACAATTGGCACAAATTGTGTAATTTGCGGATTAGCAGATACACGACGAACGCTCCGAGTGAATTTTATTTGCTTCTGTGTTATTTGTTGCTGTAGTGGAATCCACCACCAAAGTTAGCATCCACATGTGAAAAAGAGAGAGGCAGACAATGCGCTGTTATTGCTCTGTTATGAGCGAGCAAGCAGCGGCTGTTCTGTTAAGTGGTGGATTTCAAGAGAGTGAGAGAATGGGGCAGCCTAACAGCACTGCCAGCATGAAAAAATGTACAGCTCAAATAACTGGATCTTTGGTAAAAAGTTTGAATCAAAACTTTTTAATCTATCTTTATTAAAATATATATTTAAAAAAATATAATGAAATGTAATAAGTAAGCAAGAGTATTCAACATTATATGTAAAAATAATAAACAGTTAAATTTAAGATATTTGACACTGCGTTATCATAGATTATAATAATAATGCAAACAAAGCGCTTAATAAACTGCAATTATTTACATATATATATCTCTCTCATTTATCATTTAACACTATATTTATTTGTATGGAAGGGAAACCGGAATAAGTCTACCTAAGCCCTAATCCCATTCATGTTTAGGGCGCGGATATCGTTGCGGGTAATTTTCCGCGTATCCGGATATCTGGAAAGCGGGATAACGAATTTTCCTGGAAACAGACAGGCCATAAAACCGAGGTAGAAATAACGGATCGAGTTCGAACGAACGCAGTTCGAGTTCGAACTTTGTAGAACTTTTCGAATTCCAGTTTTAATCCGCTAAATACTTTTCAGCACGTGTCTGGCTCAACCCAAATGAAATAAAACGTGAAAATTCAATTAGTTGTCGAGTGTTATATAAGAGTTCCATTAACGGTTCTGCCCAGCCAGCTTTATATATATACACATATGTACATATTCCCTAATTACTTCCATGGGAACGATTCCTGAGTTGATCTTACAGGAGCATAAAAAACTCAAGTTTTTCTACTGACAATATGATTTACCGCAGGTTTAGTATTTCTTCTAAATTATCGCCGATCATTAAGCTACTCGTTTAATGGCTTTTGTCTGGGGAGGCTAATAGAACTCAATGTGCGTTTGCGATAATAGAGAAAGGGCTTTGCCCATTTCATTACAGATAGATAGATGAGCAAACAAAAAGCTAATGTCATAAAATGAAAAGAAAAAACTGAAATGATCCGCAGTTTTAGCCGATCTAATCAGCCAGTCATATGTGAGCTGATTGACAAGCTGTGATAGGTGTAAAAACCAAGTGCACCTGACATTAAGAAAGAGGGAAAAAAAACAGCGAAAAAATCGGTTAAGAAAAGAATTTAAGACTTTTTAGACGAGTTAGTCCGACTGACAGGTACACTAAATACCTAATAACCTCGACTCTTTAGAGGTGTGAGATGTAGTCCACTTACTGAAATTCCATATGGGCTTTAATGGCAACTTGGTAGTATGTAATGAATCTAAAATGGATCGGGAACTTGCTACATGCATGATCAAAGTTTAAAATTCTTATTTTCTAGTCTCTCTCGCATACGAAGAATCGAATATTAATTTGTTTACTGATCATCATCATCAAGAATGGGATCATGTGGGAGCACATATCATACGCCCTCTCTCTGCCTCTGTTACTTACAGTACAACAAAGCCGATATACCCTAAAAAATATTAATTTTGAACACATTCATTGTATAAAGAGCTTAAGATGAGATCATGTGCTTCACTTAGAGCTTTAATAGTTTATTTTCTTTTCAAATTAACTTGCTAAAAGCTCTTCTATATATACATATAAACATATATTTATATCGATAACGCCTTGTGCAAATATCAGGCAAACAAATACAAAGTCTGAAATGAGAATTAACGACGAAACAGGCGAAAGAAAATAAAAACTGCTGTCGTGCCGCTCAACACGTCGACCACAACAAAGGAAATTCATAAACAAAAAAGCAGGTAAAACACTAAACTTAATTTAGAAAACATTAATCAATTGACGAATATAACAACAGTCGATAAGATACGTCGAGGGACTTTCTGCCGAATGCAGCGGAACGAGTGACTTCTCCTCGCTGCACTTGACACTGATAAAAACGACAAGAGCGAGCGATAATGCCTAATGACCAGGCTCAGACAGATTATGCGCACCTGTGAAACTAATCTTATAGATAATAGAACCTTTAGTTAACTAAACTATTTCAAAATGTTTGTCGAAAGGGCTGCCGAAGCATACATTTTTAAATATACAAACAGTCAGATCTAAAGCGTATTATTATAATATATAAATTATTATTATAATATATAAATTATTATTATAATATATAAAAGATATAGAAGTTGTGTATAGATATCTATCTATATAATAATAATTATAATATTATTATGCAACATGTAGTTATAGACCTGTACACCGATACTGTTAAGTTAACAGTAGTCTGTCTTACAGAGTTTTTGTGGGAGGTATTATCCGAGTGAGTTTGCGTCTGGCAGCGCGCTGCTCAGCCCTGACTTGTGTCCTCAAACGCTCACTCCATGGGAGAGAAAGAGGGAGAGAGAGAGAAAGAGAGCTGTAACTCAACATAGTACCAGCTGTTATTGAGTGCGTGGGAGATGGCTATTTAGGACAGGGTCGTTATGACGGTCAGTGGACAAAGAGGAGCGACTAGAAATATTCATTTCAAGAGCACACAGGGAATTCGTTATTGGGCGCGGTTGTTGAGTTAAACAATTAGAACGAAAGGTGAACAAACTGACATAGATCCAATATAATGAGCTGATATCATAGTCATAGTCCATATATAAAGGTTTGTATATATATATAGATTATAATATAATATTCACACACGCTTTTCTCAATATAATTGTTTATCTATATCTCTCTATCTCTGCCCATATATTTTCCGATAGGCCTATAAATGTCCAGCAAAATTGATATACTCAAGCAGTAAGGGGGTAATAAAGTCTGTACTTTATTGGGGGACTCACACAAATGTATTAATTATTGTAAATAAATGAAAAAATCGAGTAAGACAGAAATATGAACTTTAACTGAAAGCTACACTTAAGTCTAGACATATATCATAGCGCAAATAATCATATATTATATTATGATAATCATTAAATAAATTAAATTTCTATTATATATCAAATATATATTACGACAATATTTATAAACAATTTCTAAAAATGATTTCAGATATTTGTTTTTGGTTTCTCCAAAGAGAAGAGCTGATGAGATCAATAAGGGATATCTCTAGTAAGAGAAAATACTTTGTATTCCATACAAATTTTGAATATCACAATACTTAGGGCCGTGAAACCAGTATACTTTGATATCAATTCAATTGAAAGGGGGTCAAAATCCAATTAAAGAGTTGACTCTTCGGTCTTAAGGACATTCTTACCTTTGTTGGTCAACAGACTGCGCACCACTTTCAGACAATTCTGGCCGTCGACGTTTTTGGAGGCGTAGTACATGAGCTCCCAGGAGTTGGCCGTTTGCAGCAGCTGCGCGGGCAGCTCAAAGTTGGGCCCGTCGGCGGGCAGAGCGCCCGTAATGGGACTGGGAACTGGAGTCCTGGGCGTGCTGTCCTCTTGGGCCTTGCACTGCTTGGGCTGTCCCTTGGCCGCAAAGTCGTGCAGCAGCGCCAGCAACGGCGCTGAGGCGTTGGCCGTTGCCTCTTGCGGCGTCGCCTTCATCTGCTGCACGATGACGCGCATGCGGTCCACTGCCTCCAGCTCGAGTTCGAGACGCGTGGGCGTCGGCTCAGTGCCATTGACAATGGCCGACATCGAGGCACAGGAGCTGCTCAAACTGTCCAAGCTATCCAGCTGCTGCAGCTTATCCGCCGTGCGCTGGCAATTGCTCTCCAGCTGCTTGCCCAGCAGCTTGTACGTGTTCTCAAAGTGTTTGCTGGCATTCGAAGGCTGCTTGCTGATGGTGGAGCTGCTGCTGCAGTTGCTGTA
Source organism: Drosophila peninsularis (assembly GCA_035047485.1). NCBI lineage: Eukaryota > Metazoa > Arthropoda > Insecta > Diptera > Drosophilidae > Drosophila > Drosophila peninsularis. Next base: position 4,702,393 of record JAWNPN010000057.1, on the reverse strand, counting down.
GTTGCTGCTGCTGCTGCAGTTGGACGCCAGCGAGCAGAGCGAACTGTTGCTGGCCACATGCTGCACCTCAGAACTGTTCAGCAGCTCCTGCTTCGCCTGAAGGCCGGCGACAAACCTTTGCTGATAATCATCGCAGTCGTCGTCTTCCGGCTCCAGCGTTAACTCATGGATTATGGGCAGAGCTACAGTTGTGACTGTCAGCTTCACATTTAGATGTTGCTGCTGCTGTTGTTGTTGTTGCAGCTGCTGTAGATCGTTGCTCTTTAGAGCTGAATTGTTGCTAAATAGTGGCATTTGAGACTGTTGCTGTTGTTGTTGGCGGTTTTTGAAAGCCAGCGCATTGTCTTGTCTTATTTGGCTAACAAGTTTCACACTTTGTTTTCGTCTCTTTTGGTTTACGCGCACTTTGAACAATTAATTTGAATTTTAAATGCTGCAATTTAATGTTGGTTTGCCAAAGAAATTTATGAATGAGTATGCGACGTTGAGCGTCTGTCAAATGACAGTGTTGGACAACGTGCACATTCCCAATAGACTCCTGTTGGCTTTTCCCTCAAATATAGTTATTTTCAAGCTAACTCTCAAGCTAAATTCGTAAGTTTAGCTACAGTTTGGATTCAGTTCTGACTTTTTTTTTAAGTTCTAATGCCTTCTCATCCAGTGTTGAGCAATTCCTGAATGTGTGTTGGGCAACACTTGAGTGTTGTCCGTCAGTGTTGTGCAACACACGGGAAATACGAAATATAACGAGTGCGTGCTGACCTCAAGTACGTCCTGCTGATTGATCAAACTAAACGCGCATTTGGCTATAATCACACTGACTCACGGCTGCTCAAGCACACATTATCTTTACAGTCACGCACTTATCGCCGGTCTATTTTTGTTTATCTAAACACTTGCAGCACTCTGAACACGCCTAGACACAGATATGAATACATATTACTTGAGACAATGGCATATCACAAATTACAAAATTCGAATTAACATAATACAGCATTTCCACTTGCCACTCATGACACTTTAGTTCGCCTGCGGCATTAACATACAATGCAAGTGGAAAATATTTCCAAATCCAAGCAGCGCGTGGAAGAGCAATAGAGGGAGCAGCGCGACTTCACACCGGTGTGTAGAGCGAATGACTAAAACTGAAGAATGGCTTTGATGAGGTGGGCCCTTGGAGTCGGAAAAATGTCGAGCATAAAACAAGTTTACATTTTATTAGCCAGCTTGAAAGATGCGCCTTTCCACTCAGCCATAACATGTCGGCGATCACGTAGCTAACTCTAGTGGGCTTTCCTATCGAGAGTCTCTCTAACTGTGTGTGTGGGCTGTGCCGAGGTAGAACCCATCTGAGCGGAGGATGTTAAGATGACCAGTTGAAGTAAAAGGGGAAATGATGCAACATTAAGTTAAGAGCCACTGCTGAAGGCTGATGATGCTGCTGTTTCCACTGCTTCCACTGCTGCTGCGCTTAATAACTATCAGATCATAATTTATGGTCGAACAGAGTGAAAGAAAATTGAGCTGAGCTAAAAAACAAACAACCGTTATAGCTTGTGCCAAATACAATTTTCCGCTGAGCGCGATGATCGGCAATAAGAAAATGCAATATTCAAGCAGAACCAATGTCTATCTGAAAATAGATAAAACCCTGGCTAAACAAATTTTATGTCTTGAGAAATGTATACAAGAATTATCTATTTTTTTTGGCATGTTAAGAAAAACTATATATAGGTAGGTAAGTAGGTTTCTTCGTTTAAAGCAATTTGAATTTGGGTTCCCTATTTACATACTCTCCGCCTCAAAAAAAACTCAAAAATTGGTTAAGAAACCCCACGAAACTCCAAATCTGTTTATCATTCCATCATCATACCGGAATACCTCATATATTATAATAAAAAATAAAAATTTTAACCAACATGGCTCTCTTACAAACTGGAATGAATCAACGCAAAACAGTTTGATTAATGTACAGTCAAAATTTAAGCAAAATCGCTAAAGAAATAATGCTATGACACGGTCACTGAATGCTCTACCAATTCCTACATATATAAGCTATAAGCAAACACAACTGCAAATATGACAAGTATAAAATGAAAGCTAAAAGGATTTCAGATAATAAAAACAGAATTTGCTTATGTCTTATGTCTATTTGAAGAGAGAGAGAGAGAGAGTACAGAGAGTATCTCATATAGCGACTGAAAATAATTTGTGAGTGGTTCATCGACATGCAACAGGCGTAGAGCCCTCAAATGATATTCATTTATATCTCGACACACACAGTTTATGAGTCAGACTTTAAAAGGTAAGCCTCGGCTATAAGGAGGAGCGCGCGGGGCATTAGTGGGTTAATGTAAATTACGCTATCGCATCGATAATGAAGCATGTGAGAGACTCAAGAATGGCATTGCTTGATTGGCTAATTGGCTTTGAATGACAAAACTATAAAATTATGTAAAGGAAGGCGAATGAATAAATAGCGGGCTTAAAGAGTGTGAAAAGAGAAGGAAAATAATAATAATAAACATACAAAAAATGCCAATCAATCGTGCTCACACGCGAAAATGAAATGAAAACGGTTTAAAGTAGCAGCCACAGCAGCAGCAGCAGCTAAATAAGACAAACTTTGTAGTTTTGATGTTTTTAGTTTTTGTATTTTTTGGTTCACATCAACTTTCACAAAATGCTGTTTGCTGGTAATTAATTATTGGCAAAAGTTGGGCGCAATTAAATCTACTTCTGCTTATATGGCCAAGCGAGGAGCTGAAGGAATGCACTCGCGATGTCCAACACTGCTAATAAGGAAGCACACTGTGAGATAAGTACTTGTATCTATGTATGTAGACTAATAAGATATGCAACTATTTCCACTTGCTTTGCGCTCCATTTCGCTGCGCTAATTGTGGCCCGCAATGTGAATGTCCTAATCAATAGGCCAGTGACACACAAGACATACGAGACACACACACATGTACATATGTATAACAACCGTTGACCGTTGGCGAACAGTTGCCAGAGGTGTAGTGTTGTAAAATGACGCAATTAAAGTATGTCACTTAGCATTTTGTTTGTGTTTAGCAAAGAAATGCGCGCAGGTGCCCCGGACATAATACGTATTATACCCAAGCATAAACACACACACACACACGCATGGCACAAATTTTTGCCAGCTTGTGCATTGTGTGTTGACCGGCGGCAGCTTAACACCAATAAAATATCCAACGATGTAGGTCTGGGGGAAATGATCAGCAATTTAACGTGCCTAATAGCTAACAGCAACAACAGCAACGTCCACTTTTATTGCGGTTTATTCTCGCGATGAGTAAACAACGGAACGTTTTTTGCTGTTGCTTTAAACGCAAAAGATAAACTCGCACGCACAGCTGACAAGAGCGGCAGCGGCGGTGTCTGATTGATGCGATACGTCCAAGAGCAGATAATGATTAATCAGCGAAGCAATTGGTGCGACCGGACTGGATTGGCCGGCTGCAAGAACAAGAACTGGAACTGGAACTGGAAGTGGAACTGGAATTGTAATTGCAAGTGGATAAGCGGCATTTACAGAGCGCAACGGTAAATAGTTAAATTACGAACGACATGCAAAAGGTGACGAGCAGCTAACAGCTAACAGCTGTGCCTCTGACCGATGCGTCGAGCGGACAGTTGTAGAAAACGAACAGACGCTAAATTCCGATAGGCAAACACACCTCTGTGAATGCTTATCAGCAGGCGACAAAGAACGAGACTGAATAGCGGCACATGGAAAAACGATTATGTAAAGCGCAGCCAGCAGATGGAGACGACTGCCGACTGTAGAACAAGCCAAAACAAATTGAGCTGACAGTCGAAAGACTCTGCCCATGCCCTATTATGAATTACAACTCCTCCACACACTCACACACTCACGAAAGCATGGCGACCCCATTCATTAAATATGTGTTTACACACAACAACAACAGGCAGCAGGCGAATGAAATTCGTTTTCTTCATAATTCACAAGCAAGTTCAAAGTTTTTGTTGCTGTGTGCGCGTATTTAGTTGTCCTAAAAATAAATACAGTTGTATGACGCCAGGCGGCGGCAAGAGCTAAAGCACTTGGAGAAATTCCAAATGTTTCGTTTAGCTCTTGTTTGCTTCTTCTTCTTCCCCTTCTTCTGTTTTTGCAAAAATGAGCAATACAAGAGCGAACGTCAAAGTGCGTGTATTAGTAATAATTTTCGATTGTTTTTAGCTTTGCTGAGTGTATGTTTCGCTTATGGTTTTGCAACACATTTTTATTTTACTTTTTTGTTAATTATAATTTATTTTCGCTTATTGTGGCACGCACACAATTTCACTGGGTACACAGCAAACGAATCATATTTTTGGTTCAATGTCGACGTGTTTATATTTTTAAATTACATATTAGAAAAAATAAAACGCGCACGAAGCTTACGAATTTACGAATTTCTTTTGGCACTTTTCATTTCTTACGGCGCCATCAGCACCATCAGTTGGCAAAATCTTTTGAAATGCACACACACCGACGACGACACACGCGGAATGACAAAAGCTAGGCAGTGCCCCAACCGCTGGCAGCGGGCAGCGGCGCCAACAACAGCTGGTTGCTGTGTGAATGTCAAAACGGCGAATGACAACAGCAGCTGATGTCAGTGTGACCAGAGCTACTAGCAACAAATACGGCATATTTCAGCTAATAATCAAATATGCTTATTCTTCATCAAAATTATATTTAAAAACATTCTTTCTATATATATAAATTATATTTTAGATTAGCTTTGACCAAAGTTTAAATCAAAATATAAAAATGATCAATTTATGTTTATCTTGTGCGAATGGCAAAAAAGCAGCAGCTATCAGTTCACAACACTTAACAAGTGCTGTGTTGTGATCAGAAGTTTGGCGCGTTTTTTAAATATGTATTTCGATAGCATCTGAGAATTTTGCTGTTCGCTATACTAAGTTCAACAGATGATTAATAATAACCAATTTAGATTACAAATTGCACTTTGATACGGAATATAGTATTTGTATATATATTTTAAAAGTTTTACAAATGCATAAATAATACTTTGTCACAAGTTTATTGGCGTCAAAAACGAGGCACATTCGCAAAAAATAGAATATATATAGAATTTATTTTTATCTGGCTTTGCGTTGCGTAGATAAAAGAGAATTGCGTTTTGTCTTTCAGGCGGCAGAGATAAACAAATTTTTTAAGATCTTTAAAAATGAATAAAACTTGGCAAAAAGCAAGAGACGTATAATATATATAAATATGAATACATCTGTAGAGGCAATATGACAACAATATGATGACAATTATTGCTCTATTATATAACTATAGCAACTGGTTGGGAAATATGAATTTAATTGAGCAATTGTGAATGTGTGGATATTGGGCAATTAAAGTATCCACTTTGTAAGCTTATCAGAGAAGGTCGAACATGAGCTATTTATAGTGTTGGAGTAACTTAATATGACATGGCTGATAATGGAAGTACTTACGGAAATAGTTGAGGCACTCTCTAGTCTGCTCCTTGGTCAGTCCGAGACCTTCCACTGGAATAGGCAGCGCTGGAGCTGGCACAAACCAATCCTCATTCGCATAGCCCGAGAAACTGGTGAGAAAATCATTTCGCACTTTGTATTTGGGTATCTGTTCCTCCAGCAATGAAAATATTTCCACCTCCGGCAAATTCTCGTTGCTGCACAGATCTGCGAGGGTGTGAATAGACGGCAGTAATTAGCAGAGGCTTAATAATGGACAAACAACTACTCACCAGTTAGGCAACTTGCATCCGCGGTTTGTGGTTTGCTCGGGGTCGTCGCCTGTTGCATGAGTCGCTTGGATTGCAGCTTGGGCAGGTGTTTGCTGAGCGTCGCCTGCGCGGAGGGACTGAGCGGCATTTGGCCGCCATTGGCCCCCAATGTTGCGGATAGCATAAATGTTGAAGAATTCTATATATTGTCGATATCGATAGATATACAAATAAAATCGATTGATCGATCAGCTGGTCAGTGTGTAGTTAGATGTTTTTCTGAAAATGTAAATGGAAATCGACTTGTTAATTACGCGACTTCCAAACGAAACTAACATTTAGCCAATAGCCAACAGCTAGCAACAACTAGCAACGAGTCGCGTCTGCTTTCTATTATTGAGTGGGCCGCTTATCTTGCCGCCACAAGTTTCGATGATAAAGTCAACGTCAATGCGATGATTATTAATACTATAAATATTAGTGAAACGTCAAAGGATTTTAGCGTTAATTTATCACAAGCATAATTCGCACATTTACACACAAATGCTACTGCCGAAGTTACGCTCCGCTTCAATATCACTTGTCATTACAACTGATTATTTAAACATATTGATTGATCAAATTTAAGAATTCTTTAGCATTATGTACATGTAAAATTATCTTTTAGGACGAAACAAGATACCAGAAACACAATTAGCTAACAATCAAAATAAGGTTACATTTATTTTAAAATTGAAAAATATTTGCATATCCAAATTGCACAACTTCGATCATACGGTATGTGTGGACTTTTATATTAATTTTTACTATATGATCGCTAATACATACTGAACAGTTTACCATTATGTATACGCATACAATTAATTTATTTATGATTTAACACAAAGAAGACAGCTCAAAACAAATTTGCTATAATTGAAACTTTTGAGTTTATCACTTTTTCAGATTTGGTCACACTTGAAAATTGCCACTCAACAAATCAGCGATCACAGGACTAAAGATTAGCCATTTATATTGATAGACCACTCCTTTATATAGAAAAATAACTTCTTTTGAATTATTAACAAACTGATCAATATTATGTTCATTTTATTTCCCGCGCACCATTGGCTGTTTTTAAGATCGTTGTGTGCTTACTGCCGTGCAAATGTTAACTGATTTATCAATGTCCATGAGCAATGGGCTAAATGGAGTCTGCACAAAGAGAACTTCAACTGAATTGAAAGTTTGATTGGTAATTGTTGTTGGCAGCTATTTAAGAGCATGAAGTCGAAGAGAGATGGCCAAAACACAGACAGACACTCAGACTACGTGCCAAACGCGGCGTATACGTATTGCCGCGGCAGACTCTGCAGCTCGTAAAGCAAGCGATAATAAAGTGCGGCGGGCGGAGCGTAACAACGTGTAATTAAAATGTAAACAAAACACAAAAAGCAGGCGAGCGAGTAATCGAAGAAAAAATCTGTTAGTGGGAGCGAAAAAGTGCACTTCCTCTGCCCAAAAGCTTTCCAGAGGCAAGGCCAGGCAAGTCGATCGCGCTGACGCACAAAGGCCGTTTTAATAAAAGCATGTGACGCCGACGCGAACAGCGACGCCGACGTCGACTGCATGAAAAGCAACCACCACCTAGAGCCACTGCTAGCTGAGGTATTCCCTGACCGTCGCCGTTTGATCAAGCAAGCAAGCACAAAGGTTTCGCGATAATTGCGATAACAGCGAACGACGAATTTGGCGATTGCTTTTTATTCTCTATTTATTTATTTTTTTTTTTTGTTATCGACGCGTTGCCATTTCTACTGCAGCAGCTGCATTGCGTAATAGAAATTTACATATGTACATACAGAAGCAAACACAAATACCAACAACAAATTCGTGAATGTGAATGGAAGCCGGCGATGTCAGCAACAAAGCGAATGAAACATATAGAAAAATAAAATAGCAAATTGCTATTGGCTGTTGTTACTCTTGTTGTTGTTGTTGGTATGCGTTTGGGTTCTCGCCAGTGTTGCCAACTCTTCAACGTATCAATAAAAGCCAGAAATAGCTACACAGCTGAAATAGCTAAGCAAAAATCCAGAGACTTTGTTTCACCCACTTTTATGAATACAAAGTAATACTGATATTGATGAATTTATTTCTTCTTTTGCTTGCTATTCTCATATCATCATATTATAACAATTTCCACATAAAAAGAAATCCATTCACGAATTTGAAGTAGCCATAATTCCAGCTATATCACAATTCTTACCGCCAGAACTGACGGGAAAATAACGAAATAGGCAACGCTGGTTCTCGCGCGTCGTGTTCGAGACACTTTCCACTTAATTTGTATTTTTATTTTTTAGCTGTGTTACGTTTCGTTTCGCTGTCCACTGTTAAGCGCGCGTTGCCAGCAAAACTGAATGGATGAATGGCATAATTCTCTAAAATAAATTTGAAAGCCAAAGGCTAGCAATGGCTGGCTGCAGCAATGGCGACGCTTGCCAAAAAAAGAAAAAGAAAAGAAAAAAAAAACCAAATACTAATTTGTTAAAGTTTCGTTTCCCTTTGTTACCGTCAGTTTGTGCTTAAATTGTTTTATTCTTGTTCTTGTTTCGCTTTCCTCGCTTCGTTCTGGCTGTTTTTACGCTGTACTCAATTTTTTGGCATACGCACTCACACACACACTAGCATAGATATACCGTACACTTATATAAGCAGCGCTGCTATCGACGCCGCCGCCGTCAGTGGGGCAGGGTCATTAGACGACACCGTTGTAATTTGTGAAATGAATTTATTTAAAGTGTTCCGCATGCATTGCCAAACATGAATCAGCTGGGCAGGGATTTGGAATGGGGGATGCTGCTACTCCGTAGGGGAGGTCAAAAATGGGATGCGTGGGCGCAGGAATGTATTGTGCGTATTCATATGATTGTGTGCGTGTATGTGTGCACGTGTGTGTGTGTTTGTGTTTGGCCGAGGAGCGCGCCCACTACAAATGCGTGATTATAAAACACTGTCATCATTTGCCCAGCACTTCGCACTCAACACTCGCGCACTCATTCATCAGCGTGAATGTTACTCATATTTCATAATGTTTTTTGTTTTGAAAATTTAACCTTAAGCTGGTCCACTCAATTCACGAATTATTGAATTTTCATTTTCAGCACAACTTTATTGTTGTTGTTGCTCGACAATACCTACATTTGTTGTAGTTGTGCATGTGTTTGCCATTTTATTTTTTTTTCGATGTGTTGTGGCTGCTTTCACACTAAAAATCGAAGCGAAAACCACATGCCACTCTTCTCAGCACAAGCGCGCGTCAATCGTTGGAAAAAAGAACTAATTGTAACTTGTTTAGCTAGTAAAATATACACTTGGTGTTTGTGTGCGTTGTGTCACATTGAAATTAAACTAAATAAAATAATCGTTGGTCTAACAAATTCGCTTTTTTTCTGCAGCTGCAGCCAATATCTTGCGCACACTAGTGGTGGAACAAAGCGCGACTGCCAGTTAATAGCCTCTGACAAACTATCGATGTTTTTCTATACGACTTTCCATACATCGATAGCTTGTCTTTCGATACTCTACTGCAATAATCGTATTGTGCATTTTCACTTTTTCAAATGTGAATATTTTTATGTTATATTAAAGGGCTCTTATTTTACGCTTTATTCTGAAATGGATAGAATTATTTTGCGATCGATCACTACTGATTGTAAACTACCTTAATTTGAAGCACAAAATGTCGAATCTGTTTTTTATTTGTTTTATATTCTTGTCTACAAAATATTATTTTTCATCATTTTTGTTTACATAGCATTTTACATTATGTAGCGATGTCTAAATCATGCTTTAGGGTAAAATAGAAATTAAAAATGTTTTGAATTAAAATCCAAATTAATCTTTTGGCGTGTTAGGAATGCCTAATTATTTGATGCATACATTGTTATATTATTTATGTATATATATGTATATCTTTAATTGTAATGTAATTGTATTTTGATGTGCCCCATATATTGTTCAGCTAGCGGAGGACAATTACACAAGTTCGGAAAGTCTTTCAAAAAATGTTAAAATTATTACAAAAATTTTTGTTTAACGAATAATAACAATATTTAGTTGCATAGTCTTGCAGTTGCAAATCTATCGCATTTCCCGCTACCCGCTTTCCGTTTTACGTTTCAATCGTCAGTATTTTTGCGAGTCGAAGCAATCAAGTCGACTGCACTGATAGCATCCGGAAACATTGAGTGATAGTTGATTACTGGCACGTACGCCGCCGTAATCACACGGCCAGCAAACCACCGTCCGTGCAGAGCATTTACCGCTAGCACCGCTGTCGTTGTACTCGGACATTTGACATAAACCGTGCCCGTTGGCGAGACGGTATCCACGTGTATATGTAGAACCCCGCCGTGCTTGGTGCACTCGTCGAGCACATCGTCACGCACATCCGTATCCCATGTGGGATTTGTCTCGGTGCGCGGATCAAACATGTTGGACAGTATAAAACACTGAGTAGCTATGGATGGCGTCTGTTGTTGCTGCTGCACTGGGGCAGGCTGTGGCGCAGTTGCTAGCAGCGCATTGGCCGCTGCCTGTGGCACGGCCAGTCCGGCGCCCTCGGCTAGCTTAAACATAAGCTGTAAACGTCCCGTGGCACCGAGATCAATGCCGCTGCGATCCATTTCATCAGTGTCTAGCGAACTAGTATTCATGTCCAAACGTTCCGTTACATTGCCCACTTTCATTGGGCGCCCGGCTAGTTCAAAGCCATTCAATTGCTCCAAAGCCTTTTTGGCATCGTCAGCGTTGTGATACTATAAATAAAATATAACTATTATTATTATTGTTACAGTATAGAAAGTATTCAGTTGTACCGTAATAAAGCCGTAGCCTTTAGATCGGCCCGTCTCAGTGTCCATAATCAGCTGAATTACATCAATCTTGCCAAAAGGCTCAAATATGCCACGCAGCATGTCCTCGGTGATGTTAAAGTGCAGCGATCCCACATAAAGTCGCATGGGTCCTGTGTGAGCTTTGGGCTGAAACGGAGGCGGTGCACTCTGTAGTCGATTCTTCTCTGCCTGCGTATGTTGTACCATGATGGGTACGCCCAGCAGCCGCTGTCCGGATAATCCAAGTGCTAATGCCACAGATTCAGGATCCTCAAATTCAATGTACGCAATGCCCTTGAAGCGTTTAGTCTTGTTGCACGTAATTAGGCGCACATCGCGCACCTTTCCCACGCTGGAGAAGAACTCCTCTAGATCACGGGCGCGCACACGCTGTGATAGCTGGATGCAGAAGACGGTGCGCGCATCGCGCTCTTCCGGACTGAGCTCGGTGGGTGATGTACGATCCCCAACACCATTAGGTGGCGATCTGCCACCTCCGCCGCCACCGCCTCCGCCACCACGTCCGCGTCCACCGTAAGGTCGTGGCGAGTAACTGGTTCGACGGCGACTGCTACATTATATAAGAACAAAATTAACATGATAATGAGAATGATTATAATCTCCACCTACTTTGTATCCCTGGACCGTGAATGACTGCGCCGACGTTCGCGTATAGGACTCATGCGCTTTCGTTGCTGATCACGCGAGCGACTGCGACGACGTTTGTCTCGAGATCGACTGCGCTTGCGTTCACCATCACGTTGCATGGTCTTGCTGCCGCCGCGGCGGTCGCGCGAACGTCGGTCACGATCACGATCGCGATCATTGCGGGCACTGCTGCCGCCGCCGCCGCCGCCACCGCCACCGCCGCCTCCGCCACGTCTGTCATCGCTGGGACGTTCGTCGCGTGAGCGGCTGCTGCGTTTGCCATCGCGGTAGCGATGATCTCGCTGCTCACGCTCACGTTCCCTATCTCTATCCTTATCACGATAGCTGCTGCGCTCACTCCCGCGCTCCTTCTCGCGTTCACGGTCCTTGGAGCGTTTGTGACGCGAGCCACTGCGACTACTATTATAGGAAAAGCAAGTTAAATTAGTATTTCACTTTGGGAATTGCCATTCTAAAGTTTACCGTGAGCGATGGCTGCGTTTTTTGTTGCCATTTGAGGAGCGTGTTCCGTTCTCCGCGAAGCGTTCTTCCTCATCGTTGTCATCGTGGCCTGCGCTCTCGCTTCCGCTGCTGCGCCCGCGTCCACGTCCAGCGCTGCCCGCACTGACGTTCTACAGATAGGGTTTTGGTTTTGGTATTTGGTTGGTTGGGTGGAGACATGGGAGGTGGAAGTCGCAAGCAATAATGTACATACATAGAATTGGATATTTTCAATTGTTCGTATTCATGTTTTGTGGGGGACATGGAGACACAAACACACATAACGTTTCGGTTCGTTGAGGATCGCACGTTACGTTGTTGTCGTTTGTTGTTGTTGTTGTTCGTGGTTGATGTATTCATTTTACAATTTGTTTTCAGGTATTATTTTGTATTTTGTTTTTTATTGTAAAATATTTTTTTTTGTATTTTTTCGATATTTTTTTTTTTTTTTTTTTTTTTTTTTTTTGAATAAGAGAAAGCAAATCAAAGTAAATTAGTTAAATTTTTGGTATCTGCAAGTATATAAAATAGAAATGCTTAAGTCAACAATGATCGATTTACAGATCATTGCCAATTTATAGCAATATAGCAGTAGAGTAATAGTAATACATATGCGATTAATAAATATATATAAAACATCGACAGATTGCTTCGAGACGATGATATATATATGTACCTAAGATATATATATATCTGTCTATATATCTATCGACATACAGTGACACACATAGATAAGTAGACCACGCCGAAATGTCTCCACACATATTGAAATCGATTCGATATTTGGGTATTAGCGCTGGCTAGTGGTTGGGATGGTTTGTTGACTGGTTGCTTTGGCTCTTAATTGACTCTAAAGACTCTGGCCACCACATCGCAGGCGCTCTCGTCTATATATGGGACATACATATACATAGATATAAGTTATAAGATATATGGTGTAGTGAAATAAAATGATGTTTGCTTATTACGTTTTGATTTTTCGATTCTTTTAGAATTTGACTTGGTGTGATTTATATATATATATATATATGATTTTGTATATATTTGATATTTGGGCATTTCAGACTTCGACTCGACTCCTGAAAGAGCAGTGAAGTGGACTTGTGAGACTTTCTTTCATTCTTGTCTGTCTGTGAGTGAGAGTAGTAGTAGAGCTGCCTGCTGCCCCAGACAACACAATAGGTAGAGTTTATCTGAAATTTAGTGCACGTTCAGTTTTCATTGATTTTTAGCAAAGTTTAAAAACAAAATCATCAAAAAAATAACAGAAACAGAAATCATACAGAAAACAAATGCCTAGATATGTTTTGGTTTTATTTTCTTTAAATGTTTTTTGTTTTTTTTGTTTCGCAGTTTCTGGTACATTCAAAACTTACCAAATGGACTCCAGCTTTTTGTGTTTAGAATGACCAAAACAATCACTAGCAACAATATTGAGCTTATACGATTTCTGCAAAGACATTTCACCCTTAAGAATTATTCTCGCTTTTTGTTTTAAATATTTTCTTTTTTTGATTTTTTTGTAGTGTGATATTATCTTATTTGCACATTCGTTTTTATAAAGAGAGAAATAGAGACAGAAAAGAGAGAGCAACCACTCAGCTATTAAGTTTGAACAATTTCACGAAAAGTTTAGATATGGTACACATATAAACAACAAATTGTGTATGATTAAGTCCACTTTCAATGTTCTAACATACTAATGACTTCACCTTATATGGTTTCTTATATTATCTGGAATAGGCAAATACCACACTATACAAAAATAATAATACGATTTGACGACCAAAAGCTTATCAACCTATGACTGTAGGCCTACCGAAGCAACAATATTAATTTCTTAATGTTTCTTATCAAATTACACTTTTTATTGATAAGAAAGTTAAAAGTCTTATGTAAAGAACCAGCCTAACAACCGAAACCTCAAAACTGAGGGTAAATATATGATTCGTTGTGATTTTCTATATGAAGTGTAAATTAATACTAAAACAAACAACTCACACACACATACACATACCCACACACACTCGTACACTAATGCACGGGGGTGTTTAATTAGGCGTCAAGTTAAGTCATGTATAAAATATATAAAGGCGATAACAACCGGGCCGACCTGTGCATATCGATTTAGTCGATATTCGATTGCACTTTTAGAATTAGGCTTAAAATCGATTTAAAGAAAGCCACTTCAATGCAATAGTCACACACACACACACACACACACTCATATGCATACATAAGCGCATAAAGGTGTTAAGCAAACTTTAAGTGCCTGTGTGTCTGTCGCTCAGACCACTCAACTACATACGTACATACATATACATGTATGTATGCATGTATATCACATGCGAACCCGAGAACGCTTGTAGGTGTCTATTTGGAAAAGAAGTATACAAATGTTCATAAAGTAACCATTTTCGCAGAGTCATAACATAATTTGTACATACCATTTCTTAATTAATATGTATGTTTAGATCTATTACGAATAACTGCACTTACGTTTTTTTGATACGGCGCCTCTAGCATTGCTTCGACATCAAAGTCTTCGGCCATGTTGAATTTTCTGGGACGGGAATAAACTCCCTAAGCAGTTGTCTAGCACGTTTGAAGAAACCAAAAAGTTTTGTTGGTATGCACACCGCAATTCGAAGATTCACTTACGAACTTGCTTTTCAATTATTTTTGAAGTTAAATGACAATTTCCTCTATATTTTAATATTTTTTCACAGCGTGGCTGTCTATGTTGTGTTACTGCAGAGTTGATAACGAATTCACATCGATAGCCACAACGACATCGTTTGTTTTGGATTTTTATCGAAAATTTCAAAATAAATGGATGGTACCATTTACAAGGAATTAATATTTTAGAAATAATAATACTTAGTTATACAATTGTAACTGTTATTTGTACAAGTTTGAATATCATTTATTAATATTGTTGGCAACCCTCAAATACCTTAAAATGGCAATAATAGCGTTGCCACATCATCATCAGATTAATCGATTTGTTTTTATTTACATATACGCAGCGAAATTTTGGATTTGCAGAATATCTTCGTTGCTCGCATTTACAGCCGTTAAAATTGACGTTAAACGAAAGTAAATCGTATCGAACAGGTGCCAAATTGATTGAATGGCGCTACGCAGTACAAAACCCATTCATAAAAACATACACTGCTGGCAGTGCTAATTGTTGAGTCATCAGCGTCCCAGTCAATAACACATAGCAGAAGAAGAGCTGCAGCAGCCTTGGAGGCAACGGCAACCGCTAGACCGTATACGTAGGTTGCGTGTAAAGAGCGCACCACTATCATACAGCCACAGGTGAGAGGCAGTTGCGTAAATTAAGTAAGTGGCGTAAGCTGCATCTGCGGGTGAAACTCCAACCCATCCACTAAACCATCCCCAATTACGAACGCGCCTACGTTTACACACACACGCGTTACGGGTGGCTAACTAAGGTGTGTCCAAACTAAGCAAAACTCTGTATACTAGTTTCGTTTTTTTTTTTTGTTATACATTTTAGCTGAACTCAACTGCAAATGGAGGACTACAAGTTCCTATTTAAAATTGTGCTTGTGGGCAACGCAGGCGTTGGAAAGACTTGTCTGGTGCGACGCTTTACTCAGGGTCTTTTTCCGCCCGGACAGGGCGCTACAATTGGTGTGGACTTCATGATCAAGACCGTGGAGGTCGAGGGCGAAAAGATAAAGCTTCAGATCTGGGATACAGCCGGACAGGAGCGCTTTCGTTCCATCACACAAAGTTACTATAGATCGGCGCACGCGCTGATACTCGTGTATGATATCAGTTGCCAGCCCACGTTTGACTGTTTGCCCGACTGGCTGAGAGAGATCCAAGAGTATGCCAACTCGAAGGTGCTTAAGATACTGGTGGGCAACAAGACGGATCGCGATGATCGTGAAATTCCCACTCAAATAGGTGAGGAGTTTGCCAAGCAACATGACATGTACTTCCTGGAAACATCCGCCAAAGAGGCGGAAAACGTGGAACGCCTGTTCTATGAAATCGCCGCTGAACTGATAGGCCAAGCGCGCAGCAAGGACGGCACCAGTGCCGCAGCTGCGGCTGCACAGCGTCAATCGGATGGCGGCGGCTCCATTGGACTGGGCAGCTTAAGTGCCAAAGCAGCTCAGAGCAACTGCTGTGGTGGAGCGAACAGCTCTGGCAGCGCCAGCGGCAACGGCAACGCCAACTCTAGTCAAGGCGGCTGAGCAGGGATTATAGCAATAAAAAGTCGACAACTGGCAGCTCTCAGCTGAGAAGCAACTCAATGACTATGGATGCTAAATATTTGTGTTAAACTCCTTTGGATGTGTAGTTTTAGTACTCCTTGATTTTCTCTTAGTATTATTTTTGTTATAGCGTAGATCTTAATCGAAGAAGGTCTGGTTGGTGAGCATCACGAGTTTATGCTTTAAATTCATGTCAACAATGCAATGCACATTTTGTTTTTAGAGTATTCAACTGTGTATTTAAAATATTTTTTATATGTTTATACAAATGCGTATTTATTATAATTTTATTAGCAATAATTTATACAATATGCAATTGAATCGGTAGTTGATAAGACGATTTTATGACATTCCAAAAATTAAACACGTAGTTCAATGTGAAACGAAAGGAATAACTCACTTTGTAATTAAATAAATCCAAATACAGTTTTTAAAGTGCATTCGAAATGGATTTTTATTCAAAGGCTGGGCAGAACTGTAATCAGATCAGTTGCTTTACTCCGACCCGATATCATCCCCCGACAGAAACCACATCCTCGGATATCAAATTGTTTCTTTCATTTATTAGATATTGGTGTTTTAATTGGTACATTTGTCGCTCGATGACTTTTCTCTAGGAGAAAATTTCATGCTTAGTATTAAGCTCTCTCTTTTTGTATAAACAACAATATTTGTTTATGTGTGTATATTCGACATTCAACTCTAAAAATATAAAGGTATATATAGTATATATATATAAATATAGATATGTATGTGCATGTATATTGGCTATATATATATATATGGTAAATATCCTTGTATAATGTCATGGTAGCAAAAAGGCATACGGGTATAGTATAGAATCAAAAGAGTACATAAGAATAATAATGATAATAATATAATAGATTGCAAAGTTGCAGCTGCAGTTGTTGGATTAGTTTCTAGCTAGCATTAGAGTCTGTTAGCGGGCCACACACGAACACATACACAATAAATTATATACATTTATGCATAAATAAAATACATGTAAATGCTAAAAATTAATATAATAATAATAATAATTTCATTTAATACAAAATTTATGAATAATTAAACCATTTTAAAAAGTAAACAACAATTTGGGTCGGCCCTTCACAAAACTTTACATTCCTGACAGCCTGGCACTTTCGTTATCTATATATGTTTCTTATACATTTCAATATATATAATGCATATATATATATTTTTTTTTTTTTGATTTGATTTGATGTATGTGGTATGTGTGTCAGAGCTGGCGTGAGATTCGTTAGATTGTGATCAATATGGTTGCGACCGTAGCCGTAGCCGTCGCCTCTATGCTTCCGCCTTTGATGCTACTGCAGCATCAGGGCATTTAGATTACGCTGCAGTATCGTGTCCTTCACCGAATTGAACACCACGTTGATGTTGCGCGTGTCTATGGCAGTGGTAAAGTGATGGTAGATTCGGCTGGTGCTGGTGCTCCGGCGCACGCTCATGAACATTTGCAGTATAAAGTTCTGGACGTCCAAGAGCGAGTGCGGATTGCCATTGAATTGCGGATAGTACCAGCGTATATCAGTCTCTGGATTTCGTACTTTTTGCTCCAGCAAATCGGTCTTGTTTAAAAACAATATTATTGAAATGCCTTTGAAAGTATTGTTGTTCACAATGGTATCGAAAATATTTTTGGACTCTTCCAGACGATTCGTTTTCCTGCACAATGAGTTAATCGAAATTAAAATCTGAATCTGATCTGTGTTTAGTAAACTCACCTGTCTTCGGCAAGCACCTGATCAAACTCAGAGCTAGACACTAGAAATATAATCGATGTGACAGAGGTATCAAAGCATCTGGTCCACTTTTGACGCTGAGTGCGCTGTCCGCCCACATCGACAAACACAAATGGAATGTTCTGCAACAGAAATGCATTACATTGCAACTACCAAAAAGCATTCAAATCATAGTTACAAGTGCAGCTTACCTGTACTTTGACACAAAACTCGTAAACACCTTTGGTTGCTTTGCGACAGTGCAGTATATCTTTGTGTGTGGGCACATAATCCGGTTTCGCCAGCCGCTCAATTTCGTCTAGAAAATAGCTGACCGAATCGCTCTGCAAGGTGTTGAGGTAACAGAAACAATCTTTGTTGAATATATATATGTGTATGGGTTGATAGAAAATAAACATTGAAACGATGTACGACAGAAATCAAAGTCTATCAAATCTATTACACATTTTACACTAATCTTATAGAGCACAGCCTTTGTATTACCTTCTCTGATATGTAAGGTAAGGTAAAGTAAAACGACGTCTAGAAAAAACTATATATAGTTATAAAAAATGTTGCTAGTTTTAGATATACAACTTGATAAGGGAATGGACAATAAATTATTTGTTAATTTAGCTAAATTTGAATTATAATTAAAAAAAAGAACTACATAATTCATATCATTGTTTGTCCTATAAAAGAAAACATTACGGATTTTAAAGTCAATATTTTGCAAGCTCTGTAGCCCATGAATACTGTGAAAAAGATAATCCAGAAACTATCGTTCCTTGTTCTAACTCTGTATACCGTTCTCAATTTGCTTATAGCCTATGTTTGTTGTCTCTAAATTTCAAGTTGATGCCCATGAACTGATACATATAAGATATAGGATCCTTTGCTCCATGGCTTAAGGATTTCGAGGTCAGCTTACAATTTGGAATTCGCGACGTCGCTCGTAGGCACGCCTTATGCCACGATCCTGCCAAAGGCGTCGTATGAGTGGCGCATATTCTACGAATCTAGCTGCCTCTATTGCATTGCATTCCATTGATTTGGCGTCATTGGCATCCTGTTCCCGTCCATCGCTGCCCCAAGCAATATCCAACTTTTCCCGCGCATCGAGGAGCACTTGCATACCTGCAAAGCCAAACAAGTCGATTATTTAAACACAGATAAACAAATACTTCTCACATACCTCTTATAACATTTTGGTATATCACATGTTGGTATTCGCGCAGCAGCTCCGGATCAAAGTTGACTCCGTGTATGATGCGCATCTGTTTGAGGAAGGTTGATTTGCCTGACTCGCCAGCGCCCAGGAGCAGCAGCTTTACCTACAAAGACGAATTGTGATTAGACTGATAAGTCGGAGTGCGAAATTGAAACCTTGACCGATATAGACACACTCACACACGGACGCATAAGAAAATCAACTGCAGTCAACGGACAAAGCACAAAGAAGTTGTTAATTGAATGCCTTTTGTGTGAATAAGACTTTTTGAAATGATTGCCTAAATGATGCAACAATAAAAACCCAGTGCCAAGCCCAACATCAGCACCAGCAACAACAACAACAACGAAAAGTGAAAATTCGTCTGCCGTTTCGTTTGTTTGCCTGGGCGGCCCATGCGGGCTATACAACCGGATGAATGTTGTGTTTTGTGCGTGTGTATGTGTGTGTGTGCGTAAGAGAGTGTCTATGTGTGCGTGCGTGTGCGTGTGGGTCCAAGCAAATTAATACTAATTACTTAATTAAACGGAATGTGGAAACGCTATACTTCTCTTAAAGTCAATCTTACCTGCCGTCGAAACGTATGCTTCTCCTTCTCCAAAAACCGATCAATCTCTTTGGATTTGTAGCGTTGCTCCAGCTCTTCTGGCGTGCTGCGCAGCCGCACCAGATGGGTGAGGAGATTGCCAAAGCATCTCATGCAAGCGAATCGTGACGTTTGCAGGCGACTCCCTTGCCGTCGCAGCCTTTCCGCCCCGTCCGATATCAGTCCGGCGGGGCCAGCTGTTGTCCCTCTGCCGCTAACTGTCTGCTGATGATGATGATGGTGCTCCTCCATCAGGTGCGTCAGCGTCCCGGTGCGTGTATCGTTGTTGCTGTTATTGTTGCTGCTGCTGCTGCCTGTAATGCCGCCGCCGCCGCCACTATGTGTTAACGTGGTCAACGTAATTCTGGACATGGTTGCGACTGCGACGACAGCCAACGCCTGACGTGCGCACTTTCTACACAGGCACACACACACACAGAGCACTCAGCTCACACACAACCACACGCACACACACACACAGTCACGCACACTGACGCGCGCGCTGTACGTTCAGTTGTTGATATTATTGTTGCTGTTGTTGTTATGGATGATGATTGTCTCCCGTTTTGTATGATGATACTGTTATTGTTCTTGTTGCACACTCGCTAAAATTAGCCTCGTCGAGGGGTTTATTGTTTTGGTCGTTGTTTGGACGTCGTAGTTGTAGCCAAATCATATCTTGACCACAAAAGCATCGCCGCGCTCTTCCTCTGTGTATTTCGCTCCGCGGGCATTGCACACACACACTTGTACACTTTGCAGCCACTACAACATATGTTAATCGCGTTGATGACAAATTAATTAACTTCTTTATTACGCGTCGCCTTCTTTTTCTCGTATTGGCAAATTTTGTAAATAAATTCGCATTTTCACTCCCAAAAGACTGAATAGGGTTGTATTCACGATGTCACATACTCGATACTTGTCGATTTATCGATAGCTATAGGGATAGTTTCTATGCGATATTAGTAGCTACAAGCAACTCTGTTATTGTATTTAACAGCTGTTCATGAAGCTAACACAATCATAACAAACACACATACAGTTACAGTGTCTGCTGCTGACTATTTTGCTTAGTCGCTGTGAAATTGTGGTTTTGTCGATTTAAATATATTGCTGCAAATATAGTTTATTAAATATGATTATTAATACAGGCAAAGCATCTTTGCTGTATGCCGCGCGTCTACCTGGCGGCATGCAGTATATGAAGAAGTTTACAGGTAAGAACTCAAAAACTCAGTGCGTAGAGGTCAATGAGTTTAAATTGATTAAAATCCATTTGCGAGACTCTTGATGGGTCTGCAGATAGTAGTAGCCTATGTAGATTTAATTCAATTTACGCGCAATAAGCAATTCTTTCACATCTATATATGTACGTATTCGCTTTGCGAAAGCGAATTCCAGTTGGATTTTGTACCCTGGGTGTCTGCCAACTGCCAAACTGCGCAATTTAATTTCGCATATATTGTTATTTTAATATATGTATTAATAACAAGACACGTTATTTTTCTATGCAGCATTTCAACCGTTCCACACAAGCGCCAAGGTGCTCAACTATGCTGAGCCGGCCCCCGCTCTGCCGCTGCCCCATAACGTGGACGCTGCCGAAACGACACGGTTCTCCCCGCAGCGTTCCAGGGATATGTCCGACAATATCATGGTCATGTCTCACGCCCCCATCTCGACAATCGATATCACCACTGACAACAGCATGACCATATCACAGGGCGGCTCATCTGTGCAGGATCCGCATGTGCAGTCCTACGATTGCTTTGGCGCCGTCAGCCTCAATGCGGTGATGCAGAGCAATGTGCCGACACCGTTCGGTGGCATGCACAAGTTCTCGCATCTCAATATGCCGGGTGGGCAATGGTCACAGGAGTACAAGTTCACTTCGCAGAACATGCACAGCTCGCATTATCGATCGCTGCGCGACAGCGCTCGCGCCGATTGGGTGACCTACGATCAGAATGCCACGGTCGCGGGCCACAGCCAAGGTGAGAGGACAGGCAGCTGTTGACTCATACGTGACACTTGTTGCACGTTACCAATAAACCTGTTGCATGTCGCGCGCATGCGCTCTAGCTAACACGCATACGCATCCCATATCATATGCATTGCTCGAATTCCGTAGGCTTCCGGCGTTGCTACAGCACACAAGCAAAGCCAGCAGTAGCACCAGCAGACCCTGAGCGAACAGACCCTACGCCTGAGCCGGAGAAGCTGAGCAAGAAGGACCAATTGAAGAAAGTCTTCAAGGAGTACGGCGCAACCATTGTAGTATTCCACGTGGGCATTTCCTTGCTCTCCCTAGGTGGCTTCTACGTGCTCGTCTCCAGGTAGGATAAACTAACTGAATGCGCTCATCCCCACGTAACCGCATCCATAGCAACAATATCTAAAGCTTGCTCCACGGTCAACTCGACTAACTCGTCTAATGCCTGAACTCCTCTTTATTTTGCAGCGGAATAAATATGATGCCAGTGATGGAGTTCCTTGGAATCGAGTCATCTGCATTTGCGGAAAAGTTAGCCGTAGGCAGCACCTTTGTCACAGCCTATGCCGTTCACAAAGTCTTTGCACCACTGCGGATTAGCATCACGCTGGGCTCGGCGCCATTCATAGTGCGTGTTCTGCGCTCCAAGGGATTCTTGAAATCTAAAATCAAAAGCACTTAGTGCCATATACGAAAGCATATCTATATATTTTATACAAGTTTTGAAACATTACGATTTTTATAGTCTAGCTTTGCATGTCAATACATAATGTATTTATGATGATATAATCAAATAAATATTGTTCCACCAGATGTAAATTTTGTATTTCATGAAGAACTATATTATAGGGATGCTTCTACCAGACAAACCCTACACAATTAAAAAACATTTCCTTTTTTTTTTTCATTTTTATATTTCAGTTGGTTTTACTGCTTTTTTTAAGTGTTTTTTTCTTTAGCATATTTATAGAAAAAATATTTTCACATCTTAAGCTTTCACTGCTCTAGACATTTTCATTTGTTATTGGCTTAAGCTATAAATTGATTTTAAGTAAACAATAATTGTAATAATTATACAATTTAATAATTAAGACTTAACAGTTAGACAAAAAAGCTAATGGAAGAAACAAATTAACAATTTCCAAAATTTCCAATGCCCTTTGACGTCCTCCCACAACTTAGACAGTCCATCCATCTACGTCTTCCTAACTGATATACATCTATTTCCCCCCCAATCTGACACAACTCCTTCGGGTTTCGGTCGTTCTCTCTTTGTACGCATTTAAAGCCTAACAACTAATTGTAATTGTACGTGGTGTGAGAGCCGGCTGGCTTAGTAGCCATCGATAGCCTCCTCGTCGAGTTGGGCCTCCAGCTTCTCCTCCTCTTTGGCTTTGCGACGCTGTATCCACGGCATGAAGGCCCACAGCGCAGAGCCGGCAAGCAGTGTCAATCCCAGCGTATGGAAGAGCGGATTATAGGTCTTGACCGCCTCGGTCCACCAATTGCACAGCGGCGGTCCTATCAGCTGCAGAATACCATTGACGAATAGACTGATGCCGTAGGACGAGGTCAAGCGTTCCGTGCCCAGCATATCGGCCATAATGACGGCAGTAATACCCACATAAATGCCCGAGGCAAGTCCAAAGATGGCGCACCAGAAGCAAACGGCGCTGTAGCTGTAAGCCAGCGGTAGCAAAGCTAGCGAAACGCCCGAAATGGACAAGCCGCCAACGAAATACCACGTCTTGGGTATGAAGCCCATGTCGGAGAGCGCAGAGCCGCCAATGCGACCAATCAGATCCGTTGCCGAGACCACCGAGAGCAAGTAGGCGGACAGGGATTTGTCGAAGTTTCTGGCCATGCCAAAGGCGGGCAGCAGAATGATGAAATTCGTGTAGCTGATGGCATTAGTTGAGTTCGAGATGAGTATGACCAAGTACATGGGATCTTTCAGCAGGCTTAGATCGAAGAATTTGCTGCGCTGGTTCTGCTGCGCCTTGCCCTGACCTGTCTCATCCGCACCGCCGGCATCCTGGGGCGCCGATTCCGCCGCGCCGCTGCCAGCCGAACGCAATGATAAATGCGACGAGAACTCTTTGGGTTGAAAGGACAAGGTGCTGCCATGATATGGAGTGCTAATGTACAAGAAACTGCTGGTCGAAGGCGAGCGCTTGGACAGCCGATTCCTGGAGCTGTTCCGCATGGCCAGCTTGTTGGAACTGGAGCGACCCTCCGGCACGGCATACAGCGATGTTTGTGAGTTCAATTGACCGGGCGTAAATGTCTGGTTGCGTTGTGGCAGTCGTACAGGTGTGCTGATCTTTCTGGCACGTGGCTGGAATTCGTCCCCAGGCTTGGCATAGCTCTGAACCACAGCAGCCGAGGCGCTGCGCACGAACTGCTGCTTGTCGTCGTCATCGTCCGGCAGATAGAGCGGCGACGGTGGCGAGTTATAAGGCAGCAGCTGCTTCTCTGCCGCCGGCTCCTGACTGGCCGCCGTTTCGTCCACATTCTCGAATTTCATTACAATGCCCACGTCCTCCTCTTCAGGTATATCGTCCAGCGCCTGTCGAGCGCGTGGCACGCGAATCATATGCTGCTCCACAGGCTCATAGAACAAGGCGCCCACCAAAACGTTCAACGTGATGCCACCCATAATTAGGCAGGAGCCACGATAGCCATAAGTCTCCAGTAGCCAGCGAAGGACGGGCGGCAGTATGATCGAGCCAATAGCACTGCCAGAGATGCAGAGACCGTTGGCCAAGCCGCGCAGCTTCACGAAGTACGACGTTACAATATACACGGTGGGCGGAAAGGAAAGACCAGCACCAATGCCCACCAAGACGCCATAGCTGAAAAGAGAGAGAATCAGTTTTGAAGTGAATGAAAGAGCTGAGTGGAGTCGGGTGATCAGTTTTTAAGCCTAATTAAGCCCCTTTAACATTCCGTAAGCCCCCTAATTTATCAGTTGATCTTTATAAATTAATTGACAGCAAATTAGCTTGAGCGGAACTCCCCCTCAGACAAAACGTGTTTTGTTTAAACCGGCTTTAACCTATGCAGATATACATATATATATAAATATATTGATTTGCTTCGAATCGAATTTCAACTGCACTTTAATTCTAATTCAGAAGTTGTATTAACTTACCTAATGTACAAGTAGCCAACGGACGATGCCCAGTAGGATAGTATCATGCCCAGCGATGCGGAAACGGCACCAATCAGAGTTACCGTGCGATAGGAATACTTAACTGAGAGAATACTCGAGACAGGTCCTGTGAAAGTAATAAAAGACATTTAATTCAATTCGGATAAGTGAACTCTTCACTTGGCACTCACCCAATGAACTGTAAAGGAAGTAGCATAACGCCGGAATCCAGGAGGCCTGCGTTTGTGTCGTTTTGAAGGCCTCCAAGAACTCAATGAATAATACACCGAAGCTCTTGATGGTGCCCGGGATGAGTATGTTCGTCAGACACGCCCCAAAGAGGACTAGCCAACCCCAGCCGCCATCAGGTGGCACGAGGTCATATTCTCCGCTGTCATCTTTCTTTTTCAGCAGATTGGCTGCTGGGTGAAAACACATGGAAGGAAATAAAATTACAAGAACTGGGTTAAAACTTTGATCAAAGGGTCAGTGGAGACGCAGTACGACTTCACGCGAGGTATAAGTCAATGAGAATTCCAAGTCGCTCCCCCCGTACCGTCGAACACAGTCTTACGTCTGATATTTTTAACCATACAATACAAAACAAAATCGGGGTTTGGTGAAGATATTCAGCAAAGAGGAAATATGTAGCAAAGGAGTAAAAGCCAACAATGATCCAACGGAGAAAAGCATGTTCAAATCATTAATCAGGTGTTCAAGAAAAATTACCTATAGTAAATTTGATCTGATATTCAGTTGAGACTCCGTTACTCCCATACAGAGAAAACATTTAAAGCAACACTTCCTAAGTATTCTAAGCCATATAACATACATTCGATACTTAGATATCAACCCGAGCGAGTTGTCGTCAAAATTAAGTAAATACAGACAGAAACTATAGCTCAGAACAGAACTATGATATCTTTGCGGCTATACGGCTATACATTACGAATAAACATATGTATAAGGTTGACAGAAACAAAAGATTTCTCTTTACATTTGAGGGAATCATATTTATGATTTATATAATGTGGAACTCTACGTCTGTATGCCCATGAAAACGTAATAGATAGTCATATGCTCCGATCCATTGTATCGATCCCAATATTTAGTTTAGAAGAAAAGAGCTCTGGTCAAAATAAACAGCTAGAACATATCTAATCGCATTCATATAATCCACGTATTTATGGATTATTTTCAAAAACATTTGTTTTCTAGTTTCATGGAAAACTTTTCATACTCTCCTAATATCATGTTTATTTACTTTAGTATTCGTAGTGAAAAATCTTATCAATTGTTGAATCGCTGCGAGTTCCAGGGTAGTCAATATCAAAGATTCTTTAGATATTATCATTCAGATACGGCAAACCTTGAGTGTCATACATAATGCCCATACGTTTGTATTTCAAGTGTCCGGCTCGTTCAGTATTTATATTTAGGAACGAAATAAGCTCTATCTTATCTGTACCGAAAAACTTTCACACTTTGCCCGGAACTCGAGCCCGGGGTCTGAGCGTGCTCACAGCTAGTTCCATTAGGCGTCTGGTTGGGAATGCCAATGCGTATCGCTGATAGCGCCACATTTATATGACCGGCAAAAAAAAAAGAAGAGAAAACCCGGCAAAACGTGCCAGAACTAACAAAGCACGACATGTTGGGTATACGTCAACGATTCGCAATGATACGATAGGGATTCGTGGCCTGGTGTTATTTGCCAAGCGATTTGGGTTGTCAGCGTCCGGCAAATCATGATACGGACAATCTATACGGAGCGGAGCCACAGGCTGAGTCAATCGTGGGCGCTGGTCGGTCGGTCGGTTAGCAATCTATTGAGTTGGGTTCGTTGGCTAGTTATAAACAGACATTGGCCGTAGACCTACGCTATTGATTAGGCTACAGCTCTGTTAAGTTCTCTGCTAATTAGTTAGATTGAGGCGTGACTGTACCAGTTGCATTCGATGCAAACTATACGGACTTCAACTTCAACAATGACTCACTGATTCGAATTAATCATTGTACAGAAACACAATAAACAAGAGCAACTATCTCTCATTGTTGTATATATAATCTGAAAGGGTTTGCAAGTATTAAAATGATCGATTGAGGTTATGTGTCAATCAATCAACAATTCAATCAAATCGATTACACTCGCATATATCTTTTAAATGGTTCAATAATTGTTTGTTGTATGTTGATGGATAGATTACTGACCTGTTTTATCACTACTTTCTTTAGTTGTTCCATTTATTTTATGCTCTTTGTTGTTTGCTTTAATTGCATTTTGTGTACTTAAAACTTTTTCCTTATGCATGGTCTGTAAGAAGAAAGAGAAAGAGAGAGAAAGAAAATAGTGTGTTGTTTTGTGGTTTGAGGATATAACAAATTTTAGGTTTTCTTTTTGTTTAAATGTTGAAAATTATTAAAATTACTAGAATTCATTGGGTTTAAACTGATTGGCACCAAGAGACACAGAGGCAGAGAGGGAGATTCAAGGACGGAGGGAGGTAGAGCGAGAGAGGGAGAAAGTTAGGGATGACATTTAAAGAACAAGAAAACTGATTAAAACATGAAACATCCGGCAGACAAATTTACACATCTACACATCAATTAGGGATGGGCGCGTGACTTTCCATTTGCATACATATATTCGCAGTCCAACACGAGAAATAAATAACACGATCGATATATATTCTGAATGCATATGTAAATGAATTTGGGGTATCAAAAAATACAATAATCAAGAATTTGTGAATAAGTTGTAAAATAACTTATTTACATAAATATACACATACATTTAAAATTTTTTAAATTAAAGCAAAATCGAACAAAATTTTTGTATTTCAGTGTGTATATTTATAATTTAAGTATTTTTACCCCACAATCAAATATTTATTATCATCTTCATCAAATTTGTTATATTTAATTATTATTATTATTTTCGTGTCTACAGTCATGCACGAACACAGAAGATACTATTTTGGGTTCGTGTCACGAAACACGCGCCCAACTTTTATATAAATATTCCAATGTTTTTTATTTGAGAACAAGTCCGTTAGCTATGTATACTGAACGTGTTGCGAATAGCATATAATCTCAGCTGAAGTAATTGCACGCTAAATGACTTAACATGTTTCGTCATAAGTGTGTCTCGATCGCAGACAACGTCGCGAATTCGATGCCGATGTATACAAAAGCTACAGTTGCTGATAACTGAGCAAGGGGAACACAATTCTGCTAATATGTATTAGGGCTGCGCCTTTTCGTTCAGAATCAGTTCAATTGAACAGTCTACTTTAATGCACTACTCAGAATTGTCAGCGATCAATCACAAGTGAACGATAACTGAACTAGTGAACGAACCAGAGTTAGCAACTCTAATTTTATATGTAGTTAGCAGACATCCACTTCAGGTGGCCTGATCCCAAACAGCCCTCGCCACATCGCGGCGATGATTCATGCAGTTTTGCTACAACGAGGATCATGCGAGAGCCACATAACATCATTTTCCCAATCTTTATATATATATTGATATATATGTATGTATATATATACATACCTACATATTTGTGTAAATATTTTGATTTTTTTTGTTTTTCTTTTATTTTTTGCGTCGTTGCTTGTCGCTAATGATGAAATTTTTTCAGCTGTAGGGGCTTGATGACGTCATAGTTGGTGTTGGCGATAGAAATACGCTTTCTCAGAACGATAAACAAAACAAACAAAGCAAATGGATCTATGGATCTTTTTTATGCGTTCCACAAATCGAGAGAGATTATTGATGGGGGCAGCAGGAAAAAATTACAAATATTGCAACTAATATCTATTATAGTTCATATTGTTGACATGTGATGGTCAAATGAGTTTCAATTGCTTTCAACTTGTCATAGTTTAAGAATTTAGATAATAGATATCTGTTTATGATTAAATTGTTGCATATGTGTCTGTGTGTGTGTGTGGATGTATGCGAGCATTTTAGATATAATGGAAATTTTGTTTTGAATTGAGAACAACGCAATCAACAACTCGTTCCGTTGCCCCCAAAAGCTTGAAGGTCGTTTCCTGGGCAGTTATGAAGAAAGAAATCGACTCGAAAACAAATGTTACACATTTAAATTCAATTGGCGCCTGAACTGAATTGAAACGTATTGACAACAATTACGTACATTATATGTACGTATGTATGTATGTACGAATGTATGTGTGCTTGAATGTATTCACTCTATTGAAACGAATACGAGGTCCAAGTTAGCTCGATTGGACAGCTTCATGCCCAATAGTCACAGCGCTGATCACTTTAAACTGCGCTCAATTCGCATCTATTGTCTAAACAATTCAGATTCCTGTTCTATATATGTACCTAAGTAAAAAGAAATTAAAATAAGAGACAACAATTTACATTCGAACTAGCGACAATTGCATTGAGTAGCAGTAAATTAACATAAGTCAGCACTGTTCAAATTAGGTTTACTTAAGTGTTGTCCAACACTAATAACACTTGAGCCTAGCTTCAAACTCCGACTGGAGTTAGAGCAGCTATCGGCAATCGATAAGCCAATATTTCTCTTATTCTTTACTCACGTTTTTAAAAGTTTCACTCAAATATTTTGTATTTTTGTGCATGTGTGCGAAAATTGTTTGCACATTTCATTAGGCAGCCATAAATCACACAGTAATAATTTAAACTTGTGTGAAATACAACAGCTGCGTTGTTCGGCTCAAGTTACATGACGAGGCCGTGTATTTAATTTATTTGTTAATAATCGCTCGACAATTCGAGCCTTTCACATCAATAATCGAAAATTGACCTTGATCGAAAAGGCAGGGACAGCGACGAGCCTATTCTATTTATGTTTACAACAGTTACTTGTTGCCAACTGCTGATAACTGTAAACTTTATTGTAAATATAGAAATACAGATATAAATTGCTAATATATGTACATATATTGTATGACTTGTCCGAGTCTTTTCCATAATTGCCAATGTAGATAAGCTCAACAGCTGTCTAACCCGCCAAAGCATCTGTATTTTGAGATAATCACGTTTTCAGACAATCTCTGTGA
Organism: Drosophila peninsularis; assembly: GCA_035047485.1. Classification (NCBI taxonomy): domain Eukaryota; kingdom Metazoa; phylum Arthropoda; class Insecta; order Diptera; family Drosophilidae; genus Drosophila; species Drosophila peninsularis. Next base: position 4,672,570 of record JAWNPN010000057.1, on the reverse strand, counting down.
TAGACAAACATACATGCATATGTATGTATGTATGTATGTACAGAAAAACACTTTGTCTTCCCGTTTCTGGGTTGCCCAAAGAATTCCAAGAATGTTTACGAAATGCTGGCTTACAATGGCTCATGTGGGTTTATCGCTGTTGAGACAGGTCATTAATGATAGCGAAGCGTCTAGCAGCAGCAGTTCACGCTAAATGCAGGTAGCGCAGACAAAGACGCAGACATGGGGACGACAATGAGTCGGCACTGTCTTTTGTCTGCTTAATATCAAAAGAAAAAGACAAGTGTGTGGGCGAGAAAAGGAAATGCGCACTGCAGCATGATGTAGATATTATCGATAACAGCGCAGTCAATTAACAATTAACAGCAATGCATGTCAAACAGAATTCTGTTTACATACAGCTGTTGTCCAGAGCAATGGCCCCTGGCCAGTGGCCCGCATGCAGAACAATAAACAAAGCAAACGCCAGAATAGAGAAGTCAGTGCGCTGAGTGATTGATCATCCCTTTTGCTCCCTTCCTCTCTCACACACACTCTCTCTCTCTCTCTCATTGTTAGTCAAGCCTACAGCGCAAGAATAACTATAGTGATCGCAAGTAGAAGAGCAAATTGTGATCGATTCGCTATCGATAGCTTAGTCTTTAGATAACTTATCTCTGCATGTTTGTACAGATTACTTGAATTTTTAAAATCAATTTTTATATTTTTAATCTGATCAGCAGCAGTAATGTGCGCCTAACGGATTCCAGATGTTTGCTTAAGCAATGCTCAGCCTGACCGCACCCCAAATAAATATTAGCAAGTCAATAAATACTATAGTATGCCCTAGATGTTAATGACTTTTCTTCGTGTAAATGCGTCATAATTTTATTGTTTGTTATCAAATAACTGAGATATCGTCAGGGCGGGAATAATATATGTACACACACGTCGGCAAGCTAAATAGGTTTAAAGCAATCCCAAAACTAACAGTGCGATGTCTCAGCTTACATGTCCTCTTCTTCTATTTGACGACAACGACAACAGCGAATTGGGTTTGAGGGCATAGGATCATGGCAACACTGACCCAATTTACTTACTACGCACTTTAAGGCGCTCGAAATAAGAGCAAACAAGTATTTGTATTGAGATACGAACAGACATACACTTATATATGTGTGTATGGATGTGTTAGGCAGGCAACCAAACAATAACAGCTCAACCAAAAGCAACAGCAAAGCGGCCCCCACTAACACACTGACTTTTTATGCTGCCTCTGCCTGCGATGACGCGTCGACGCCAACGTCAACGCGAACGAGCACTACTGTTGCGCGCGTGTCGGGGCCTGCGTGCTTGAGACATGCAGTAACAGAGAGCAGTAAGAGCAGCGGCAGAGAAAAAACGTTACGTGGGGTGGCTGGCTGGCTGCTTGGCATTGGGAATAACAACAACTAGAGTATGGCTATCACTGATTTACTTTCCATCATTAACGGGAGTATCGTGATCGGAATCGTTCGTTCGTCGGTGTTATCACGTCACTTGACGCCCACAAATTAAAATCATCGGTCAAAACTAGTGCAAACCAAATGCAAATACAACAACAGCAACAACAACGACAGCAATATGGAGAATAACAGTGTAAATCTGAAAACAACACAAAAGCTTTTGTCACACTCTTATGAATTTGCTTTTTGTTCTTTCTCTTCTTCTTCTGCGTCGTCTTGCTCACATTGTTGTTGTAGTTCATCGCCCTTGAATCGCTGGCTGCTGTTGCCAAAAGGGGCCGGGGCCTGTATAAGGGGTTGGGGCTCAGGCAAGGTAATGTCAGCGCACATTATTCTGTTTGTTTCTGTTATTGTTGCCGTTGTTGTTGTTGTTGTGCATGCGTCAGCTGTTATTTTTTGTGCATTTCAATCACTGATTACACTTACACTTACCTTAAATTTAATTGTTTAGCTATTTTAAATTCGTCCTGAGCAGGCGGGCCACACACACACACAATCACACTGATGCACACACGCGTACACACTCTCACACACATACACACACACTCACACAGACGCACGTTTTTTGCACGTTTTATAATGAATGAGTTTTTTGTGTTTTCATTGGTTTTTGGCTATTACATGACATCGGGTCAGCGTTTGTTGCGATTATTCAAATTAATTAATGAATGTAAATTAACTACACTATATACACAATTATAGACGTATTTTGTTTGAAATATATACAAAAACAAAACGCGAAAAACGAAAGGTTCCCGTCGTCGTCTTTCACGCGCACTCCACCCACACGACGTGCCACACTCTCGGACGTGGAAAAACAAATGAACGCTGGTCCACTCGCGTTTCTTACCAGAGCGCAGTTCCGCTGCTGAACGAACTAGTTACCATGAACCATGCTAAACAACAACACATTTTGAGCAAGAAACAGGCTGGCCGTAAAATTAATGAACACCTATACAAACAGAAAGCTATAAGTAAATATTCATATATGTGTATGGAAATAAATTATTTGAATAGAGTTTAACAATGAACATTTCAACATTGAATATAAATTTAAGATTCAATGTAGTATTTTTATTAAATCCAAGTTTTTCCTAGTATCTAATTATGTATGGATTACTTACATTAAAATATATATATGTATGAATTTATTAATTTTTAAATGTTTAGTTTTGTAAATAAAAAATTGGAAAATTTTTTAACAGTTTTTCAAATACACTTGAGGCTCAGCAACTTGCGAAATGGTTACCAATCAGAAAAATAGGAGATTATAAGCAAATTGTAAATTAATAAATAAATTTAAAACTTATTAAAAATATAAGAATAAATATTTAAACACATCTAAACAAAAATTAGTTATTTATAGCTGGGCAGATAATGTTAATGTGTGGGCGACCCAATGTTAAATCAATGTAAAGTTGCTGCTGTACTCAAAATGGCCCATTAGCTAGGTAGTTTATTCAAATGAACTGGTTGAGAAACACAATAATCGAAAACTATCGGTTTTTTGGCGCCAACTTGTTGTGGCTTGGCTTGTTTAAATCTCATATTTGACCGAACATTTATTAATAGTAAAATGACGCCGTTAAACAATATCAATTACAATTATTGTTGAATCGCAAGAAAATGTCAGTATTCGTATGTATATCCGCGTGTTTCGCTTTTTGTTACTGTTACTTGAATGTGCAATTAGTAAGTACATATGTATTAGTATCACTTTTGATTTTCAACTCAATTCACGGGGATGGGGATTAGCCCATGGTTGTCAAGTGTTTGTTAGTGCCAACAGCGCCAGCGGGCGCATCGTTGGCGACACAAGTGGGTATGGCGCTTGACCATTTGCCGTTCTTCATGCACTTGAGGACCTTGGAGCCGCGCAGCTCAAGGCCCGCATCACAGGTGAAGGTGATGCTCTCGCCGATGGCATAGTAGAACTTAACGGAGGACATGCGACCGCTGATGGCGGTGCCCGGATACGAACAGGCCTGCACACATTTGGGCAAACCGCCCGACCAGCGTCCGTTATCCTGACAGGCAATTATTGGCTGACCTTGCATCATATATTCCGGGTTGCAATTGAATTGGACCACATCGCCGGCACGATATGGTGCCGAGCCCTGGGCGTAACCGTTTTGCGGCGCGCCCGGATTATCGCATTGCACTTCGACACAGGTTGGAAACGGTGTCGCCCATTCGCCAGTAGGCAAACAGATGGCCTCCGTGGGGCCGCGCAATCCGTAACCCGTGGAGCAGGAGAATGCCGCTCGCCCGCCCACCTCACGCGACAAGACAGCGACGCGCGGTGAGCTAACATTGTTCGGCATTAGCGGTATATCGCCGCACTCCACGCTCTCGCAAACCGGCAACAGCGCGCTCCAATTGCCACTGGGCAAGCAAAACAGCTCCGATGCGCCAATCAACGAGTTGCCATTCGAACAGGACAACAGCACGCGTGTGCTCAGTTTCGTATCGTTCGTGTTTACGATCAGGCCACGCCTAATCGGTATCTCCGGGCAATTGATGGACTTGACCACCACCTCGACGGCATGCTCGTGCCTTGCCGGTGTCATGCAGGAGTAAATGCCCGTATCGTCTGCCATAGCATCGAATATGCTCAGACGATACTCCAGCGTCGAGTCCCGACCCTCATCTGCCTCTGTTACCCAGCCCTCGGTGTAGTTCCTGAAATTTTAGATGGTTAGCCTGAACCCAGCTATAGAAAGGCTTTCGCTACCCACTTGTGGACATGGCTCACATTCCATTTTGGATTGCCGAAGCGGCGCATCCAGAGGCATTCCATGTGCAGCGTAGTGCCCGGATATACAATCAACTTGCCATCGTTGCTCTGGGCAATGGGTCCGTTCTGATGCCGGAACAGTATGGTGGGCGCCTTTTCCACTGCAGGAGAACGTCTTTTATAGCTAATATAGAAATCAATTGACATGTGCTACCCACTCGCATAGTCATTCTCCTGATTGAGGCCCGAGCAGACGGGCTTCGTGTTTGTCCACTCAGAGTGTATGCAGGTGCGCTCATGACTGCCTGTCATTGAGAACTTGCCAATGTCCACGCACCTAACGCAAGGGATGCAAGAGGAGAGTTAGTCAAATATATGAAGGCTGATCCCACGTACCTGGATATAATTGTAGCGCCTGGTGGAAACTCGACAATGTCTTCTCTGATCTCCAAGTCGTTGTAGAAGCTAACCACATTCGCCTCATTGTTGCGGAACAAGCACGTCCCGTTCTCTGTGTTAAACGACTCTCCGCTTAGATTGAGGCTGAATCGGAGTTTGTTCGGACTTACCGCAGTTGTAGGAGCGGCCTATCCACTGTCCATTGTCGCAGATGATGCGCCAGGTTTGACGATCGCCAGCTGCATTGGGAATGCAGTTGAAGAAGATCTCCGTGCCGCTTTCATAGGCGCCTTCTATTTCCGCATGGTCAGCGTTTCTGTAGGGAGCAACGCGGGCATTGTGGGTAGGCGTGGATCACTCAGTAGTGGCAGGGTTTACTCACTTGTAGACCAAGGCGCCGTCTGTCAAACTCGGATGTCCGCACATCTTTAAGTCCTCCCCGTGCTCGTCCGTATTGTTGTCATGATGATCATTGTCCAGTTCGTTGTGCTCGATTTTGCTGTGGGCTGTGGGCGTGGGCGTGACATGTTCCAGCTCCTCGCGCGACTTGCGCAAGCCAGACTCACAGGGTATGCTGGGAGGGGTTAGGACACCTTTGTGACAAGACATCTCAATGGGGTTGGCATTCGTGGAAAGCTCACAGCGCACGCTGACCGTGCTGCCGTGGCCAATGGTCAGGCCAGCGCGATAACCGCCCTACAGGAAAACCCTTTAGCTATTAAAGATACCTGGGCTAACCAGTATTAGACTTGCCTCGTAGATAACTCCGGGTATGTTTGGCAGGGTGCAGGGCAAGGAGGTGCATTCGGAGAAGGCGTTGACAGACCAGGAGCCATGAGCGCAGCGGAGCTGAGCAGAGCCCTGAAGGTACATACAGAGAATGATTAATTTTGAAGGTCCAGTAGTCTAGGCTAGGCTCACCTGTATATTGAACCCATCCTCACACTCCAAGGTTATAAATTCATTGGACTGAATCTCCTCGTAGGTGGAGAGTGGCGTTAGGGAGGGCTTGTCGCTTAGCTGTTTGGTGTGTGGCTCCACCTTGTAGTACTGCCCGTGCTCCACAGCTGGCACCAGGCACGGAGCGGACATGCACTTGGGCACATCAGGCTTCCAGATGCCGCGTATGCAGCGCGCGGTCGCATTCTCGCCTTTGATATTGAGCTTGAAGCCCGCATTGCACTCGAGCTGCAGCATTATGCCCACGGAGTTTCTGCCTGGCGCTTTGCCCGGACGCACAGTCGTTATGTTGGCAAACGAGTCCCAGTCGAGATCCTCGCATGGACCTCGCAGTCTCTTACCACCGGCTGCCTTGTTGGCCTCACCCCCATCACTCGTATCCAGATCGGTTTCGGGCGGAGGCGTGCCTGTGACGCCGCTGCTGGTGCTGCGCTTGCGTCGTCGCCGCACAATTTGGGATTTGAGCTGTTCGATCAAAGTTCTCGTGGTGTTTCCATGCAATTTGCGTTCAACGTGGGCGAGTGAGTGCGGGCCTGGCGCCTCATTGGAGTTGCGCGAGGGGGTGTAGCGCGAGCTCTGATTGATGTTGGGCAGAGGCACGACTCGTCCACGATGGTCAGCCACATCCTCATCGACCTCGTTGCGCCACTTCTGTGAGGCCTTGCGCATCATGTCCAACTCCGGGTTATTGTACTGGTTGTACCAGCGTCCGTTCTGGGGCTGCGTCTGCTGGTACAGTCGATTGTGGCCCAAGATTTTGCGCACATAGCGCTGATAGCGTTCCTTGATCTTCTGGTAGTACTTGGAGTAGGCCAAATCAATGTCTGAGGGACGGTCATTGTTAGCACTGCGCTTAACGCGTGCACCTGTCGTCAATCCAGCTGCGGGAAGTGAATCCATCAAAACTTAGCTCAGGCATAGGACCTAACTCACCTTGGAAATCCTGGTGCTCCATCAGTTGCCGTTGCAGTTGACGCTGGCGCCGCAGCAAGTAAATGGAGCGCAGCTGACGCAGTTGCAGTGATCGTCGTCGACGTCGGTTCCAGCGCAGGCGTGGATGCTGGCTAAGCAGGCATTGCGGCAAATCCAAGGGACGCCATTTGCCGCCCACGCAAGTAGCGCCGGGTGGACCCACCTGGAGGATAACCAATGAAGAAACTCCTGGTGGAACAGAGATGAGTCAATGTCTTACCTCCAGCACGTAGCCCTTGTCGCAGTCGTACATGATTTGCTTATTGTTGACGATCTTCTTGACGTACGGACGGTAGTCGTAGAGGCCCATGTTGCCCACGAGCAGCACCTTGCCGTGGGGTATGTAGCCCGGAAATGAGCAAAAGACCTCGTCACACTTGGGCGTCTCGCCCGTCCAGTTGCCGAAGGAACAGGTGAGCACATAGTCGTGTGGATCCGTGATATCCTTGCCCTCGGGACTGACTAGCTTGAAGCCGTCCTTGCACTTGAATCTCGCTTTCATGCCGTGCTCCGTCTTCGGCGCCATCACCATACCATGCTTCGGCGGCTTCGGCATGCTCTTGCAGCGTGCTGGCACACATCGTGGTATGATGCTCCAGGTGCCATTGTTGCAGGTCGGGGGACTTAGCAATGAAACTGGGAACTCATAGTTCTCATCGCACTTCACCTCGAGCGCTGTGCCGTGCTTGACCTTCTCCACACCACCCACTATCTGCGTAGGCGATGGCGTTGTCGTCGTAGTCGGCGTCACAATTGTCGTCCCATTCTCATCAGTAGTTATCTCGATGGGTATTACGAAGCCCTGCGATATGGTGGGCACTACACAGGGCGCCAAGCACTCAGGCAGCGCATTGCGCCAGCGTCCATCGATCTGACAGACACTCGAGCCCAGGCCGTTGATCAACATCTCCGGCTGACAGCGGAAGATGATGCTGGCCCCCAGGCCAGTGCCTGCCTCAATGTTCTCGATCCAGCCATTGTACAGCACACCCGGATGTCCACAATTGATTTCTGCAAGCAGACATTGGAGGGGTAAAGGATGTTTCTTTAAGCTAATAGCCTACCTTTGCAACTGGGCACAATGCCGCTCCACTTGGCGCTGGCTCCACAGCGGCTTGAACTCTCGCCCACCAAGGTGTAGCCATAGCGACACTCGTAACTGACCACCGAATTGTAGGCCAAAGTCGTGTACGTAGCCTTTCCGTTCTTAGGATTCTCTGGCGTCGGACAGACCACGGATGTGACCACTGTGAAGATAAGCATATGAAATAGTATTAGAGAAGAGGTCATATAGAGGTAAGAATCTCTGGCGAGAGAGCAGGCCATTGAAAGTAATCAGACAAGAATAGGAAAAGCGGCTTAGCTCTTCAAACTCCTTCGGGATATTCTTAGGATTGTAGATAGGATAAATACCCGTTGAAGCATGAGAGGTAACTAATGTAAGGGTGAAGGGCAAGAGTTTTATACTTATAGATATAATTTAAATCCTAGCACAAAAATTCAAAGAAACTCAGTAGATTAAGTTAAGAGACACCATAAAGGCACAAGGCTATAGAGGTAATCCCTGTGAGAGGAGAGAACTCTCTAAGGAGAAAACTCCTAAGTTTTAACTTTAGTTCAAAAGTCATCAGAGGAGCACAAAGGAATACAGAAAAAGCATTGTAAATACTAGGCCAAGGGTAAGACTTTTGGAAATGAGCATAAGATTAAAAGTGAATAGGACGCCAGGGATAAGTCTCGAGAAGCGTTCGGTTGGGTCCTTAAAAAAGCTATCACAAATCTTAGAAAAGCGCTCGCATCGACCACCAGACAAATAAAACAACTTGGGTTTTGTTTTAGTTTCTTTTTATCTTTCGTAAGATTTGTGGTAACTTTTATTAGATTTATTATTCAATTAACATTTTGTAGGCCAACAACAACTTTTGAACAATTATTATTATTGAATGCAGAACGATAATTAACAATTTTTTTGAGCTAGGAGCATCGAAAACTTGCGCTCGGAACGCATTGCAAATTGTATTTTGGTTTTGGTTTCGGTTTTTGTTTTCTTTTTGTAGCAATCCCGCGCGCAATTGCAAAAGAAATTCAAATTTGGCTTGCTTAGGACAACGTTGCTTGGGTGGTTGTAACGTTTGCGTTATCCGCTTTGTGGTGGGTGGGAATTGGTAAATTATAAAATGAAAAGTTACAAACATGTTCTAGCTAGAAGGACAAAGGCGCAAGATACTCACACACACAGGTGGGCAGCTCCTTGGGCGTCCAGGAGCCATCCGATTGACAGTAGCGCTCGTGCTTGCCCACCAGCTCGTAGCCGGTGCCGCAGTTGTAGGTGATCTTGCAGCCATAGGTGTAGCACTCGCCGGCATGCCAGCCATAGGCCGGGTCTGGAGGCTGTCCACAGGAGCGGGCTGTAAGTAGGTGAGTAAATTTGATGAAATGTTCAATTAATTCTTATTATTTTTCACTAGGAATTTTAAATACATAATTTAGAGGACATTGGACCATCTAAGGCAAGAAAAGAAGTCTACAGGAAGGAACTCGCAATGCTTTGTTAACTTAAACATCAAATTCAATATGCATTACAGTAAATGAATTATAATGCTGAAGGTGGACTATGAAAAGTATTTTGGATAATGGGAGGTCTAATGAAACTAAGATTCGCATGAATAAGCTAAGACTCATATGATTTTCCTTAGTCGCATATCCTTTCTTTGCTTCTATTCTTTTCTTTTTCTTTTTCTATATCTTTGTTTCTCTCTCTATCTGTTGCTCTGCCTCTCGCTCTAAAACTCTATTTCCCTAACTATCTATATATTCTATAAACTTGACTTTAAATAAACTATAAAATGGAATTATTTCTAGAGGCAATAGGTCAATTGATCTTTAAAAACACAAAACTGGATATTCTCTGGCATTTTCTATTTCGAATTGTCTCATTCTCAATTATATATGCTAAGTGAAGTCTTTATCAATCTGAATGTTATTGCCAATCGAAATCTTTGACTAGAGCACTAGCTACAAAATGTGGAGCCTGATATACATGTATATGATATAGACCTTGCCTACCAGAGGTAAGTAAGTTCGACTATAAATGTAGGTAGTAGAAAGGAATATGCGAATAGAGAAATATTAGAATACTAGAAGTTGTTTGAGACTTGCAAATTAAACTACATTTCGAATAATTACAGGTGACTACAAATTATAATAAATTTCTTACTATGGAATAAACGTAGAAACAGTTGAATTGGGAATTTTAATAATATAATATAATAAAAAAAATATAATATAATAAAATAAAATAAAATATTATATAATATAATAAAATATAATATAATAAAATAAAATATAATATAATAAAATAAAATATAATATAATAAAATAAAATATAATATAATATAATATAATAAAATAAAATATAATATAATAAAATAAAATATAATATAATAAAATAAAATATAATATAATATAATATAATAAAATAAAATATAATATAAAAAAATAGATGAAATATTTGAAACTCTAAAAAAATACATAATATGTGTATTTATGAAGGAAATCTATAAGATAATAATGAATGAATAAAAAAGAATACAATTTATAGAATAAATTTTGGAATAAAGCAAAGTAAAATATTGATCAAAATATATCGTGATGAAATAGTGCCTAACAAAGGCAGAATGCAAAATCAAAGCTGCTATAAGCTGTTAGGCAGGCTGTAACTTCAGGAACTTTTCTACCAATCAGAGCGAGTCGAACAAAATTCAAGCAGTTCGTATTTCCAACAGGAGCCACTAAGACCAAGACACTCACGTTCGCACTGTATGTCCGGGCCATACCAGCTGGCTTGATTATCGATGGCCAGGCACTTGGCGCGCGGAAAGCCGTTGGTCACATAGCCCGTAAAGCAATGATACTGCACCGTCGAGTCCAGATCGAAGGTTTCCTGCTCCGGCAGAGCCGAGTTGCGTGCGTGCTCGATTTGCGGCGGCTTCAGGCAGTAGACTGTGGGCGCGAGGGAGCTCGTTTGGTTATGGGATTGCACATAGAATCATTGGCCACTTACTGTTCTGTTTGCAGGCTGGCTCAGCGCCGGCCCAGTTGCCGTCGGCCTGGCAGAGGCGACTCTGCAGACCCACCACGTGGTACCCATGGGGACAGGCGTAGGAAGCGCGTGCGCCAAAGTGGCGGCCGGCCACGGTGACTTGACCCAAGCTCGGTTGGGCGAGCTCCGGACACTCACGATCTGGGCAAGACGCATATTATAGAGGATAATTAGAGCTGGAGGTTGACTCACCTGGCTTGATGCAGGAATTGCCGCAAACGCCATCGCATAGACACTTCTTCTTCTTGCTCTTGCAATCCTCATCGGAGGAGCACTTGCGCAAGCACTTCTGGCCCAACAGCGTGGCCTGCTCCTCATCTCGCGGACACTCCGTGGACGGCGAGTTGCGTGGATTCTTATAGACGCGTCCATCGTCATCGGACTCCAGCGAATCATCGCCCTCATCCCAATCGTCGTCGTCATCGTCCTGTTGGGGTATCTCAGTGGTCGTCGCTAGGCCACTCAACGCGGTTGTCTGGCTGGTGGGCACCGAGATGACTGCAAAGAGAGTTCAACTTCCGGTTAAGCAGGCACTCAACTTCCGGTTCAACGAAAGTCTACACATCATTTGCGCATTTGTTTTGATTCCCGTTTCGTCCGTCGCGGGCGGAGAGTTTGAGGGGCAGGGTGGGTGTCTCTGCTGTGCTGCTGCCTGACTTGCCCTCAAAAACATTGACCCATTTCTGTGTTGACGTCTGCTCCACATGCCAGTCAGTCGGTCGGGCTGTCCAAGCAGCATTTGGAGTCTGCGCACTGCGGCGCTCGCTTATATAATCATAGCAGCATATACATTTTTCAGCTGCACATTGGAGTCGCATAACCGTCTAGTCCGTGTCATATTTGCAATTACACTAAATATACTTATCTGTGCCCTTATCAGTCACTCAATCAACCAATCAATCAGTCAACCAGATAGTCACCTTTGCAGACCAGAACCATGGTCACCAAGCAGTGCAGCAGCAGACGATTCATTTTGATGCCTGTTTTTCAGCTGGGGTTTTCGCTTAAAGGGTTTTCTTAGCTGTTTTTCCAGTTGGTTTACATCTGTTCCAATTGATTTACAGCTGCAGCATCTTATGCTTAATTTTACTCAGCTTTTTTTGCAAGTTAGTGCGTATTTCGCAAGCTGCGTGTTAGCTGCAGACTGCACACTTTGGCGAAACAACACGAAATGCAGCTCAGCTGCTGAAATTTTGGGCATTTTGCTCTCAGCCTGTGACAGATGGGGAGAGCAGCATCGCGTCTGCCAGAGCGAGGATGCGTTGATGGTGTGTGTCTAAACTAAATTGTGATGTGGTCTACAAAGCTCTACACGAATGCGTATGCTGTGCACATGTGTGTAGACAAGTAGACATTGATGCTTACAGGGTTTCTGTCTACGCTAAGCACCGGTGAACTCTATACAAATCTGCACAAATTACGATATATCCATGTATATGCATATAATGCCACACAAACAGGAAGAGCATTTAATTTAATTTAATTTTTAATATGTATCCTATATATCTCTATATAAATTGTTTTGACGATTCTTGTCTATGCTAAGCATCCATAAATTGTAAATTTTATGCATTAAACGTACAAACTAATTCTGATTAATTTAATAGAGAATTTCAGCAATCGTTTTCAAATGTTTGCATTAAACTCTGATTATCTCTACATGAACGTAACACACTAGTGATAATTATACATCGGATAAGCTAATGGGTTGTGTCTTTGCTAAATGTGGATAAAATCTATAGAACTCTACACGAATGCGTTTTCGCTCTAAGTCTACTAACACATGAACATGCGTTCCCCCAGGATGTTCAATTTGGTTTGTGTCTTGGCTAAGTACTAATAGTTTTCTACTCTTGCAGGCAGACGATAAATACGGCATAAATACTACATTTTCAATCATTTCATTTATTAGATTAAATAATAATTGACATTAAATTTCCCGCACCCATTCCTAACCTTCCGCTGCTACCCTTTGGCACTTACTGAAACGCTTTTCCACATCAATTGCAGCCCTCGCCAAGAACTTGTGGAGAGAGCCGGACGGCCAGCGAGTGGGAGAAAGAGAGAGCGTGCATGAGAGCTTTCGCTTAAAGCTTTCGCCACACACGTTTCGCCGTCGAGAAATTTTCCAACGCTCACAGGCAGAACGACGCACGGCACGGAGCACAACGCACAAAACGGGAAAAACTATCCAAAGCGCGCACAAGCGAAAGCAAAATAAGAAATAGGAAGAAAAAAAGAAGAAAAACGGCGCAGCGCATAAAACAATCTTCAGTTCTATTTTTTGTTGTTGTTGTATTGTGCTGCAGTTGCTGCTGCTGCTGTTGCTGTTGCTGTTGCTGTTGTTGCTGCTGTCGAAAATGTCTTAGTGCGAGCGTGTGGCGAGCGTTTTGATTAAGCAATTAATTGAGGCGAGTGCTGTGTGTGATAAAAAAGAAAAACAAAAACAAATAACGGCAAGTGCAAGTGCAGTGGGTGGAAATGTTTTAAATTTGTTTCGCCTTTGGGTTCGGGTTCGGGTTCGGGTTCGGGTTTTTGGGCTTCGGCTGCGGGTTCGGGTTCGGGTATTTGGGCTTCGGGCAACGGGCATCGGGCAGTGAGGGGAGCGTGCGAAAAGCGCGTAAAGAAAAGTAAGTGCCAGAATTTGTGTATTAAAATAAATCAAATAACCAACTAAGCGATGCATACACACACAAACACACAGCCCCCACCCCCCCACCTATCTCTCTCTCACTCACACGCACACGCACACACACGAGCAGTGTAAGTGGCATATGCGCGAAAAAAGATATAGAAGAGATCATTATTATTATTAAAGGAATGCTTGGAGCACATTAATTGCTCTTGAGAAATTTAAAAAATACAAAAATGTGCGACAAAATGTCGAATATAAAAAATACATCTGCATACATATATATAAAAACAAAATTCAAACACGCAAATACATACATATTTGTGTGGCCGTGTATATAAAACAAATTTATTTATAGCGCAAACTGAAAACGAGAAAACGAAAAAAATGGAAATCGGAAAAATGTGCGACGATTGAAAACATTTTTCTTTGATATCCAATAAATATTCAACTAAAACAAGAATCGGATTCTGCAGCAGCCGACGATTTTCGAGCGTGTACACAAAATCCAAAGCCCAGACCGAGAACGAGACCAAGACCAGACCAGAGCAGACCAGACCAGACCGTGCCGCACCACGCCACAGCACAGGGGCAGAGCAACGAACCACAGTCAACCCAACCACCCACCCACACAGCCAGCCAGCCAGCCAGGCGGACCCACTTGATTAACGCCAATGCCAATTCGAACGCAGAAAATCTCTATAAAAGTTCAGCAGAGAGCATGCGTTCACTGAGCTTTTTCGCTCCCTCTCTCTCACTCTCTCTCGCTGTCTCTCTGTTTGCCTCGCTCTCAGCGTGCGTCTCGCGCCTCGCACAGGACATTCTCTTTTTGTTTTTGTCATTGACCTGTTGTGGTAGTGAAAGATTCAAAATAGTTTAAATATTTATGACAGAAAAGTTCCAAAAACAATTCCAGATTCTTCAGGTGCTCAATATATATATATTATATATATAATTATACATTTAAATTTAAATACTTTGTGGCTGTGTGTGTGGCATTTGCATATTGAGTGCGTGGCTCGCTCTTGCGCCCCCTCGTCCAGTGTTTTATGTGTACCTGGCATAAAATTAAAGCCTAGAGGCATTCTCCAAAGCCACATCCCTACGGGCCGTTTGCAAATCGATACGAGGACACATTCAGGAAGCATCTGATTATGCACAATTAAACGCTTTGCCCTCGAAGCTGACATTTAGGCCACACATAAGTAACTCAAGCGAAACTCTTGCTCATCTAATCTTAGACTTATTCTTATCTAATCCCTGGGCTAAGCTTTTCATGTGCCACTCGAGTTCATGTTAAGCGGCTGATGAAAGCTGAAGGCGAAACTACAATGAGTATTTGAGTCTAGTGTTGCCACTTTGCGGTTAATACTGTGCTAATCTGACAGCAGTGTTGCCACTTACAAGTTCATGCTAAATGCATGTCAACAGCTACACCAATTATCTTCAGTGTTGCCACTTGGCTACAAATCTTGCATTCGAAATAAATAAAGACTTTAGTGCTGCCATTTGTCAGTGATATTTGAAGATAGCTGTATATCTGATAAACAAAAGCTAACTGCCACCCATATTTGCAGTGTAATGCAACTGAATGCCAACAGTTACAGTTCGGTGTTGCCACTTGTTAAGCAATTTATATCACATTTCACAGGTTCATACTAAGTGAATGTCAACTTTTATGACACCTACTTATAGAATGTAGCTCAGCTGTCGTCGACAAGTTCATGTTAACTGCGTTAGAGTCGGAAAATGGGAAAATGGCAATGCTGGAAAGACTTGAATAATAATATAGGAACATTTAATTTTACCTAAATGATAAAGGTTAGATTAAATGAGAATTTATCTGCAGTGTTGCCCATATGTTAACCGTGTAGTCAAAAGTTGTAGCTATGGATCGCAAATTTAACTTTAGGGTTGCCACTTGCAAAGTCCATGTTAACAGATATACAATCAGAATTTGTTTTCAGTGGCACCTCTTGACAGTTTGACAAATTAACATGAAGACATGGAATGGGAATTAAGCTACAGTGTTGCCACCTTATAAAAAGTTACTCTTAACTGAATGTTGAGTGGTATGCAATCAAAATTTGCCTTAAGCGAGACGTTTTTTAACAGATTCATTTTAAGACATAGGGAATTTAGCTGCAATGTTGCCACTTACAATGAACTTGCAACTAGCCATTTATCCAAACCTATAATCACCTTCTCTTGCTCTTCCCTTTCAGGACGACAATAGTCAATTTTAGGCTAATACAAGTTAAGAGAGAAGCAGAAAGCTTTTAGCTTTAGCCATGGGCAACGTTTGCAGTTCCGGGCAGAAGAAGAAGAAGAAGGACAAGGATAGCGGCTCGGAGCAGTCCGATGAGTACGTTGGGGCCACAATCTTTAATTTGAATCTGCAATTTTAAAGCTAATCTCAACTTTGCAGCTCGCCGCCTTACGAGGAAGCCGACAAAAAGGACGCGCAGCTGGGCAACGACGCGAAGGACTTCAATGAGAAGCGGGCACCGTTGGCCGATGTCGAGGCGCTGCCGGAGGCCAACCAAACCAATGACTCCAATGGCAATCAACAGCAGCATCAGCAGCAGCAGCTGCCACTGCCAAAGGCCAATGCCACAGACAAAGGTGGGTGGGGATTGGAGCAACGTGCTCCGTTGTGCGGATCGTGCCTAATTCAGTATTTGCAGAGTCTAACAGCAACACGACGCAGGGGGCGCAGGCGCCTGGCGACGCGTCGGCGGGCAGCCCGGCCATGGGCAATCTGAGCATGCTGCAGGGCAAGCCGCCGCCCGGACGCAAAATCGAGCGGGACAAGAAGATCGTCATCTACATACTGGCGGACAATAGCACCGAGTACAAGAAGCACAAGCGTGTCATCTACAGTCTGTATAAGCACTTTAAGAGCAAGTGCCAGAGCAAGGGATTCGACTTCATCATTGCCGATGTGCACGACAGCGAGCTGTTGGCCAAGGAGTCGGGCGCGACAGCGATGGCGACGTCGGCGCTGGAGCAGGCGAATGGCAATGCGAAAAAGGACTTCTCAAGGCTGCAGGAGGTTAAGCGCTGGACGCAGACACCGCTGGAGGCACAGGGCGGCCACGAGGAGGCAGCCAATTGCCTGTGCGAGATCACGCGCCACGCAACCGGCGCCTACATCATACCGGTGCTCTTCCTCGGCTCCACGCTGGGCACACCCATGCTGCCGCTGACAATTGAGAGCCAGGACTTCACCTCGGTGCTGAGCGCCGCCAGCGATGCAGAGAAGCTGCTGCTGGAGAAGTGGTACACCATAGACAACTCCTACCAGCCCATGTGCCATCGGCTGTACACGCAGCAGATCGACCCGTACTCCACGCAGGTGAATGGGGAGCTGAACGAGCTGCTGGCCGTGCTGCTGCGCCTCTTCTCGGACGACGTGAAGGACTCGTATCTGACCACCGTCGTGGAGCAGGAGATCAACAATACAGTGCTCATCAGCCAGGAGCTTGCCAAGCGCTGCATCTGGATACAGACGGGCGCCCACTACTCACGCGCTCCGGACAATGCCACGCAGCTGGAGCTCGAGGTGCTGCGTCGCATCACCCGGATCTACTCGGAGCTCAAGAATCAGCTGTGCGAGAAGAATCTCATTCGAATGCTGCCCACCATGAACATCCTGGACGACGAGCTGTCATCCGTCATCGAGAGTCTGCTGGACAAGTCGCTGGCCGGCATCTTCGAGGAGCATCTGCAGAAGAGTATACCCTACAACACGCTGGGCGTGGACCGTGTGCTCCTCGAGGAGCTGCAGCTGATCGGACACTACTCGAAGCTGCTGGCCCAAAACTCGGCTAACTTCGACATCATGAACGATGTGAAGCGCTACATACGCGATGGCACCTCACAGCCGCTGGTCGTGTCGGGCGCCCGGGGAAGCGGTAAAAGTGTGCTGGTGTCCAAGATCATGGAGAATGTGCATCGATGGAAGCCGGAGGCACAGCTGGTACTGAGGTGAGCCAAGCCAGCGAGATTCCCTGGAAGAGGATGTTGTGCGGAAATGGGTTTGGAATATCAGTTGAAGGACAAGCCTGTTTAAGACAAGATCAAGCTACTTTCCGGAGTCGTATATGCCCGTAGAGAGTCATCTACAATGTCATCAAATATGTAACCCATAAAAGCTTAGATTTACTGACCATACCCCTAGCTGAAGCCATATGCTGTGTCTCTATTAGTCTAGTCAATTAGCAAATATCTATCTGTATAATATCCTAACAGATGTCAAGTCTTAGGATAATCAACTAAATCTAGCCTAACAGAAGAAGCAGATGCTCATGCAATTTCCTTAAAGCCTAAAAGGACTATAAAACATTTTAAGGACAAGTTGTCTGACTATGATTATAATACTCATTGAGCAAGGGGTAACTCTGCAGGTCAGCGAGGAGTTTTCCTACGTCTTTTGTCTAGGCTTAAAATTAATTAATTTGATATTCCAATCTATTCAGATTCTAATAACAATATTCTATATAATTCCAATTCCCGCTTAGATATGCCAACTTGAGCGCTCGCTCCTCGGACATCAGTTCGCTGTTCGGCTCGATTGCCAATCAGATGTCGGTGCTCGAGACGGGCCAACAATGTCAGGTGCCTCACGTAAGTAGACAAAGAGAGCAGGACAATGCCAGAGGTCCTCATATTATGCTCCTCCACAGACACTCGCAGCCTACGCAGAGGTGATCAAAGAGATTTTGGGCAGGCAGCAGCGCTTCTTTGTGCTGATCATTGACGGATTGGATGAGCTGCAGCGGGACGCGGCACTCGATTGGCTGCCGCTGCAGCTGGGCAGCTGCGGCAAGCTGATATTGACGGTCAGCGAGTGGGAGGACGAGGAGGATGCCAGTGATTCATTTGATATGCTCGCCGCGCTGGCGCAGCTGGGCATTCCACAGCGCTGCTTCCTGCGTCTGCGCCAGTTCACCGAGCGCCAATGGCACGACATACTCAGCTCCGGCGGAGGCGATTTCTATGCAGCCAATGGAGCTCTGAAGCTGCCCGACGACTGGAAGTCGCTGCACGGCAAGACGCCCTACCACGCCAAGTCGCTGTGGTGGCTCGCCTGGCTGGGCCACGTGGCGCAGCCAATTAGCGAGATCGGGGATATATCGAGCAAGATTTTGCAGGTGCTTGAGACGAAGTTTGCGGCTGATCAAGTGGAGCTAATGCTGTTGATTGTGCGGCTGTCGCCGTGGGGCATACGGGAGAGCGACTGCTTGGGCGTTTTTCAAAAGATCACACAACTGGAGGCGCAGGTCGTCTTCAAGATTTGGTCCAAGTTCTGCTGGCTGATGGGACCAATGCTTTTAAGTCTTAAGAATATTAGAATAGCGGACAGGAGCTTTGGACGCGCCGTCCTGTCGAGGTATGCGCAGAAGCAGTGGCTGGTACATGAAGCGCTGCGCGACTACTTCGATCGCCAGGACAGCGAGTTCAAAGGCAGCGCAGGCGTCAAAACGTAAGCCCCATTCCCAAATCATATATCCGTGACTAACTTTATCCATTTGCAGCTACAACTACCAGAAGTACTTAAAACTGCCTTATCATCACTTCTGTGCGGTGATCGAGGATAAGCCGGCGCCGCACAAGATCGACATACTCTTCAATTGCTTCTACTTTACGGACTTGCAGTGGATAGCCAACAAGGTGCATGCCACGGGGCCGGCGCATCTAATGCATGACATCCTACATGCCGAGTGGCTGGCTGGCACCGAGGGCTCCACGGGCTATGTACATATAGACTTTTTGAAGCAATTCCTGGTGCGCTACCTCCACGAGCTAAGCTACGACGGCCAGCAGTTCTATACGCTTATGAAGTACTATCTGAAGACACGCTTCAAGGAGTCCTCGACGCTGAAGGACGATGAGAAAATACGCTCCTGGTGGGAGTACACAAATGAGTTGGAGTTCGCCTTTCTTGAGATCCTCAATGCCGATCTGGATGCCAATGACAATGAAGGTACCGCTGCCGAGCCGGATGCCAATGCCGCCCCAGCTGTCAGGGGCTACGATGTGCTGATGAATCTGCCGCAGCCGGGCTGCTATGTGGCGTCGCTGTGCACCGAGCGCGCCGAGATTTGCATCTGGGATGTGAAGAACTGTTGTCGCATACGCGAGCTCCAGGGCATCCAGCAGCCGACAGCCATGTGCCCAGTGGGTAACTACGAGGCGGCTGTGCTGTGCCGTCGCGAGATTCGGGTCATCAACCTGGACGAGGGAAAGTTTAAGGTATGATTCAATATGGATCAGGTAGATATATAATATTACAATATGTTCACCATTTTGCAGGTCACACTGAAGGGCGTGATGAACCAGAAGATGCCCTACTTCGGCCTGCACGATCAGAATCATTTGGTTTGTCTCTCACGCAACCGCATGTACGTGAATCTGATGAACCTGGAGTCGGGCGATTGTGTCACCACGTTCAAAGCGGGCGAAGATCGTTTCCTCAACTCGTTGCTCGTCTCTGGAGATGGACGGTGAGCAAGCAAAGCAGTCCTACGACCTACCCTTCGGCTCATACTCAATTATTCTTTAACCTCGCAGAATTTTGGTGTGCGGCGACGAGACGCAGAAGCCATTCCCACTGCTCGTCTGGCATTTATCACAGCGGAAACTGCTCTACGATCTGCGGATTCCGCACCATGATTTCGTCACTTCACTGTCGGCCATCACACATGAGGGATCCTATGTGTGCGTCGTGGCCAAGGAGCTAAACGAGCCAACAACGCCAAATTTCATTGTAGTCTACGACCTGCAGAGCGGCACCTTGTTCAAGAAGTGGAAGCCCAGTTGCAACACCGTGTCTCTGGCCATATCCCAGCTAAATGCCTGCGTCATAGCTGGCCTGGAGGATGCCAAGATATTGATATGGGATCTGGTCACAGGCAATTGCAAGTGCACGCTCATCGGACACAATGCGCCCGTCACGTACTTGAAGCTGGATCCGTTGGGCAAAGTGCTGTTGTCCTTCGACAAGGAGGGACGGGACAGTGCAATACGCATGTGGGAGTTGAACACAGGTGGGATAACTACCGTTAGCCGCAATGAATTTCTTATGCTATTTTTTCGTTCTCGCTTACAGCCAAGTCCTTGGCCGTCTTCAAGCCACCAGCACAGATCAGCACCTGCGAGATTTTGCCAAATGGCGCATTCGTTGTGCTCGCCCTCGTGGATCGCAATGATCTGCTAACACTCGCTTTGAAGAACTACGGAGGCAGCTCGGCCAACGCTCTGGAGGACGACTGCGGCACCTTGTATGGCAATCCCGACAACCAGCACAAAGTTTTTAACTTAAGTAATTAAAAGTTGATACAGCTGCCTGAATCAATTAAACTTAGATATCATTATTCAAATTAAACATACATTTATGAAAAGTCAAAGCAGAAAACAAAAACAAATGCAAAGAAATTATAATTCCGAATTATATAAATATCACATATAAAATCTTCTCATGCATAATTCATTAGTTGTATGTAAAATTCTTTAAAAACTTACCAGATGTACAAAAGGCTAAAGAAATAACCAAAAGAAATTATAAATTAAAGATTCATTAAGTCATCTAGCTTTATTGTTGATAATTGTCGTTGTTCTCCGATCAACTTTAGTTGCTCCCTTAGGTGGTGGCGAATAGATACAGCAAATTCTTAGCGAATTGAATTATTTCGGTGCCGCCCAGCTTGGAGGTGCCGTAAATACGGTCCACAAAGGTAATTGGCACTTCGGCTATGGTGAAGTTGTGCTGACGGGCACGCACCAGCATTTCCATCTGGAAGACGTAGCCCTTGGAGACGCAGCTCGCTATGCACTTCTCCAGCACCGGTTTCTTGTACAGCCTGAAGGAGCCAGTCAAATCGCTGGCATTGGGGCGAAGCAGCACCTGAGACAGATAGTTGGCACCACGCGAAATAAGTTTGCGTTTGAAATCCCAGCCATAAACACCGCCGCTGCCAGCATAGCGAGTGCCAGAGACAATGTCATAGTCACCCGATTCCTGCAGCTTTATGAACTCGGGTATGAACTTGGGCTGCAAGCAAAGAGACACGCGTAATTAATCAATTCAAACAGAAATATCACACGTCAGTGCAGCGTCTTTATCTATGCTCACATGATGACTCAAATCGGCATCGATGATAATAACAAAGTCGCCGGTCGCATGCTTTATTCCGTGTATGTAGGCAGTGCCCAGGCCCAGCTTGCCAGCGCGTGGACGTAGCACAATTCTATCTTCGCCATAGATCTTCTGCAAATCCTTGGCCACATCCAATGTGCCATCCGGACTGCCATCGTCGATCACAATCACCTCGTAGTCATAGCCGCTAAGGAAACAAATTTTACTTTTTTATAAATTTGCACGTTCGATAGTATGGGTTCCCGTATTTACCTAGCTTTCATATATTTTACAATTAGCCATATGATAATTGGCAAATTGTCTTTTTCGTTATATGTGGGCAGCAAGATGCTGTATTTATGGCCATTTGTTGGCATTTTGTTTTGCTTACACAAATAAAAATAACTTAACAAACATTAGGGTGGAGTTTAATTAAAAATCGAACTGGAACTTTCACTGCTGCTCAGCTAGTTCGCTCATTTGGCTTAGCTGGTCAATCGAACAGTATTGGAAAACACAGTTTGAAAACAGCTGTTATTTATCGATATACCACTGCTATCAATGAACTGCACTAGCTGCAACTGTGCAAACGCATTCCAACTACAGATACGGCGGTATGCTCCGCTCTTTAATTTTAATTTAGTTTGTGTATCAAGAAATAGATGCTGCTCGAGGCACAAAATAGAGATTTCAGTTAAGTAAATGTGTGTATAGTGTAACTTCGTCTTCACAATGGCCAAGAAAATTCCATTTAATGTGGTATTTGCTTCAGGTAAACAACACTTAAGTATTATAGATTTGCCCTTTGCTTATACACAATTATGACTTACTTTCGTTTAATTATGTTTATTTATGCTTTACATTTTTATTTTAGTTACCATTAGCTATGCGCTCGTCCAGCGCTGAGTATCGCGCGCCATTTGGCTGCACTTGAGAAATCGATAAAAAATCACACATACGCCTAGTGCGACGCCTAATTAAACAACATTCAACATTCAAAAGTAATTTCACGGAATAGCAAAACATTTATTTATAACGAATATACACGTATATATTGATCTAGAGCAACTATTGAACACACTTTTATTTTTAAGATATCAATTATGGAATGCTGTAAGCGGCTCCGCAAACTATTTACTAACTGCTGCAATAATGCATTTGAAATCTGGGATGGCCGTTGTCTGCGTACATATATCTTCATTATATTGACAGATTGCGGTTTGTCATAATATGTCTGGCATGTCTGCAACGCATATCCAATTAAATGTGCAGTCAAAGATATTTTGGCAACGAGCCAAGCGCGAATTCAAATTGCCATCGTTGCGCTTTACAAAGTTTGTGCATTTTATTGTAGTCATTGTCGGGGATGATCCCTTTTATGTAGCCTCATAACCTTCACCAATTTGTAAACCTAGCTGACGACTCTTTACGTGGCCTTTTGCCTTCGGTACTTGAGCTTCGTTAGCAGCGAGCTCACAGGTCCAATTATGGTCAGGACGTAGACCAGAGCTGTGGTTAGCATCAGGGCAGGTATAAATTCATGATCCACAACGCGTGTAAAGAACTTTGAGTAGTAGCCCAGGTAAATGGCGGCCATGCCAGCCGTAAAGCTGAGCAGCCCAAATAGATTATGACGGAATCGTAGCTCAGAGGGTGGCAATGCTTTCAGCACAATTTTGGGCTGGAAAAAGTTAACCAGACCGCCAACCACGCTTGCAGCGCACCCAAAGGCGGCGACCACACCTGAAAGTCAATTAGAATTACGTGAAATTATGTGTTTTGTGCTTATTGAAGTGTGTAATGTCTGCGCCCACGCACCGAATCTTCCATGCCAGGTATTAAAGTGCACGTCCTTCTGGGAAAACTTGCCCAAGGCACCAAGCAGCACCATCGACCCACCGACCAGCTGCAGCAGGCCGTGGAAACGCGATTTGTTCTTGTGTGAGAGCCAGCGGGTTAGTCGGTTCGCCTTGTAGTGTGACATCAATGCCTGAGCAATTAGTACGTGAAACTACAAAAACGAAGGTATAAAGGTGACAACATGAACGATAATCAGTATACTTAAAATTGTTTGAGATAGGAAAATGATGATTATGTCGATTTAAATTCATAGTTTAGTCATGTTGTAGAAACTGATACGGGTTACTTACACCAATGCCCGTCATAAACATGTGCATGGCCGTGTCTTTAAATTCCAGACTTCTGGCTAGTGTAAAGAAAAAGGCGGCCACCAAGAAGATCAGCATGTGATTTATGCTGTTTAATAGGCTCTGAATTTGCAGCACCCATGAGGACGAAGAAGACGAGCTTGCTGTTTGCGGCATCTTGAAAGCAGCCGGGAGCAAAATACGTTCTGTTGTGTTAAAGGCTAAAAACACGACTAAACTAATTCTCAGCGAGCTGCGCATATAAAGAGCACCAGCACGGGGCACGGCCACGTAATTGTCTCTCTTTGTAAGTGTGATAACGTCACTCTCTAAGGCCTCTTCTAATGTATTCGGTTAATTTATACATGGGCTCAAAGGCTGATAGCAGCTAACATTTGTTATGATTAGAGATGTGTCACATCGTTCATTTGAATAGTTCATTAAAATGAACAACTGAACTAAAAATATAAAATATCGAATTAGTCTGTGGAGACGAGTCCAATACAGAGTGTTGCTCAAGTTTTAAAGTAATCCTTCTACCAATAATAAATAAAAATAGTAATAAACTTTTTATTTTGCTTTAGTACTTCCTGTTTAGTTTTCACGATTGAACTAACTTAACATAATCAAAATGAACTAAAGTTCCCAACTCAGTTTTGACAACATTCGTTGCTTACCAACACTGTTAATGCTAATTAATTGTTAAGCCTGTGTTTTGTTTTGCTTTTGCTTCCAGATGAGGATGCCGGCTTCCCAGCCAGCGAGCTGAACACACATGGCCCCACGGTACATGGCTGGCGCAGTGCCGTGGATAGCGGACTCAGCACCCACGACATCATATTGCGTTTTCACCAGCCTGCTAAAATTTATCGCATTCAGCTTTTGGCCCACCAGTATTTGATACGTGAGTCTGGCTATTTAATTAGAAAACCTTTTACTGTGTATATATTTTGATCTTACAGCCGAAAAAGTCGAGCTTTGGCTGCACTACTCCCCAAAGTCCATGCCCAGCACTCCGTCCTCACAGTACTTTGACTTTCTTGGCTTTGTCGCGCTCGCCGACAATGCGAATACCAACTACAAATCACGAGAGCTTCAGAGCGTGACGGTGAATCCCAGGAGAGGAACGCACTTGAAACTGCGTTTGATTGGCGCTCATTGCAATGAGTTAAATAGTACCCAACAGATTGCATTGATGGCAGTCAATGTGCTGGGAGAGGATTTGGAAACGACTGCTCTCAATGAGGGCGACGAGCATCTAGCCAGCGAGACGGCGCCTATAGACACCGCCACGGGTGAACTGGCGCTAGCCTCCATATGCGACGATCTGTTGTTTTCAATGTACGTGGAGGAGTCCATTGTGCATCACATACGAGAACTGGAGCAGCGCAAGATGAAGGCAGTCAGCACGGAGAGATTCGAATATGCACGCAAACTAAAACTTTGCATGACGGCGCTGCGAACAGCGGGCGAGCGCTTGGGTCGGTATGCGTTAGCCAAGCGACAAGCGGTTCAGCAAGAGGATTTTAGTGCGGCCAAGTTGCGCAAGGAGCAGATCGAAATGTATCGAGCTTGCGTGCTCAAACAACTGCAAGTGGAGCAGCTGCTCGAGAACGAGGGAGCTCTCAGTCAGAACGATCAGAGCTGCGAGATCTATGCGGGCGGGAAGCCTAGCCTGCCAGCTGCACCTAGTCTTCAGGATGTGGCACACGCTCTGGCCGAGGCTGTCATCAATCCCAAGTCCAGCAGCGTACAGCTTGAAAAGTCACCCAGCCATGAAGTTGCCATTGTTGCTCCCGTAGCTGCACTGCATCTGCATGCGAAGTCCCACGACGAGTTGCCTCAATCCCCGCGCCTGCCCATGGCATCACGTCATAGCTCGCCCATGTCCAGTCGCCAAGGATCGCTGCGTAGGCGAAATAAAAGTGCACCACGTAATTCGTACGAGGATTACGAGGAGCGAGCCATACCCACGCTGAGGCAGTAAGTCTTAATAGAAGAAACAAGTCGATCTGTAGCTATTGTTGTTGTTGTTGTGGTTAGGGAGCAGTTTGCATGTGGCATGAGTTGGACGCAGCACAACACAAACACAAACATAATAATAGTTATAGAAACGCCAAAGTCAGACTAATTCTCGTCGATGTTTTTGCTGCTTTTTTTATTTCTCCATTCCCGTAAACGTTGTCTCGTTCCTAAACCATTAACTATTTAGCTCAAATACTAATGAATTTTTAAGGGAGTGTCAGGGCAATGCGCTGCTCGAAGCGGATCCCAATCGCAGCCGTTCGCGTCTCAATGACCGCGAGCGCCGACAAGCTGCGCTGCCCATATTGGTATTTGGCAGCGAGTTGGTAAGACTCCCGTCCAGTCTACCTTTGATATCTATAGCAATTAAATGTATTTTCTTGCAGGTTGAGCTCTTCTATTCACGACAGTTTCAGGATCGCGAAGATGGCTTAGTGCGCTTGCGCAGCTTCCTCAAGGAGCAGGAAGGAGCCGAGCCGGCAAGCAATGAGCATGCGGCCAGTCCCAACAAAGTGGCACGCAGCGCTGCTTTGCTGCTGCATCGTGCCGTTCGAGATGCTGTGTACTCTGTGTTTAACCAGGCGACCGAAACGGTTCGGGTGCTGTTCCTTGAGTATGTGCCTGGTCGCGTGTCGCCTAATGAGGTGGCTCGATGCGTGGATCGCCTGTTGCCCGAGTTGCTGGCCAAGTCGGGTGACCCTTCGGCACGTTTGCATACTCTGGCTCAGCACACCATTCTCAGCATAGCCGCATGTCCTCAGGTGACCGAGCAGCATCTTGTGGCACCTGCGCTGTCGCGGAGCGTTGGCTCCGGCACGCATCAGCGACTCGCCATGAGCCGACTGCAAATGCTCGAGCAGTTGGTGAACACGCAAGGCATCAGCACAGATAAGCACAGTGGATTGACATGCCGGGCGCTGTCCGACTGCGGCTGTTCCGGGATACATCATCCAGCGGAGCCAGTACGCAAGGTGGCTGAACGCATACTTCTACTCGTCTACAAGGTGAATCCGCGACTTGTGCGCAAGCAGCTGCCACCTGACGACGACATCACGCGGCGCAATCTGCTCTACCGGCAGCTTTTCACGGAGTTCGACAAGCTGGACTTGGAACGCAAGCAGGAACTGCTTGAAGTGCACAATTCAAGCAATGATGCAGATCCAATGCAGCCGACAACCAGCACAGACGCATCGCGCCTATTGAAGAGCAAAAGCGGAATGGCATTGGGCACGTCAGTGGTGGGCAACGGCTACGTCAGCTGCAATGGCAAACAGCAGTACAACGAGCAACTGAAGCGTTCCATGCAGTCGGCCACAAACTCACGCAAGGGATCCGCTACCAACTCCGAGTCCACTGAAGAGACGACTCCAAAGATGTGAGTGCAATCTGGTCTCAATAAGAAGTCTCGTATTTAAGTTTATCCTTTCACGATAGCAACTGCATGTTTTGTGGCTGGTGCTGCACTGGGAGCGATGCCAGCCAACTGGATCGTCACTATTGGAAGACTTGTCCCTTTCTCACAAAGTGCCCACAATGCAGTCAGGTGCTGGAAGTAGCTGCGCTCAACTACCATTTGACTAGTGAGTGTTTGCTTTCTATTGTTTTGTTACGTATTAACTGAATTATCTTCCTTCTTCTCACACTTCAACTACAGCGGAGTGTGAAGCCAAGGAAAGCTACGTGGTATGCACTCGTTGCACGGAGTCGGTTCATAAGCAGCTATACGAGCTGCACCAGATGGAGGACTTTTGTCGGGGTATTCTATAACCTTTCGCTTATCTCTGGCAGTTCTCATTTAATTTTATACAATTTTATTTATTCAAGAGCTTAAAACGGGTGCTGCTCGCTGTCCACTTTGCCATGATGATGTGCATCTGCCATTGGACGGCGGTTGGAAATTGCATCTATTGAGCGCGGGCGGCTGTCCAGGCAATATACGTAAAAGGAATTTAAAGAAATCAAACTAAAAGCATACCTTACGACACAAGTCAGCAATAACTGAACTATCTTTCTATTGTAAGGTAGATCATTTATGAGAAGCCAACTATTACGGCCATTAGCGTAATTTAAAGTAATTTTTGTTACACACAGATTCGATTTAGCACATTTTGTTACAGGACTTGGTGTTAAGTTCCACATTATTTATGCTTTACATTTTGTTACACTTTATACAAGTATATATGTTTTCTACGCAATGTGATTTGTTAACTATACATAAACACGAATTTCTAAACGTCCCACAATAATAAAGCCAATTAACTGAATTTTTAAAAATTTAAATTTCAATTATTAAAGTACACAAATAATCGATATGCTCAAAGTGTTTCGATAGAAACTGGCAGCACTTTTGCAGCAGCATTAAGTGCCTATGTCGAAAGGCGTAAAACTATTTCACTTACCAAAAAAAAATTTTTGCATCATTTAAATAAACACGAGTTAAATAAATAATATGGCTAATAAATTAATTTACCAACTCTAAGAATTAGAAAATGTTGAAAGTGTTTCAAGATTTGAATTTGAATTTTGAAATCCGCCAATAATCGATATACTCTCGTCCCTTTTGTGTTAATCAACACTGACAATAGTGCCGGCCATAGATTGAGCTGGCAGCACTGTTGCTGTAGCATTAAGTGCCACCTTTTCTTGAGGCAATTAATTGGCACTTAACACTCAACAATAGTTCCATCGTGTTAATAGAAATAAGTACAAATTTGTTGATAGAAATAAATGATATAAATAATAAATATAAAGATACGATCTCCAAAAAGGTGAATGCGTCAAAGTGTGTTGCAAAACAACCCCCTAACCAGCTGTGTGTAGAAGTGTGCGTCAGAAATTTAGTGTGTATATGCATGTGTGTGCACGCACGCATGAGTGTGTGTGTGAAACGTGAAAAACAGCCGGCAAAGGTTTTTTTTTTGTTTTTGCATGTGAAATAATAGCGGACTGTGCAAGCTCTTAAATTGACCATTTGCCTTGTTTCCCTGTATGTGTGTGTGTGTTGTAGCCAGCAAAAGCAACTTTGTCGTGCAAACCAGTTAACGATGCGCTGAGCATTGACAATTAACGTAAAAGCCACTGCCGCCATTCAGTCAATTGTCACAACAACACCAAAGCAACAACAACAATTCGAATAGTGGCGCTGTTGTCGTTGCTGGCGTGTTCCTGTTAGATTAAACCATATACATCTGATACGTATGTGCATATAAGAGAGAAACTCTTTGAATAGCCAACGAAGCACGTGCGTTACGCCTATATCTATCTATATACACCTAAATATACATATATAAAGATGCAGCGCGTAACGCGATTGCTGCAGTGGCGGTACCTGACACGGGAGCAAATTAATGGCTTCGACAATTACAAGGTAGGCTCGGCAGGGATGGGATTGGCATTCATAAATCTAATGTCTCCTTCTTTATATGCATGCGGCTGCAGTACAGCGCCATAGACACGTCGCCGCTCAGCCAATATGTAATGCATCCATTTTGGAATTGGCTGGTCAAGGTGAGTGCAGGCGGCATATTCATGACACCAACAACAATAACATCGAAAATCAATAATTTTAATAACGTACGTGTTCTTTGGCCGTACATGTAGTTCTTCCCGCGCTGGTTTGCACCTAATCTGATGACCTTCCTGGGCTTCCTGTTCAGCGTGATGAATCTGGTGCTGCTCTCCTACTACGACTGGAATTTCGTGGCCAGTTCGGGCGAGGAGGGTACGACGCCGATACCCACTTGGGTTTGGCTGAGCGCTGCAATCAACATATTTGTGGCGTACACGCTGGATGGCATTGACGGCAAGCAGGCGCGTCGCATTGGTCTCTCAGGACCGCTGGGAGAGCTGTTCGATCACGGCCTGGACTCCTATACGGCCATGATTATACCCACATGCCTGTACAGCATCTTTGGACGCAGCAGGATCTATTCGGTGCGGCCGATGCGAATGTATTACGTCTGCCTAACGGTCTACTTCAACTTCTTCGTGTCGCACTGGGAGAAGTACAATACGGGCATATTGTATCTGCCGTGGGGCTATGATCTCAGCATGTGGGGCAGCACAGCCATGTACCTGTTCACGTGGTGGGCGGGCTTCGAGCGCTGGAAATTCGAGTTGCCACTGGGCTCGCTGGGCACTCTGCCCCTGGGCAATGTCATGGAGGCTGTGCTGCACGTCAGTGCCATGGCCAATCTACCTCTAGTAATTCTCAATGTCTACAAGTAAGAAGCTCTCTCTGTCCCTCTATTACCATTCAGTAGCTTAACAATCTGTTGGGGTTTTCTGCTTTACAGCTCATATGCGAAGCGCACTGGACGGATGCTCTCACCATGGGAGGCACTGCGTCCGATGTGGCCATTCGTGACCTACTTTGTGCTGCTGTTGCTCTGGCCACTGATATCGCCCAATGATATTATGGAAAGGGATCCGCGCGCCATGTTCATGTTGAGTGGCACAATCTTCTCCAACGTCAGCGTAAGTTCCTTATCTCCCCCTATCGCTACATACATTTGGCCTTAAGGTTTCGAACTATTTAGTTGCCTCGAGCACTTGTTGGGTCATTAGCGATCTAATAGTCTGCCCGCCAAGCCCTCTCCCGCCCGAAGTGCCAAGTGTCGACTGCTATCGACCGTGACAAGTGACTCAGTTTAGATACGGAGTGGCGTGGTTTTCAAGGGGTTTTTGTTTAACAACTGAAAACAGCTCAATGTAGTCGAAAGCTAAAATAACAATGAGTAATTAACAGTAATAATAACATATCTATATTAGCCCGACTTTGTCGATTATAATCTACCGATTTTTATTGGATATTTGCAAATGGACTTATATACCCATCGCTACTAGGAGCGTAGCAAATCAGGAATTACTATATAGTGATTGATTCTGTTAGTAGAGCTCTACACTCAAAAGAACGATTTGAAGAGTTCTATTGAGAGCGCGGCGATCGGGACTATTTAGCATATATTCTATCTATCACTATTTTGTATATATTCTATTGAAAGTGGAGAGTTACGGTTTTACATTCGAGCTTCAAAGGGGCAATCAATAAGGAGTTCTATTAGGGGCGTGGCAAATCGATAAAAATTGATTTCATGTAGAACTTTACAGTTACAATTTAAAAGTTTCTGAAAAATTCGAAAAAAAAATATAATTTAAGAAACAGGAAGTTTTATACATGATATGATAAATTATAGATAGATATAATTAATATTGTTATTTTATTATCGAAACCCTAGATTATGGAGTTTTGCTCTGGATGTATTTTCTTTAGAGAGAAGCTGGAATATTATCACTGAAATCGTCTAATAGGTCTGATTATATATGTGATAGTATTCCAGAATATACAGATTTTAAAGGGATTCAGGATTATAAATATATTTAATAATATTAAATTTATAATTCCTCAAATATGTTAGATATACGTAGATGCAGATAGATGTAGCCCTCGCCAGCTGCTGTCTTCTCTGTCGGCAAATTGTAATTTATTGATCAGTTTTCTGTAACGGAATCGTTTTTAAACATTTTGGTCTCTCCATGGCTAACGATAGTTTCTGTAAGGATTTTGGATTTTGAAATTATAAAACAATCAGAGCAACTTTCGGATGCCAGTTTATGCACTCTAAAATTCTCAGCTCCGAAAACAATAATAACACTCGAACGTCCGAAAATTGAGAGAAAACTTTAAAGAGATGCCGCCTTTTTGCTGTGGCGGTCGACGCTGTGGCGCAGACTTGGAGAAGAAGAAGGCTGGTGACGCTGGTGACGATGAGGACGACGAGCAGTCAAAGCAATCGCCGATAACAGTGACCGAAGCGGAGAAGCCGCTTACCCTCAAGTTCTATGCCCGCCATGATTGGCCCTATTACCGCTGCACCGATGAGGAGCTTAAGCGTATGCGTGAAAAATTCGACAAGAAGGGTCCGGAGATAAATGTGCCGGACGCAGACGGAAACTTCAAGAAGTATGAGCCGAAGCACTCCACACCGCAGCCAATGACTACGAATCAAGTTTACGGCTGGTATAATCACCGCGTCTATCAATACAAGCCGAAGGATCGTGGTGTCTTTGTATTTCCACGCGAGGCAGATCCATTGATAAAGCTGATCCTGGAAACCAACTTAATGGCGGTTGCCAAACAAAAGTCCTAGACATAAGTTGATATGAGTATCTGCATTGAATTGTGCCCATGCTAATATAATGCACATAGACGTATCTATCTGGACCGCATGCTACATCTAGTTATAATTGAACTTTCATTATTGAATTATAGCTTTAAAACCGAGGAAACCAATTATTGAACTAAAATTTACGCAAATTCTAGTCGATAGGATATCCCTGAATGAGATTTGCTTTTCCTTATTCAACAATCTTTGTGCCAAATGGTTTTTCCTCCCAGGTCTTATTTAAATTTAATCAACTTCTCTTCTAATTGAAGTTATTTAGGACTGTTGATGATTCAGCTGCATGTGGGTTCGCTCCACTCTGGAGCTTCACATATATGCATATGTTCTGTACCACACTGAGGATATTGAAGAGTATTGCAAGAAATATGCTCAACAATCAACGTAGATTCTTTAGATTTCTGCTTAGATAGAACCATTGGGTTGAATCCAAGTTATAATAGGTTGTTTGGTAATCGAATTACAAGCTATCATCCATATACCAATCCTACAGGAATATCTGCTAATCCTCAGAGTCACTGTTAATCTTCCTAGATTTCCAACATTATTCAGCTCTTGAGCCAATCAATAGTCTATTCTATACATATAT
Source organism: Drosophila peninsularis (assembly GCA_035047485.1). NCBI lineage: Eukaryota > Metazoa > Arthropoda > Insecta > Diptera > Drosophilidae > Drosophila > Drosophila peninsularis. The sequence continues at coordinate 4,640,201 of JAWNPN010000057.1, read as the reverse complement.
TTGAAAGGAAATAACCGATTTGAATTGTAATTTGTACTTCTAACTAATACTCCCTCTTCGGGCGTTTGTAATGGGTATACAAAGCTTGACAGTCGAGCAACAGTAGTCCGATTCGACTCAATGCTGTGCTCAGTCAGTGAACGACTTTGAACACGTCTCATCACAATTTTTGATTCAAAATTTTCCATTTATTGTACGCTTCGATTGAAGATTTCCAGAGGTTTTAGGTGGGAGAAGTGTTAGAAGATGCCAAGATATCGTCATCGTCGTCGGCGCCGCAACAGGGACGCGATCTTTAATATCGAGAAAGCGTTACTGAAGACTCGCGTAGTGGATGCTGAGCGTCCATTGACCACCAAGTTCTATGCTCGCCACGATTGGCCGTTTTTCCACTGCAGCGATGAGATGATTGAGGAGATGCGTGAGAAGCACCACAGGAAATTTCTGCCCGATATGAATGTGAATGTGAATGTGGCGCCTAAGTCAGCGAGCCTGACAGCCATCAGCCAGCCGGTGGCGCGCCATGTCTCGACTCAGCCAATGACCGAGAATCAGATGTATGGCTGGTATCAGCATCGGGCCTTTGACTTCCTGAAGAAGGATCCCGGCGTCTTCGAATTTCCACGCGAGGGCGATCCAATGGTTAAGATGCTGAAGAATTCGCGCTAAAGACGCCGACTGGGTGGCCAAAGAGCCGCTGCTCGACGGTCGGGCGTCGTTCAAAATTGCAATTTTAGTTTTTATCGCCATGTGTGTCACATGGGCTAGCCAAAATAAATCCTAGTCTGGAATGTATTCCTTAATTTATGACTAATGGCCTCCCATTTGGTGTTTGTACCTTTGCAGTGCCGTCTGATTGTGTCGCAGATGTCCGTGACGCGGTGCGAGGCCTGGCACTGGCAGACGCCCATGTTCGTGATGTCCCTGTTGGCGAGCCTGTGGCTGCCGGCGCTGGAGCGGCCGCTACTCTACACGCTGCTCATTGTGACCACATTCACCCATTGGCATTACGGCGCCAGCGTCGTCAATCAGATGTGTGAGCACTTCAACCGGGTGTGCTTTACGGTGCACAAACGAGTGACGCATCAGGACGTCAAGCAGCAGCAGCAGCAGAAGACGCTGCAGGAGCAGCCGAGGACGGCAGTGAAACAGGATTAGGCCATCAATTTGCTGAACTGTATAACAACAATGTGTTGTTCGTGATCGATGTACTGCGATCAGCTTGGAGGCTTTTATTTTTCATGTCAAATCGCGTGAGATTTGCGATTATACGTATATATATGTATGTATTTATATGTGTATGTATGCATACATTTGCTCTAGTTAGCGCTTCTTTAACGAAACAAACAAATGCTCAGGTAACGGGAGAGAAGAGTTAGCTTGAGTTGCACGCTAGACGCGGTCTATAACCAATACTATCCGAAGTATTCTAAAATTTGATTGTATTATTCCTTCTAGAATCTATTAGCGAAACAAAGCTCATCCCTGGCATCATTCGATGAGTGATTGCCCTGCAATATCAATATCAATATCAAGCCATGACAAGTCTTCGACGATTACTCATTCACATCATCTTCATCATTTTAATTTCCATTTCCATTTTCTATTTTACATCACGGACATTTTGAAAGGCAACAAAACAGAATCGACGCTCGCTTCCTATACCCTATATTGTTCATATTCTTAATCGTAAACTGTCTACTTCAATCTATATATATATATATGTATTGTATTTGTATTTGATAGCATAGCTTACATGTGCTTAACTTATTTTGTATTATTTTTAAATTGTTTTAGTTCAAATTGTGCGAAAAGGCAAACTGAATTCTTAGCTAAGATATAACCGCCAAGACCTCTACTTATTTAAATGCATACTATGTAATTATTATTTAAAAGCAACACACGCATCTGTAAACTTTAACTATGAATGCTTAATTATATATACACACACATATATGTTTAACTGTAAATGTCGCTTCCCCATCCTTGAGAACGCAAGAGACAAGAACCACTTAAGAAATAAATTTACATTTTAGAAAACACAAATCACAATTGGAGTGCTAAGTGCTTCAGCCGAGTTCTCTGAGTCAGTTGCTAATCTCGATTACAGATCGGATAGCCAGAGCATTTAGCAACATCCGAAAACAAATTAGTTTACACGTAGAAAAAAGAAGTGAAATAAGATAACGACAGTCGAGATCGACGAGATCGTATTAGAGAATCAGTTCTTCGAACCGCTAATCCGGTGTATCAGTAGGCTTAACTGGAGCTCTTCCTCCACTGAGTCGAAGTGAGTCTACTTAATAGGTTTATTGATGCGTAGAATCATCTAATAGAGTCCCCACGACACGATCAGCGCGTTTGCGTAGCTGTCAACAATGCGTCGATCAGTTTTGAGTACGTGCTCGGCCGATTAGCTGGATGCTAGAATGCTTCCTCATTGCCTAATTGGTGTGAAAATCTAATTCACGTACCACTGTGCGCACTTGGAGAGCCCATAACACTCCTGCCCCTCTCACTCTTCGTTTGGCAGTGGGCAAAAAGCAAACATTACGCGGCCGACCCAGCAGCAGCAGCGCGGGTGGCAGCGAGCGACGACGCGACGTCGACGTACGCAAGTCACGCAGACGAAATGGGCACGGCAACAACAACAACTGTAATGCCTTCAATACACACGAATAAATAAAAGCAAAACAATGGACCAACCACAACAACAACGTTGACAGAAAACCAGAACGAGAACGAGATGCAAAAGAAAGCAACAGAGCAGCGACGTCGACGGCGGCAGAATATGAAAGTTGCGCATGCGCTGACGCCGACGCCGACGCCGACGTCGACGTCAATGTTATAGCTGTTGTTGCTGTCTTTTAATCAGTTGCGAAGCAGAAGCGCGCGAGCTAAGAACGTAGAATTTATTGAGCGGCTGTTGAATCTTTCCTGACCGGACTCTAGAAGCTTGTCTCAGATATGCTTTGGAAGACTTTCACGCAGCTGCCGCTGCTGCTGCTGCTGCTGCTGCTGCTGCTGCAGCTCGGCGCATCAGCGTTTGCTTCAAAGTCGTCCTATTTGCGGGACAGCACAACCGAAATGCCGTCTACCAGCAATCAAAGTCAGGGCCAGAGTCAGAGTCAGACGCCAGCTACCGTAGCGGAGGAGCACTTTCCGGCTGTGGCTCCGCCGCAGGCAGCGGAAATTGCAGCGATTGAAGCGGAGGCAGGTCTGCTGCAGCCACCACTGCTGCCCGTTGTAGACGCTGAGGACGGACTTCGTCGTCGCGTTGTTACTTACGATCAGCGACAGGAGGGGCAGTATAACATACGTGGCGATCTCGAGAACTTCATGATACTTGTGATTCCGTCCGCTTCGCAGGACAGTTTCAGTCTACTCGACCTGTTGAGCAAATCCGCGATGCGTGGCGGCACGAAGAGCAGCAGCAAACGTAAGCAGGCCTCGGCGCTAAAGTCCTTCTACCAGCGACAGCAGCTGCAGCGGCAGCAGCAACAGCAGCAGCTACTGCAGCAGATTCCCCAGTCGGGATTACCTGGTGGTCTGCCCGAGTTTATTGAGGGACGCACGCCCTACCATGTGGACATCTCTGCAGCCAGTGAAGAGCTACTCCAGCAGCAGCAGCAGCATCCACGTCTGCATCGACAGCAGGTGGATGTTTTGCCCCCCCAGCTGATTCCCATGCCACAGCTGATCAAGCCATATCACCTGGAAGCGGAACCGGAGCTTATACAGGCGTTGCCCCCCGTTCCAGCCAGCAGCAGCAGCAGCAGCGGTAGCGGCGGCAACAATTTTCTCGAAGGCTTCAGCCAGGCGGGCTCTCAGTATTATCGCAATTCCCGCTCGCTGCGCGGCCAAAGCTTCCTGGACACTAACCGCCTGGCGGGCGACTCCATGGCCAGCTCCAATGCACGTGCCATTAGTGTGCCTCTGTACCGCACCGATGTCGCCCATAGCCAAACCCAGGAAGGCAACGCGAACGTCTTGTATCCACCCATTGATGTGCCGGCCTACATCATTAACGAGGCACAGCCGCGCAACTGGCAACTGAGTGACGAGCCCACACCGATACAGCCCAAGCATCTGGTCGATGGCGAGGCTCTGCTCAGTTTCGAACTACTTGGCGATGCCCTGGCCGACTCCAAGACCCTGTTACGCGACGGCCTGGCACGCTGTGCGCCGGGACAGCGACGCGATAGCTATGGAGCCTGCCGCCAGGTCGAGGGATACTGAGACTGAAACACCTTCCAGACTGCTTAACAAAAGCACATGTATTAGGCTAAATATCGCAATAAATGATTAAGCATTAGACTTAAGATTCTCACATTACATTCACAATGCCTTTAGAAAACATTAAATAATTTAAATACTACTTCATTAAAATAAACTTACAAGGAATTGCACTTCAAGCTATGCGCCAAGCGTTTACATTAAAGGGCAATGTTAGACTTAACATTGCTGTAAGGGCCAGCCCGCATGGAACTGTTAATTGGCCCTGTTAAGCCTCTGTTGCATAGAAGCAGGAAGCCAGTGTAGGAGAGCGTCTGAGTCTGAGTCTGACGTGTTCTATGCTTAACGGTACTATTAATTGGCAATTTCAAATTTTCATTGCTGCACCGAAACCGGAAGCCAGTATGGCACAAGTTCAAAAATGAATGTAACGGTAATGATGCGCTGAAGGATAAGTCAAGTTGAATGCGAAGTTCAGCTGTCATCGAGGGGCCAGCAAAAAAATAAATAGCGATTGCCTTAACTAAGGCCAGAGCCATAATTTTGCAACGTTGCAATTTTCAATTGAAAACCAGTTTTCATCGCACACACACACGTATAGCGCAAAAAGAAGATAGAAAGTGCAGCTTCTAGTTTCTGATAGCAGCATCTTCGTGCATGAATTGGCCAGAGAGTTGGGCTCATCTCTGCTGTCTACTGACTGCTGGTTGGTTGGTTGGCTGGGGTCAATGACCAAGAACTAAACACACAAACAACACAAGCAGCTCAAACAAGATGCCGTTAATACTTACAATAAACAACAAACTACAGCAGCTTTCCTACGAGTAGCCAAAGTAATTAGAACGTTTTACAATGACTCGGGTTTTCCGTCGACCCGCATATAGGTTATAAGGCTAAACTAGTTAGCACATCAAATTAAACGTCAATCGATGATCCCTGCATAATGATGACAATATAGATTTGCATAGATCTGGCTTTGTTTATGTGCATCGTTTTGTTGTTTTGTTCGAGCTGCGGTCAATGGCTGCTTCTAATAAAGGTTCTCACATTGCCATTGCAATGCGGAAGTCTTTTGGCCATTGAACTGAACCATCTATCTACACAATCGGGTTTTTCGTTACCCATATGCAACAGGCATCAGGCGGCAGGCAGCAGGCAACTGGCAACTAGCGAAGGCTCATCTTGTTCGCCAGGCCGGAGCTGTGGCTCATTCATCGCCCGCAGTCAGGCAGCAACGGTCCTGTCCACGCGAATGAGGTAAAAATAAAATGTGCAAGTTCACAAATCGTTTGTTTGTCTTGGCTTTGCTGCAATTGGTGGCCCTGGCTCTGCCGAAGCCTCTGAAGAGTCGCAGCAGCGCCAGCGATTTAATTGATCTATTATACAATGACTATGGAGACTACGGCTACCAGGTGGAGGAGATTCACTACGATCAGAGGCAGAAGGGTGCAGAAAACCTAAGATGGCACCTTGATGGGTTCGTTTTTGGCTTACCAGGTCGTGAGGACTATTCCTGGATGGAACAGCTCTTTGAGACATATTCAAGTGAGCAATGCTAACCGCATACATAACTCAACAAGATTGTAATAGACTTAAATTTCAATTTTAGACAGCCCACTTGCAGCTATAAGAGAGCCCGTCGATACATATCCGACAGAATCTATAAGTAATAAAACAGAAGGGACGACAGACCAAGTGGTAAATATATCAACCCCGAAAAAGGAAATCGAAAGCAGGCACAACTCCCATTCTAAAATGTCAAGCGCACCTCGGTTTGTAGCTCTTATTAAAAGCTAGCTTTAAGCATTCATTATTGATTTGACTTTATTATTATCTTTTGAATAGCACAAAGTCGGAAATGGTGCAGCTACTAAAATTGTTTCGAAAGCCGCAAGTTTAATTCCCTAAAACATAATACATTAAATACAAATATTAAATAAAAATCAAACTGATTTGAAAACAAACAAGTGTACATTTCAATTGAATTTGTTAAATTGAATTTTTGCGCTTAGCACACCTATCGATTGTTGGCGAAATATCGACATACGACTAGCAAGTTGTTCGAATCGTTTAGCAAAATAGCTTATTTACTAACACTGGGTGCCTATCTATCGATTATCGCTTACCACCCACCCCAAACGATGTAACCAAGTAATATCCGTTACTTTTGTGTTTTGCATGCCTCCTCATGCTTCCTACTTTTGCCACGCTTGCTTCGCCCTGTTATACACATTTTAACACATTTATACCCTGATTTTCCATTTTCAATGGGCTCAGGGTATAAAAACAAGGAAGGTTCTTAAGTTTGCCAAGCAGCCTTTACCACTTTTAAGTGATGTAGGTAGGCTCTAATTTAAAGTAGCATAGCCACCGATGGTGTCTACTTTTAGGCGGCAGAATTATTCTTCTACCATATACATATTTCCTAGCTTAACTTGCTGATCTGTGGTTCGTGCTCATTATCATAAATATTCAAAGGGTTGGCTTGAATGGAAATTTAAAAATATAAATCCAGAGATCTATGAATATATGTTAAGAACTTAATTCCTGAAAATGATTATGCATTTGCCAGAGAGCAATACAGCTGCCGCTGCCACAGGTCTGTACATAAAAGAGCAGAAGTCCATTCCTAGAGCTGAGATAAAAATCTACAGTGAATAGCTAATTTAAATTACTTTAGATATATATTTAAAATATTTCATTTGAATAATTACCAAAATTTTAAAATCCATTATTTGCTCTGTTTGAATATAAGAAATAGGAAATTTCAAAATTGCGCCAATTAATCGTACCATATGAATAGCAGGGCTGATACGATCAATTTATCGGTTCAATAGTCCGAAAATTAACCAGCACTGTTAGCTGCACGATAGAATTTCACGAAGTTCGATTAATAATCGTCCAACTTAAGACCAGCTTGGCACTACTGCGCGTTTTTGCGAATCATTTCATAAACAAAAAAGTGTCTGTGGAGTGATTTGCAGTATTTTCGCTCTACATCGAATATTCAAGAACCGTCGTGTCTAGTTATACGACGAGCACGACCCAGTATAAAAGCCGAAGCAGCAGCCATCGCCATTGTATACATAAAGAACTACTGCGACGCAATAGACGACATCGACAAACACACGAAGGAAATTGTGAAACAAATAATTAGCAAATAGAATTGTTTGCTGTCTACTTTGTCAAATTAAAAACTAAAAAAAAAAATTATTTCAACATGTCTGAGAAATTACTGAAAATCACTTACCACTGCGGACCAGCTGGTGTGGCCAAGAAGCTGAATGCATATTTGCAAATGCCATCAGTTGATTTTAGCATTCTTCGTCGCGAAATTGAGATATACCTGTTCCAGGAGCGGCAGCTCGACAGTTGCCAGTTCAGGACATATTGGATTGGTAAGTACATTAATGCACATACATATGTATGTACATGCAATGTATGTATGTACTGCGATATCAATTTTATGCACTTAAATGTCAGTCTGTGTGTATGTGTGTGTGCATGCACATATAATTGATAAAGTGTTGAATGTGTGCTATTTAAATGGATGATTGCGCGCTCGTGTGTGTGCGCATCTGTGTCAAACGACATCTCAGTACATATGTATATAAAGAGCTTCGTGTGTGTGAGTGCATTGCACAAACTTTCGTTCGGTACAAAGAAAAGGGCTAAAGTGCACTCGCCAACTCCTCGGTAAATTTGATGTGTATTCAGCACACTAATGTATACATATGTACATATACATACCTGTATACGGATACGAGTATAGGCGATTCTTTTGGCCCTATGTGATTCACAAATGCGTATCATTATCAATACATTTGATAGCAAAATAAAATGGCAGAAAGAAAATCCAACAAAATCGAATGATTCATGATATATGTATATACATATTAAGCTTTTTTTTTACCAAAATATTTTCTTTCTGTTAACCTAATGATATCTAAGTTCATAAAAATTAATATCTATAGTAAGGACGATGCCTAACTAGTAGATTTCATGTAACTTGCATACATATCGAGATTTCATAAAATACTCTCAACTTATAGTATGATAAGAGTACACATACTTAAAATTGAATATTCTGCTTCTTGGTATCACGAAAAATGTACTACTTTGATGAAAATAGTTAATTCGCTTAGTCAGTGTCTTAATATACATACACACAATTTTAATTAAAACAATTCTCTAAGTTTATGCAGTAACCCAAAACTTGTTTATTTATTTACTTTAGATTCAGATGGTGATGAAATTGAAGTTTTCAATCAAAATGATTATTTAATTTTCTTGAGCAAATGTAAGCAGAATATGCATTTGCAAATTGTAGCTGTTGAAGCCGATCAGGAGAAAGTCAAGCAGTCCCCAGCTGCTGCTACCAAAGCTGAAGACGATCCGAGCAATTTCATCATCCATGATGGAGTCGAGTGCGATTCATGCGGCACGTTGCCTCTGATCGGATTCCGGTACAAGTGCATACAGTGCCCCAATTTTGATCTGTGCCAGGCTTGCGAGTCGGCCCACAAGCATGCTGACCATATAATGGTGCGAATGCCCACCAACGATGGACCGAGTGTGGTTGAGGCCTGGCTTAGTGGCCCGGGTAACAGCTCGCATCATCATCGCCGCTCGAGTCGTCGCTTCCGTGGTCAGTGCCCATTTGTAGTGCCCACTGCTACGACAACTACTACTACTACTTCGGCACAGACTGGACCGACTGGTGCTACTGCTACTGCTGAGGATTCGCCATGGACAAGTCGTCGCGAGAGACGCCATTGTCGCAAGAACGGTAATGTATTTTCTCAATTCGTCGAAATGATGATGCATTTGCCGGAGAGCAATTCCACGCCCACTGCGGCTGCCGACAGTCAGGAGGCCCAAGAGAAGGAGCCAAAAAAAACTCCAACTGTAGTAAACAATGAAAATTCTAAAGCAACCCAAAAATCTGAGAAAGTAGAGGAGTCTAAGGACATCCCAATAAAGCTATCAGCTTCAGCTGAAGTAAATGCTTCGGCTAACAATGCAGAAGAACCCGTGGCTGCTCCTCGCAGCCCCAAGGAGCAACCCCAGGCCCAGGCAACTGCCACGCCGCCCACTGCGAATAGCACGCCAACCACCCCGGTCATTAATCTGGAGAACTTGGCGCAGGTTGTCAATCCCGAGTATATGCGTGCCGGGCTTGAAATCCTAAACAATTTTAGTGAAATGTTTGCTAAAATGATTGACCCCAGTGCAGCAGCTGATGTCGGCTGTGCCGAAACCTCCATGGCTTCAAATGGCTCAACGGCCTCTGAGAAGTCTGAAGCTCGTGCAGAGACTGCACAGAATGCAAGCAAACAACCAACGCCAACTGCAAGTGTAGAACAGTCATTGGACAACAATGATACACAGGCTTCTGTTCCAACTGCTGCTGCAGGTGCAGCTACAACTGCAACTGCAGCTGTTGGTGAGCCAGTGCGGAAGTCGACTGATACGGAGACCGAGCAACGACGCAGGTCCGAAAGCTTGGATCAGGATTGGCAGATGATAGATAACACGGCCTCGCCCATGGCCAATGTCTCTAGTTCGGATGCATTGATTAACTTGAGCAACGCAAACGCTAGCGCAACAGACTCACCGATGACCCCAGCCCGTGACTTTGTGCAATTGGGTGAAATGCTGCGCCAGCACGTAAACGAGGAACAACAGCGAGAGCTGGCCACAGCCCACACCCAAACCTCGCAGGTGAATACGGTGAGCACTTCCACTTCAACCACAGCTGTGGCCACCAACAGCACCTCGACATCGACAGCTGGTAATATACCAGCACCTGAGGAGAAGCGCCAGGTGCCCATCTATCATACCGGTTAGTAGTAGTAATGTGCAATTGATGTGGTTAAATTTGATTCAAATTTTGATCCTTTTATCAGATGAACGCATCAATGCCGCAGTACACGCAATGATGGCCATGGGCTTCAGCAACGACGGAGCCTGGTTGACGCAGCTGCTGGAGTCAGTGGAGGGAAATATACCGGCTGCATTGGACATTATGCAGACATCGCAAAGCGGTCGCAATTGATTGCCTTTGTCACATATTTATAGGATCATCCATTTTATCTACGACAAATTATATTAGCTTCGGGCATATTTTGTCAGTATCTGTTGATTCCCGGTGAAACGTTTTCATTCGTTTTACGAAACGAATGATAATCAAGTATATAATCTATGTGTAAATGTATATGTTGCAAGTAATCAAAACTATGTTATCCCAATGGTATCGTGTATCAAATAAATAAAAAATTATATAAATATATATGTATTTAATCAAAATAAAATGATTGAAACAACGTTTAACTTCTCGATAAACTAAGCCCACACTTGACTTATTATTAATGTAACAATTTCTCGCGCAAATCTCCTGAATTCGTAGTTCATTGTTGTTATCAACGCAATAAATGTAAAGAGCTTGAAGAGCCGGACGTGATGAGCTTTCCATTGGCGCCGAGCGAAGCCAGTGTTGTAGCTAAAAATCTGTGAAATCATCAGTGCTGCAAAACTGCTGAGAGCGCAAAAGCGATGAACCAGCTGTAGAGATTTGTTTGTGTAGAAATATAACGGCAGGCCGCTGAGAACGCAGCACAGCAGCAGAACACAGCCGACAATGCCTACGGAGAATGAATGGGAAAGAGAGAGAGAGGGGAATATGTAAATAGCCTGCTTGCATTTTAAGCGAGTGCCTTTGCACTTACCAAAGAATCCGTGATTACTGCGGAAGTGCTTTACCGTAGCGTTTGGATCTTCGCGCTTGCGCTCTCGCTTTTGCAAGGTTTTGATGGCAACGCCGCCAACGCCAATGCCAAAGGCGAGTAGGCCAAGAGCACTGTGCAATAGATCCACATTGAACATGCCCAGCCACAGCTCCAAAATCCCACTGTGACGCACAAGCAGCGCTTCGCCCAGTAGGAAAACAAACTGTCGGCGCAAACAAAATGTAAATATTCGATAGATATATGCGAAAGTAAACTACTTACAGCCACTGTGCAGTAGAACGCATGTCCCGCAGTGTGTACCATCTTGAGGGAGACACATTTGCGTACGATGACGGCCGTGATGCCCGCGAGCAGAATGTGCGAGATTACGGCACAAAAGCCAAAGTAAAGCATGGCCGAGGATATATCCAAGCTGTACGACTTGAACGCAGTTTCCTCGCGAAGGTTTCCAGCCGTTACATTGCTCCCGTCATGTTCCACTATTGTCCTGACATAGGCTAGCAGATCTGTGCTCTCGCACACATCGCGCAGTCCCGCTGCACTGCATCCTGGCATAACTTTGTTTGCCATAGTTTTTGTTTTTCTTTGACTTTTACAAGTTTTATCTATTACGTGCGAGACGCGCGTTCTGCAGATAAGAAATTCGCCGTAAATCTACAGACGACCGCGCGCTTTGAATGTTAAACAGCGTTTGAGAGATCGCTGGCAGAACTGCGACCGCTGAACAGCTGGGTGGATCAGATCTCGGAGAGAACTTTGTGTGCGAAAAAAAGAACTTTCAAAGCAAATGGAGCGTGACTCAGCGCTCTTGCACGTGCTTCACCAGCCACACTTCCCAGCGCCCCAGGTGCTGCCTGCCGAGTGGCATTGCTCGACTTCTACTTCCACATTCACACATACACTCATACATATTTATGTGCGTATTGTAATCTTATTTTCGGCGCATTCTAAACCGGTTTGTATAATTAGTCGTGCAATTTTCTGTACTCTCTACGGCATTGGCAGCAACAGCAACAGCAACAGCAACAGCTGACAGTCACAGCCAGTTATTTTGGTCCACCCTAAAACCGTTTCTATGAATCATATCATTAAATGTTATGAAATTCAAGCTAAAAGCAACTGGTTGATAAACCAGATACCACAAAGGAACAGCAAAGGCAAACGGCGCGGCCAAGTAGACTCTTTGGCTGAGCTACTTTCGGTAAAAACTTTTAACTAAATTATCAATTTAATTCACTATTTAATTTAATAAATAAAAAAAATAAACAAACAAAAAATATATAATTAAAAAAAAAAATATTATAATTAAAAATTATATAAATTAAATTATATAAATTATGATTTAATTAGAAATGAGTTAATTCAGTTTAAGTGAGTCTAATTAGTTATAGGTTAAAGCAGAGACAAAATCATAACAAAAGTATCTTGCTTTTAGCAGGGCGCTCGGTCTTTCAGCCAATTGGGGGGATTTACATTTGTCACACAGGCGACGCAATATTGTTTTGCATGCGAATGCGAAACGAACAGAGCTGATGACGTCACTCGAGAGAAAATTCCCCAGACTGGCGAGCAAGAGCAGCTGGGAGCATAGCCTAGTATACATAAGTGCAAGCTGATATTTGTGTGGTTGTGGGAGCACTCGCTATCGAGACGTCCACCAGTGCAACGTTCGTATGTTTTATAAACAGATACGAAACCCCCAGAAGCCAGCAAGCAAATACACTTAAAAAAAACCCCATTCATTTGTTAAAACAATTCGATTCGTGGCAAATTTTAATCAGTTTAGTAAGTTTCCAGCTATTCGAAATGTATCATTCAGGTAAATTAGTGATCTGTGTTTACCTACTAGAAATGTGTACAAACTTATACTAATTTAGAAGAAGCGACAAAAATGAAATTCAAAATTCAATTTGCAGTCTTTTGAATTGCCCTTAATTTCTTCCCCAATGTGAAATAAAACATGAGTGTATGTATGTATCAAATATATGTATATATATTTGATAAAACATCTATATATGTATGTATGAATTATAATTGTTTTTTGCTAGCTATTAGCTTAACTTGTGAAATAGCTGGAAAAAGCAAGACCCTCCGGATTAACACAAAATGCATTGGAGCTCACTAATGGGCTTCAAATTAGCAATTGCTAATTGCATTTAAGCATATCATTTATTTCTAATAAAATGAACAAATATACTCCAGCGATTTTAAGTGTTAAAGTCTGCAAGCCGCACTAGAAAGGCTGCCTAAGTGGTCAAGGTCAATGAGAATTCAGGTCTCAATCAAAAGTTTACTTTGCTCACTGTAATTAGTAAATATATATAATATATATAGTAAATTGTAAAATATTTTATTTCATTAGAACTAATTAATACACTTCCTCTTTCAGAATTTGAAGTAATGGAATCTGTTAATCTATTCGTCCCTACGGAAGGCTCCACGAGTAAAGGGTAAGTCGATAGACAGACAGACCAAAAGGTTTAAATTGACTTGTATGTTGATCGGTATGTTTACGAATTATATTTATTATGTAATCTTTTTGACGCAGGCAATACACCATCGTTGGACCGAGAGCCATATACTCTCATGGAGAGTACAATGTGGCTGTCGCCGTGCATCGTACCAAGGAGCCCGTTTCCTTAAAGATTGGTATTACGGGCCCTTCATATAGCGAGATCCAAACGGTCCAGCTGTCAAATACCGATGTGTTCAAGCAGATCACCTTCAAGTTGCCTCCTCTTAAGTCTGGTGTCTATAACTTAACCGCAGAGGGCGTCTCTGGACTAGAGTTCAGAGCGTCCACGCAGCTTAGCTTAAACGAGTTTGAGGCCTATGTAAAGGTGCAAACTGATAAAGCAAAGTACAAGCCGGGCGACACAGTTAACTATCGGATCATTTTCTTGGATGAGAACCTTCGGCCTAGCGTGGCCGCGGATGATGTAGTTGTAAGGCTCAAGGACTCCAAGCGGAGATGCATTAAGAAGATAAAGCACATCCAGACCCGATGTGGAGTCTATACCGGGAAGTTTGAATTGTCCGAAGTTGCATCGTTGGGCTTATGGACCCTTTGCGTTCTTAAAGGTAGTCATTCGATGGAGCAAGCGCACTTTGATGTGGAGAAGTATGTTCTCCCTAAATACATCGTCAAAATAGATGCCACGCAGCACGTGTCGGTCAAGGATGGCGACATGCAGGTTGTGGTGAGAGCCAAGTAAGTAGTTTCCCTAATTTTTCCCCTGGGAAAATAATCTCATCGATATTTCATCAGATACACCTATGGCAAACCGGTAAATGGGAAAGTATTGCTTAAACTGTATACGGAAAGTTCAAGTATTTGGACGCATCCAAATCATTCAATTATTCCGGGGCACACCCTAATCAGGAATACTGACATGGTCGACGGCATCGCGAAATTTGATATAAACGTTAAGGAATTTGCTAATTTTCTACAAGCTCAGATTTCACCATGGAACGTCCAGATTTTAGCTACTGTTGAGGAGGGCTTTACGGGTGTTAAACTTAATGAATCCGACAGCTTTCAGCTTTATAGCAATCGCTACAAAATGAGCTTCGTGAACGCCACTCATGAGTCACTCAAGAATAAGGGATATGAGTTGGTGTTTAAGATCACTCGTGTTGATGGTACCTTGCTAAAGGACAGAAAGACTCCAGTCAAGGTACGTAATTCGAAGTTAGAGGCTTATAAATATTGTTAACCTATAACCCAAAACTTTAGGCCAGATTTAGGTCCGGGGGCATATATAATTCTGGACTTTCAGTGATGCCAGGAATTGAGCAGGAGTCCTTTGAATTGGAGACCCACCTCAATGAGTCCAGCCTTGCTATTTTCAAGGATACGAGAGAACTACAAGAGCTCCCACATTGTGGAATCTTTACGCCCCCCCACAACGTGGTGCTTCAGTTTGACGGAGAAGAGCAAAATCTATACATAAGTTATTTCCACTCGAAGCCTATGGAGTATCTGCCTATGAGTAAACGCGAGTGGTTTAAGCTCGATGTGGAGAAACCTACGGACAACACCAGGTTATTATGGTAAATTATTCTGTTCAGCAACTATTTTAAAGGCTTAACCAATTGCAGTCTTAAAATCGGGGAGGTATATCAGCTAACTCTTCACTCTAGAAGCGCGGTTGACTACTTTGTGTATAATATCATTGGCCGTGGCAATGTCCTGCATACGGAACGAGTCGAACTGAGTAAGCCACAGATGGTTTGTACTATCAACTTGACACCCACATTCCTCATGTCACCACACTGTGTCATATATCTCTATTACGTGGATGAGACCGGTAAATTCCGCTTTGTCGAGAAGACTTTCCGCGTAAACGTTCAGCTACCGAACCGGATTCAGATTACGGCTCCAGATGAGGTTAAGCCAGGTGCAGATGTTGAGCTAGAGATTAGGACAGCGCCCCAGTCATTCGTTGGCCTTATGGCTGTGGATCAGAGCGCTTGCCTTGGCATCAGCAACGACATCAACAAGGACTCGTTCGATGGTCTCTTAGGAAGGTATAATACACACTCGCTCTGGCAACGGCGTTACTCTTCCTGTCCCGGTCAACGCAGTGGAATTCTGACTATGACAAACGCCAACTTATTTCATGATCGGACGCCCCTTTTCTGCAAAGCAGGTAATTAGTGTGCATCGATGCTTCTCATCGCAATTAAAATTTGCCTGTTGAAATATAATTTTGACATGTGCATTTCACAGCACGCTTTGGTGGTGGTGCGACACTATTGAAGAGCAGCAGCACCGCTGGCAGAGCACTTCCTATGGCCCAGATGGCGCTCCCTACAGAACTTGAGAATGCAATGGGATTCGGCGCAGCACCAGTTGCTCCACCTCCTCCTAAGGTGCGCAAAAACTTTGTGGAAACGTGGCTATTCGAGGATATTGCAAATACAGAAACGGAGATTTCAAAGCTCGTCAGAAAAATTCCTGACACAATTACAAGCTGGGTGCTGACGGCCTTTGCACTTCACCCCGAGAAGGGCTTGGGCGTGACCAATGATCAGCTGAAAATTAAGACCTTCCAGCCCTTCTTTGTGTCCGTGCGTCTACCATACTCTGTGAAGCGTGGCGAGGTGATCAATGTGCCCGCTCTGGTCTTCAACTACCTGCCCAAGCAACTGGACGTGGAGGTGACCCTGAACAACGAGGATAACGAGTACGATTTCGTGGATGTGTCCAACGAGGTGCTTGGCGAACAGAAGCGCACTCAGACGCTGCGAGTGGGAGCCAATTCAGCAGCCGGCGCATCCTTCCTTCTGCGTCCCAAAATCATTGGCAGCATTCTGCTGAAATTTACGGCCATCTCTCCTCTGGCCGGAGATGCGGTGCACAAGACCCTTAAGGTAGTGCCCGAAGGTGTGACGCAATATAAGAATCGGGCATTCTTCGTCAACTTGAAGGACGTGCACGAATACAAGGACAGCTTTGAACTGGATCTGCCCGAAGACCTTGTGCCAGACTCGCAGCATGTCGAATTTGGGTTTGTGGGCGATCTGCTTGGTCCGGTCATTAAGAACCTGGAACGGTTGCTGCACTTGCCCAGCGGCTGCGGCGAGCAGACCATGTCCAAACTAGTCCCCAACTATTTGGTGCATGATTATCTGAAGCACATGAAGAAACTCACTCCAGAATTGGAGCATCGCATTAAGCGCAATCTGGAGCAGGGCTACCAGCATATGTTCCACTACCGTCACGACGATGGCAGCTATAGCTCCTTTGGACCCGGCAAGTGGCGTGCGGAGGATCCGGAACGCAACGGTTCCACCTGGCTGACGGCTTATGTGCTACGCTCCTTTGGCCAGATCAGGGACTTGATAAAGCTGGACGAGAAACAACTAGAGAGCGGCTATGAGTTCCTGCTCAGCCGCCAGGCTGAGAACGGAAGCTTCACGGAGACTGGCGAATATTTCTATGGCTCACAGCGTTCGGCCCTCACGATGACTGCCAACGTACTTCTGGCTCTACTTGAGCAACAAAAGCCCAACCAGCCGGCCATCGATAAGGCTGTGGCCTATCTGAATGCCCACTCCAATGAGAAGGATACCGAAGACCTACTGCCCAGGGCCATTGCCACCTACGCTTTGCAGAGGGCAAAGTCTCCAGATGCCGCCAAGCATGTGGCCGCGCTGAAAGCACTTGCCAAGCACGAGGAAGATCGCACCTGGTGGACGGAAGATGAAGAACAGCTGCGCCCTGGCAGATGTGCTCGCTGGTGGTGCTGGGTGTGGAGTCACGACATTGAAATCACTTCGTATGCAGTGCTCTCGCTGTTGGAATCGGACCAAGAGACTCCCGACTCGCTGCTGAATTCGATTCGCTGGCTGGTGGCACAGCGGAACAGCTTTGGTGGCTTTGCTTCTTCTCAGGATACGGTCGCTGGCCTTCAGGCTCTCATACAGTTCGCCAAGAAGTCCGGCTATGAGCCCGCTAGGTGGGACGTGTCCGTTTCCAATCATGGTCAGCGAGAAAAGACTGAGAAGCTCAGCCTGACAGAAGACAACGATTTGCTACTCCAAACCGTGGAGTTCCCTCAAGGCACCAAGTCGCTGTCCTACGAGGCCAAGGGTACGGGCGCTGCTCTCCTCCAGATCAGCTACCAATACAATATTGTCGAGAAGGAGCCCAAGCCTAGCTTCAAGATTCAAGCTATTATTAAGCCAGAAGCGCCGCCAGCCAAGCTAGAGCTCAGTGTGTGCGTTGAGTACGTAGAGGAGGGCAAGGCCAAAGCATCCAACATGGCTATACTGGAGGTCTCACTCCCATCCGGTTACACAGTGGATGAGGAGAGTTTCAAGGACATACAGGAAATCGAGCGCGTCAGGGTAGGTCTCAAATAATCATCATATATCCGATATACCGATCTCTATTTCTATATTTTGTCTTTACGCAGCTGGTGGAGACCAAGAACGAAGACTCAGTGGTGGTCATCTACTTTGAGAGTCTGCCCAAGGGAGAAATCAAGTGCCTGCCTATTGAGGCGTTCAAGACTCACGCTGTCGCCAATCAGAAGCCCGCCCCGATTGTGCTCTATGATTACTACGATACGAACAAGAAGGCGACTGAATATTACCAGGTCGAATCGAAGCTTTGCGACATTTGTGAGGGCGACGAATGCTCGTCCAAAAGTTGAGCACGATATTATCTTGAGTAAAATATGAGCTTAGTAAAAGTTGACAGGCTTGTATAAAATGTATTAAATGAAATATATAATGTGTGTTTAATGAATAATTAAATAACTGATGTTTTACGAAAAAAAAAATCAAATTGTGGGAACGCTCGAGTCAGGAAATACACTGTACTTAACGGACTTATGTGTATATAATATATAGTATATTTATATCTGAAAAGGATTAACTGCTCTTGGACACTGAACGAGCATTGTGCAGTCGGTGACTTACATGTTGTTTAGATGCGAATTACATTGAAATGTCCTTTGAGACAAGGAATCCATTAATACCGACAGCATGTCTAAACCCTTTCGATAATTCACGCACAATTAATGTTTGGTTAGGCAAACGGCAAACGGCAAACATTACATAGCTCTAGAGAATATTACATAAGTTCTGGAATTCCCCTACCACTAACAGTATGCATTGGAACATTAAGTCAAGAACAATAATAAAATCTTGATTGAACGCTAAACATTTTGCCATAAGAGAGCTGACTTTCAATTAATCTGCAGGAATTACCGCATCGAATTAACAAATTTAATTTACAGTTGCTTTTTATGACATGATAAATGAAATCTACGATTGTCATTTTCTTTTTTTCTTGTTGACTATAAAATCTCCATCTACATCTGCCCACCTTTCGCCAGGTATAGATTTAATTAATGAAATGCTAAAGCTGAAACATTTATCATTGTGCTGGGCATAAAGCGAAAGGCTTTGTTTGTGGCTGAGCTCTACTCACGGTCCTTATCGGCATTTAAGCTCATTAAATTGTGCTTCTATATGTATAAATTAATAATTGTATGTATATGTATATAAATACCGAATTCTCTTCTGAGATTAGTATGTTTTGTTACAAAAATAAATGACTCGACAAAGTCAAAGGTCTCTAGCCTTTATGAGGCAGAACGTACATTTATTCTATTTCTTTACTGTTTCCGATTTGAGCTATATAGCTATGTATTACTTAGGAAATCTCCTACTCTGCCAGCGCTTTTATAGCTGCTTATAATTTGTTTTTAATGTTTTTCTTGCATATTTACACTACAAATATTTTTGTGATTTTATTTGTTTATGCATATTCAGCTGTCGGCTGTCCCTATAAAAACTATTTAAAGATATATATGTAGCTCATAGCAGCAAGTAATATGAAGTAATAATCGATTGCTCTTCTCGTTGTCCGATAGTGAGCACATCTCATGTCTCATACTTCTACAGAGCTAGATTTACATAGATTCTATAAGTATCCCCTACCTTTTCCCCAAAAAATATCAGAGAATTAAATTATGTCTTTCTTTATAATTTTTGATATGTTATTTAATAGTTCTATAGGCGTGTCAGCGAGTCTGTATGTTTATAGATACCACCATATCCATACCATAGAATCTTTAGCACAGCTACTCGCCATGGGATTCGCTCTATGTCCTAGTCGAGCAGTGTGAGACAAAAGTTCTCTGAAATGTCTTTATTGTTATGCCGTTCTGGTCGCGAACAGCATCGATGCCTAGCTTACTATGTGCATACATATGTACATATTAGCATATATACATACATCCACATGTTCCCTACCTAGAGAGACTTAATAATTCTCGTTGTCACCGGCTCAACCAGTCGCAGCTCAGCTCTGAGTCCGGTCGGTTGGTTGTCGCTTCGCTTGGCAAACCAACTTGAGTTTAGTTTTGTCATATTCCCAATTGACCACAGTCTATATATATATATACCTTTATTTACAAGTTATTGTTTCTTGTTCATTTCCATTTTAAACAACAAAATGCGTCGTTCAGACGCTCTTGCTGTCATCGCTTGTGCGGCTCTGGCCCTTCTGAACATGGCAGATCCAGTGAAATGCGATGGGTAAGTCCGCCTCCTGTGAAATGGGTTCACATATATATATATATATTATATATTATATATTATATATTATATATTATATATTATATATATATATTATTTATTTAAATTCATTTAAAGTATGCGTAATTCTTAGCACTTTCTGACTCTGACCAAGCATATTTTCTCTGATCATTAGCAGTTGCTTTTAAATTTCTTTTTTTATACTCTGAACACATATAAAATGAGAAAATGTAAAATGTCTGTGAGAGAGAAGGAGGTGCGGCAGATATCACGGCCTGTTCCCCCGGCGAATACAAAGATTTTAGATTGTTTTAAATATTACAGTAGCACCCCCTTAAATATATCTGGTGCTAACTATATCTCTGTGAATATTATTGAGAAAGTGCATGTGAAGTAAAGTACGCTGAGAGTGTCCCAGCAAGTTGAAAATAAACAGGGAATGATAAGAAATGCAGCTCAGCGCAGGGCTAAGGACTGTTTCATACTTATCACTATAAAAGTTTTGTAACAGAAACCAGTTTGCTCTACCTTTTCTATTACCCAACATGAGCTATACAATTATCTAAAATTACTGTGATTTGGTTTTTAAAAGATGCTTATCTGGTGATCATATATCCAACTGGCATCCATGCTCAATTTTTTAAGTTCATTAAATTCATTCACGCTCTCGATTAGCTTATGTAACTGGCGCTGCGAGCAGGTTTTGCAAATATTTACAGTTAGGCGCTAATTCCCATTAAAAATTAACATAAAAGCTGTTCTAAAAACAAAAAAAGAATTCAGAAATGAAACGAAATTGATAATGAACAACGACTAAACATTTGACTTCAATATTTATATATGCAGATTAATCTCTGCTTGGAGGCAGCATTCGTAATTAATTTAAAAATCCAAAAGTCGATTGGGCAATCTCAATCTGTATCAAAATAAACTAATTCAATTAAAAAACAAATCAAAGCTAATGTGTGACCCAGTATTATGACATTATGAAATCGTCGACCTACACTGATTATAACTGAGTCCCAATTTCGATGCTTGCCACAGACAATACACTATCGTGGGACCGGGAACCATACACTCTCATCGAGACTACAATGTGGCTGTCGCCGTGCATCACACCAAGGAGCCCGTTTCCTTGAAGATTGGCATCACAGGACCATCCTACAACGAGACCCAAACGGTCGACCTGCCAAATGCCGATGAGTTCAAGCAGATTACCTTCAAGTTGCCTCCTCTTAAGTCGGGTGACTACAACTTAACCGCAGAGGGCGTCTCTGGACTCGAGTTCAAGAACTCCACGCAGCTGAGTTTGGCAGAGTTTAAGCCCTACGTCAAGCTGCAAACCGACAAGGGCAAGTACAAGCCAGGCGACACTATCAACTACCGCGTTATCTTCCTGGATGAGAACCTTCGGCCGAGTGTGGCCGAGGATGATGTAGTCGTATGGTTCGAGGACCCTAAACGCAATCGCATCAAAGAGCTAAAGCACATCAAGACTCGTGGTGGTGTCTACACCGGAAAATTTGTATTGTCGGAGTTTGCCCTTTTGGGCTCATGGACTCTATCGGTGCAGAATGGCGATTCGTATCCGGATGAGCGGGCATACTTCGAAGTTGAGAAGTACGTGCTGCCCAAGTACACCGTCTCAATGGATGCGACTCAGCATGTGTCGGTCAAGGATGGTGACATGCAGGTTGTTGTGAAAGCAAAGTAAGTAGCTTTTCCCACTGTGTTTCCAGAACGCAGTCATCATTTTCAATCCTCCATCAGCTACACCTATGGGAAACCAGTAAATGGCAAAGTACTGCTCAATGTGCACACAGACGAGTCAAGTTTATGGTCGAACGTAAATGGCGAGACTGTTCGCACTGACGTGCCAGGACACGCTCTTATCAGAACTACTGACATGGTCAATGGCAAGGCGAAATTTGATATTAACGTTAAAGAATTTGCTAGTTTTTTGCCACACAAAACATCATCGTGGTACGCACAGATTTTGGCTACTGTTGAGGAGGACTTCACAGGTGTACAACTTAATGAAACGGGGGGTGTTCAACTTTATCCTTATCGCTACGAAATGACATGCGCCGATTACTCCTCGTGCTCTTCCTTTGTACCGGACAAAGAGCACGAGATGGTCTTCAAAATCACTCTGGTTGATAGAACCTTACTAAAAGACACCAAGACACCTGTCAAGGTAAGCATGAATATTAAATGAATGGGTTAACTCAATATTAACGTTTCAATTCTGTAGGCAAAGTTCACCGAGGGCATACGCCACTCTAGATACGGCGATGAGTCCGAATTACCGAAGATTGAGAAGAAGTCTCTTGAATTTGAGAGCCACCTGAACGAATCCAGCTTGGCCGTCTTTAAGGTCACGCTACCCGATTTACCCGACATGGAAAACTACACGCGTTACTACAGCATCGAGCTACAGTTTGACGGAGAGGAGCGAGAGCTGTATACAACCTATCCCTACAGGGAACCAAAGAAAATCGAACCTCAACCTGAAGACGAGAAGGAGAAGGAATGGTTTAAGGTCAATGTGCAGAGACCTAAGGACAAATGGAGGTTTGAATTGTTAATAGTTCCGACTGGCCTCGACTTCAATACTCTCATATTTTAGCCTAAAAATCGGGGAGGAATACCAAGTTACCCTGAACTCGAGTCGTCCCCTCAAGTACTTCGTCTACAACATCATCGGACGTGGAAATGTCCTGGAAACGAAACGAATCGTACTGAGTGAGCCACAGAAGGTCTACAACATTTCTGTGACCCCAACATTCCTTACGTCACCCTACGGCCGCATTTATGTCTACTACGTGGATGAGACTGGTGAATTCCGCTATGCAGAGGACACTTTCCATACAGATGTCGAGCTGCAGAATCAGATTGAAGTGACTGCGTTGGATGAGGTGAAGCCAGGCGCAGATGTTGAGCTAGAGATCAAGACAGCTCCCCAGTCATTCGTTGGCTTAATGGCTGTAGATCAGAGCGTCCTACTGCTGGGATCCAATAACGACATCAACAAGCACTCGTTCTCTTGGAGCCTACGTCGCTATGACACTCAAACACCCTGGCAAGGGGGCTACTCGTACTATCCTGGCGATCGAAGCGGAGTGGTGACCATGACAAACGCCAACTTTTTCTATAATCGCACGGAGCCTGTATACTATCCACGTAAGACGAAAAAAATTATCGAAATGGAATGATCTGCACAAGATTCACAAATAGTTATCCGTCTCTAATCGTATTATCAAAAATCTAATCAGCTACAAAAAGATTTGTTTAATTTACAGAAGCCTTCTCAGGCGATAGCGTGCGGACGACTACATTTTTTTCGAGCGAGATGATGCACAGCACTACAGTTCCAATGGCTCCAGTATATCAAAGTGCGGTTGGTACGGTCGGTGCGATCGCAGGTGCTGCGGCGCCATCCGCCTCTGCCCCAACAGTGCGCAAAAACTTTGTGGAAACATGGCTATTCGAGGACATTGAAAATACCAAGAGTGAGATTTTTAAGTGGGTCAGAAAAATTCCTGACACAATTACAAGCTGGGTGCTGACGGCCTTTGCACTGCACCCCGAGAAGGGCTTGGGCGTGACCAATGATCAGCTGAAAATTAAGACCTTCCAGCCCTTCTTTGTGTCCGTGCGTCTACCATACTCTGTGAAGCGTGGCGAGGTGATCAATGTGCCCGCTCTGGTCTTCAACTACCTGCCCAAGCAACTGGACGTGGAGGTGACCCTGAACAACGAGGATAACGAGTACGATTTCGTGGATGTGTCCAACGAGGTGCTTGGCGAACAGAAGCGCACTCAGACGCTGCGAGTGGGAGCCAATTCAGCAGCCGGCGCATCCTTCCTTCTGCGTCCCAAAATCATTGGCAGCATTCTGCTGAAATTTACGGCCATCTCTCCTCTGGCCGGAGATGCGGTGCACAAGACCCTTAAGGTAGTGCCCGAAGGTGTGACGCAATATAAGAATCGGGCATTCTTCGTCAACTTGAAGGATGTGCACGAATACAAGGACAGCTTTGAACTGGATCTGCCCGAAGACCTTGTGCCAGACTCGCAGCATGTCGAATTTGGGTTTGTGGGCGATCTGCTTGGTCCGGTCATTAAGAACCTGGAACGGTTGCTGCACTTGCCCAGCGGCTGCGGCGAGCAGACCATGTCCAAACTAGTCCCCAACTATTTGGTGCATGATTATCTGAAGCACATGAAGAAACTCACTCCAGAATTGGAGCATCGCATTAAGCGCAATCTGGAGCAGGGCTACCAGCATATGTTCCACTACCGTCACGACGATGGCAGCTATAGCTCCTTTGGACCCGGCAAGTGGCGTGCGGAGGATCCGGAACGCAACGGTTCCACCTGGCTGACGGCTTATGTGCTACGCTCCTTTGGCCAGATCAGGGACTTGATAAAGCTGGACGAGAAACAACTAGAGAGCGGCTATGAGTTCCTGCTCAGCCGCCAGGCTGAGAACGGAAGCTTCACGGAGACTGGCGAATATTTCTATGGCTCACAGCGTTCGGCCCTCACGATGACTGCCAACGTACTTCTGGCTCTACTTGAGCAACAAAAGCCCAACCAGCCGGCCATCGATAAGGCTGTGGCCTATCTGAATGCCCACTCCAATGAGAAGGATACCGAAGACCTACTGCCCAGGGCCATTGCCACCTACGCTTTGCAGAGGGCAAAGTCTCCAGATGCCGCCAAGCATGTGGCCGCGCTGAAAGCACTTGCCAAGCACGAGGAAGATCGCACCTGGTGGACGGAAGATGAAGAACAGCTGCGCCCTGGCAGATGTGCTCGCTGGTGGTGCTGGGTGTGGAGTCACGACATTGAAATCACTTCGTATGCAGTGCTCTCGCTGTTGGAATCGGACCAAGAGACTCCCGACTCGCTGCTGAATTCGATTCGCTGGCTGGTGGCACAGCGGAACAGCTTTGGTGGCTTTGCTTCTTCTCAGGATACGGTCGCTGGCCTTCAGGCTCTCATACAGTTCGCCAAGAAGTCCGGCTATGAGCCCGCTAGGTGGGACGTGTCCGTTTCCAATCATGGTCAGCGAGAAAAGACTGAGAAGCTCAGCCTGACAGAAGACAACGATTTGCTACTCCAAACCGTGGAGTTCCCTCAAGGCACCAAGTCGCTGTCCTACGAGGCCAAGGGTACGGGCGCTGCTCTCCTCCAGATCAGCTACCAATACAATATTGTCGAGAAGGAGCCCAAGCCTAGCTTCAAGATTCAAGCTATTATTAAGCCAGAAGCGCCGCCAGCCAAGCTAGAGCTCAGTGTGTGCGTTGAGTACGTAGAGGAGGGCAAGGCCAAAGCATCCAACATGGCTATACTGGAGGTCTCACTCCCATCCGGTTACACAGTGGATGAGGAGAGTTTCAAGGACATACAGGAAATCGAGCGCGTCAGGGTAGGTCCCCAAATAATCATCATATATCCGATATACCGATCTCTATTTCTATATTTTGTCTTTACGCAGCTGGTGGAGACCAAGAACGAAGACTCAGTGGTGGTCATCTACTTTGAGAGTCTGCCCAAGGGAGAAATCAAGTGCCTGCCTATTGAGGCGTTCAAGACTCACGCTGTCGCCAATCAGAAGCCCGCCCCGATTGTGCTCTATGATTACTACGATACGAACAAGAAGGCGACTGAATATTACCAGGTCGAATCGAAGCTTTGCGACATTTGTGAGGGCGACGAATGCTCGGCAAAGTGTTGAGTATCATATTATGTAATGATAATATCTGTTTGATATATGTGTACATATGTATGGCTTTGAGAATCTTAATAAAAGCCTAAAATTTGGCACATGAGCTCCAGGTGGGGATTTTCTATATAGGCTCTAGAAAAAATTGTGTTTTAGTTTAAAAGGTAATCTTTACTTGAAATGTAGGTAAGTCCAGAATAAAAATATTTAATAATAATTATACGTATCTATGCCGGAAAAACCTGTAGCTTCTGCAGTCGTACAACTAGCAACTTGAAAATAATGATTGATTCTAGAGCTTTTGAGCTCAGCTCCAATGTTTGACGGATATGTTACTGTAGAACCCCTATTGAAAGTTTTATTTACGGACGTGACAAATCGTGGAACATTAAACTCTAATCGCATTGCAATTGTATATAGAAACATGTGATGTTATTAGCTCTTTTAGTCGATTTAGTTCTGAATACCAATGTATAACAATCTAACATAAAGCATTGTATTTCACTTTTAATAGGTCTCGTATTATCTTCACCAACTCATTAGTTTGATTAGGGGAACTCCATTTGGGCATTTGCCACAGAGAGAGAGAGAGAGAGAGAGAGAACGGAGCTTTGTTTTCGGTCTGACGGCTGACGTCACTTGAGAGAATATTTCCCCAAAAACGAAAGCAAACACAAGCAAACCACAAAAAAGCGAATGGAGAGGGAGAGCGAAGGTCATAACGAAGAGCAACTGAGAGCATTGCTCAGTTACCAGCTGACATTTGTGCTATCCACCGGTTCGGCCGGCACTCCCGATCGAAACGCCCATTAGTGCGTCGAGTGTTTCATAAACAAAAGCAGGTTTATTTTGAGAACAGCACAACAAAGATAAAGGCGCAATAAGTCACCAGCGAAAACAACATTTTGTAAATCGCACACAAATCGCTCAACATTTGTTCAACAAACAGCGACAAATTTCGAGGTTCGCGAGAAAAATCAGTTCTGGGAATTCCACAGCCACCGAAAGTACGTCAATAAATTTAGTTTTTGCTCGGTTTTTATGAATATTTTATTACATATGCATGTTTGTCAACACTATCCGGGAAAACCTAGTGAATATTTTGCGCACGCGATAAAACTGAATCTTTAATGAACGCTAAATATATAACAATTAAAGTGCTAATTAAAAAGCTGCATTGAAATTTATCTGCAGAGTTTATTGTTCATTGAATTTGAGAATTTAATTAACCATTTGCATGTTACGGCCAGATAACTGCATTCTGTGCCTGTGTTACGCCCGACCCACACACGCTCTCATCTATCCATTATGGAAACTCTTATCTATATCTAGGCATACAAGACCCAGCTAACCCATTTGTCATGTTCTTTGTGTTGGGTTTGTTGTGAAATGCTTTGCGTGAAATCATTTAAAAGGTCTTCTGTTCCCGAGTTCGATTTAAAAATAGACAATATGACCTGACTAATGAAGGTGATGGAGCGTATGACTCATATGACAAATAGAAATTATATTTTTGAAGAGTTTTCTGTTTTACTTAGGGATTATCGGCACTTTGGTAACCAATTGTCATAAATTAACACTAAGATTATTGTACACTTATATACATACATAGGTTTATGTATTTCTGTAGATGAAATCGTCTTGTTAAATTATCAGCGAGCATTTAATTATATTCTCTTTTATTGTTGTTGCGCTGCTTCTGTCGCGGTCAGCGTCGACGTCTACGGCCTGGCCGCAGTCCCGAAGCCCCCGAGCACACATTTCTACATACTGATGGACAGACATACAAACAAACAAACATACAAACAGAGCTATAACAAATCTCGTGTGTCACCGGCTCAACCAGTCGCAGCTCAGCTCTGAGCCCGGTCGGTTGGTTGTCGCTTCGCTTGGCAAACCAACTTGAGTTTAGTTTTGTCATATTCCCAATTGACCACAGTCTATATACATATATATACCTTTATTTACAAGTTATTGTTTCTTGTTCATTTCCATTTTAAACAACAAAATGCGTCGTTCAGACGCTCTTGCTGTCATCGCTTGTGCGGCTCTCGCCCTTCTGAACATGGCAGATCCAGTGAAATGTGATGGGTAAGTCCGCCTCCTGTGAAATGGGTTCATATTATATTAAGCATAAATAATTAATACTTTGCGCTTCCTGCTTTGCCAAGGTCGATTGTGATTTCATAAATGTAGTCTAAATTGATTTGATTTTTGATGTGTTATTTAATTGAGTCATTGGAATTGGTCAGTGAAATGGATAATATATGTAGATGTATAGGCTACGCAGTTGTCCATTTCAGTGCCTATATACATATAGTATGCATCCACATTGAACAATTTGTATAATTTTTAGCACTCTGTGACTAAGCCCAAGCATATTTGTTCTGCCCATTAGCAGTTGCTTTTTAAATGCTTCTTTTCTGCCAAGATAACCCAAGACACAAAAAAATCCCCATTATCAATAAACAAATCACGTTTATTGTTTTTTAAATACTTTTTATACCCTGAGCCCATTGAAAATGGGAAATCAGGGTATAATGTTTTTGTGAAAATGTATGTAACAGGCAGAAGGAGACGTCGCAGACCATACAAAGTATATATATTCTTGATCAGCTCGATGAGCTGAGTTGAAATAGCCCTGTCCGTCTGTCCGTCCGTCCGTCCGTCCGTCCGTCCGTCCGTCCGTCCGTCCGTCCGTCCGTCCGTCCGTCTGTGTGAACGCAGCGATCTCGTAAACCACAGAAGCTAGAGAGCTGAAATTTGACATGTATACTCCTGAATACCATACGCTATACGAGTTTTTTTCAAAAATTCGATAACTCTTCCCGTTCTCTTTTTATCGATAAATTTCGATAACTTTTCGTCTCTTTTACGTACCGTAAGAGCTAGAGACCTGAAATTCACTACATAGATTCCTGTTGTGAATGCAGACATTTTGTAATTTTTGGTTTTTGGATGCCACGCCCCCTTCGCCCTAAATTTGCAAAAAACGCATTTCAAATACAAGAGACTTGTGCTTCGGCACATACACACATATGAATAACATAATCATGCCCTGAAAGTTTGAATCAAAAAGTCCTGCTAGAAAAAAAGTTATTAAACATTTAATTTCCCATAGCGTAGGCGTCTTGCAGCCCAAGCGCTGTCGCTACGTCAACTGCGCAGTTGGCAGAACGTGTGTGAGCGTGCGTCTGTGTGTGTGTATGTGTTGCTTGCAATATATGTATATGTAAACTAAGCATAGAATATTTGAAGTATCGGCACTTCGCAGGGCTCAGGGTATCTCCTAGTCGAGCCGTCTCGACTAGAGCATTCTTACTTGTTCATGACTGAATTATATAAGTTGCCTTCGCAAAAACCAGTTTATTATTTGTTTATACTTATATTTAATCTCCGCTTGCTAAAACATTTTCATTGCCAATGTCATAGACAGATTATTCATATATGCATATATTCATATATACACTAGATTCCTATTCAGTATTTATTAAAATGATGCGATTTCCACAAAGAGACCTCAATTTCGAAGTATATGTACCTCAAAATTGGACCTGGCAACTTAGTAAAGTTTTTTGAACTCCGTTTAATCCATCCGTGCTTTTGTATACGTAACATATATTACATCACCGACGCTCCGAGCAGGTTTCTACAGATCAGGTTCTGGGCATATTTACAGTTAGGCATGTGCCAAATAATGTTTTGGTTTTTCTTGGAAACGAGATGATTTCAAACAAAATGTATTCAAAACAAACTGATAAAGTGTACCAGTTTCGGATGTAGATTAGACTCATATTGAGCAAGTTCAAGCCCCACAAAAATGAAGTCAAGGCATTAAAAACCAAATCACATCTAATGGTGGGGGAAGGGGGCATGTAATTTGAGATTGAGAAATCATGGTTGACCTACACTGATTATAACTGAGTCCCAATTTCGATGCTTGCCACAGACAATACACTATCGTGGGACCGGGAACCATACACTCTCATCGAGACTACAATGTGGCTGTCGCCGTGCATCACACCAAGGAGCCCGTTTCCTTGAAGATTGGCATCACAGGACCATCCTACAACGAGACCCAAACGGTCGACCTGCCAAATGCCGATGAGTTCAAGCAGATTACCTTCAAGTTGCCTCCTCTGAAGTCGGGTGACTACAACTTAACCGCAGAGGGCGTCTCTGGACTCGAATTCAAGAACTCCACGCAGCTGAGTTTGGCAGAGTTTAAGCCCTACGTCAAGCTGCAAACCGACAAGGGCAAGTACAAGCCAGGCGACACTATCAACTACCGCGTTATCTTCCTGGATGAGAACCTTCGGCCGAGTGTGGCCGAGGATGATGTAGTCGTATGGTTCGAGGACCCTAAACGCAATCGCATCAAAGAGCTAAAGCACATCAAGACTCGTGGTGGTGTCTACACCGGAAAATTTGTATTGTCGGAGTTTGCCCTTTTGGGCTCATGGACTCTATCGGTGCAGAATGGCGATTCGTATCCGGATGAGCGGGCATACTTCGAAGTTGAGAAGTACGTGCTACCCAAGTACACCGTCTCTATGGATGCGACTCAGCATGTGTCGGTCAAGGATGGTGACATGCAGGTTGTTGTGAAAGCAAAGTAAGTAGCTTTTCCCACTGTTTTTCCAGAACGCAGTCATCATTTTTAATCCTCCATCAGTTACACCTATGGGAAACCAGTAAATGGCAAAGTACTGCTCAATGTGCACACAGACGAGTCAAGTTTATGGTCGAACGTAAATGGCGAGACTGTTCGCACTGACGTGCCAGGACACGCTCTTATCAGAACTACTGACATGGTCAATGGCAAGGCGAAATTTGATATTAACGTTAAAGAATTTGCTAGTTTTTTGCCACACAAAACATCATCGTGGTACGCACAGATTTTGGCTACTGTTGAGGAGGACTTCACAGGTGTACAACTTAATGAAACGGGGGGTGTTCAACTTTATCCTTATCGCTACGAAATGTCCTGCGTGGATTACAGCTCTTGCTATTCGTTTGTAGCTGATAAAGAGCACGAAATCATCTTCAAAATCACTCTGGTTGATAGCACCTTACTAAAAGACACCAAGACACCTGTCAAGGTAAGCATGAATATTAAATGAATGGGTTAACTCAATATTAACGTTTCAATTCTGTAGGCAAAGTTCACCGAGGGCATACGCCACTCTAGATACGGCGATGAGTCCGAATTACCGAAGATTGAGAAGAAGTCTCTTGAATTTGAGAGCCACCTGAACGAATCCAGCTTGGCCGTCTTTAAGGTCACGCTACCCGATTTACCCGACATGGAAAACTACACGCGTTACTACAGCATCGAGCTACAGTTTGACGGAGAGGAGCGAGAGCTGTATACAACCTATCCCTACAGGGAACCAAAGAAAATCGAACCTCAACCTGAAGACGAGAAGGAGAAGGAATGGTTTAAGGTCAATGTGCAGAGACCTAAGGACAAATGGAGGTTTGAATTGTTAATAGTTCCGACTAGCCTCGACTTCAATACTCTCATATTTTAGCCTCAAAATCGGGGAGGAATACCAAGTTACCCTGAACTCGAGTCGTCCCCTCAAGTACTTCGTCTACAACATCATCGGACGTGGAAACGTCCTGGAAACGAAACGAATCGTACTGAGTGAGCCACAGAAGGTCT
Organism: Drosophila peninsularis; assembly: GCA_035047485.1. Taxonomy (NCBI): domain Eukaryota; kingdom Metazoa; phylum Arthropoda; class Insecta; order Diptera; family Drosophilidae; genus Drosophila; species Drosophila peninsularis. The sequence continues at coordinate 4,608,757 of JAWNPN010000057.1, read as the reverse complement.
ACAACATTTCTGTGACCCCAACATTCCTTACGTCACCCTACGGCCGCATTTATGTCTACTACGTGGATGAGACTGGTGAATTCCGCTATGCAGAGGACACTTTCCATACAGATGTCGAGCTGCAGAATCAGATTGAAGTGACTGCGTTGGATGAGGTGAAGCCAGGCGCTGATGTAGAGCTAGAGATCAAGACAGCTCCCCAGTCATTCGTTGGCTTAATGGCTGTAGATCAGAGCGTCCTGCTGCTGGGATCCAATAACGACATCAACAAGGACTCGTTCGGCTGGCGCTTAGGACGTTATGATACTCACACACCCTGGCAAGGGGGTTACTCCTACTTTCCTGGCGAACGAAGCGGAGTGGTGACCATGACAAACGCAAACTTTTTCTATAATCGCACGGCTCCCGCCTATCACCTACGTAAGAAGAAAAAAAGTAAGAAGTGTGAATGACGTTATTAAAATGACGTTATGAATGCTTCCCTTTGTTATGCTTTAACAACAGTTTCATTAGGTTATTAACATTCAAATTATGGAATTTGCAGAAACCTTCGGAGGTGGCGCTATGCGAAAGACCGCTCTTGTATCGAATGACATGGCATTTAGCCCAGCAGTTCCAATGAGCGCCCAAGCAGAAGGTGCGTTAGTTGGGAACGCAGGTGGATTCGCTGCGGCAGCGCCTGCCTCTGCACCGACCGTGCGCAAAAACTTTGTGGAAACGTGGCTATTCGAGGACATTGAAAATACCAAGAGTGAGATTTTTAAGTGGGTCAGAAAAATTCCTGACACAATTACAAGCTGGGTGCTGACGGCCTTTGCACTGCACCCCGAGAAGGGCTTGGGCGTGACCAATGATCAGCTGAAAATTAAGACCTTCCAGCCCTTCTTTGTGTCCGTGCGTCTACCATACTCTGTGAAGCGTGGCGAGGTGATCAATGTGCCCGCTCTGGTCTTCAACTACCTGCCCAAGCAACTGGACGTGGAGGTGACCCTGAACAACGAGGATAACGAGTACGATTTCGTGGATGTGTCCAACGAGGTGCTTGGCGAACAGAAGCGCACTCAGACGCTGCGAGTGGGAGCCAATTCAGCAGCCGGCGCATCCTTCCTTCTGCGTCCCAAAATCATTGGCAGCATTCTGCTGAAATTTACGGCCATCTCTCCTCTGGCCGGAGATGCGGTGCACAAGACCCTTAAGGTAGTGCCCGAAGGTGTGACGCAATATAAGAATCGGGCATTCTTCGTCAACTTGAAGGATGTGCACGAATACAAGGACAGCTTTGAACTGGATCTGCCCGAAGACCTTGTGCCAGACTCGCAGCATGTCGAATTTGGGTTTGTGGGCGATCTGCTTGGTCCGGTCATTAAGAACCTGGAACGGTTGCTGCACTTGCCCAGCGGCTGCGGCGAGCAGACCATGTCCAAACTAGTCCCCAACTATTTGGTGCATGATTATCTGAAGCACATGAAGAAACTCACTCCAGAATTGGAGCATCGCATTAAGCGCAATCTGGAGCAGGGCTACCAGCATATGTTCCACTACCGTCACGACGATGGCAGCTATAGCTCCTTTGGACCCGGCAAGTGGCGTGCGGAGGATCCGGAACGCAACGGTTCCACCTGGCTGACGGCTTATGTGCTACGCTCCTTTGGCCAGATCAGGGACTTGATAAAGCTGGACGAGAAACAACTAGAGAGCGGCTATGAGTTCCTGCTCAGCCGCCAGGCTGAGAACGGAAGCTTCACGGAGACTGGCGAATACTTCTATGGCTCACAGCGTTCGGCCCTCACGATGACTGCCAACGTACTTCTGGCTCTACTTGAGCAACAAAAGCCCAACCAGCCGGCCATCGATAAGGCTGTGGCCTATCTGAATGCCCACTCCAATGAGAAGGATACCGAAGACCTACTGCCCAGGGCCATTGCCACCTACGCTTTGCAGAGGGCAAAGTCTCCAGATGCCGCCAAGCATGTGGCCTCGCTGAAAGCACTTGCCAAGCACGAGGAAGATCGCACCTGGTGGACGGAAGATGAAGAAAAGCTGCGCCCTGGCAGATGTGCTCGCTGGTGGTGCTGGGTGTGGAGTCACGACATTGAAATCACTTCGTATGCAGTGCTCTCGCTGTTAGAATCGGACCAAGAGACTCCCGACTCGCTGCTGAATTCGATTCGCTGGCTGGTGGCACAGCGGAACAGCTTTGGTGGCTTTGCTTCTTCTCAGGATACGGTCGCTGGCCTTCAGGCTCTCATACAGTTCGCCAAGAAGTCCGGCTATGAGCCCGCTAGGTGGGACGTGTCCGTTTCCAATCATGGTCAGCGAGAAAAGACTGAGAAGCTCAGCCTGACAGAAGACAACGATTTGCTACTCCAAACCGTGGAGTTCCCTCAAGGCACCAAGTCGCTGTCCTACGAGGCCAAGGGTACGGGCGCTGCTCTCCTCCAGATCAGCTACCAATACAATATTGTCGAGAAGGAGCCCAAGCCTAGCTTCAAGATTCAAGCTATTATTAAGCCAGAAGCGCCGCCAGCCAAGCTAGAGCTCAGTGTGTGCGTTGAGTACGTAGAGGAGGGCAAGGCCAAAGCATCCAACATGGCTATACTGGAGGTCTCACTCCCATCCGGTTACACAGTGGATGAGGAGAGTTTCAAGGACATACAGGAAATCGAGCGCGTCAGGGTAGGTCCCCAAATAATCATCATATATCCCATATACCGATCTCTATTTCTATATTTTGTCTTTACGCAGCTGGTGGAGACCAAGAACGAAGACTCAGTGGTGGTCATCTACTTTGAGAGTCTGCCCAAGGGAGAAATCAAGTGCCTGCCTATTGAGGCGTTCAAGACTCACGCTGTCGCCAATCAGAAGCCCGCCCCGATTGTGCTCTATGATTACTACGATACGAACAAGAAGGCGACTGAATATTACCAGGTCGAATCGAAGCTTTGCGACATTTGTGAGGGCGACGAATGTTCAGCAAAGTGCTGAACACCATCTAACCTTATGATCCAATAACCTTCTATATGCCTTTTACTAATTACGAAAAGAAAATAAATTGCTGTGATTGTACCCTTGAATTTTTAATAACAGCAACCCTCGACTAGAGGTCCCTTCCTTGTTATATATATAGAGTATATGACGTAGCTATGTCCGTCCGCATAATATGATTTGCGTTCACACGGATTGACGGGCAACCGGACGTGCAGCGCGAATGATACTTCACAAAACCAATATGCTCATTCCACTTGCACGAATGAGTACCTTAACACAATAAGAACGCTTTTCCAATTAGTCCAATATAAATGTGACCGTTGTGCTCAACACAACGTTTAACACCATATTGACTGCGTCCTGGTCACAATCAAAACAGAAAACCCTTATCACCCCGTATGATACGTACAGTCACTGCTACACTTAGCGACTGAAATTCTTTCGAATCACAAAGCCCAATCCATCAAGCTTATTCTACGATGTAACACCCAAAATGTGCAAGTAATTGTTTCATTGATCTTAGTCACATCTGCCAATATACGTATACAATTAGTTATGTAAGCTTAGAGAAAACCCCTTTCCGATACCGGGGCTGTTTATTATCATAGTACGTGAGGTTTTGCAGCACGATAAGGCTTAAGCACTGAAAGCGGTGCTCGAAATAGAAATAGTATCGTTAATTTAACAAATAAGTGCTAGACGTATTATAAGTGGCTCACCTCGATGATGACTATGCTACATTATGACCAAAAATTACCCTAAGCAAGCGAGTGAGTGGACTCTACACTGGCTGACTGAGGCACACTCTGCACGCAGCGTTAAAGTACCGTTAGGAATATTTAAATTGGCGTAGCTCTATCCGAATAGAATTATATATAGATGTATAGCCCTTAAAATCTCTATGATTGATTTACCATCCAACTTTGAAGACTTTATTTTATCTTGCCCCTAAAACCCATACAAAATTGTATTGCCTAGGTGATTTGTAAAAGTCAAAAGAATGTATGGCAGACTCCATTAAGTATACATAGATTTCAGATCAGCACGTCTGTCAGTCTGTCTGTATCTCTGTGTGAACACACTGGCCCCCAGAGGCTTTAAATCCCATACGGAGTATCGATAAAAATCGATAATTGGAATGAACTGGAGTACCGCAAAAGCTCATAATAAATATTTATTCTAATAATTTGCTTTTGGATACCGTTAGCCTTCTCCCAAAAATACTTCGGAAGAAGACACACTTATCGCTGCCATCATTCATTTAGAGCAAACGATATTCTATGGGTATGTGTGCATAAGAGAAGCGTGGAATGGATCAGGGTATCTCCACCCTTACTTGCTACAACATCTTTTACTGTCACTTTAGCTAGTTCAGTTATAAAGATTTTTTCAAAAGCCAATATACCCTCTTTCTGATGCTGGAAACTCCTGATGAGCTACGTGAGCCTAGGCTGCACTCTCTGAATGGTTGCAACGTCAGATCTCAGCCGATATCAGCAAGCGATAAAGATTGTTACTCGGTACGCACAGTGATAAGTGAGTTTATGGCAAGTGCCCAAGCTGACTGCGTTAGGTATATATTATAATCCTTTAAGTGGTATGCATTTGATTGGTAGCCGCAACTTAACTGATAGTCCGAATATGTACACATATAATATTATCAACTAATTGATATTAACTTAATGAAAAAATCGATTTAATGTTTGCTCAACTTGAACATGCCCTCTAAGTAGATCTGAAATATATTCAATTGTAATGCAAATAAGCTTCTTGAATCACTTGAGAGTTCGGCGTACAGTCAGTCTACGATTATTGTAAGGCAGTACGTAATACAGAGGGTGCACGTATCTGAAGTCGATATTCGATATTTATCGATTATAAAAAGCTAAAGCATTATCTGTGGTGTAGCATGTTGAAATACTTGTAGAGATGCATTGATAGATAACATCATCTGTTCTTCTCGGGTTATCAATGTTACCCAGTTTCTTTTAAAATACAGCTCAAAAGTGTATAAACTAATTTTACTTTTCGCTTCTCGCATCTCTGTCTAGATCGATTCTACGACTCTTTAAATCTGAATTATTCACACTAACCCGAAAGTCTCCATTGGATCTACATAGCCTAAGTCCTTTATAAATTTATTAAATTTATTAAAATTCCTATACAAAGGTCTCTAAAGGGATAGCATAACTGCAAAGGCTTAGCAGAGCTTTCCTAACTAAGCATTGTAGCTACGGAGTCAAAGTGTCATAAGTCGTATATACCCCATTCGGAATTGCATAAAGGGTAAACTTGCTATGCATAAAGAGACCGCAATTAAGTTGACTCTTCCTTATTCAAGAAAGCAAACGGCAGTGTGAAAGTTTATTCACTCCAAGTACAGGAGGACATATTCAGATCCTGTGAAAAATCCGTTGACCTAGTGAAATAACAATAAACAAACATAATTAATAAATAAATAAATATTATTTATTTGCAAAAAGTGCATTCGCGGAAAGTGTTCAAATAATTTCTAGTGTTCCAAAAAACAGTCGAACCTGATCAGAAGAAACCATTTAATAGTGATCCAGTTACATAAGCAAATCTCAAGTACTTGAAATGACAGCAACTAAACCCAACTCCACTAGTGTCCTTCAGCATATCGAGGCCGGACTCAATGTGCTCAACCAGCTGTGCATTGGATTCGTGACAATCTGGATCTGCTGGATCTGCCTGCGCACTGGTCTGAGTGGAATACGGCTGCACGTCTGGCTGGTGTCCTTCGGGTTCGTCTTCCTGATGGCCGAGGGCATGATGTGCTTCTACGATGGCAACTGGCTGACTCTGCGCTACACTCGCAAGCACAAGACAGCCATCCATGTGGTGCTCCAGATACTCGGTGGCGGCATGGGGGTAGCCGGTTGCCTGGTCCAATTGATACGCGACAACTGGAGCATTGGAGTAACCATACATTCCAGATTGGGATTCGCAACCTTCGTGCTGTGCCTGATATCCCTGCTCAGTGGAGTCGTAGCTGTCCTGGCCCGCAGCCTATCGAAGATTCTATCTCCGTTGGCGAACAAGTCCTTCCACGTCCTGCTCAGCCTGGGAACATTCGTGACTGCCATGCTGGCCCAGTTCTATGGCTACACGCAAACAGGAATATTCAAAGGCCAAGGCGCGGACTTCGTTATCCTCATGCAGGTTGTGACCCTCGTGGCAATGGTCTTAACTTGCATAGCGCCGCTGAAGTCGCTATACCAGAAAGCTCGCAGTTTCGCCAGCTGAGACATGGGACGATTCTCTCTCGCTTAAGGAAAATGTAGGAAAAGTAAAAATATTGTGTAGAAATTGTAATTTAATTAATAATAATATAAGAATATAATAATTATACTTAATAATTTATACTTAGATATTTAAAAACAGATTAATAAAAAATATTTTAAAGCAAATTTAGAAATGTTTTCGTTCTAATTTAATTAAATTTAATTAGTTCCTACATATAATTCTTCTATGGATTCCACCTTCACATATCATCTGTGAAGCAATCCAAATTATTATAAATTTTAATTTTGTACTTTTTTAATTCCAAAAACATTTTTATATTATTTTTGACACACAATAATTTTAATTAATTTTTCTATATAATTCCAGTGGGAAACTCACTTTAGAGACAGCAGATTTTGCTTTCATATCAATTTCATTTGATTGTTTAAATGAAACATTTTTTATAAATTTTGTTATCTATAGTACAACAGACAACACTGCAGTTAATATGAAACATTTATTTGTAGCATGTTGAAATACTTGTAGGGGCATTGATAGATAACATCATCTGTTCTTCTCGGGTTTTCAATGTCACCCAGTTTCTTTTAAAATACATAAAATTTCACTTTTCGATTCTCGCATCTCTTTCTAGATCGATTCTACAACTCTTTAAATCTGAATTATTCACACTAACCCGAAAGTCTCCATTGGATCTACATATAAGGTATTTAGCCTAAGTCCTTTAAAAATTTATTAAATATATAAAAATTCTTATACAAAGGTCTCTAAAGGGATATCATAACTGCAAAGGCTTAGCAGAGCTTTCCTCTTCGATGGTCGCTCCATAAGCTTCCCTTTCCCTGAGCAAATTCTGTTTTAGTTTCAAACAAGCTTCATCTAAGCTGGTAAGCTAATCTATATTTATAGTCCAGGCTAGCCAAATTCCAAAGGGAAACGCTGTGTGAAACTGTTTTCTCCCTGACTGTCTAACCTCTCTATTTGCCTGTTTACCTGTCCATCAGTCTATGTCTGCTCCATTCTTCAGTCTTGATACTGGAGTCTTTCAATTTGAAACATCTTTGATAACAGCATCGGTAGGCTGCAGAAAAAGACAAGCACGATCAATTTCAATTCTAGATTGTGATTATAGTTCGACTGTCTATATCACAGTAGGGGTGTATCACAGCAGAGCCTTCCCCACAAGCGTCAAGCAACTTCCCCAGAGACACTGAATGTGCAATAAATAAAACACAGATGCATAATATATAGACATGCATATTATCGAATGGGGGTTTCCGGTGTTACAAGATCACTGCCCGACTATTAGATGCCCTGTAATCAATTTCCTTAGCTCTACTTGCATAACTGACATGGATGCTGTTGCTCTTAAATATTCTTTATGTCATATGATCTGGAATGAGTATATGCGAATCGCAATATGGGTTACTATTTGTGGCTTGCGGTTGAGAATACCAGTTCTGGCTGTATACAGATTTGCTGCTGGCGCCGAATCGACTCGACTCTGACTCGACCACAACTCGTACAGCTCAGAGATTAGTAAACCAGCTAAAGTCGATGGGCGTACTTCTCACCCGCGGAAACCAGCAATAAATCGCAACTCATATTGGTTAGCTATTGGCATTTACGATTCGCCAACGACAAAGCGAAGTAATTACCGTGAATTTGAATGTATATAAAGAAACAGCAAAGTCAGCGCTTTCCAGCCTCATAAAGTGACTGTTGGACGCAATTATCAGTCGGCGGGCTTGTTTTTGTTGTAACTAATAAATTGAACACGAAAATAACATTATTGTTTCCCACTGATAAGCACGCCGTACACGCCACAGTAGTGTATACTGGGCACGACTGCCAGATGCCCTCGCTCCTATTCCGTGTTTTCTTTAGCCTTAAACGAGCTCTTAAAGGAACATTCATTCGAGGTTATAACAATCGTGCCGTAAACTCGGAGATCTCATTGAAATCGATATATATCGATTGGTCAGAAATAAGTATTGTGCGAATCTCGAATGACTTGACTTCAGTTGACTGCAGCTGCTGAGTATATTTTGAGGAGCTGAAGATCTATAGCCCACTCTCCCTCTGTCCCCTTTCAGTTACAGGGTATTAAGACCATACGAGTGAAGCCGCTTTTCGGGCCACGATGACAGAACATCTCCCGCCGGTCATCAGTAGCAAGCAGAAAGTCAGCGACTACGGCAGCACTTCGGCAGCTGATCCAACCAAGAATCTGCATTCGCCATCGCGTCCGACAGCTCCATCCGCACGTACTCGGCGATCGCCCTCCTTTCTGCTGCTGAACGAATCTTCGGGTGGCCATCGATACTCAAGAATGTCGCATAAAGTGCTGCACAGCGAGTCCCAGCAGCCGCTGGAGCGCCTGGAGTACTTTCTGAATGTGCTGAATCAAATGTGCATTGGATTCATAACCATCTACATATCATATCTCACGCTGCAGACGGGCCTCGCCGGCACTGGGCTGCACGCCTGGCTGGTTACCATTGGGGTAAGAGATCCGTCGGCCCACATTGATCGAGCTACAAGTTTCGCACTTGCTTATCGCAGTTCTCGTTCTTCATGGCGGAAGGTGTAATGGTCCACTACGGGGGCAATGTGCTGACGAGCAGCTACAAGCGAACCACCAAGACCACAATCCACTGGGTGCTATTGACGCTGGGCGGTGTCTGTGGGGCAGCCGGTGCCCTGATCAAAATGATACAGAAGGGATTTTTGTTGAAGTCCACCCACGGCAGATTGGGTAAGTAGTGGGCGTGCCCAGCTCGGAGAGCCTGAATAATCTGTAATTCCCCTAGGACTGACTGCCTTTATACTCTGCCTCTTGGCCATGAGCTCTGGACTGGCAGCTCTCTGCTCGCCGCGCGTTAAGAAACTGATCACGCCGCTGCTAAACAAAGCCTTCCACAATTTCCTGGGCTTTGCTTGCTTCGTCATCGCCTTAGTCACCCAGTATTACGGCTACGAGACGGGTTACTTTAAGCACCGCACCGAGACGGACCTCCAGATCTTGATGAAGTGCGTTACACTGGTTTCGCTGGTGCTCAGCAGCATTGGTCCAATGAAGGGACTCTATCACAAAATAAAGTGTATTGCAAGAGGCTGAGGCAGACAGATTATTAGCCGACCTCCTAAGCTGATCTGTGTGATGAGCTTCCCTTATCGCTTCCGTGCGGCCCTTTGCGCCGTGAACTCCCCAACAAAGCGTACCTCATTCAGCTGGAATTCCCCCATAAACGTATTGGCCTGCAGTTAAAGCGAAACTAAAGATAAGATCGTTGTTCCATATAGTCGTTGCCTTGTGCTAGGCACGTACGACTCATTTATAATCCGAATCAGATTTGTTTTGACAGTATCAGTTGCGCGCCAACAGATAATTGACTCATACTCACGCCAAATTGAACAGGCTCTCATTTTAATATGTAAGAATAAAATATATCTGCAAAAACTATTTCAACTGAAATCCTTTGATTTGCTTCTCACATATAAGAATGATTTACATGTATATCATACTAAGTAAATGACCAGCCCCTAGATATTATTTCTCAGAAACCAGAAACCTATATGTATTTCAGGCCAATTTAATAGGTCTACAAAAAGTCTATGGACAAACATCGTTGCAGTCTCAAGGAATCAATTGTAGTCCAACTGCGATACTTGATGATTCCCCGCTTAGAGGGTGTTTAAGATGTAAGAACTACTTCAGTGTTCAAGTATCCATTGTATTTTATTCAAGTATCTGGAGCACCCATAGCTGATCTTGAGATTTTACTTTAAAAATATTTATGTCTAGTTCCGAAACTATGAAAGATTCAGTTTCCATATCTATATATCACTATATCTATATATCGATATTGTGTGTACGAGTACATCGACTAATTTCCAAGACTGTAGCCTTATATATATATATATATATATATATATATATATATATATATATATATATATATATATATATATATATATATATATATATATATATATATATATATATATATATATATATATATATATATATATATATATAATCTGCTGCATATAACAGCTTTATTCTGTGGTAATTCCCAATTTGCTACGCCCCCAGTAAAAATATAAAAAAAAAGAAACATTTAATCAGGCGCAGCCAGAGCCAGAGAACTTTTCTACTCTATAGAATCACTAATGAAGGTACAATTTCGTAGGTCTCCTTCCGAATAACACTAAATATAATTCATAATATATTTAACATTTCAACGTTTTTATAAATAATTTTAAATATATAGCAATAAAGCTAAAGTTATTACTCTTCTTCAGCCCTGACGTATTGTTCGGTGTTACTAGAAACGAGATGACGCGAATAATAATAATTAATAATAATAATTAATAATCATAATAATAATAATTAATAATAATTAATAATAATAATAATAATAATAATTAATAACAATAATAATAATAAAAATAATAATTAATATCTAATATATATTTATAGTTTACCTATACAATTTATATTTATATTTAAATTTATTCTTAACATATATAGTATATAACAGATATAGTATATGTATATTCGATAGACTCCATACTGAAAATGGCTTTCTTGGGTTAATTTGTATTTTTTTTTTTTACATACATATAGAAAATTAACACTGCCGATAACATATACATTCTCTTAATTATAAGTAGAATCCTATATCTCCACTTATACGTTTTATGTAGACTAGTTTGTATACTATGTTTCCGTTAAAATGTATTAATCAGTATTTTCCATACGCAGTAGAAGTATTCCGTTTATTCGATAACTCATACTATTTCTTTAGTATCGATAGTAATCGATATTTGAATCCTTTTTTGAATGCCACAGAGCATGAAAATACTCTACTTACAGTGCGGACTCCCGCAATGAAGACACAGATTGTATATTTTTTATTTGTATATAAAAATAAACATAAATGCTTTGAATGTAAGGGTATCGCCTAGTCGGGCAGCCCCGACTTGATCACACTTACCTCAATATGTATTTAAATTTGGTTGAGTAGTTATGTAATTATATGTGCATACACTCATTCATGGGCAATATCTATACGTTTATATACAATTTCAGCAACTCATGTCGGCCTTATCGAAGAACGTGTTCACATTGCTCATACCTGTACGATTATCTTTTGTGCATGACCGCTTATCACTAGCCGGCATTATTAATGAAACTAAACACTGTATTGTCATTATCAATTGATAAAAATAGAAATTCTTTAGCTCAATCCAAAGTGTTAAAACTGAAGAGCCTTTCAATCTCTCAAGGGCACAAGCTGCATCCGTTAGATAGGCTGACGGTAATAAACGCTACCTGGGAAAAGAAAGTGATAAGCAGCTCAGCTCTCAATGTGCTCAGCCAGCTCTGCATTGGATTCGTGACCATCTGGATCTGCTGGATCTGCCTGCGCACTGGTCTCAGTGGAATCCGGCTGCACGTCTGGCTGGTGACCTTCGGGCTCGTCTTCCTGATGGCCGAGGGCAACTGGCTGACTCTGCGCTACACTCGCAAGCACAAGACAGCCATCCATGTGGTGCTCCAGATACTCGGAAGTGGTATGGGGGTAGCCGGTTGTCTGGTCCTATTGATACGCGACAACTGAAGGATTTGAGTTACCATCTATCCATTCCAGGCCTTCGTTCTGGGCTCGATCTCCCTGCTCAGTTAAGTCATAGCTGTGCTTGCCAGTAGCCTATCGAAGATTCCCTCCCCACTTAGAAAGCTCAATGGGGTCCCTTAATACATGAGGATCAGGGATATAGACCAAGAGCTCAAGGCTACAAAAAGACAAGATACAATCCATAGATACCTCAAAGGACTGGATTCTCATCCATATAGCCTGCAGCACGAAGATCCCCCTCCCCACGTACTGGCGCAAGACTCAGACGAGAGCACCCCCAAAACCTACCTAACCGGGCCCAGACCTAAATTAAATCACATCCACCACAGAACTTGCCTGTAGTACACCCCAAAAGGCCCAACTATAAGATTTCATTCGTAGCCCCAAAGTATGTGGCGCTTTTTATAACTTTGTTTGTTTACCCACCAATATCATAGTATTAATTAAGTTACTTAAAACCGAATTGGAGTAAAAAACATGATATGGGGTATGCTCCCTTAGCATAAATAATATGCAAGTGCAGCGGATGTTTATTGTAAAAAATTCTCATTGTAGTTCGTACATAGCTAGTGCGATAAATAATACTTGACGTGGATCGTTGTGGATGTGTTTAGTGCATATAAATAAATATATGATATCATATATAGATCAGTTATAGATTAAAATAAATATAGCTCTAGCATAAGGTATAAAAATACATATTCGATTCGCGATAGAAGTGAGGAATCTCAGATCTAGGATACGTATAAGAACTTGGAATACAAAGCTTGTTGTACACGTAACATTCAGTAAATAGGACAATATATGTATGTAGCATGTATAATGGAACATTAGACTACGACTAAAGCACATTGAAATTCGTGGTACGCATTTTCGAGATGACATGCATAACGGGCAAGGCAGAAATCATTTGATAGTTCAAATATATACTCGTCTAAATATATCTATATGGAAATTCTGTTTCTCTTTAGAGCTTGGTGCTGCGCCTGATGGCGAAGGACATCAGGGCGTGCTCCAGCCGCATGTGATAGGGCAGCTTGCCACGGGTCACGACGAGTGGCTCATCGCCAGCGGCGCAGCATCGATCGCGGCAGCAGTCGCACTGATCGCCATCGCTGACGTACTCCTCCTCCTCATTGTCGTCGTCTTGCAGCTCCCGCTCCTTGGCTGCGCGCTGCTCGAAACGCAAGTAGAACACAAGGCAGACGAACAGCATCAGGACGAGCGCGCACATCGCACCGCTGGCGATGCTCGCCTTCTCCAGCATGGGACGCGGACGCTTGGGCAGATAGGAGCCGTCGATCTCCTTGTACTCGCAGCGCTGGCCCATGAAGCCAATGGCGCACTCGCAGCTGTAGACGGGAAGCTCGGCAATCTTTACGGCAAAGCAATGGGCGTCGTTCAGGCAGTACCAGGCATCGAAGTTCTCTGGGCACTTGTATGTGGGGAATGTGATATTTGGCCTGGGCGTTGTCGTCGTTGTGGTTGTTCGCACTGTTGTTGTTGTCGTTGCTGGCGCCTGGGTTGGCGGCAATGCAATGCCCGACATGGACGAGGAGACCGACGGACGCGGCTTCGGAATGGTGCGGCTGGAGCATGCCTCAATCAAAGCCGGGCAGCCCAGACAGCTGAACAGCAGCAGCAGCAGCGCAAGGCCCATTCTTAACGTGTCGAATACTCGAGTTATTGTGCTTGTGGAATGCATTTGCAGGGTTCTTGCTTTCTATTTGGCTTGCAACTTTGTTTGGTTTCTCTCTTAAAATCTTACAAAACTATTTTGTGTGTATAAAATTATTTAAATAAAACGATAAACAAGATTATCACAAAGTTTTTAACAAATATCGTTATGCACAGCGAGGCGTCGTCATCAGAGGCTCTTTGGAATTCTGTTCGGAAACAGTATCTGTATCTACATATGCGGCAGAGTATCTGTATCGGTATCTACATATGCATCAGAATCTGTGTGTGTGTGCGAGTGTGGGGATCGGCGTATCTGTGAAGAAGATACAAATGCATTAGTAAACTGAAGACAATCGAATAAAAATCCATAATCATTAGAGACAATTTGCAATTAAATAATTATCAGCTAAATGGCATGATAAACCAAATACAATTTGAATGACTTATTTATTTATTTTTTTTAAGGCACAATTTCACTCGAATTTGTAAATTTTTGTTTTCTTTTTGTTTTTCTCTTGTTGTTTTCCGTTGATTATCCTAGCTCATCAAAGCTGGCTGTGATATGCGTCGGGTATCCATATCACAACCACTTGATGAGGCTTAGATAAGCAACATCAAATTTATTTGATGCAGAGTTTCGGATTGTTTAATACTGATGTTCCACATAATAATACCGGGTTGACCAAATAAGAGCAATAGTCAAACAAATTAAAAAGAAGTCTAATAATACTTCATTGTTTCTTATTTACTTTAATATTGCTCCTATTTGTTCACAATTTATATGATGAGGATTTGCTTCCAATTCCATGTCAGTCTTCAACGTGTGTAATGTTAGTGCTAGCTACATAATGACTGAATTGATTTGATTGATTGATTGATTGATGTACGTTACATTACGCTAAGCTCATCAAAGCTGGCTGTGATATGCGCGCAAAGCTTTTAAAATGCATTTCACAGCCTCTTTGAGAGCTCAGCATGAATGTGGCCAATTCTTATGGTAGAAAAAGGAGATTGATAGACAGGTAGATAGATATATTGATAAAGAGACATACACACACATATATATAGTTGGATTTGAAAACGTATTTGTGGAGGGATCTTAGGAGGGCACCATGATTTATAATTTTGTTCAATGATTAATGTAAGAGTTCATTGGAACTATAAATAAAACTAGTGCAATATAATTATGTTTTAGTACGTATATATATTTTTTTATTTAAATATATTTATTTTTATTTTATAGATTTATTATTTTTTTTTTTTATTGTTATCAATATCTATGATATATTATTTTATACTAGCTTTCTAATAAGAGTTTTTAATTTCTTGACTTTTTATTAACTTTTTGTTTTTGGTCAGGTTGTGAATTTTGTGCTGAGCATCGTGTCGCTCCTCAAAGCTGGCTGTGATATGAGTAGGCAAAAAAAGCAAACATTTCACAACCACTTTGAAGAATGACACAATTCTCTCTCTCTCTCTCTCTCGGTACCGCTCTCGCTCTCTCCCGTGCTGACGGTGTGTGGAGACTCTCTCCCCCGGCACCTCTGTTAACCTCTGCTTCTGCTGCAGCTCTAATGTTACTGTTACATGGTTCATTTCTGTTATTTCTCAACGCCGGTTTTTGCTTGGACGCCGCAAAACGAAAATAAATAAAAACGAAACAAAAATAAAGCAGAAGCGAAGCCAACTTTAGTTATGTTGATAGCGCAGGCAATGATGACGATGATGATGATGATGATGATGATGATGGGGAGCGGCGTTTTTGCTGTGCAACACAAATCTGAATGAAGCCGTCGACCGTTATAACTTGAGCAAAATTGAATGAAAACAAATTTAGCGTACGCTATTCAGCGATAATAATACATTAACACAGAACGACAACGGCAATGGCAAAAACAACAGTAAGCTCAGAACACTTAAAATAAACAATAATTATGATAATATAACACGATCATTGCTCGCCATTAACAGTAAACAATCAATAGACATATACATATGTACATACATAAATACAGACGAAGAGGGGAAAAAACAAATAAACGGGACTTGGCGCGCCAAAGTTGCCACACGTGGCAACTTCAGCCATTGGTACAATGGTACACTTTATACAATTTAGTACATATGCTAGTTATTTTTAAATAAAATTGATTTGAGAAAAATATATATCATTTTAATTGCATTAAATTAGTATCTTAGTTATTTGGTACATGTCAGTTTCGGTACCATATCCTTTCAATCAAGTGGCAACCCTGTCGGAAGCTTGAACAAATTATTTGTGTATATACATATATGTACATACATACACATATATATTAAATTTATTTATTTTTTTTATAATTGTGGCGCCGACACCGATGCCCGTCAATTAGTCGCCAATTTTGTGATAACAATTTCAAAATTTATACGCAGACATTAAGAAATTGAATACTTAAACATGGAAACAAAAGAAAGAAAACGTAAATGCAATTAAAAGCACAATTTCGAGATTTCTTTTCGTGCGCGTGTGTATGTATGCGACAACGCTGCGACCGTTATTAAAATTTCCGTTTTGTAAATTGAAATCTGCAATGCGAGAGAGGAACTAGAAGGAAGCCGCACAAAGCACAAGTTGAATAACCGTTTTGAACTTGCGCGAGCGTAGGTCAAGATCAGCGCTTTATTCTTCTACTGTTGTTCCTTTTGCCTATCACTAATAATAATATTAATATAATAAGAACAACGTCGACACCAATAACAGCAAAACAAGTTCGTTGATCGTGGTCATTGCCACTGGTTGTAAATATTGCTAATAGAAAGCATAAATAAACTGCATGCAAGACAAAAAACAACGGCAAAGTGTACACACATACATACATGACAATTGGCAGCGTTCAAGAGAACATCAACAACACCCGCTAATATTACTGCTGCTCGGGTCGTTGCTTCTCTCCTGCTTTCTCTCTCCCCCTCTCTCTTTCGCTTTCTCTATGTTTTTATGCTGCCGTGTTGTTTGTTGTTGCTGTAGTTTTCATGTTGCCTTATGCTGTTTCATTCTTGGGCGTCGCTGTCGCTGCTGCACGAGTTCGTTGCTCGTTGTCTGCTAGTATGCGTGTGTCTAAGTATGTGTATATACATATATACATATATATATATATATAAAGAAAAGCGGTGTGTGAAAACTATGATTAACGTGGTATTCTACCACACAGAAGATACACCAACACAAACACACTGCATTCAAGCACAAACACACACACAGAATAACATTTATGTTTTGCTGCTGCTGCCGCTTCTGAAATCTTACCGGTTTTGTGCTTTTGCGTAAAAAAAAGCGCAAAAAACAAGTCCTACTAGTTTTTGTTAGTGAATGCGTGCAAAAGAGACAGCGATTGTCTCCACTTAGTGGCGACAACAACCAATTTCGAGGTGTGTTGGATAGGGTATAAATGTTTGTGTTAGTGTGCGTGCGTGAGAGTTCAAGTGCATGCGCTTGTGTGTGTGTTTATGTCTACACTTCGTCCGACGCGTAGGGAGAGTATAATATATATAAGTGTATGTGTTTTTTTTTTACTTTTTAGCTGTCTGTATATATATATATATATATACATATATATAAATATGTATATGTATGCGCGCGGGAATGTTAAGAATTCTAAGAATTTCGCTCAAGCAAACGGGGCGCGGGCAAATTCAGAACGAGTAGAGGTTATGACAAATATACATATGTATATCGCCACTATTTATGAATACTTCTTCAACTTAAAACTTATTTGATTGCATTAAATTAGTCTATAAACTACAATGTTCATAACGACGAAAAACACACAAATATCAATAAAAGCATTTACAGTTTTCCAATCCTTTTTCTTTTCACTTTTGTTCACTCAATTTCAAAGATATTTTTTATTTCCATTGGTTACCAAAAATAATTTATATTAAAAACAAAATCACTTGGCATGAAGCCGAAGCCGATGCCGACGCTGCTAATAGCAGCAGCACCAACAGCGGTCGCTCAGAAAACACGACCGCGTCGCAAACACTGTAAAAGACAACTGCACAAAACGTAGCTAACGAAAAAAGGCAAAGAGCAAGAGCAGAGCGTGGCCAGACTGATTAAATGAGAGACCAAGTAGACGCCAATGCCGTTTTCTTTTTCTCTTCACATACAATGCATAAGTATGCATATGCATATATATTTGTGTGTACTTTAGTATTGGCAGACCGCACACATACACCGCCAAATAACATAAATAACAACAACGTTCGGCTTGATGCGTGTTGTTTTTGTTTTTGTTTTGGTGTTGCCAGAACGTTTCGCACGCTATAGTAGGATCAACATGTTGACATGCCGCCACCGCCGCCGTCGACGCCAAGTTTGGTGGAGCTAAATTGCACACAAACAAGAAGCGACGCAGCGCGGTGGTTAAAAAGCAGGTAGAAAAACGGGACGAACAGGATGAGGTCCAGACTCGGACGACAACATTTTCAGCTAGTTGGGAGCTTGTTTTGGTGAATTCGTGGAAATCTTGGTCGATGCGCAGGCGCGCACGTAAACAACATTCCTCGAGGCATTGCATTAAGTCTGGCCTTTTATTTTCTTTATTTTTTACTGACATCTTGTGCGCGCCAAAAATAAAAACGAGGCTTTAACGCGCGCGCTAAGGATGGCAGAGTTGCCACACTGTCACAATTCTGGCTTGCAAATAACGCCATTTGAAATATGTAACGGCAAATTTTTTGCACAGTTGAAAGAAGATTATGAATATAATATAATTCAATATTTTTATGATCATATTTAAGTCGCATCTAAGTGATCTTTATAAGTTGCACTTGTTCTGTGTAGGTAGGACATTGACCCTAGTAGAAAAATCAATTCGAACGGACTTCTTACTACTAAATAATCAATCCAAATTTAACTGCAAGGAACACACACACACAAGTATTCAAGCTCAACGCCATTTGATGACGGTAAAAGGTCATGTGAATAAAAAAAAAAAGTTGCCAATTTGAGATTGGGGCTGGGTCGTCTAGTCTGGGTCGCGAGACGCTTGTCAGACTAGACAGCCAATGCAAATTGTAACGGTAATCATTAGACGAGCACACACAGCATAGCACAGGCAAAGGCATTGGCACTCACTCACTCACACTCACATTCGCGGCTCTCTCGCATATTTGCATGCCGCTCTCTCAGTGTAGAGTTCGACGGCCTTCTTACGTAAAGACAGCAACACAGCGCAGCGGCATTTTTCTTCTTTCTAATAAGCAAACAAAGGGGAATCGGGAGGATAGTCGGCGTTGCCACATCGTTCAACACAAAACTCGTTTTCGTCCGCACTCTCTCGCCTGTGCTTGTGTATTTGTGTCTTTGCAACTGTACAAAAACAACACAACAACTGAAACACACGGCGCAGACGCCAAACGAACGCTCCCCGTTGGATTGTCCGTCTGTTTGTCAGTCGTTTTGGCCCGCCCGTCTCATTCTGTCACTGTGTATGTATATATATGTATATGCGTGTGTGTGAAAAATTTTTATTTTTCTGAATGTAAAGGAAGTGGCACGTACTGTACATAACGCTCCGCCGCTGCCTGCTGCGGCTGCGGCTGCGGCTGCTACCGACGAGGCATCAGACTATGGAGTGAGAAAAAAACATACAGACGACAACGACCGACGCTATGTGATGGTGGTGGCAAGCCGAGACGACCTGAACATGGGGCCCAAGCAGACGGGGGCTGCATGTGTGTGTGCAGCATACCTACTATAAACAGGAAATGGAATGTGCACACACACATATACAGCAGCAAGCGGACGTGCTGCTTAATTGACAAATGGGCACAAGAGAGAGTGGCTGAGCCTGAGAAAAAGAGAGAGAGAGAGAGAGAGAGAGAAAGAGCGAGCAGACAAAGTTGATTGAAATCAATAGTCGCCGTACAAGTGTTTGTATGTTTGTATGTACATACATATGTATGTCTAACAGCGCGTGGAATGTGTGAAAAAACGCGGCCAATGATGGCAACGGCAATCAAACGACGCTCGTGTTGCCGTCTATGTTGAATTCTGGAATGTCCAAGTATCTTCTGGTCGCGTGGAGACTTTTACTTTGCCGTCAACGTCTTTGCACCTGACACACGCGCAGGCCGCGACGACACACCCTGTACCCAAAACCGACGGCAGCTGCAGTCTTGAAACTGTTTTAGTTGTTGTTTTTTTAACGCACATTTGCAATTTTAACATGTTGCACAATTAGATCCGTTGATTGCCTACAAATAAAGTAGGCTTGCACACACATATGCACATATGTACATATATACATACATATGTATGTATACGTACGAATAAACACCAACATGTCTGCGTCTGTGTGTAACTGGCATTGTAATTGTATATGGCGACCGTACTATACGTAGCGTGTAGTTTTTACTCGAAAAATGAATGAAATTTCGTTGTTTTCCGTCGCATACACTCAAACGCACATGCTCACCCATATATACATATATGCATCCATTTGTATACATATATTTGGAACAAGAGAGAAAGTCTACAAGATGACCGCGTTGCCAACCGCGTGGCCAAATTGTTTACTTTTCGCTCGCCGGCTATGAACACAAAGTGGTTTAATTGAAAGAAGCCAAAAAAACAAAAGAATGCAAAAAAAAAAAAAAAAAAAATACAATATATGAAGGTGACGCCTGCTGCAGTGCACTAACCTACATTAATGTAAGACTAAATGCGGTTGCATAGACAAAGTAGTTGGCAACGCACAAACTAGTTTTATTTTACGCGTTGCCTCAAAAGTCTCCGCGTCGAGCAAAGCATGGCGAGTGCAGCATATATGTATGTATGTATATATGATGTGTATATATGTACATCCATATATGTGTGCAAAGGAGATAGCTATTGAAAAAAACCCCACATATACATGTGTATGTATATACGAAACAAAATTTACTGCTGCTTGCGGTGCCTTATGCAGGGGCTACATACACACATACACGCACACACATACACAAGACGAAAATGTATTTTGTCTACTGCGTAAAAATTACCGAAATAATTTTTCTTGATGGTCAAATAACACAAACCCGATAATTATATTTAACAATTACATTAAGCTTGTATTTTGCCAATTCTAATAACTTACATTTGGTGTTTGCAATAGCCATTTAAGCTTTCGCCGCTTACAAAATATTTTTCACATACTTTGCACACATGCGCACATTTGTTATAACTAATACTGCTTAATATTTGAGTTGCTCTCTTAGTTCGAAATAATTGAAAAGGCACTCAATTCCTCTTTTTTGTTTTTTTTTAATCCATCTGTGTAGTTCGTTCAATCGAAAAATTTATATCGATTGTGCTCGGCTCATCACCAATGTAAACACCGATAACAGCAGTATGTTAAAGCATTACCAGCATAACATAAAAAATATAGTGATATATATTTAAATAATCGATAGACAAGTATATTGTATTAAGTATATCGACGCTAGCAACGTCTCCCGCATTTTTCATTTCAAACGCAACTACGCAACATTAAATATAAAATAATATATATTATTGCTATGGGCACCAAAGCAACTAAAATGGAGGGCAACTACTTGCCAGACACACCCACGCTAAACAGATTGCGTCTTGCGGGCGCTGTAACTGCAGCTCAGCAACGAACAATCAAAATTTCAATGAGCCCGTGTCGAGAAAATAATGCGTCGCTTCTTGATCCACGCTCGCCCAACATCTGTCGCACTCCTTTAAACGTAAGTAAACCGAGTTTCTTATGTATTATAAGTTAGCTTAGACTGCTTCTCCTTCAGATATTGCCAGCTGAACCCGCAATATGCCAGATGCAGCAAGCAGGGAACGAAAATACTTTTGCGCAGCTGCGCAAGCGGCTGTTGAAAGGATTTTCCTTGAATGACCCGCGCTCGCCGCAACTAAATCGCACGCCTCTTGTGCTCGACGAGGCCATTGATCGTACCTTGAACATGGACGACACCTTCGCTGATCTCTTCGTGGAGACACGTGCTCCAGTTGCACAACCAGATCTGCCTGCTGATAGCCATAATGATAGCTCCGTGGAGATTGTTTCGCTGCCGTACGAGCAGGAGGAAACGATGCCCTGCGACATATTGTTGCACCAAACAACACCCGAACAGCAACATACACAAGATCCACGCTCGCCCAGCATTGGCGTGGAGCGTACGCCCATTATCTTTTGTGACGATGATGAGAGCGAGGCGCGCGAGACCCAAATGCTGGAGGAGGTACTTGAGACACTCACGCTAAATCTGAGCAACGGGAGCAGCATGGCCTCGTTTGTGAGTGCTAGCGAAGAGCTGATGCCAGAGGAGGCACAGCCAGAGACGCAGGCCCAGGTGCAGCCACAGTTTCAGTCACAATCCCAATCCCGTCCAGCTAATAAACATTTGGAACGTGTACGTCTGGGCAACAAGCGACGCGTTGCTCCGCGGAAACCTGCGCGCGCGAACAAGCCACAGATCTACGTGGATGCCACAGAGGGCGTGACTAGCACTCCCAAGAGCACACCCGATAGCCAACAGCGTGGACAACGAACGCCTCTCAGCTGCGTCAACAAGAATCGCATGCACTTGCGTTCGCGCTCCGTTGAAAAGGATTTGCGGAAGCCGCAGCTAAACAGCTTCGATGATCATCAGTTGAATTTGAGTATGCGCATATTCGAGGGCTAATTTATTATTTTTGTTAATATATTGCCCTTCATTTTCAACATTTGCCTTTAGCACTTCAAATTTTAGTAGCCCACCAATAACTTTACACAAATTAACAAATATATTTAAAGAGTTTAAATAATAGCGTTTTTATTTGTATCGATAGGAAAGTAAATTATCGATGATTCGGAACAAATTTTAACTCGTTCATGTTGCGTCTCTAGTTGTCTGCACTCAAAAAGATATATCAAAAATATTTGAAATATATATGTATGTATAAGAAGGCCACTTCAATTAGCTAATCTGCAGCATAGCCATAAGCTGATCAATTAGCTGCTCTCCACTCAGCTCGTCTTTATCATTTGCCAGCACATAATCAAACGAGCTGTCATCCAAATCACATTCCGAAGGTTCATCATCCACGCCTGCAGTAAATTGCCAGCCTCTCGCCTTGCGAGTCTCCGGCAGCGAAGTCAAGCGCAGCGTTTGAACCATTTGAGGGCCGTAAGTCTCGCGGAACCAGCGTATGTCATTCTTACGGCGTATATCGCTGACTATCACATATTCCACCTGATCCAGCGACGCCTGCTTCATGGCCGCACGGCAAAAGAAGCCGTAATCGTTGCGACGCACCTCATCGCTCCAGATGATCATGTCGCGTCTGTACTGCTCCTTGTAGGGCCCATCGCTGAGCATTGCCTTAATATCCAGCTGCAGCTTGTTCGCCCATTCCTTTTTAATGGGCTCTGAGATGCGAACGATCAGAGCGCGATCTGCCAAACTGTTTGAAATATATCCACATTTCAATTGATCTGTCTTGCTTAGTATATACTCACCGATTTAGCAATCGCTCTGAAATGAAATCCTTGCCGCATTTCCGCTTGCCACTGATTAATAATATTTTTTGCATATTTCCCTTAGCTAAACAACTTTCACTCTTGACTGCTTTTGTTATTTAGTGACTTTACGTGTCGCGTACCATATAATTTGGCAGTTTATTTATGCATGACAACGTGTCAAAGTTGGCATTTTCAGCTATTTATTACATCTTTGTACTTATGTAAATTAGTTTTGTTCTCTTTCTCTTTAAATTTAAATTGTTTACAAATACTTTTTTTCTTTGCTTTCAGCTGGCTACAAAACTTATCGCTGTTGCTACATCGATAACCATAACAACACACGACATCGAATCAGTTTGAAAACTGCGCCACAGTCTAAATTGTATTAGAAATAAAATAAGGCTAAGTTTGAAAATAAATACAATTCAAGCGTAGTAAATTATGCCACAAACTACTTATGTTTTTCCACTTATAGACTTGACTCCCAACTATTTTGAAAGTTGCGCCCAATGTTACCTGCGCTATTGAAATTCGATAGCAATCGATTAAAATAGGACAGTGGATATATTTGAACAATTCGTTTTCCATATACAACAGTTTATTTGTACAATAATTAAATGTATTTCATATAAAAGTATAGATTCTGTCCATTATATATTTATCTGTAATATTGCGCTTGCTGCCAGTTGCTGCCGCTGCTGGTGCTGCCAGTCGCATTTCCGATGTCGTAGCTGCTGGCGGCATTGCCTAGATTCATGCTGCTGCCATTGCCTGTGCCAGTGCCTGCACCTGCTCCTCCGCCCGGTGCACTGCCACTGTTAGCTACACAGTTCGAGATAGCTGCCGTGTTAGCCGACCCAGCTGATGGGCCAGCAGCAACGCCCGCACTGCCAAAGCTGGCGAGCACGCTGCTGTAATAGGAGGCATCCGCTACGGACTCGGACTGATGTGTGCCCTTCTTGAGGGTCTGGTGCAGTGATGCCTTGCCCTGATGACAGTCCTGGGCGTTCGCATTGTTAATACGTGCCAGATTCGCCAGCGTGAGCGTCGAGTGCGTGTGTACGCCAGCGGCTCGTTCGGACGACCCCGGTGGAGGTATCGAGCCAATGCCAGCGCCAACGCGCGTCGTTGAACGTTGTTGCATGTGGGCAGCGGCAGCAGCAGCAGCAACGGAGGAGGAAGAGATGGAGGCGGTAGAGGGTTCGGATAGCTGCAAGGGCAAGCATTAGACAGAGAGTAGCATAGTTAGGAGCCATAGCAACTACTCGCCTTGCGCTGCTTATGCAACTCCAGGCCGCTCATCTCCGTCAGCTTTGACTCAACGCCCGTCGACGCTGTCAGAGGCGGCTGTGGTGCGACGTGCCGGTGATTGATGTGAGCCTGTAGATCGCGTTGGGACAAATATGTGCGGCGACAGCCGGTGCTGCCATAGCGACTGCCGCCATGCGTGCACATGAAGACCGTTCCCAGGCCGGACTGCTCGACGCGAAGCACCTTGTCGCTGCAGCGGGGACAACTCTTGATGGGCTCCGCTCGGGCACATTTGAGGCAGAAGACGTGCTTGCAGGGTATCATGCGGCCGTAGACAAGTATGGGCTTGTCGCACTGGTCGCAGCAGTGTATCATCGGGTTGAGCACCTTCTCGCCAATGAGGCTCACTTTGTGGTTCCATTTCAGGCGCAGCATCGGCTCCGGCGGCCCGCGCGACAAGGTCGTAAATGTGGGCGCTTCCAGCTGTGATATGTCCGCTTCCATGTCAACTACAAAAACCCAGCTTAATTACATTTACAACATGTGGCAGCAACAACACAAATCTTACTTGTCTGCGGCAGCACAGGCGGCACTACCTGCTGCTGCAGCTGTTGTTGCAGCGGCGGCGGTGTTCTGTCTGAGGAGGGTGTTGCCTGCTCTTCGGCTAATGCCGTTGTTACTTCCATTTCGTTCTCTTTATCCAGGTCTTGCATCACAGCGTCTTCTGCATGCTCCATGCTGCTGGGGCTATCCTCAACGACTCCGTTGCCCGATACTGGGGCCACAACAATGCCAACTCCACTTTCGTATGTTTCTAGTGTACTGCCTGTGTCATCAACTTTTTTACCACGCCCCCGGCCACGTCCGCGTCCACGACCCCGTGCTCGGGAGCCACGTCCACGACCACGACCACGTTTCACTTCATCATTTTCCATTTTCTTACTAACACTATGCACACAATTTCAATTATATTTATTGTTTTTCTTCTGCCTGTCGCCGACGTTGTTGCTACTCCGAAAGTATTTAATCGACTAGTTTTCTTCATGCGCTATCGGTTGCATGGTAGCAATCAATGCTGGCATTCCCTAGTTTCATTTTATTGCGGCTAACAATCGATAACACTATTGCTGATACCGATGTTTTAACCATTGCTGTTAAAGGATTTGAATATTTTTATTTATTATTTATTTTTTTTCTTTATTTTTATTTAATTCCAAAGAAAAAATTTGGTATTGTATAATTTACATAAGTATTTAAGATACCTGTGTTACAGTTGAGTTAATTATTTATCATCAAACTAGCGTACATTGCCAAATGAGTATCGAACTAGGTAGCGATTGTACCATTCTGTTAGATGAACAAAAAAATGAGAAGTTCTCCGAAACACATGTTTTCCACAACGATCTGCGAAAACGTTAAAACAAATATAAAACGCAACGCTTTAAAAAACAGATAGAAATTATGGATATAGACGAGTTGTTTGACTGTTTCAACGAGGAGCCGTCTTCAAGTTTGCAGTTACCGTTGCCCTTCCCCACACGGAAAGGAAAGGCAAACGAAGCCGACAACACAAAAAAAAAATCGAACAAACGCGAATCTGATGCAGCTGATGCAGATGCCAACGACCAGACAGGAGGAAATAGTGACGATGAGTCTGCCAAGCGGCAGCGCGTCGACATAAAGAGAGATACAGACGAAGTTTGGGATAATGATTCAGATAATATGGTCAAATTTGAAAAAGAGGACAATGCAGAGGATTTGGACGAGTGTGCACTGGAGGCGCTGCGCGTGCGCATTGTCACCCATCAGCTGGTGTCGCCGGAGTCGTGCACACACGAGGTAGCCGCCCACCCCGACCAGGAGTACATTCCTCTGCAGCCATTTAGTGGCGTGCCTGCCAAGGAATATCCATTCGTGCTGGATCCATTCCAGAAACAGGCGATTCTCTGCATTGACAACTCGCAGAGTGTCCTGGTATCGGCCCACACATCGGCGGGCAAGACTGTGGTGGCGGAATATGCCATTGCCAAGTCACTGGCAGCCAAGCAGCGCGTTATTTATACCACGCCCATCAAGGCGCTCTCCAATCAAAAGTTTCGCGAATTCACAGATGAGTTTCACGATGTTGGCCTGGTCACGGGAGATGTTACCATCAATCCCTCAGCCTCCTGCTTGATCATGACAACGGAAATTCTACGTAACATGCTGTACCGCGGCAGCGAGGTCATGCGCGAAGTGGGCTGGGTGGTGTTCGACGAAATTCATTACATGCGCGACAAGGAACGAGGAGTGGTGTGGGAGGAGACACTCATCCTCTTACCTGACAATGTCCGCTATGTCTTTCTCTCGGCCACCATACCTAATGCCCGGCAATTCGCAGAATGGGTGTGCCATCTGCACAAGCAGCCGTGCCATGTGGTCTACACGGATTACAGGCCGACGCCATTGCAGCATTACATCTTTCCAGCCGGCGGCGATGGCATTCACTTGATCGTTGACGAAAAGGGTCAGTTCAAAGAGGATAATTTTACTACAGCTATGGCGGTACTTGCCAACTCAGGTAGGAATTGATGGATTTATTATATGATTTAGATCTTGGGATATTTATTGAGGTTTTTTCTTGCAGGTGAGGCAGCGAAGGGCGATCAGAAGGGTCGCAAGGGCGGCGTCAAGGGTCACAATTCAGGTCAAACGAACATATTTAAGATTGTCAAGATGATCATGGAGCGTCACTTTGCGCCCGTCATCATCTTCTCGTTCAGTAAGAAGGACTGCGAGGTGTATGCCATGCAAATGGCCAAACTAGACTTTAATACAGTCGAGGAGAAGAAACTGGTGGATGAGGTTTTTAACAATGCCATGGATGTGCTCTCGGAGGAGGATCGTCGCCTGCCACAGGTGGAGAATGTGTTGCCTTTGCTGCGACGCGGCATTGGCATCCATCATGGCGGACTACTGCCCATTCTCAAGGAGACCATTGAGATTCTGTTTGGCGAAGGCCTGATCAAGGCGCTCTTCGCCACAGAGACCTTTGCCATGGGGCTGAACATGCCTGCGCGCACAGTTCTGTTTACGGCGCCACGCAAATTCGATGGCAAAGACTTTCGTTGGATCAGCTCGGGCGAGTACATCCAAATGGCTGGACGAGCTGGTCGTCGCGGTCTGGACGACAAGGGCATTGTTATACTGATGATTGACGAGAAGGTGTCGCCAGCGGTGGGCCGTGAGATTGTCCAGGGCAAGGCAGACACCCTCAACTCGGCGTTCCATCTCACCTACAACATGGTGTTGAATCTGCTGCGCGTGGAGGAAATCAATCCGGAGTATATGCTAGAGCGAAGTTTCTATCAGTTTCAGAATCAGGCCGCTCTGCCCGGTCTGCACGATCAGGTGCAGCAGAAGACGCAGCAGCTGGAAAAGCTACACATCAAGGATGAGCACAATATTGCCTCCTATCATCACATTCGCGATCAGCTCGAGATCAATGGCATCAAGTACCGTGAGTGGCTGACAAAGCCTCAGTATCTGGTGCCCTTTTTGCAGCCGGGCCGTCTTGTTAAAGTGTCCGCTGGCAAGCAGGAGTATGACTGGGGCCTGGTATTGAACTTTAAAAAGCAGGAGCAAATTCGCAAGAATACATTAAAGGGCGAAACGGGCATTATCATCGATGTGCTGCTGCACGTCAGCGAGGAGGCTGGCAAAACGGGCGACACCGAGCCCTGTCCGCCTAACGAACGCGGCTGCATGGAGGTCGTACCCGTATCTAATTCGCTCATCACCCAAATCAGCTCGATACGCGTCTACTTCCCCAGCGATCTGCGCACGGCCGACAATCGCCGAGCCGTGCTGAAGACCATTCAGGAAGCGAAGAAACGATTTCCGCTGGGCCCACCCGTGCTCAATCCCATCGACGACATGAACATCAAGGATAGCGAATTCCGCAAGATTATGGACACAATTGCACAGTTCGAGCGGCTTCTCGAGGAGCATCCGTTGCACACGTCGCCGGAGCTTGAGCGCGTTCACAAACGCTATCTTGAGAAGCTGAGGCTGCAGAACGAGGTAAGTAAGCTGAAGTCGGAGCTGAAAGCTGCCCGCAGCCTGCTCCAAATGGACGAGTTGAAATTCCGTAAACGCGTGCTCCGGCGCATGGGCTACTGCAAACCAGGCGATGTAATTGAATTTAAGGGTCGCGTTGCCTGCGAGCTGAGTTCCGCGGATGAGTTGCTCATCACCGAGATGATATTCAATGGCGTCTTCAACGAGCTGACTGCTCCACAAGCTGTGGCGCTTCTCTCCTGCTTCGTATGCGATGAGAAGTCCAGTGAGGCGCCGAAGAGCGCCACCGAGCTGTCCGGTCCGTTGCGCTCCCTGCAGAGTTTGGCGCGTCGCATTGCCAAGGTATCCACCGAATGCAAACTGAATCTAGACGAGGAGAACTATGTGGAAAAGTTCAAGCCCTTCCTAATGGACGTTGTGCTGGCCTGGTGCAAGGGCTCCAGCTTCTTGAATGTCTGCAAAATGACAGACATCTTCGAGGGCTCCATAATTCGTTGCATGCGACGCCTCGAGGAGCTGCTGCGCCAGCTGTGTCAGGCATCCAAGACGATTGGCAACACAGATCTGGAGAACAAGTTCTCCGAAGGCATTCGATTGCTCAAGCGCGACATTGTGTTTGCGGCCTCGCTCTATCTATAAATTAGTCTTTACCTTTGCAGCGTATGAAGCGGTTAAAGCATTCAACAAATATATGATATATGTCATATTGGAACAACAGGACAAGCACATCATGCAGAACATTTCACAAATGGGAAATAAAATCATTTTTATTTGAATGAATGAATTGGACAAACTACATACATACAGTTAAATAATCTACATAATTATAATTATAAATGTAAATGATTCTTCTTATGTTCTCGCACATGTAAACAATAAATAAACTTGTATAACATTTACACGCTTCACATGAAAACATAAAAAATATTGGACGGTTTACACTGATTTGTATGGTCGTTGAGTTCTATATATGCGACGCATAAGACATATATATATAACTATCAAAATTTAAGGCACTTAAATGGTATATGAGTACGCATACTTAATCCTAAACTATATCCAATTTGGATAAGGCACTGCTGCTCCAGATCTGCATATGAAATGATATCTATATATGGATGGATTACAAATGCAAATGTTGTTTGGGTATGGACATACATGAATATTGTTGAAAACTGCGTTGCATCTGCATCCATTTATTGTATTCTAAATTTACTGCAAAAATATTCATTCAAAGTGGTTCTCTACAGATCTTGAATTGATTCTTAGCAGGTAAATGTGAAGCTTATCACTATTAGCTTATACTAATTGTTGCTGTTGATTAAACTTTACATAGTAATTATGTACACTTGATGATCTCGCCTCTCTAGCTTTAGGCCAAGACTACGCTCTGGAATGTCATTGATATGGATTCGTATTCGTTGGGTTATCAAACTTAAAAATATACAAAAATAATAAAAAAAATAAGAATTTATAAAGTAAAATACAAATTGGAGTTAAAATTAGCTTCCGAGATCTTTCAGATCTGTGTAAAACTAGAAATGTATAAATAATATAAAACTAGTTGTA
The DNA here is from genome assembly GCA_035047485.1 of Drosophila peninsularis. Classification (NCBI taxonomy): domain Eukaryota; kingdom Metazoa; phylum Arthropoda; class Insecta; order Diptera; family Drosophilidae; genus Drosophila; species Drosophila peninsularis. Next base: position 4,578,798 of record JAWNPN010000057.1, on the reverse strand, counting down.
AAACAAAACCTAAAATCTAGCTATGTCAACTTTTAATACAGGTGCCATCCAGCTAGATGGAGCTGTTGGAAGAGAAATCTTTGAGAATTTGTCCGGTTTCAAATGATCTTTGAGCACTTACCCCCAATGTCGAATTTGCTAAATGGTTAAATTGTTCATTTAAAGGCGTGGCGTATTCTCTCTAAGCGCATCCCGCGCTTAGAGAGCGGTTACTTAGACGGATGTCTGTGGCACGCCCTCCACCAGGTGCGTGCGTCGTGGCTGTGCCGCCGGCTGCGCTGTCAGCGTCGCCGTCGTTGTTGTGGTGCGTGCCGAGGGCACAGGCGTGGTGCTGCGACTGCTGCTGCTGATCACGCTGGCTGGAGCTGCAGGCGTTCGCTTCATTGGCTCCGCCTGCAGCTGCGCCACTGGCGTGCTGGACAGAGGCTGCAGCAGACGCTTCTCCTCGACAGGCGCCGCTTTGACCGCAGACCCATTAGTCTGCGAGCGTGGCGTAGCTGCGCGCTCCGACTTGACCAGGCTGCCATTGGTCTCCTTAAGCGAAATGCCCGACTTGAGCGAAGCTTGGCTGCCCGACTTCTGGGTCATGGCCAGCGAGCTGGGTGAACGCAAAGACGTGGTATCCGTCTGAGCTTTGCTGGCCAGCGTTTTGGTCGATGGTGAATCTCGATACTCGTATATGTTGTCTCGTGAGCGCAAGGCATGGTGATTGGTCACCATGTGCGCATTGTCTACGCCTCGCGGATCTGGCTCTGGCTCCATGCCCTCGCCATTGATAAAGACGTCCTCGTCATAGAAGCGATCCGATTGCCTTTAATTTGAGTTTTATTTAATTTCCGATTAAGTTTTAGTTGAGCCACTTAACTTACCTCTTGGCGTTGCGCCACATAATGCAGCAGATGACGACCAGCACGATGAGGAAGAAGCAGGCAACCGACATGCTCCAGAAGGCGATTTGCAGTGGCTCTTTTGGCTCCCACCAGTATTCCGTCGTGGGCGGATATGTGGGCACCAGAACGCCAATTACTGTGGGTAAATACTGGGTCCAGAAGGCGCACTCCGTTTGCCGATAGTTCAGCAAGATCGAGGAGTTGTAGGTGGTATTGATGTTCAGGTAACGAATCTCCCCCTGATATGCCCGCTGAAAGTGCATGCCAAGCACTTGCTGAGGGGTGGGATTGCTGTGGGTAAACGTGAATTAATAATAACGTGAATAAAAAGAAATTTAACGATTTTTTTTTGTTAAACGATAATTTCTAAGATAGTTTAATGAAGAGGGAGAACTGGTCTAACTGGTTGGTATATATTTATGCTTTTGTATATGGACTTTTCTTAGTTCCATCAAAATAAAAGAAATAATTATAGGAGTAGTTGTGGGTGCCCGATTAGGAGATACCGTGAAGAGGCAGCTTTTGTAGCTTACGAGATCATAGCGTTCGAACAGCCAACGGACAACGGATAGACGGACGTAGCTATATCGACTTAGGCTGTTATCTGATAAACATTTTATGTTGGCTTCATACTTCCGGTATATTTATAATTATCAGTTAACAAAACATCCATAGTCTAGACCTTTAACCACTTACCCATATCGCGCAAAGTTCGAATAGGTCTGCATGAAGAAGTGACTCATGTTGCGATCATTATCAGTCCACATGTTGCGCTCCAGGTGATCTTTCTTGGGAAAGAACTCGGTATCCAAGAAGGGGGCACCGGTCAGGAAGTAGTGCTCGGTGTCGTGTGGATATTTGCGCCATTGGGGCAACTTGAAGGCCTCCACAGTGGTGTTCAGCACATACATATAGACGGGAATCTTTTGCTCCAAGAGCAGCTTAACCATTTGGTCGACGGGCGCACGGTAGTAGAGATCGCTAAGCATGTTGATGTATTGATCGCGTATGATGGTGTTATTGTTGGGATCCGGCCAGTAGGTGTACATGTACTTGATGGCCTCGTACACACCATTCGGATTGAGGGTGTAATTGTAGCGGAAGACATGCTCCCGCAACTTCTGATCAAAGAAGCGACCGTCTAGCTCATAGTAGGGCGCCAGAGATTCATTCTGGGCCACGAAGAAAGCCGCTTCCTGTGTGGTAACTCCCGTCATATACTGAATGTTCCGATTGAAGCGACCAGTGCGTATCAGAGTTTCGGGCGTCTGGGTGAGGAAACGCCAGTCCTTCTCCCGCCAGCCCTCGTACCAATCATCGCCAGGCAGCGTGAAATTGTGATCCAGCACCGGACCCCAGGGGAAGCTTCCAACTTGTGGAGAGAACTCCGCATTGCCCAGCTCGTAGAAGCTGCGTCCAGTTCGTAGGCAATTGACCAGCTTCCAGGACGAATCGATAGAGCAGCCCAGTATTTGGCCCAATACACGACTAGTATTCTGCGCCCTGTACTTATCCTGGATGAGCGCCCAATCGGCCAGCGCTGAGCCCGATTGGGCAATCACGCGCTTCACTATGTTTCGTGTCTGTGGTGCCACCATCAAGAGTCCAGCAGAAGCGCCACCTGCTCCCGGTCCAAACAATGTGATCGAGTCGCGATCCCCATTGAAGAACTCAATGTTGTCGTGCACCCATTTGAGGGCCATTGCCTGATCCAAAATGCCATAGTTGCCCGGCGAGTTCTCATCCGCAGTGGATAGAAAACCCAAGGCGCCTAGCCGATAATTTAACGTAACCACGACCACGTCATAGAAGGATGCCAGTATATGGCCCTGGAACAGATTTGAAGCGCCGCGCACGAACTCGCCGCCGTGTATATAGACCATGACAGGATACTTCTGGGCAACGCCAGCGCCAGTCTGTAAAATAGAATAGATATAGATATAGATATATATAGATATAGATATAGATATAGATATAGATATAGATATAGATATAGATATAGATATAGATATAGATATAGATATAGATATAGATATAGATATAGATATAGATATAGATATAGATATAGATATAGATATAGATATAGATATAGATATAGATATAGATATAGATATAGATATATAGATATAGATATAAAAACAGTTTGAAAAACTTACCTTAGGTGAATATACATTCAGATATAGACAATCCTCATCCATATCCATGACACCTTTGGTTGCACCTGTATAACGCACCGGCTGGGGACATGCGGGTCCGAAGTCGACCGCCTGCAGCAGCTGCCAGCCACGATGGAGGCGTGGCGGCTTAAAGCGTCCCTCGAACGTGGGCGGCAGGGCGTAGGGAATGCCCAAGAACACGGAGCATTCGCCCATTACGCGATCCACAGTGGAATGATATGGCCTATAGAACGACTTGGGATCGGGATTGTCATACATATAGACCTTAAAGCCTTGCACCTGGCCATAGTTCGTTGTGACAAAGACATCCCGTTCCAGAGTCAACGAATCGCGTCGCTGCTTCCCCTGCAAATCCTCACGCCAACCGGCCAAGACGCCCGGAAACTGGGTTCGAGCGTTGGGATCGTTCTGTAAATAGAGTTTAAATAGGTTACGATTAGAATTGTTGTGCTTATTTTGATACAGTTCACAGTTTACAGTTGCGGGCGGATGAGAAACATGTGTAATTGATTACGTCGCATAACGCATGAAAACTTAATTAAGATCATTGCCTCGATATTCCTCAGATGTCTGCGGATCACTCAAAGCTGCTGCTCAATGGCTTTCCATTGTTCGCAGCTGGGGCGTTCTTTAATCGTTTCTCAGTGCGTTGGTTTTGGGGTCAACTCTTGTGTCGCGAATTCAATTGATCAGACGAGAAGTCAATTGATTAATAGGTGCGACCCAGGCGAATCACGAACCTATAGCTACATCTACGTAAAGCGACTATTAGAAGAGTCGTAAGATGTAACTGTGTAATTCGAATATGAATATTAGCTCTAAACTTTATGAAAATTTGTAAACGTTTATGGACTTTGTAGACACGAATATACTCTTTTCACTACTCACCGGATCAAAACGAAACCGATCCTCATTGGGCATACCCTGAGGATATTGACCGGGTGGATTTCTGCCCGGGTAGTTAGCGCCATATCCATTTGGCTGATAGTGTCCGTAGCGACGATCGTTGAAAGTGTATGTTCTGTAAATATCGGATCATTAATGGGCATGAATTAAGGTAAAAGAATATGCTTTGTCTCGCCTGTAATCCGGATCACCGGGATTCGGCCATTGATAGTCGACACCAACGCGCGAATAAAATCGAGGATCTCGTGTTTGTGCGTCAATGGACTGTGATTGGAGAAGGATGATCGATAGAACGACGATCGACAGACATTTCAATTTGTCGCGATATTTAAATTTCTGTGCCATTTCAAACTGCAAAAGAAATACGAATTGAATCAGGAATTGTGTTCAAATATATTAATATAACTAAAAAGATAGGAAGGGAATACGCATTAAGATAATATATTCTATGTAGAGTATAGACAGTTGGAATTAAAATATTTAAAATACTTTCGAAATTACTTTTGTAACAAATGTAGCTCTGTTTACCTCTGCAGAAAAAGTGAATGACAGAATTCAAAGAAAAATCTTCAGAGCAAACATTTAATTAACACTCTTTTTGTTTAAGCATACAATAATAAACAAATCTCGGGGCTGAGTAAGAGTGACCAAACTGGTTTTTATATTACGTTAACTGTGTTATAAATACATACATATATACATTATATATAAGCATATATGTTGGTCTGAGCTGAGCATTAGAGGCGTTCGTTAGAAGTAAGAGACGCCAAGAGACATAAAGACCGAGCGACCGAGAAACCCGTTTGCAAAGCAAAATATGCGCTAAAAATAAGTTACAGCATAAAATGCGACGTTTGTGACTTTGTCTTTGATTCCAAATTGGAGTCGGCTCTTGGCACTTTTGCTTCAATGGAGGCATTACGATTGCAATGCCGATTACCTCCACTCAACGCCATTGTTTTGTGGGAGCGCTAAATGTCTTCGCAGCTAATTGGCTAATTGTCTGGAGGAAACAGGTCATGACATTGCCCGAAATGGGTTAAAGTTGAGAGCAAAGAGGAACAAATTCAAAAGAATTTGAGTCGAACATGTCAACAAGGCAAAACTGAATACTATCGTAGAGCTTTATACCATTAAGATAGATTCGAATCGGTTTATCGAAGTAGAATAATATAATAAATATCTTTATCAATTTATAAATTCTCCTTTGCATAATCAGATAATCTCCATTACCATAACTAAAGTAATATTAAACCTCCATCTCTTTTATAATCGACTCTAATTGAAGATTTCATCGAATTTCAGCTTCTATTTACCATATATCTGATAACTATACTAATACTATAGACTATATCTACATAACTATACTAAAAACATTTTAATACATGGCAAAATGAGGAATTTCTTTGTCTTTCTCATTCTTAAATAAGTCATTTTTATTTCAATTAAATGTTATGAAATATTATTATTTTGTTAGATATATAATTGAAATTTTAAATGTTATAATTAAAAAAAAAATTATCTACAGATTAATAATGGAAACGCAATCTGCGATGCAACAAAATATAAATTAATAATAATAATTATATTATTAAAGTAATATAAATAACTTAGCTGCATTTTAATAATATTGGTTTTAAATTAAAGTAAAATTTTGTTTATAAATCTATATGAAAATTGAGTTAAAAACATAAACTTTTAAAACTTTTTGAAAATTTCAGATTTAATGGATGGCAATTAGAAGTTTATGGTTTTGGGCTTCGTTTATGTTCAAAACTATGCTAATATTTCAAGTCAACTAAACAGCAACATTTTTAAAATTATAAAAAAACATATGAATTATAAAAACTTCTTACATAAACCAAATCAAATAAAATAAATATTAAGAATGTATTTAATTTTTAAATTGATTTGATGATTGCGATAAATGCAAGTCGAAATGGGTAAACCGTGTAAAGTGACTTTAAGAATGGGCTAACTCCATTTAGCAATCCATATACCAAATTCCTTATCGTATATACGGACAACTTTATTGATTATGCACATATGTATGTATATATATTATAAAATCTTAAAATCTTATATACCACTTATGATTCCTTTAAATGTTCACATCAAATTCAACAGAATGCTTCACACACTCACTCGCTCCCATTGATTACTAATTGTTATTTCCGGCTAGCTGTAAACTTGATACAGCTCAAATTCACCACGATTGCGCACCCTGCGCACCTGCGTTTTAATTGCAATTGCAAGTGTCAATCACAAGCACGAACATAACAGAACTCTGCAAACAACAACAATGAGAAATATATAAACAAATTTGAGCTGCACTTTTGGCATTAGATTGCAGTCGCCGTCGACTTCGACGCCAGCGTCAGCGTCAACTTTAACTGGCACAAGGACTCACAACCACTTAAACACACACATACACACATGCACCAGTTGTTGTAGTTGTTGCTGTTGCATGCAAAATATAAAAGTGCATTAACCTGCCAGCGCCACCGACTCAGGTTACGCTGTTAACCTCGACGTGTTGAAGTCCTCTTCTTCTGCTTCTTCTTCTTCTTCTGCCGGTCTTCTTCTAGTATTCTTTTGCTTATTCGTGTTGAAAAGTGCGGAAATGCAAACGCCTGCACAAAATAACGGCTATCGCCCGTCCAAGCCCTCTTGCAAAATGTTTTGAACGGTAAAAAAAAATTTGTTGCGGGAATTTTATATCATATTACACGTTATTGTGTATTTGTTGTGGTTGTTGTTGGTGAATCACATTTAGTGCGCCCAAGCACTTGCTCAGTTTTTATTTTCGCAATCACAAAGCAAACAGAAACAATAAAACGCAACGATAATGTTGAAAGTGAAGCGTTTGCAGGTGTCGTTTGTCTGTGTGCGAGTATCTATCGGTGTACGCGTGTATGTGTGTCTATGTGGGTGTGTAGAGTTGGCCCAGTGCGCTGTTGTAGCAGTGTTGTTGTTGTTGCTGTTGACGCCGCTTCTTTAATCTCACTTGTTTTACAGTTATGCTCCAAATGATGACGTCGCTGCCTGAGTCGACGGCAACGTCGCAGCTAGTTGACTTTTTTTTTTGTGTTTGGCCTTTTTGCACTATCTTATCTTAGCCCTTCACTGTGTTTTCCAACCATTTGATCAAACCATTTGTAAATGGCTAATTCCAAGCGACGAGCCACAAAAAGTTATTAACTTTCTTTATATACGCGCCAACGCCCCGAAAAAGCAACAAACACGGCTAACGAAAAATGCAAAGAAAAACGTAAACGTAATGAAATGACCGTTTTCAGTTTTAAGCCAGGCCACAGGTAGAGAGCCGCAGCCACAGCCAGTCAAACGTCAAAACGCAGCAGCAGCAGCGTTATGGTTACACCAATACCAATGCAATTGCACGCACACGCAATATATAGAATGTGGCTTTTGGCTTTGTTAACACTCACACACATACTGATAAATACATACACTCTCACACGCACACATGTAAACTGGCTTACGTGAGCAGCTACGCTTTTGTTACCAACTGTTGTTGCTTTGACTCACAGGCCTGAGTGAATTTTCGTACAAGACGCGCGCGCAGCTTTCAGCTCGCACAACCGACGCTCACGAACGTTACAATCAAACTGAAGCGGCAAGCGGCTTCAGCAGTAGCAGCTAACCCGAACGAGTGTGGGTGCAAGCACCGCAAGAGTGAGAGCGAGCGTGGAAGAGAGGGCCAGAGCATGGCAGAGCCGCAACGAAGGCGAAGTAGGGAGCGGCAGAATGACAATGCATGGGAGAGTCGAAGAGAGCAGGGCGCTTACATTGATCTGCCCGATGCAATGGATTGATTAACTACTGATTAATAAGCGACCAAATACACCCCAAGAAATTTAATTTAAGAGGTAAAAAGCTGTCTGAATTAATGTGATTAGTTCTTTAATTTAGAAAGAACATATATTAGAAACAACACTTAAAACAATTTTTTTTTGCCAAAAATAAAATAAAAATGAATATATATAGGATATATTATTTAAATCTTTAAAATATTAAATATAGTTTGAATAATATATATAAATTTAATTATCATTTAGAGGCTTAAACTTACGCAGCCGATTCTTAAGCATGCTGAAAAAAAAGCTGAAAAACTAAAGAGCTGTTTGATAAAACATAACTACCAAAACCATTAAAATTTTGAAATTTTGAAAACAGACAGTTCACGCCCTTGACTTGGTGCTCAACCCATTCGGCCCATTGACGGAGTTCAAAAAGTCTTCAATTAACAGCGTCTGCCTAATTAAGGGCCATCAGCCGAAACTTTGAACTGAGCGACGCCGCGACGTTGCGTAGCACATAATTTAGTTAGATGCAATTGTCGATCCAGTAAGATGATTTTACATGACAAAAAGTCGCACTTTGCATAATTTGCCATTCTATCGTCTATCGTCATGATTCAACTAATTCGTTTTCGCCAGGGGTTGTGATTCATTCAAATGCAAAAGCGAAACAACAATTAAACCCAGTTCACATTTTGACCCCGACTTATTGAGTTGAAGACTCAGTGGCTTGGGCGTAGCTGACAATTTTAATTATAACAGCCGTCGCTTCCGATGTCAAAGATGCGGGAAACAATTAGAGCACTTACATGGATGATGGAGTTAACTTTGACTTGAGTTGATTATGGCACGCGTTACTTACAAACGACTATGAATGAATTTTCATTTGTTCGTTGCCCATTTTTAAATTAAGTGTCGTTATTATGGTAATCAGCATTAAGTATTTGAATGTAGGCAACAACTAATTCTGTCAAATCTAAAAAGTGATTGTGCTTTGAATTTAAAGTTGGCGCTCTCTGAACTAATCGATATACCATTTATCCGACGTCGATAGCATAAGCAGCCAATTACAAGTTTACCAACACTTGCTCATGGTATCGATGCTCGCAGCTGTTTACGGGCTGTTTTTTATACTCATTTGCATTCACACAACTTGGTCGACAAAACCAAAGTTACGGAAAAACCAAAATTAAAAAAAGTGATAGAACCAAGGAGACACGTTGGCCGTCTTCCTCGCAGACAGCACGCAGCAAACGAGTTCAGCAACAAAGCAGCTTCGCCATGGAGCCTCCGTCTGCAGGCGGAGGAGTCGCACATAACAATAGCACACACAAGTTTCATCCATGCGATGAGGCTGTCATAGCTACCAACGACGATGCCAGTGATTGCAAGCGAGGTGCTGTGCGCCTGGGCTACTGGAAGGATGACTACATTGGGTTCTTTGTGCGCAACCAGGAGAGAAAAGCACCTGAGATAAATCGCGGTTACTTTGCACGCGTCAAGGGCGTTGAGATGTGCGTGGAGAACTTTCTGAAGGTTAGTTGTATCTATTGCATGTACTGTTGAAGGCTGCAGCAAACAAAAAACAAAATTAATGTGACATGCGCGATATGAATATTTGTTTGCCTCCTTTCGTGAATAGGCAAACAAATTTCAAAATGAATTATAATTTGAGTGAAGTTTTAAAAGTGTGCATATTCATTTGCTAAAAGAAATTTTAAAATAATCTTTTAGAATTTATTTCTATTAATATGATATGTTATTTTTATCGATAGAACTCTATTTCGGAGTAGTTCCATTGTAGACAGCAAGTGTAGATACTCCGAATAAGCTCGATCATTCCTTATTTATATCGATAGAAATATTCGAATAATACTCCAATTATTTGTTCTGGCATTTAAAAAATGAGAACGCTTTTTTTTAAAGCAGCTCACACCATTTGTATTGCCCTTTGCTGTTGCGTGTCCCACCCAACTATATGAACTAGGCGCGAGTTAGGGTCGAGGGTTTGCTTGAACTGTGACATTGAATTTCTCATTGCCATTTGAATCCTGTTGCATAGGCAAAAATGATGCTGATGCGCATGTGTCGTAGCTGTGCAATACGCCCCAGCTCGTACATACATATATAACCTTGCCCTTCAACTAAACTGACCATGACTATTGCAGAAAACGTCTGGAAATTGCCAAATCATCAACCTTGGATGTGGTTTTGATACGCTCTACTTTCGCTTGCGGGACACACCGCATCAGGTGAAAAACTTCATTGAGCTGGATTTTCCCACAGTGACCGCGCGCAAATGCTATACAATCAAACGCAACAAGGTGCTGCTGGCCAAAATAAACGACGAGGATGGAGAGGTGCGTCTCAGTCCGACAGACTTGCATGGTCCCAACTACCATTTGATGGGCGTTGATCTACGTAATCTGGATGAGGTGGATAATAAGCTGCAGCAAGCCGAAGTGGACTTCACGCTACCCACCATATTTCTGGCGGAGTGCGTACTGGTCTATATCGAAGCTCAAAACTGTCGGAATCTGCTCAAATGGATAGCGCAGAAGTTTCAAGCAGCCGTCTTCGTTAACTACGAACAGGTGAATATAAACTTAAACGTAGTTAGGCAAACAATAGTAATATATTCTGCATCAAAGGTCAACATGAACGATCGATTTGGCGACGTTATGCTTAACAATCTGCGCAGTCGAGGCTGCAGCTTGGCGGGCGTAGAATCGTGTTTGTCACTGGAAACGCAAACCAATCGTTTTAAGGATTGCGGCTGGAGCGGAGCACGCGCTTGGGACATGGTACAGGTGTACGATAGCATTTCGTCATCGGAACGCCAGCGCATAGAGCGTCTCGAAATGTTGGATGAGGGCGAGCTGCTGCTACAGTTATTCCAGCATTATTGCCTCGTTGTTGCCTGGCTGGGCGTTGCCTTCCAGGATCTAGATATAACGTATGTCTTTCACATTGTACATAGTTATCAAATTTTACTTAACTCCTTTTGCGTCTTTACCCCACAGCGTGGAAGAGCTGATGTCCTCATTGAACATTGACTAGAACACTCAGTGCAAAGAAGAAGCTCTTGGCTCCATCCCAAGACATAAGTAAACATAATTCTTTGCCTGCAACATCTAAACAGATTGTGTTAACAAATTAATGTATTTAATGTTTGTCATTCACCTACACACACACATGGCTACACGCAATGTATATATGGCATTGCTTATTTAACGTCTCCTTCCCATCCTTAAATTATTAAGTGTACATCTATTAAGATTGGCAAAGATTTCAAATTGTTCGTTCCTTAGGTCGTTTTCCTTATTAAGTTATCTTTTTATGCTCCTCTTTGGCTAAATAATTTTACATAGCAAATTAATATATATATGTAATGCATCAACGAAAACAAATTATTATTCACTTGGTTATTTATTCCCTTGCCCCCACACTCGTTCAGTGGAACTGTAAATGTATATTAAAATTCATGAAAAACGAAATATATTCGATTATTAAAGTGTAAATTTGCTCAAAAGCAACTCGTTCAATATACAAATGTTAAATATTTATTTTTAATGAAACAACTTAAATTAATTTTATGTCTATAACAGTTTTTTCCTAAATATCATCCTGCATTTCAGCATCATCAACCTCGAAGTCTGGATTCGTATAGAACGTTTTCAGGCGCAACTCGTCCTCCAGTGTTGGCTCGCCCAAGACGAGTGGGCCCAGTTGATTCTCCACCACAATGGTGTTCCAGAACTCTCGAAGATTCCGTTCGGATGATTTGGTCTTTAGCTGGGTCGCAAATTGATTATACTCGGCAAAGCTGTTGAATTCGAGGCAACTGTCCCTGTACAGTTTGATCACTTCATTCAGCTGTGTGAGGTCCAATTTGTTGCGCTCCAGCAATGTAACAACAACCACTCGCATTTGAGCAGCAAGCGACTGGAACTGAAGATCCCGCTTAGTAGTATTTGACTCCGAGCGTACCTTCAGCAACAGTTGCTTATAATCCTGGACAGGTGTCATCAGACCCACGCTATCAATAGTGATAGGATCTTCCTGCTCCTGCTTGACGGCTGGCGCCGGATTCTGTTCTTCCTCCTTGGCCTTGAGCTTTTGTAGCCAAGCATGACTATACTCCAATGGAAATACTTTCTTAAGTGCCGCCGCGGCCTGTTTGGACTTCTCCTCAATTGGTTCAGGCACTCTCCAAAAGATATCGACCAAGTTTTTGCTTTTACCTTTCTTTATAAGCTGTTCATCCTTCGACTTGCAGAGAACTTTGCGCTCTAATACGTCCATTACATTCTGCTCATAAATGCTGGGCAACGCATCGAATGGCAGCAGGTCATTCTGCCGCCGCTGCCTAGGCTGCTGGGTATCCTTCAGTGTGCACTCCAGATCCATGCTATCAATGAGCTTATCAACAGCCTGTAGCTGATCCTTGTTACACTCTGTCTTTTCTGTGCGCAGGGCGGGAAAGTCCCAGAACTGGTGCTGGGCATGGTAGGACAACTCTTGCATATATAAGGTGGCCGGGCGATCCTCTGTGGACTCTTGCGGAATCAGCACCACAATGCGTGGCGTATTAAACTTGACACTGAAAATCTTCCAGCAGAGTATCACACACTTTTGTGCAATCAATGCCCTGACCAAAGCATCCAGCTTCTGGGCAGATGTCGAGTTGCCCTTCTGATGCACCAGCATGTAAAGAGAGTCGCCACAGAAGTATGCATCTGGTATACTGCTGTGCTTCACGAAGCCCACAAAGTGCAGACCAGGCGCATGGGAGGGCGGCAACTCGACGAGCGTCTCGTCATACGGCACTGGAGTGCCGCCAAGCATATAGCCATCGATAAGATCTTCAGGCAAGGGTGTAACCTCTGTGCCCTTAATGAAAAACCGTTCTTCTCGCTCCACCAACTCATCGGACTCGCCCCACACCTTCTTCAGCTTGATTTGACTCTCGTTTTTCATGGCTATGATGCCCTGCAAGCTAATCGCAATTACACTGCCAATACGGAGCTTGGCATTCCAAGCCCAAGGCCGTCTATTGGACACTTTGAAAACCGAGGCCAACGTCTCCTTGAAGCTGCACAGCACAGCATTGCAGTGGCTCACCATTTGCAGAGCACGCTTCTGGTTCTCCAGCTCGTGGATATTCGACTTGCGCGTGAACTGAAAAATGGCCTGAGGGAGATTGGTCTCAACGTTGTCTATGTAGGCAATGTTGTGGGAGCTGGAGTAACAATAGAAATTCAGATTAGTACACAATATTCAGATATTCTACAAAGGAGTCGCTTACCCCACAATCAACTCAATGCCTTCATTAAGTAACTCGTTGCAGATTTTGTCATAGGCATCGTAGCTCTGCGTCATGAAGTTGAAGTCATAGAGCAGCAAAATACGCTGCCTAGCACACTTCAAGCTACAAGTAGATACATATATCATCATCAATAAATATATACATATATCCGAGTTTTATGTGTAAACTTACGGCTGACTCGCCTTTTGCATAGCGATAGCTACGTCGAGGCCGTCTAGCCATTCGCCCTCATCGCAAGTTGTCGTATTGACAAAATTAAAGAAGCTTAGCAAAAGCTTCCATGTGCACAGCTGGGGATCCGAGTATTCAAAAACATTCTGGCAGACTAGCTTATTTTTCGTATATAAAGCATTCTTACTCTCCTCACAGCCCACTAGCAAAAAAGACACATAGTCCTTCTTGTCGCTGACAATCTGGGATAGGCATAAATTCGATTAAACTAAATAGAATATATATCTATTCAAAAATCTTACTTTGTCCTTCAGTATTTCTGCAACGCATTTTACAGAGTTTAATTTGAATTCTTCGGAGGCGCAGTTTCGCACATCTAGCACTATAATGAGACACTCCTACACAATTGCAAATAATATATTTATACTTTGCATGTTTTAAGAGCAGTTAACTTTTGCCAATTACCTTATTGGATGCCATTTAGCTGATATTGATCAAGTTAACCTTTTTAGGCAACCGGTGTTATTTCACAACAAAGCGTAGTTATCGAAAATAAATGCAATTATCGATTTATTGTCTTCTAAAACAATTGGACGGAAAAGAAGAAGCATCGAAATGGCGCCATATTTTCGCACTTAATAAGTCGATAAATCGATTAATTATAAATCGATTTGAAACAAAAGACGTTGCAGTTATCTAAAGATATATTTGAATAATTTAATATTTTACACACAATTAGTGTAACTTAAATAATAATAACACGAAACGAGTCCATACTTAGTTTAGAGTTAAACAAATTTATGTGGTGTTATAACGGGTCTTGCATGGTATCTTTATTGTTTATTTTCTGATGCTTTAGTCTGTAACTTTTGACAACTTTGAAGTCTATTCATTAAATGTATCATATTAATAATGATAGACATCATTCTCTATTTTAACGCTTTTTATATTGTTGCAATTGCTCTAAGTAAGGCGCACTTTGACTCAAATGATTGAAAATCAGATTCGTATCGAGCACATTAGCAGCTGGGCCACCATATTCAGCAGGCAAACAGTCCACTCCAACCATGTCTCTCAGCTTGTTCAAGTGTCGACCATCGTGAGTAAAGATCTGTCATCAAATTCGATTTATTTATGATTAAATGATATCAATGAATCTCCACTTACGTGATCCTTAAAATCCTTATTCATAAACGGAAGAAATAGCGAGGAAGTAACGTGCATGAGAAACCCGCGCTGTATGATATGCACAATTCGCTGTGAAAAGGGCAGAACCGAATTCTTCTCATTCACAATCTTCATGAACATCGGCGAGAACTGACGAAGAAAGTTTCTAGTTGTACTGCAGGGAAAGTTGAGTTAATTATTTCTCTCCATCTCTCTCTCTGTCTGTCCTCTCAGTACCCACCCCTGAAGATCACAAATCACCGTAATGCCATTCCGCTGAACACGGGGCAACATTAACATTGACTCAAAGATGAGATCATCCATCTCCACCAAATGCTGCAAATAGTCGGGAAATTGTTGAAATGCATCCACCGTCTTAAAGATAACCAGCACACGTCCGTTCTTATCCGTATGGGGCATTACGAAGCGACATTGCGTTGCATAGAATATCTTTGCATAATACTGTACGGGATGCTGGGCCACCCAGGTGGGATGCTTCACCTTAAAGTCATAATAGGCGTGTATAGCTTGATATGCCTTGAATGTATCCCAGTTGGTGTAATGCAGAAACTTTGTCAAAAATATCTCATCGGTGCCCACCTCCAGCTCGTCAGATTCTGCGAACGACGTGAAGAGGGATTTAAATCACCTTTATGGAGTCGGAAACCTGCTCTTACTCTCCACAAGCTGACGCAGCTGTTTGATTTTGAACAGCTCCTCGTCCGAGTGGTCCTCATTAGAGCGCAGGAACAGCATCTTGTATTTGATCCCCTTTGAATTTACTGTATTAGGTTTCGACAAAAAATTGACATTGAATTTTGATAAATTTTTTTGTATTTTTATTTTTTTAATGTTCCGACATCGAACAGCACACACAGCGCGCTGAATGCGCACTGATTGTTAAAAAATACTATTCACATTTGATTTGGCTTTATTTATTTATTAGTTTTATAAGCCGCACGCGTCGAACATTTTAATGGGGCACTTACCGCGTTTTGGACTCTTTAGCTTCAATTTAATTTGAATGAGCTGTAATTAATAGGGGGAGGGCTGAGGGCTGAGGGCTGAGGACTGACGGCTGGCTGGTTTGCATCAGTTACATGCATATGTGAAACTCTCGTTTATTCTTAGATCTTCAGGGCCTTGAGTTGCAACCTCCAGATTAGCCTAGTCTTGAACTGGGTAACTGTCTACTTTCAACACTCTTCTACGCCCATCGTTCTGTTTTGTAAGTGAGAGGCAAGTGGTAGCTGCATATGGACTTGGCCAAGAGCATTGCCCAGAGTCGTGACTATGCTGGAAATGTGCAAATTAGCATTGAAATTGTTGGTGGCATTTTTGAATTTATAATTTGTAATTATTTTTATTAGATTTGACATCGTCGGACTCTAGACAAATACAGTTTGGCAACTGTTTACAAAGCAAACATTTGCCCCATGGAAATCGGATTGGGAATGGGAATACATTGGATATGGACAACTGGTAAAATGCGCCGAGAATCTCTTATATTCATTATAATTTCAGATGCGCCTGACCAAATTAATTTTAATAACTTTTACATTCATATATAGACAAGTACAGTGATACCTCGTTAATAGAAACAGTTACTTCATTTTGTTTGAGCAAATGAGTTCTTTTTTTTGTAGGCAAGCTATACTGTAGGAAGGTTGTGCTTTAACTAGGTAATGCTATAAGGTGGTCATACTATAGACAGATCATATTATAGCGAAAGGTTTATGATTCTCTTAGGACAGTTATTATTATTATAATTGTACTTCACTTTCTTTCCTTAGCGAGGTTATACTGTCGGAAGTTTATACTTACTTTCAGCCCATAGTTTAATTAGTCAACTTTTGGCAGTTTATTGGAGTTTACCTATTAAACTCTAAGGATTTGTGATTTCAATTCAATTAAAGTCAATTTTATATATGGAGTAAAAATTAAACAAACAAACTTCATTAAAAAATATATTTTTTAAATATATATTAAATACAATATTTGTACCAGCACCAGTTCCTGTTTACCTAAACCATAAATGTAATTCAATCGAGTAGGGCTAGAAGATACCCTCTAACTGACTGGAGTCAAGAGTATCTATGTATCCACAATTAAGAACAGGGTATCTTCTAGCAAATACAATTCCCTTAAATACAATTAATGTGTGTAAATATTCAGTTGATAAACCAACTTAAAATGTAAAATATTGAAATTCATATATCAGTCTTAAGAGTTTGTCGTTAACACTGTCAAAAAAAAGTAAACTTTTGAAAAATATCGAGTAATACTTTCGTTCAATCATGTTAAGTATCCACGAAAAATACGTTCAGCATTAGTTTGTTTTTACAGTGTAATCATGCGCATCCTGGTTCACCAGCAAACGGCCTTGTCCTGCAATAGGCTAGCATAGACTTGCTTCGCAAGAAACCTACCGAATGAATGGAGCAGCTTAAGGATTATTTGATGTAAAGGAGAAAACGGGCTGCACTTACCTCATAGCGTGTGTGGGCACCGCGGCAACAAAAAGCAGAAAGATAACATTGTTTTGATCATCGGCCTGGGCATAACACTTGTGGTAATCGGAGCAGCTGTACTGGTCCAGCATGACCGTTTCGTTGGATGCGTCTAGCGTGTTGCCTTCGTTTTTGGCCATCTTCAAGTCGTGGATGTTCTCCAAGGTGTGATCAAAGAACTTTTTAAGCATGTCCAAGCGCTGCAAATCGCCCACGACAATTCGTTTAGCACTCGAGGATTGATGCAGATTGCGTGTGAAGACACTTTTACGCGACTCCGTATTGATTAGTATAATCGCCAGTATATGGGCATCGATATCCAGCTGTTCGGGCAGGCTGCGTGGAACACAGCGTTCGACATTGGCCAACAGGTTGGCATCATTGCGATAGGCATTCATAGCGTTTAGATGGAGCTCTCGGAAAGCAGATTCGGCTCCGCACAGAACGCACAGTGCACTGTTCGCCGCAACCGGCACACTGACAAAACGGAAGGCAATATTTGGACTTTTGCTGGGCAGGTAGACGGGCACATCGAGCTGCAACATGCTTGAAGAGTTCAGCAAGAAGAGCAAGAGCTCTCTGTCAAGTGTGTCCAAATCCCACCAGCCTTCGGTGGCTACAGCAATGCGCTGGCCCACAACAAGACAGCAAAACAGGGAGCCACAATTGGTGCTGAACTCATTCAAGCGGTTCAAGAGATGCGCATTTTCCGTTGCCAACAGACAGTCCGTATAGCCGAGGAGCGTTGTGCCAGCACTAGCGGCTTCCAGGGCAGCGTCTACAACGGGTACATACTTTTTGGCATCTTTCTTTAGACGTTCCATGAGCGCAGGATGAGCCAACTCATCGCGACTAATAAAAAGTGCAATCCCCCCAAATGCGAGTTCTGCTAGAGCCTGAAGCTGAAGCTCACCCATACCGCGACCACACACAATCAGCGTAATTGCATTGTGAAAGTCACGCCAAATGTACGTCCATTCATCAGTGTGCGTCGTTTGCAACTGTATGCCTAGCGATTTGAAGAACATGTGAAACCCATTCAGAGAAGCCACAGTTGAGAAGGGCAGCTAAAACGAAAGCAACAAATGGCCATAACAAGATGTGGCATATGCGTGTATGCATGTACGGGCTTACGTTATCGCATTCACCCTTTTTACGTGTAAATATGGGTAAGCCGCCATTAGTTGTTAAGCAATGCAAATAAATCGACATCGAATATAAACAACAAAATTCTGTATATCGGAAGTTGTTTATGTTGCGTGCCCTTTAGTACAGGCGTTCAGAATAAAATTAGAGATGAGCTCGTGCTAATTCTATTCACGCAATCAGTTATTAGAATTTTATTTATATTAATTTACCCCCAATTTTATTCTTAATATATATTACATTTTAATTAATATAATAGTTTTGTCTTTTTCCGTTTTAATAATGACAAATAATTTATATTCTTCGAAAATGTGTGAAACTCTAATTTCGATAATAACAACAAGCAACGTTGGAACAATCAGCGATACTTGAAAATGCAACCGTTTTCGAGTTAGGGCTACATGTTTGTATAATATGGAAACACTGTGTTTTGTTAATTGTGCCGGTAGATATTCGTTAAATACAAGTAAACTTTTTAGTTGAAAAATATTGCAAACTTCTTTAAAGAATATATCTTTGTTTGCTTTATGGTCTCTATAAGTTACTTCTATTTCTATAAACTCTACTCTATTCCGGCACCGCGCATGACGCTTGTGATCCGTCCCTGGTTTTCACTACAGAAGGAGAAGAAAAGTACTGCGAAAAAGTTTGTTTCAAACATACAAATTGGTCACAACGTCAACCGTTGTTAACCAAATTGCAATAAATCGCTCAGCGTGCATGAATTTTGCTACAAAAGATATAAAATTGACTTGTGCGTCTCGCAAATGCAAATAAATTTTTTCCCTGTCTGGACAAAAACGTTGTAGTCTTTTCACTCGTTTTGCGCTTTCGTTTTCCACGCTGTTTCTTGGGACTCGTAGGCTGCAACGCTTTTCTAAAACTAGGTAAGTGCGTGTGAAAGTTAAAAATAAGCTAATGTGTCAAAGAGTTAGTCTAATTGAACAACAAATGTGTTGTACAACAACCCAAAGCCGTGCGTACATTATAGATTTGTGAAATGCCGTCGCAGTCTCGAGATGCGTTGCGCTGCTTTGATTGTATTTTGCATGTGTAAGCGGCATGTGTGTGCGTGTGTATTTGTGTGCTAGAGATGAGCGGTATCTGAATGACGGTGACATGCAGCAATAAAGCAGATGGTATTATTTCCTCTTATGTTCCTCCATAGTGTAAACATAGTGTACGATTTGTACAGACTACCACGCTATACCTTCAATTTATTTAAGGTAAAGTTTAACTATTGACTGCAGTTGTTGTTTCAGTCAAGTAATTTAACAAATGCTATTGACTTGAACATTATAAGATGCTTGGGAAGAGTAACAGGTACGCAAATAACGCTCATCTCTACTCTGTGTGTGTGTGTGTCTTCGTATGTGCGAAAAAAAAGTAAGCGCGCCACAAGCAATCGTTCATTGGTGTTTGTGTGTGTAGAAAATAAGAAAACATACGTAAATGTATGTAAAAAAAAGAAATATGGTTGCCTTTATGCCGATAAATGTAATTTTCGATATTTTCGATTCTTCAATAGAGTCAATCCAACCAGCCAGCCGACACGACTCGACCCATCAACCAAACAGCAGCTGCCAGGTACCACAGATTTAATCACTGACGCGCATTCCCCACTCGTTTTAGCCGGAGGAGCAAGCTAAAATCAATCAAAATTAACGCGGACACAGCTACTGCTGGTGCTGCTGCTGAGCGACGCAGACGCGAACGCTGCTTTTACTACAAAGCGATGGCGATGTTGAGCTCCGATGAGGCGAGCAAACTGCTCGACTTCAACCAGAAGCTGGACATTAATCTGCTCGATAAGATTGTTGAGGCGCTCTACTCGTCGCAGGGTGAGCAGTTGCGTCTGGCGCAGGACATACTAACCACACTGAAGGAGCATCCGGAGGCATGGACACGTGTCGACAGCATACTCGAATATTCACAAAATCAGCAAACCAAGTTCTATGCGCTTCAAATTCTCGAGGAGGTAATCAAGACACGCTGGAAGGTGCTCCCTCGCAATCAATGCGAGGGCATCAAAAAGTATGTCGTCAGCCTAATCATAAAAACATCCTCGGATCCGGCCATCATGGAGCAGAACAAAGTTTATTTGAATAAGCTGAATATGATATTGGTGCAGATCCTGAAGCGCGAGTGGCCGCGCAATTGGGAGACGTTCATTAGCGATATTGTCGGTGCGTCGAAAACGAATGAGAGCTTGTGCATGAACAACATGGTTATACTGAAAAATCTAAGCGAAGAGGTCTTCGATTTCTCGCTTGGCCAGATAACACAGACGAAGGCCAAGCATTTGAAAGACACGATGTGTTCGGAATTTTCGCAAATTTTCACACTCTGTTCGTTTGTGCTGGAGAATTCGATGAATGCGGCGCTGATACAGGTCACGCTGGAGACGCTGCTGCGCTTTCTCAACTGGATACCATTGGGCTACATATTCGAGACGTCGCTTATAGAGACGTTGATCTTTAAGTTTCTCAGCGTGCCGATGTTTCGCAATGTAACCCTGAAGTGCCTATCTGAAATTGCGGGCCTATCGGCATCCAATTACAACGATAACTTTGCAACGCTCTTCAAGGACACAATGGTGCAGCTGGACCAGATTATTGGCCAAAATATGAATATGAATCAAGTGTTCCTTTGCGGCAGCGATACGGAGCAAGAGCTGGTGCTGAATCTGGCCATGTTCCTCTGTACGTTCCTCAAGGAACATGGCAAACTTGTAGAAGATGCTAAATACGTCGATTACTTGAACCAGGCACTCATGTACTTGGTCATGATCAGCGAGGTCGAGGACGTTGAGGTGTTTAAAATCTGTCTAGAATACTGGAATTGCCTTGTCGAGAATTTGTACAATACGGAATTCTTTCCACCCACACTGGAGTCGTCGAAGCGACAGCAAGTTTATCCCCGTCGTCGATTCTATGCAACGATCTTGTCCAAGGTTCGCTTCATCATGATTTCTCGTATGGCCAAGCCAGAGGAAGTTCTTGTTGTCGAGAACGAGAATGGCGAAGTGGTGCGTGAGTTCATGAAGGACACCAACTCGATTAATTTGTACAAAAATATGAGGGAGACCTTAGTGTTTCTAACTCATTTGGATTGTGCGGACACGGATCGCATTATGACCCTGAAGCTATTAAATCAGGTCAATGGTACTGAATTCTCCTGGAAAAATCTCAACACTCTTTGCTGGGCAATTGGCTCGATATCGGGTAACTTTTTATATATATATACTCAAGCAAATGAAGTACTCAATTTTTGTTGTGTTGATATTTTTATTTGATAGCTAATTAAACATATCAAAATTTAAATGATTAAATTATATATTAAAATTTTCTTGCTGCAGGCGCATTCTGTGAAGAGGATGAAAAACGCTTTCTGGTCACTGTCATCAAGGATCTGCTGGGACTGTGTGAACAGAAGAAAGGCAAGGACAATAAGGCGATCATTGCATCCAATATTATGTATGTGGTTGGACAGTATCCACGTTTTCTGCGCGCCCATTGGAAATTCCTAAAGACGGTGGTGAACAAACTGTTTGAATTTATGCACGAAACGCACGACGGTGTGCAGGACATGGCCTGCGACACATTTATTAAGATAGCAATTAAGTGTCGTCGCTATTTTGTTACAATACAGCCGAACGAGGCGTGCACCTTCATTGACGAGATTCTCAGTACTATGAGCAGCATAATATGTGATCTGCAGCCGCAACAGGTAAGCGAAGTAGCTAAACGCTCACATCCAGTGTTAATAAACTGTTCTTTATTGCTTTAAGGTGCACACATTCTATGAGGCAGTCGGCTATATGATCTCGGCGCAGGTGGATCAGGTGCAACAGGATGCGCTTATAGAACGGTATATGCTGCTGCCGAATCAAGTGTGGGACGATATTATATCGCGGGCATCGAAAAATGTGGACTTTCTGAAAAACATGACAGCAGTTAAGCAGCTAGGCAGCATACTGAAGACAAATGTGGCCGCCTGCAAAGCACTGGGCCACGCCTATGTCATTCAGTTGGGTCGGATTTATTTGGATATGCTTAACGTGTACAAGATCACCTCGGAGAACATCATTCAGGCCATTGAGGTGAATGGCGTCAATGTGAACAATCAGCCGCTGATCAAATCAATGCATGTTGTGAAGAAGGAGACCCTCAATTTGATAGCCGAGTGGGTATCACGATCTAATGACAATCAATTAGTTATGGACAACTTTATACCGCCCCTATTGGACGCCATCTTGATGGATTATCAGGTGTGTAGCATATTACTGCCTTCCAAATTATATTTTTTTTATACAGTTTATGCTCTCTGTTTTGCAATTGTCGGTTTGTTTGACATATTAATTGATAGGGAATTGATGTAGAGTAAGATCTATATAGTTGTAGAGGGCAAATTTTTATTGTTTTCATTCAATGAAATTTATTAAGTACGGAATAAGTGGTACACATCAGTTATCTAATATTCACATGATTTCAAAACTTCAATGGTAATTGAATGAATTCCCTATCGAATGAGCTTAAATCTATCAACTGCCTATCAGATGGACCATATTGAAATTATAATAGTTATAGTACCTCATCTATTGCTTGTCGAATTTCCATTTTGATTATTTAAATTATTTATTTTTATAGCGGTGTAAAGTTCCGTCCGCGCGTGAGCCAAAAGTTCTGAACGCGATGGCAACGATTGTGAATAAATTGCGCCAGCATATCACAAATGAAGTACCAAAAATCTTTGATGCTGTATTTGAATGCACGCTGGACATGATCAATAAGAATTTCGAAGATTTTCCGCAGCATCGCTTCAGTTTCTATGAGCTGCTACAGGCGGTCAACGCGCACTGCTTCAAGGCGTTCCTCAACATACCGCCAGCACAGTTCAAGTTGGTGTTCGACTCTGTGGTGTGGGCATTCAAGCACACAATGCGCAATGTGGCCGACATGGGCTTAAATATACTATACAAAGTAAGTGGCGATTAAGTAATATATGATATGTATATATATTATATATATGATATTTGTCGTTAACAGATGCTGCAGAATCTGGAACAACATCCGAATGCAGCGCAGAGTTTCTATCAAACCTACTTTACGGATATCCTTATGCAAATTTTCTCAGTGGTTACCGATACTTCGCATACAGCGGGCCTGCCCAATCACGCCATTATCTTGGCCTATATGTTCTCTTTGGTAGAGAATCGAAAGATAACTGTTGATTTGGGTCCCATACCGGATAATATGATATTCATACAGGAATATGTGGCCTCATTGCTAAAGTCAGCATTTAATCATTTATCAGATAATCAGATCAAAGTCTTTGTCACTGGCCTTTTCAATTTGGACGAGAATGTACAAGCATTTAAGGAGCATTTGAGAGACTTTCTAATACAAATACGCGTGAGTAATATACCAAGAGAGAAACATTAAAAAAAAACATTATTTACTCTGGATTGTCTATTAATTACATTCTTTTTATTATTATTTAGGAGGCCACTGGGGAAGATGATTCCGATTTGTATCTGGAGGAACGTGAAGCAGCATTGGCTGAGGAGCAGTCCAATAAACGTCAAATGCAACGTAATATTCCGGGCATGTTAAATCCGCACGAATTGCCAGAGGATATGCAGGATGAATAAAAATATGCTGCATAGCTGCTGTTGCTGCTGCTTGCATGATGTTAGTTGAAGCTTGAGTATGCTGAGGATAATGATGATTGATGATTAATGATTGCTGATTTATGATTGCAAATGATGTATGAGTGTTTTCTCATTTGGAGAAAAAGTATAAATGTTTGTTTGATTGAATGCATATGAGTATAAACGTTATATATATATACACACAAAAACACACATAACCACAAACACACACACACACACACAGACAGAAACATACACGAGAACATCTACACGCTGACAGTTGGTTAAATTATACGAGAATGTATGCGGTTAATGTGCGCAATTGCATACCTTAATATGATTAACATATTTTGCGTACTTTTGCCGCCAACAAGCAACAACAAAACCACGCACTCCCTATCCCCAAAACTTAGCTGTAAAACATCATCGTCTACATTACAAAGCAAACGAAAGATGAAAACTTTATACATACATAAATACTAAATACATATTATAATAATAATAATAATAATGATAATGTTTGTTTGAAATTTTTAAATGAGTATAATTGTAGAAATATCGTGTATGAATGAAAATGAAAACGAGCGAACACATCTCCCATACTCCTTTTTCCACATACAAACGAAAGAAACAATTTATATTAAAGAGAACTTAACTGTAGTTTGCCGCACACAACAAGCAAATGATTAATTAATTCTATGTGAAACACTTGCATAAAACCAATCAAATATATCTGTACATGTATGTAATGTGCGTTGAAACAAACACAAACGAAACACACTTCACACAATTGCAAAACAAAACGGGAATAACCATAGAAATTCGTATGCGTATGATTGATTGAAGATGTTTAAATTTTTACATTTAAATTAGTTTGTACAATAATTTAAATAAAAATCAATTAAAAACCCACAAAGTTCATATCTCAATGTACGTATGTATGTATGTATGAAATCCTTGTGAATGGACACCGGAAAGAATGTTTTCAATTAAGGCAGGCTTGTGAGCGAGAGCTAACCCAAGATCAGATCATTATTTTCCTATTGAATTTCATTTTGAACAATATATCATTTGTTTCGTTTTTCACATGAATAGAAATAGAAAGCAAACCCAACTCAAAAATAATGTTGAATGAAGATATCTTAAATTGTTTTTTCATTTCTACTAAACAAAAAAAATTAGTTTATTTTTTTTATATTTATAACTCAGAAATTATATAATTATTTTTATAAATAAAATGCAAAACTGAAGCTTATATTTTTAATTATTATTATATTTAAATATTATTATATTGGAACTGTTTTTATTTCATCTGTCAATTATTTAAAAGAATGAGCAAAGAGTATCCAAATACATTTAGTTTTCTTATGAATATTCATTTTAAATTATCTATTAAATATTATTTTGGCTGCACGTCTTCTGCTTGAGTACCGCGCAATAGCTGTACCGTTATACGGCAATAGTGCAGAAAGTGCGTATCTCTTGAATAGGATTTCCATTTCTCGAAGATGTCGTGTGAAATATTCCACGCATTTCCCACCGGAGATGTGGGATATAGCTTGGTTAGGTTGCTAAAGGGCAACTCGATTTCGTTGGCAACCCGCTGCCTGAATTCGGAGGCATTAAAAGGTTTTCT
Source organism: Drosophila peninsularis (assembly GCA_035047485.1). Lineage (NCBI taxonomy): Eukaryota > Metazoa > Arthropoda > Insecta > Diptera > Drosophilidae > Drosophila > Drosophila peninsularis. Next base: position 4,553,392 of record JAWNPN010000057.1, on the reverse strand, counting down.
CGTTTGCAGCGCCTGCGTGACAGCTTCCAGAAACATATTCCAGCGGGGCTGGTAATAGTCGCTCATCAGGCCGGACCATTGCTTCGTCGCATAGTCAAGAATCTGACCGTTTGGACCCCAAGCCGTCAGCTGATTCCGTGCATTAAACTCATAGATGGAACGCTGCTCCGCACTGGGCGCCAACTGCTTCGCGGCCTCCAGCCAGTTGCCCAACAAATAATGCTGTCCACTGGCCAGTATGCGCTCCATATCATCAAACAATTCTAACAGCTTTCCAGCCAAATACTCCACTCTATTGAGCTGCTCCTTGCGATAGGCTGACTTTAGATTGATGTAAACGTGATCGAAGCTCTGCTGCAGGAACTGGCGAGTTATGTCCACCAGGTCGTGCTCATAGATGGCCAGCCTGTCATCTTCTAGAGGCACAGTTTCCCTGGCCTCCAGCATCAGGTGCCAGGCCTCATAAATCGTGGTTGCATTGTACCAAATCCATGGATTTAGATTTAAGCTTGGTCTTTTGTTCAACGAATACTTTCCACGCATCCGTTGCAGGCCCTGAAAGGAGTAAACGCTGTGACGTAGCAGTTGCCACACCTGCGATAAGCGCGTATCATTGACACCGTAACGCGTTATAGCGAAGTTCTCGAACCAATCCTCAAGCTGCAACTCGGTTGCGCTCCACCCCTGCTCAAGGGCGAGAGCGAACATGGCGTAGTTTTGGCCAATGCCTTCAGGCGTTATACCAACGCCTACCATGCTGCTATTGGCCATGGAGCGCGCAGCTATAATCTGACTAGGGATCACGTGTGCGGAGCCAAAGAGGCCAAGTGTGCCTCCGAAATTGTTCAGCATGCACCACACAAACGGCTGTCCAAAGTATGAGTGCGTTCGCTGGTATTGCGGAAATTGTTCACTTTGCAGATCCAAGACCAGGATGCGACCACGTGGCACAGCGGTCAGAAAGGCCTCGACAAGATCCTCTGTCCAGAAGAAAGCCTTCAAGAACATCCAACCTTGCAGCAGCCACACAGCCTCAGGATCCACCTCTTGCATCGAGTTGTAAATTGCCTTGGCTGTTGATCGCATGTAGTTCGGCTCTCCAAGACGTGGCATCATCTCGTTAAACGGATCACTGAAGTAGATGTGATTGGAGCCATAGACTTGAATGACACGGCGCAAAAACATGACGCCCACCTGCTGGAAGAGTGGCTCCTGCGGCTCGACAAACAGGTCACAGCAATATGGATCAGGAAAGTTGTTCCAACGCTGGGCGGGCGTGAAGCTGGCATTGGGAAAGATGCGTTGCATTGCGGTGGGAACATGTCCGGCGAATGCTGGCAGCGCCACGCTCATCCCCAGCTCACGTTGAGCCTTAAGAATCCGCTGTTGCAGCAGCTGCTGCAGCTGCCTGTGCGCTGGCGGCAGTGGCCCAGCCCAACCCCGAATATTGCCCATGCGTTGCCAGGCCTGGAATGCCGGGCCGGCAAAGTGAGCATCGATTTCCGGCTGACTCAGTCCCAGCTCTGTGTAGACGGTGTGCCAGATGGCCTCCTGATTGGGGGCTATCACAAGATTAATGCCCATCATCGCCATCCAATCGATGTGGCGGCGCCACTCATCGAATTGCCACCACACAAAGCTATAGCTCCATGTGCAAACATTTTGATAATAGATAAGGGAACTGCCGGCCTTTGATCTGTGTATCACATTTGGCACTTTCCAGTGCTCAGGCAGCTCAATGTGCGTCTTAAACCAATCCAAGTCCTTGTTCAGCACATGCTTTAGGTAATAATGGAAGCCCTTGCATACGGAGACTCCATTCGAGCCGGCTATCAGCACCTTTCCATTCGCTAAACGACTTATCTAGAATTGAAAATAAAATTTATTCATTGATTATTTACTCAACATAATTACAGACTTATTTACTCACTTGATAGCTACTGGGTTCGAGAAGCTTGTTAACTTCCACCTGAAACAATTGCGATGCTCGAAATCCAATCACACGTTGAATGAGCTGCAATACAGCGTCTTCCTGCACATCTGGCGATGTTTCGGGTGCAAAACGCGCCGCCAGCTCCGATCCAAGATCGCATTGCGCCAAGGTCAAACTACAGACGAATGCCAAGAGCGCGTACAAATTGATCCGCCCGGCCATGACAATTAGAGTCAATGGCACAAGTCTGACTGAAATTGAACCTGGAAATGGGTCTCTTGACTGCCTCAATTGTTGATAATGAATGTGACGTTGCGTGGGACCGCTATAAAGATCGTTGTATTAGTAATATATGAGAGCAAATACATATGTACATATATTGAAAAATGAGCAGCCCTCTTTAAGTTTGTGTTATTGCAGCTGAATTGTAATTGCATTTGTTCAACTGCATCTGATGTTGGGTATATGAATGTATGCCTCACCAATAAATGTGCAAAAAGTGCCTGCAGTTTGGTAATTTAGCAAATAAATTCACTCATTTGCACTTCCCACTGTTCACTATATTTGAGTTTAAAACGGTAAACACATCACAGCTTCAACAATTTATCGATGTTTTAGATCTCATTCATGTGTGTACACACTGGAAATATTTGAGTGGATTTGTGGCTCATAGATCATAGATCTCAGCATTAACAGCTTAAGGAATACATTTGAATTTCTGATATGGTAGACTATTTTAAATCTTAAATTTCCATGTTGCGACATGGCTACATGGAATGGTTTTGAAGCTCGTTTGTGTATTTGAGTTTAAAACTTAAAACACAATACAACGGCAATGTACTGATTTCTTCGATGCTTGATGTTTGTACACACTGGAAATGCTTGAGTGGCTGTGTGCTCGATAAGTCCCTTTGCTCATCGATAAACGTAACATTTTTTTGAATTTGGGGTTTTATTATCATTGAAAAGGTGGAAGTATTTAGATATATATCTGTCTCTTTCCCAATCTCTTTGAGCAGATCGAAGAGCTGAGTCAATCTAGCCAAGCTCAGACGTCATTTATTTATATATTTTATATATAAAATAAATCTATTTTGTTTTTTTTTATGAATAATTTATCATTAAACTTTTATTGCATATCTTTGTCTTAGACACTAAACAGTAATACAAATAATATTCAAATATTTCTGCATCTAAAATACAATTTGCAAATCCAACTAGATACATACATATCTGTAAGGAGCTGGATTCATTTTTACATCAATTTCCAACAATTTTGGATAACAATAAAGCAATATATATAAATTACATTAACAGCGATTATTTGGCAAACATATTCAATAAAAAAGCATTAATTTCATGTTCCGCATTCTAAATATTCGTTTGACTACGCTAACCGTGATGTACGTGTTGCATACATACATACTACATATGCCTTACATCATTAATGGCTTACAATTTAAAAGCCTTCAATGTTGCATTTTCACAAAAAGAAAATTCATTTTCAGCAACATTTCAAAAGCGAAAAAAACAGCCCCATATATGTGTGTATGTGAGTGTGTGTAAAAATACTTATGGATGTATATGTGCATATATGTTAAGTACATCAATAGAAACAACCTGATTGCAATTTTTGTGTTTTCGCTCTGCATACAAACTTTTTGCATGTATTCAAATACACATTTGGCCATAATTTGAACCCTTTTCTTGTTTTTTTTTTATCTAATTTTTTTTTTGGTAAATTCGTTGTGCTACCTTTTTGGAAGAGTTACGCATTTCGTTTTCTACTCATTCACTTTGTATTCCTCACTTGAGTATCGTCATTCTCCACTCGTTATCTTTCTACTCGTTACTTCGCTCTACTACCTACTCTCTTCCCTTGCTAGTCGTTAGTTGGCTCTTGTCATTCACGTATTCACTTTCTATTCGTTCGTTTTTTACTCATTCACATTCTACTCGTTACTCGCTTATCGAGTAAGCCTTTCGCATACATTTGCTGTGCCGCGTGTTCCTCAGCTCGCCTTCCTCTTGTCCATGATCTTGTTGCTGCTGGCCACTGGCGCTAGATTCGCTATCGTGGTTAGCGGCTGTTGACGATTTGTTCAATGCGTAGGTGCGTATAAAGTCAATTGTGGAATAGCCTTGAGAGACCACAATCTCCGCAGCTGGTGTCGTGCCTGCTCCAGCAGTGGAGTTTTTGTTCTGTGGCAATGTCGTCGCATCAGAGGCTTTACTTCCTTCGGGCGTTAAGGGCGCTGGGTTGGTGAGAGAAAGTCCGCTGCCAAAGCCATTCGTTAGCGGTTTGGGTGAGCTCTGGGCTGGGCTTCGCGGCTGATCCAAGTCGAGCACGATGTAGTTAACGCCTGGTAAGCTCGTTGGGGTAACAGGCTGCGGTTGCTGTTGCAGTTGCTGCTGCTGTTGCTGCGAAGAGGAGGCGACCGAATGCTGCGAGGAGTCGCGGGGCAGCAGGGGCAGATCCAAGCGGTTAATGTTCTCATAGCAACGTTCGCTATCAAAGAGCAAACGATCCACATTCGCATACAAACGCAACGTTTCAGCGAGAACCGGCGCTGACTCCTGTGGCGGCATATCTCCTAAATTTGGATGCTGCTGCTGCTGTCTTCGCATGGTGCTGAGAGCACTATTTGTGGAGGTGGGCGTAGCCTGGAGCGGCGAGTTGCAGCTGTTCTGCTCCTGCAAGATGCGCTGCATCGGCTGATCGAAGTAGACATTGGCATTCGTATTGATGTAGGCCCCAGGTGTGATAGGCGACTGCAGGGCCCCATTGCTGACCTGGTCAGCATTAACGAGCTGCAGATTGGGGAGTGAGTCAGGTGAATCGGTAGCCAAGGCAATCGCATCACTTGAGTGCGGTTGCTGCGATTGCATTGCGCTGCGTGCAAGCATTGGAGCCGGCTCCAGATAGTTGTTGCTATGCGGCTGCATATCGCTGCGTCCCATCAGTACAGAAACCGAATGCGTGGAATTCACACGTTCCCGTTCGCGTTCCCGCTCCACTTGGGCAAAGGCATCCGTATTGACGGCATTTATGTAACATTGAAACATCGGATAGAGCTGCTCGGCATTGTGTATGCGAAACGTGTAGATGCCCGGTCCTGACATGCAACGGCGTCCGGCCTCGAACGAAAAAAGATCCCCATTGAGGCCGTACCGTCGCAGGTGCTGCAGTGCCCACACAATAGGCTCACAGCCCGGCGTCATGAAAATCAATTCACGTGGCGTCAGTTCCAAGTAGCCGCTGCGTACAATCGGCGCCTCCGGCCCGCTCGGCTGCAGATGGGCCACACGCACGCGGAAGACATTCTCCTGCCGCAGCTCGTTCAGTTTGTTGGTGCTGGTGATGCAGCCCATAGCGTACTGCAACAGCAAAGGATGCAAATAACTCAAAACTCCAACTAAACACACAATACACACCTTTAGCTTCCTTCTCTTATCTTTAGCATGGGCACGACGTATGGCGCTCCATTTATAAAATGAGTATTGTTATTTACTGGTTTGTACCCTATGCGGTACTCTAATGCTATTTTGGCAATACTTTTTTTTATTATTATTTACTTTGTTTTAGTTATTTTTATTTTGTTGTTTGCTGATGCTCTTTCATTGCTCGTATGTTAACTTAACATTTTGCCAACTTGTTATTAACAGTTTATAAAAATGTTATTCTGCAAACACAAGTCTTAGGCATTTCAATGCAAATAGGTGTGACTGCATTTGCATTGAAATTTTATGATATTCATTTCTATAATTAATTTGATAATAGTTATTGTACTGGTGAAATCAAACGCCAATGCTAATAGGTTAAATAATAACAAACAGGCTGAATCTTTTAAAAGAGTACTCTAACAGAATCAGCTGATTATGAATTCATCGCAAGAGCTGTGAATTATCGAGCTTTGTTTTTGATTTCCTATTCATTTAAATATTTAGGTAATATTAAATTTATTGCATTAACTGTAGAAACTGGATTTTCCATCAATGATAATTTTTTCCAATGTAATTCATATCAAAATATACATATTCGACCCCACAAAGTATCATTTTAGGATAAAGCCTGCAAATAATGTAAACATTCCAATTCCGATTTCTATTTCGATTTCGGCTTATGCACATATGTACATATACATATGTATGTCGAACATAAAGCAAAAAAAGATTACGCTGCAGTTAACCACCACTCTGAGTCCAAACTGTAAACATATATTGGCGCATTAAGTGATAGTTCTTTGTTTCACACAAATAAATAAAAGAATTGCTATTTTTGTGGTGCTTATTATTGAAATTTGGTATTCTATGCCTTATTTTGGTTGATTTGAAGTACTTGTCAGACTTCAGCTGAAGTGCCCGCCAAACTTCGCTGGGATAATAGAGCACACGCCAAAAATGTGACGTCACAAGGCGTTCAATTAATAACAGCCAAAGTAACGGAGCTCGTTTTTGCGCAGTCTTTTAATAGTTTAACAGTGCTCCCACTCCCACCATTGCGGCTGCGTATAAAAAGTAGGAAATCCCCAACTACACAGCATAATTCAATTTTGCATGTAAAATGTCGTTGCAATTGAATATTGCGAAACTGAGTGGAAGTGCCAACTACAAAACATGGTCAATATTGGTGCGTGCGTATCTGGAGTCCGAAGATCTTTGGAGCGTTGTTCAAGATGGACCATTTTTTGATAAAGAAGTAACTCGTTTTTCAATATACATTTTAACTTGTCATTTATTTCCCAAACTGATTGATCATTTGCAGTCACAATTGAAGGACAAACCAGATTGCCAGATTCCTTATATTGTACTTGTTGGAAACTAAAGTGATCTCAAGTTTGACCAGTTGTGAATTTGATTTTGAAACCGCCTGTGATCTTTGGCAAACTTTATGCTGCAAATACAGAAGTTGATCATTGTATTACGCTGAAATAGATAAGTCGACCAATCACAGCTTTATAACAAGTTTCATTCTAACAAATATATATGTTGCAATAAAAAATTGCACAATTAATCAGAAAGATTTTTAATTCTTGTAAAATTGATCACTGTCTCCAAGAGAACTACATGTGTAGTTGTGTATTCGATATTCACGACATAATCGACAACAGGGTAACTGCCTTAGTTAACAAATTGACAATCACAATTGTTTATGTTTAGCGAAAATCCCGATTTTTCGAACTATGTATATCTATGGCAACTAAACTTAACAATAAAATAGTTACCTTACTAAAAACCTACAGCGCAGTTTTAGAATTTCAAGTTTATTTAGCATTGAGTCTGCAAAATTAACATAAATATATCAGATTTTAAATTAATCGAAATACAAAATCGATGAAAATGAATCGAGATTAATGTTTAAATTGAGTGCAAGAAAAAAAACGAGTTTTTTCTAATATTACTTTAAGATGTTTATGGAACTTTAATAGTAGGCATTCAGTGGTTTCAGCCATATCTTATTTATTTATCCTTACATTATCTTCCATTCTGGAAATAACACTGGCACTTCTCTCTTGACTCAAGTGACAGACAACTTACATCTTTCATTTGACAGCCTTTTGTAGTTTATACATATATGATGGTTTCATTGTGCTTTTTATTGCACTTAACTTAACAATAACTCCACAAATTAGAAAATATAATGAGCATGCAACGAGTAAGTTAACCAATTCAGATTGTTTTTGTCATCACTTTCCTTTATCCTAAGTGTAGAAGCTGCGAGAATATTCAGTCGCAGTTACCCGCCTGTTGTGCCACTCAAATAAATGTCCATCACATCCTTATTCAGGTGGACGAATTGTCGACGCTTCGGTATGGGTTGTATGTTTGGGAGCCGCGTTCCATTCACGGCATTCAGACTTAGCATTGACTCATCGTCGCTACTCGATGCCGGATTCTGGACACGTTTACGCTTCGTGTTTGTGCTGGAGGAGACCTCATCGTTGCTAGTTGACGTGGTGGTTGGATTTTCGGATGTGGAGGAGTATGCCGACACGGCACTGGAGCTCTGCGTCAGCTGTTGACTAGCGCTAACATCTGAAATGGAGTTTGTGGTGCCTGCGGTGCGATTTTTGGTCTTTCGCAATTGTACTGCGTGCCGCAGCTTGACTCGGTAGATCTTCAGCAATGTGTCATAGCAGCTACCACAGATGGGCGTTGTCTTACGCAACTCCGGATTTATATGTTTGGCGAAACTGAGGACTTTATCATCGGTGATTGTTTTGTGTGGCGGACGTAGAAGATGACTGCCCAGGCCGCAGTAGCGCGTGCGACTAGCTGGCGATGTTTCCTTTGGCGTGGGAGACATCCTAATGTTATAATTTTCAGCCTTCTAAGTTTTGTGCGTGTGTTTGTACACGTTTTGAAGGATTATATTGCAACGCTTCCTTTGCTTCCATTTCCCGCCGAATACGAGTTATTTATGTTGTATTGTGTATGGCCGTTTACTGATAATTCCCAAATACTCTAATAAAATAAAAAAAATACCAAATTATATAGAATGCTGCAAAATTGAGAGGACGCCGACAAAATTGTAATTATCGATAACGATAATGTTAATGAATCGATATGAAACCCATCGTTAGCCTGTTTTATGAAAATTAAAGCTAAACTTTTTCACAATTTAACGATATATTCTTTCACAATCAATGTATAACACTGAGTTAAATCTTTTATTTAATATTTTTACCGTTAGTACAATTAAGACTCTTACGAAACCGGCATTTCCGTCTTGATTTGAAATCCAACAGTGGACAACTCGCCCCGCTCAACTTTCTTAATAGTGACTGCACAACTATCGATAGGTATCAGCATTTAGCTGATTTAAGGGAATGAAAAGGAAAAAAATGTGCCCATTCGTTCACACACACACTCTGCTTCAACGCATTCGGTTTGTTTGACAGCTCTACGAGAGACAGAAAGTAGTTTAAAAGAAAGAAGAACGAACTGCGGTTTATATTTAAAAAATCAGAATATAAGAATAAAGTGCGTGTGCGTAATATAAGTAACGAGCCAGGTAAATGCAACTTACAATATTCATTTCATTCAAAATGAGCTCAAACAACACAAAAAAAAAATGGCAATCACGAAATTTGAAAAACCAAGCCAAGCTGTCTGAGTGCCTTTGTATGTGTAAGTGCGGCTGTTGAAATTCTGTATAACGCTTCGTATATGTATATTTGGAGTTTTAATAGTGTGTGAATGCGAGTGTAGGACGAGACTTTGTGAATTATGACTTAAAATTGTGGATATAAGTACGCGTAATCATAATTAAGTGAAATAGTAGTTAGTATTATTCAATAAAGTAACAAGAAACTTTAGTATAAGTGCCACAGACAGCTTAAGCATACAAAATTCAAAAAGGACGCCATGCTCTTGCCTATATGTGTGTGTGTGACTGAGTGTATGTGGGCTGGGTGCGTTCACAGAAATTAGCCAAATATCAAGTAACAATTTTACGTTAATTGTGATAAAAAAAAGATCGATAATGCATTACCAACTTTTTATTGCAATACTAAAAAAAAATCCCATACACACATCTGAATGATAATAGTTTTTGGCGTTTTCAGCCTTTTTCTCAACTTTGGGTGTGCCGCCTTCAGTTGCGTCGGCGTTGCCACTTCGTCGCCGCTGTCGGCGTCGCTGCCGGTGGCTTTGTATCCGTTTTGGCTCTCTTTCTCTCTCCCTCTCTTTCTAGCCTACTGTATACAAGCCTGTTTCTCTCACTCTCTTGCTGGCTATCTTGTGCTCTACGTTTCTGCTTATCAACACTCTTCCCTTGCGTGCTTCGTTTATCCTTTTTTGCGCTTTGTGCTGTCACTCGTACGCTCCTTGCCTTGTCGCTTCTTTCTTTTGTAAGTGCGTGTATATGCATGCACATGTATTGGTGTGAGAGAGTACATGTACGAGTGCGAGTTCGTGTTTGTGTGTGTCTGTTGTCTGTGCGACTGTTGCCTTGTTCGTTCAAGTTGCCTGACTTGACTTATTTTTCATTGTCGTTGTCTTGTCTTTGTTTGAGCATTCCACGCCTGATTACACTTGCCAACACGTTTGCACTTGGACTTGTTCGCTAAAAATATCCTTGCCTAATGTTCACAGTTTGTTATACTGAGTGGCTTTTACTTTCCTCGAGTTTGATTGGTAGACGCCCAAGCCTACGGATCGTTTTGATTGCAAAAGAAGAGAGAGAGAGCGAGAGGAAGAAATCACCTACCTCTGTTAAAAAAAATATTGCGTCGCAAGTTTGCAGTCAGTGAAGCAACAAAATACACGAGAGTAGTAAGCCTGCTGCCAGGCAGCAGCCACCGCCCTAACTGGCGTCGCTGCTTCTGTGTGTGTGTGTGTGCGTTGTATGCTTGGGCCTGCCGGTTTGTATATGTGTGTATACTTGCATGGGACTGGGACTTCGTGTGTATGCAGCCAGTACGGTAAATATTCGGCATACGCCGATACAGCTAATTATGAGCCCACGCAATTTCAACTAAATGAACAAATTAATTAAAAGAATAATTGAAAATACATGTGCATAAAAATTGAGAATATTATTTATTTTTTTTTACTTTATTACTGATCTACGAGCGTTCACTGTAGATCTGTCCTTTATGTTTGCTTGGCATTCTGAATCGCATTCAAAGCTTAGCTCGGGGCGGATTGAAGTCGGATCAAATTACATACATTTGGCTGTCGATAGTGAGATAGTGGAAGGAGGGAGGCAGGGGCTGCAAATAGTGTTTTGTTATTGTTTTTAGTATTAACGGCGAGGGCACAGTGAACCGATGATGTTGCCAACTGCGGTTGACTTCAACGAAAATAATTTCTGTGGCTAATATTTTCAATACCGTTACGTATTTTTCGCCAAGTGCAATTTGTGGTTTGTTGGCTGGCTGGGCGTGGGTGACTTCTATTGTTAGTGTACATTATATATGAGATATTTAGAGAGTAAATGTCTTAACCTTAAATTTAATCTTTTGCCCGGGCCATATAGGAAAATAAAGTCTGTCACAGTCAAGTGGAAAGTATTTAAAATCTCTCAAGCGTTCCACCAGCTGGGCTGGCGGGCTGTAAATTTAACAGCCACTTTAAAAACATATTTGGAATGCTTATACATATATACATATATGTGAATATCTATATACACGTATAAATACAGTAATCGCTCAAAAAGAAATACCATACTGTTCGAGTTTATGTTATGTTACAATTAAATTGTACTGTGTGCAGACAGGAATACCAAGGAAACCAATATACTATTTTGACGGTTAACAGTGTATTCAATTGACAACACAACAGAAGATACAAAATAAAGAAAAAAACTGTAAATTCAGGATTTTTACTGTAACATTTCTTATTTGTATTATCTCTATCCTTGGTTTACTGTATTTTTGCTCAAGTGCAAAGTTTCAGCTACAATAACAATAATTTTCTCTAACAACGCAATTTGTGACGATCTGGCAGCATTTCACATGAGTCGCGACTGCTTATCTGGGAGCGACCGGCCGGCCGGCCGGCAGTCATGCCCGCGTCCGACCTGCCTGCCTGCCGTGTCGGCTGCCTTTGCGTCTCTCGTTTCGTCTTGCTGCTCATCTTATTGCTTTGTTTGTTATTATTGTTACGGATTGATTTTTGCTTGGCCTACGAATATTTTTGAATGTGGCATATTTATTTCTTCATATGCTGCTTTTTGCTGAATTGCCATTAATAACAATTTGAACTCCCCGCTAACGATATCCATAAATAAACAAACACTTATGTGTGCGTGTATGTAACTGTAAATATACACACGTATGTATGTATGTATGTAGGTGCATTCATATGTAAGTAGTACTTCAAGTGGTTAGGTTTGATTTGTACCGTTAGGGGGAGGCATAAATTCAACAAACCGCAACAAGTACTATATACATGCACGTACATATGTATATGTATAAATATAAATACAAGAGCAAATGGCAATGGCGGCTGTTTAGGAGATGACGCTCAAGAACATCTTTCACACACATGTTGAATATGAGTAAGTGTATATGTGTGTTTGTATTTGGGAAGGGCTGTAAGCCAATGACAAGGCAAGTCAACACTTTGGCATATATCAACCTACATACATATATATATATATATATATGTATATATTGTTTCATAAAACTGCATTCCTATGGAGCAATCGATAACATCGCATTAATAAATTGATAAGCCTTTGTACAATCATTACATATGATCAATTATTAGACGCAATATAACATTTACCATCAAGCAGTAACACTTCTTATACATCTCCTATTTCCGTCTCTCCCTCTCTTTCCCTATTTTCATTGTTGTGTAGTTGTTTATTTAAAGTTGGTACTGCAACAGCGCCCGCTTGCTGCCATGTGGGGTCATTGTGTGAAGTATGAATGGCAAAATAAAGCAATAAGGCGTGAATTCGAATGCATGCGTGTGTGTTTGTGCGAACACTTACGTATGTATGTATGCAGTGCCGTCGTCAAGGCTCATTAGTTTTGTTATTGACTCCTTACGCATACAGCAAAAGCCGAAGAAGAAGGAAAACGGAGAGGGAGAGGAGAATATCACTATCGCTTTTATCGATAGCTGCTGATGGTCATTTAATGCAATATTGTTGCCTCTGGAGCCCGCATTTCAGCTGTTGACGCCGGTGCTGGCGCTTCCGGCCTTTCTCTCTTTGTCTACTTCTGCTCTGCCGCCGTCGCCGTCGCTAGCCTGTAGCTCTGCTTACAGTGCAAACCCCTGGAGTAGAAGTTTCTTTTTGCTTTCTGCGCTGCTTCTGTTTCGCTGTTGACGCTGATCGTAAGTCGGGCGGCAACCGCAGTCGTCGTTTGTTATTTGAGTTGAACGGTTTGCTGTTCGGTTGTTCTGCGACGAACTTCTTTAGACATTACGATTCCGTTGAGATTCCCCTGCCGTGTGCCACTGTGCGTGTGTGGACGAAATTGTTTACTGTTAATTAAAAGCTTTTCTACTCATTGTGCAAAAAGAAGTAGCTCTCTTTCCCAAATACTACTAATATAAATTTAGTGGCCACCCGCGCAGCTGACGCTGAAGCACACGACAAAGAGTAAGTACCGGAAATATGTAAGCAGAAACAGCGGGCGTCGATTTTCGCCAGTCGTCGTCGTTTTGTCTTATGAATTATTTATGGATGTATTAAATTGCCGTTTACAATACCAAAGTGGTCCGGACACAAAGCGTGCAGCGCATTGAATTTCTAATCAGAATACTCAAAGCGCGCGCCACTTGCGACAACTCACTCAATTCAATTCGATGCAAAAACCAAACCTCCCAAATGGGCGGCAAGCCAATCGAGTGACTAATTGACATTCGCCTTTGCTTCTGTGCTGCTGCCTTTATAACAACTATTTTCTTTATTGAGCTACTCACACTCACACTCCTTAATTAGCTGCAAAATTCAAAGACAAAAACACAGAGGAAGAGAACTCGAATGGATGGATGGCACGGCCAACCGGTTCCATCAGTCGCAGCCCACTTTATTTTGCCAGCTACGCTTTAAACTTGCATCCGCATCCTTCAACAATAATACGACTTGTCAGTGTGTGCGTGTATTTCAAGTTTTGCGTTTTGATACACTTGTAAAATGGGCATCAGTGCTGCCAGAATTTCAAACTGTTACATGCGCAAATTCCGCTGTGGGGCAAATATCTAGCCAAATACTAGCTAAATGCTGGTTTTAGCTATAATATATCTAAAGTGGCAACTCTGCTGTAGACGAGTATTGCAGCTGCAAGTTTAGATTTAGCTGGTCTTTTTCTGCTCTCTTTGGCTAGTCTCAAACAAGAGAATTTGGTTAGATTTAAATTACAATTAACTGTAAGGAACTAATACAAAGTATTATATATTAAAAATTAACTTTGTTGAAGCAAACGTGCATTTTTTAAGATCGTAATTTATTAAACTGATTAAAACCGAAGTTCAGTTAGTTTATCTACTTTGCCAAGCAACTTGCCCGTTTTTTTTATCGCATTATGCCAACGCACGTAAAAAAAAATTAAGTATATTGTTTACCAAGATCACTTTCTGTAGCTTATCACTTTTTATGCCGTTGTCAGTGAAGCACAGCACATATCTAGACTTCACTTCTACATATGTACATACATACATTCGTAGAGACATACATGTGTGTGAGTATTGGTATGTTGGGATCACGTAGCTCCCACTCAGCACTACATATAGAAGATTAGGTTCAAAAGAAAAATGTTAACAAGTTGAAATCCAAATCGTCATTTCTATTGTTGAACTCTGTTAACTCTGATTCATTTACAATTACCGCAATGCAATTGATAACCCAGACCCAGAGCCAGAGCCCCCGTTCGTTATGCCTCATATTTTCGTTTATCAATTGTGCGTAGTTTGCTTTGGTTTGGCTTTGTTGCCTTCTACAGACACTTCCTCTCTTCTCTATTACTGTATTTTCCTTTTCCCTATAATAATGTATTTATTTATATATTTATTTTTATCATTGGTTTGGGTGTGGGGAGTTCTTTCTTTCAGATAGCAAAGTAGCGACATAACTACCGTTATGGAAAGTATATGTATGTATCTGCGTATGTATGTATGTTTATATTTGGGCTATGTATGTTAAGCATTATACGTATCAATAATAGTGAAGAATTCAGTCCGTCAATATGCTGACCGGAAATGATAATTGAAAGAATGTTTTCTTTTATTTTTGTCGCTTGCATTGCATTGTGGCATATGATGAGTTTTCAGCTCGTTACTAATTGCGGCACTCGCTTTACGTATCCTTTTCATATTGTCGTAACGCATAAGAACGCAACAAAAACAACAGTACCGTCGACAATACAGCAACAGAGCGCTAACCAATTATATCCGGTTATTTGAGACATTCTCTGAGACACTCAGTCGAAGCAGCCACAGTTATTGCTGTTGTTGTTGTTCCTCTTCGTTTTCGTATTTTGCCGTTTTCTGCTTTTTGCACAATGTTCTCTGAGTACGCTGCTTCTCTCTTAATTTCTTGTCGCTGTCTTTTGCTGCGTGGGCCACAAAATTCTTGTCTTATTTTCTCTTGCGATGTGCATTTGCTGTGCTTAAGTGCATTTTATATGTACGTATGTAAATATATTTGTATATATTGATGTGTGTGTGCGATTTGTTGTTTGATATTGTGTGTTATATTTAGGCGTGGCTTATCAGCAGCAGGCATGCAAACACACACAGATGCATGTGACAAATATGCAATGCTTGCACTTGTATCACTGTACATACGTGTGTGTGTGTGTGTCTGCATCTGTATTTTATTGTTGTCTACTGCACTTCGCTCCTTTTCTTATAATAGCACACTTATTCACATATACACACTCACACTTATAGATTTGTACATGCGAGTGTCGTCGCCTGATGGCTGATTGAAGAAATTGGAAGGAATGAGCATCTCAATGCGCTCTTTGTGTGTGTGTGTGTGTTTGTGTTTGTGTCAGCTGTCAAGTGCGTGCATAGAGAAAAGAGCGAGAACAGAGGGCCGCTTCAATTGTGACTGTGGGCGTTCGTTTGATTAGTTTATAAAAGTTCAATTACGTCTGGTTTGCGCTAAGAGCGCGCGCACTTAC
The DNA here is from genome assembly GCA_035047485.1 of Drosophila peninsularis. Taxonomy (NCBI): domain Eukaryota; kingdom Metazoa; phylum Arthropoda; class Insecta; order Diptera; family Drosophilidae; genus Drosophila; species Drosophila peninsularis. The sequence continues at coordinate 4,537,870 of JAWNPN010000057.1, read as the reverse complement.
CAAGTTCCCAGCGCTATAAATGTTATAAATGCCCTATACAATTGCACGACAATGCAACCAACTGGAATCTGTATGGTATGCGCACATGTACACACACACGTATACACACGTACATATGTATACATATGTATATATTTATATATAGTGTATTTTGTGTGTAGCATGACATGAAATTAATGTTTGTCCAGTTGGCCGGCCCCGGGCTCTCTAGTGTACGCATTCCTGCACAATCAATTTAATTTACGTTTCGTCTGGCTTCTCTTGATGGCTGCGATCTTTTAGTGATGGGACATAGGGATGAGGGCGCGGCGAATTTGGGAGGAGAAACAGGCGTCAAATTGAAAGCGCAGCCGCAGCAGCAGCAGCAGTATAACAGCTTAAAGTGTCAAAATTGATAGAGAGCAGACAATTGAACACATGCACGCACACAAACACACACGTGCAATGTATATGTATGTATGTATATGCATGTATAGATAGCTCTTTGTGCTGCTGTTGTTGCATTTCGAACATGCTTCATTGTTGATAAATGCGCTTTTATTTATAGACGACATTACTCTGCGCCTGTTTTGTGTGCGTGCGTGTGTGTGTGTATGGTCTCTGCTTTCCTTTGTTCCTTGGTTTATACATTTTCTTTTGCTGAACACAAAGAGGTGGCTTAAAAGCAGGAGGAGGTGTGAGAAGTGTTTGTGTGCGACATATCAAAGGTCAAGTTTAAATGGAATTTAACTAATAAAAGCTAAAAAGCAATGCCGACGCAGTCCAAATTGAGTAATTTTAGGCTGTCAATCATTATTGTGTGTCCGTATGCATGTAAAGGTTAAGTGCGTTGTAAGTATGTATGTATGTATGTATGTATGTACACACATCTCGAGCTATCGTGCTAATCTTGTAATTACTTTGCATCGCATCGCCTTTTTCTGCATGTCATGTCGTGTGCCGTCAGTCTGGCAACGCTGTCACATTTTTTGATGTGTCTTATGTGGGCCGCGGCGGCGCTCAAGTAGTTTCGCACGCCCCCCAATTGCTGCGCTGCGCTGCTTGGCTGTGACGTAGCGTCGACGCAAACGTTAGCGTCGTTGCCATGGCAACGACAACGACGGGCAATGACCGTGGTCGTGGTCGTTGTTGTTGCAGTAGTAGTAGTAGTAATAGTAGTATTCGTAGTAGTAGAATTGAAATGCCGGCCGGCAACCCTCTGCTCGTGTGTTGGTTGTCCTTGTTCGCTTGTCCTTTTTGCTTGCTGATGCGTCATGCCGCAATTTTACTTGCGCTTTTATTCCGCCTGCCTTTGGCTTAGTGTGCGCGCAGTTGGTTATTGTGCTGTCTATTTCGGTAAGGGTTGAGTTACGACTACACCTGTGTATACCTCTCTGTATGTGTGTGTGGCATATACTTGCGATTACTCATCAACAATTTTGCATATATATACATATGTGCATACATATGTATATACATAGATATTCTGTTCGGCATGCTTGGATATTTAATTGGAATTTATACGATCAAATTAATTGCTGGCCTCACTTTGTTTTCTTTTGATTTTGTTTTTCTTCTTCGTTTACCTAGCGTCAAATTTGCTTAGATTCACTTATATTAATCTTGAGGTGAATCCGAAAGCATTCGAAAACCGAGGTGGCCAAGTGTTTGGTTGGGTGGGTTCATTGAACGGCGGCGGAACAGTGAGAAACGGAATGTGAAATGTGATGATTGCTCTTAAAATGTTTCGTTTCAGTTTCATTTGTAATTTAAATACACGTGTACGCAACTACAGTGCGCACTCCATGTAGACGAACGGGCATTGCAATAGTATATTGAGAATTGTCAGATTATGATAGGAATTTATAGAAATATCTGAATCATTTCGGCTTATTTACAAACAGCTGTTTGAAACGGTATCAGTATACATATACACATACACATACACATATAAATATATAGAAAGGCAGCTTTCGCGCATAAAAGTCCTCGACAGCCGGTCCCGGTATACATATACATATGGTAAATGGTCAATTTTTGTTTTTTACTTTTCAACCCCTAAAATCGAATGCAAAGTTTTTGCTTTTTATTTAATTTTGCGCAAGCTTCCCTTACGCTTCCCTTCCCCCACCATTCTTTTGGACTTTCGCCGCCTCTCGGCTATGATTAAAATTCTGTGGTTGGGTTTCTGTTTCATTGCGCCGAGTCGAGGCGAGTAATTCGATTTTGAAAGTGACGCATAGTACGCCAGCCAGAAGAAGAAGAAGAAGAAGTGCAGAGGGGAGTTAAATGCCGCGCCCGCTTTCGCTTGCCTTCTCCCTCTCACACACAGTCTTTTGCTCTGCATGTGTCAGCCTCTGTCGCCGTCGTCGTCATCATGTGTTGCTTCATAAATATTTCCTGTATTTGGTGATTCATTTGCCGGTCAAAGCAATTTCATGATAGCTGCTTATATTAGTATTATTCACTTACGTTTTTAATTCTCTCTTGCGTTGTCTTTCGGCTACGTCTTCTGATAAGCTGTTTCGCTGCTAGAGATGAGCGGCGACTGAGCCACAGTGCGTATAACAATCTAACTGTTATACGTGTGCATAGATGTGTAGCGACAGTGCATGCAGATCGGCTGATTAAAGATGTACCATATTTGCTAGAACTACTCTCGCTCGCATACATAAGAAAATATGTACATATGTGTACACTCAAAGTATAACATACACATACATACATATGTTTCTGCATAACATGAGTCGCCTATCGCTTACACTCGGAAATGGCGCTTCGACGAGTGCAAATGCACCGAAAATGTACTTTAAATACGTAATGGATATTTGCTTCTTTACTTAGCCCACATTATTATTAATCACATTATTAACATTTTAAAGATATTTTCGAAATAACAAGATTGCTAATCTTTTATTTACTAACTAAATTCAAATGCACCAGTAAGTGGAGCGAAGTTGCAGGGAAATGTCAAGGGAAATTCTTATCAAGCGGCAACTTTAATCCTAGCAGCGTTGCCATATCACGCATATTTCTAACATTTGCTCATCCGCTTATGACTTCATTATAAGTAATTCGATTATAAGAGTTTGTTTATTTGTTATTATATATATTATATATATATTTCCCATTTGTGAACTTCCGTGCCTTATCAGCCCCAGCGCAGATTTCTAGATGTATACACCGACATGAGTGAATGTATGTATTTGTGTGTGTTTTGATACTGTATATTTGTTTTCGGAATCGGCTGCATTGGAAGTTGGCGTGCATTAAAATGTCAAATGTAAAAATAAAATAGCAAAGTTGATGCTGCGAAGTGTGCGTTGCTATTTCTCGATAATCGACACCAACGACGAACCAAACAATTAGATAAATACATACTAGAAATACAGAAAATACAGACAGAAATTAAAATAAATTAAAACATATATCTATATATATACAATATATATACAATATATATATATATACATATACACACATATGTCCATTGATTGAAAAGAGAAAAACACAGAGATAACAATTGACTTAATGTTATTTCCCAAATTCTTGTCGCGCACCACCCGCATCTTGTATTTACAGAACAGACACAGAACCAATTAGCAATTAAAGTAGAGGAGCAGCAAAAATGGGTAAAGCTCAGAGCAAGCGATCAATTGATATTACCACCGATCCGAAGAAGATTGGCGAGGGCGACGAAGTCGCTGGCAAAGTTGAGAAAATTGAAGATGTCGATCAGACGTCGGCGGCGCCCGCATTAAATGGCGATGCGGCGACGTCAAAGGAGGAGAGCGAGGATGCGGCTGCGGCGGGCGAGGTAAGACCCAGAACATAAGCAATTGCGAGTCGAGCTGAAAATTATCCCCATTTGTAATTGCAGAAGAAGCAGACCGAAGAGAACTCTGAGAACGACAAAGATCTAACCACCGAGAAAAAAGCAGCGGCAGCAGCAGATGCTGCACCGAAAGGCGATGGGGCCTCTGGCGATGCGACTGGTGATCCTGCCAAGGATGAGGCAGCAGCGGCATCTGGCTCGCCCAAGGAGGAGGAAATCTCGCCACTGGCTGATGAGAGCATCAAGTCCAAGTCCAAGAAGGATAAGGTGAAAAAGAAATGGTCATTCCGTAGCATATCGTTTGGCAAAAAGGACAAACAGAAGCCAGCCAAGACAGAGGAGCCTGCATCGCCAACAGCTGCTCCAGCCGTGGCAGAGACAGTTGCCACGAATGGCGAGGCGGAGCGACCAGCAGACGCAGCAGAAGGAGCAGCTGCACCAGCCGCTGACAAAGAAGAGGTAAACTCTGCAACTGAAAACCAATTTTTATATTTAACCATATTAATTGATTTGCTTAGCAGCCAAGCGCGGACGCAACAGCTGCAGCTGCGCCTGCGTCGCCTGTGGCTGAGGCCGCTAAACCCACCGAGAATGGCGCAGCCAGCGAACAGGAAAAGCAACAGCAGGAGGAAAAGAACCAGGTGAATGGTGATGAGAAGTCCGCAGCGCCAGCAGTAAGCGAGGAGCAGACGGCGGCTAAGTCAGAGACCACAAGCACCACCGTCGCTACCACCGAGCCGCCGAAAGTTGAAGAGCCAGTCGAGCAGCCCAGCCCGGTTCCGGAGCCCGTTAGCAACAAGAATGAAACCACCGAAGTTGTTACCAATGGCCATGGCGGTGCAGAGGAACCACCATTGACCAATGGGGATAAGAACGGTTTGGCTGAGTCTCCAACCGAACCAGAGGCGGCAGCAGCATCAGCAACCACCAACAATGTGGATGATGAGCCGCACCATCAGAACGGCACGAATGGAGTGGCTGAGAACAACGAGACAGCCACGCCACCGCCAACACCCGTCGCCGTCGAATCTGAGGCCGAGCAAATTAAGAACAAGTCGCAAATTGAGGTAAAACAAGAACTAGACAACACAAACAACACTGTATATACGAGTACCACAACAACAACAACAACAACCACCACTGAGAACAACACTGAAAATACCACAGAGACCGAAACAATTGCAGCCGCAGAGTTAGTTCAGACCCAACCAACCAACTCCCAAAATAACACACTACCTAACACCACCAACACCGACACCGACACCAACACCAACACAACCACCGACAATTCCGCTTATCTTCCCACCTCCCAAGCGCAGGACGAAGTGCAAGCGGATGTCGCCGAAGAAGAACAAGTGGTTGCTGCTATTATAGCCGCTGTTAGTGAGAGCTCCGATTCTGAGGGGTTTGTCGTAATTGCACCACAGCCAACAACAGCAACAGCAACAGCTGAGTCCCCAGTTGAACCACCAGCAGCAGAAGTAGCAGCAGCAGCAGCAGCTGAGTCCCCGATTTCAGTTTCCCCTGTGCCCAGTGTAGAACCTCTATCCGAGTCACCTCAAGTCGTGCCAGAGTCCAAGCCCGAGCTCTTAGTTTCTGTTGGCGAACCCGATGTGGTGGCAGTTGAGTTTAGTCAGCCGCCACCACTGCCCAAGTCCCCGCCGCCTTCGCGTGTTTCGGCATTTGCATTGACCACAGACGATGAAACGCACGACAACGAGGACTATGACCAATTCGTTAAAGAGGAGACAAGGCAGGAGGAGGTGGTTGTACTACCACCACCACCTCCACTAGCAGCAGTGGAGCAAAAGCCACTGTTGGCAGACATTGAGAATCAGGCGCAAGCAATTGTTAACGAAATAACCGAACAAGCAGCAGATATTGCAACGGAGCAGGATAAACAAAGCTCATCCATTGTTGAGGAGGAAGAGGAAGACATAGTCGAGAACATCACCGAGCAGCTAAGAAGTTCGTGTGCTAAGATAATCACCGATGTGGATGAGGATGATAACGAGGAGATTGGTGAAGCGCAGCTTAAAGATGCAGCTACGATCAGCAGCCCGGAGTTGGAGCTAATCAGCAAGGAACAACCGAATATCGATATTAATGTTGAGGTGGAGATCATCAGCCAGGAAGAACAGCCCAAGGTGATTAATAGCGAGGACGAATCCAGCTTGCGGGGGAATGATGGCAAAGAAACCATTGTACAGCAGCTGGAAGATATGCAAAGGGATAACGATACTGATAATGATAACGAGAACGTGAACGAGATCGAGACCGATAATGATAAGGTTATTAGTAGTGAGCAGAGTATAGCTAAGCTGCTTGCACCTACGGACATTGAAGTAGATGCTGCTCATCATGAGGTGAATAACAATCGAACTCAATCAAAACTCAACTCAAAACTCTCAACTTCACCACACTTCCCCATAGACATATTCGTAAATGAATTTTAACACTCGTCGCTCGCTCAATCGCTCACTCACCACAACACTCAGAGATGCGCCATAAGAAAATTCCTGCGTTGGGCTCCTCTCTTTCTATTACTGTTACTTTTCCAATGCTCACTGCTCTCTGCTCTTTCTGTGCTTCTCCCATGCATCAGTTGTCGTTGTTTATGTAGCAAGCAGTAAACTCTGTTAATTGTAAATGTTAATGTACATGGCTGCTTCTGTTAAACTGTAGCAGTTCCTGCTGCTGCAGTAGTCTGTTAAAGTTAATTCTAAGAGGCCCTGTTATGCTCGCTATGCTGGTAACTAACTGCATGAACTTGTGAATGTATTTGTGAATGGAATGTAAAATGGAATGTTACTAAAAAAACAATAGGCGCGCATTTGTGAAACGTAATCAGCGCTGTTGTCTCTACACGTACTCTAATATTAACAAAACATAAACTCAAACTGACGCCTAACTATCAACCCATCCCCAATTCCCCACACACAAATAAACAAACGCACACACACACACACATAAACACACACACGCACGCACAAAACCTCCATGCACAGAACGCCAGCCTAATACCAGTTCTCCCATCTCTAACAAACTCTGTTTGGCCGCAGTTAACGCATTTAAACGCCGACTTTACAATGGTATTTTATTTGAATTTCGATTATTTTGATCGATAAGTTTCGTATATTTTTTTGCTATCATTATTTTCGTTGTTTAATCTTTGGCAGTTGGCTCATTGCCGTTTAATGCATAAATTGTTGTTGTTGTGCTTTGAGTTGCTTTTTCTTTCTCCTTGTGTTCACATCCCAAATCTATATTGAATCAAACATCCTTGTATATACGTAACTAACTGTGAAATACATATTAATAAACATTCGTTCTTTCTAGGATATCGCCAAGGATCTGAAGGAGAAGAACGCCGCGGCAGATGTTACAACACAGGACCTGGCCGTGACATGCGAATAATACTAATAATTATTATATATATTACATATTATTAAAAACAAAAAACAAAAAGAAAAAAAAAAAAACACGATAAAAAGAAATAAGAAAACAATGCAACGTAAAACCAACAATTAAATGATACAACACGAGAGCAAAAAAAAAAAAGCTAAAATACATTTTTAACATTTACATATTTTAATCATTTTTGTACGAATTTCATATCCCTAATCCAAGATTACATTGAGCATATATTCAAGAGCAAAAGAAACAAACAGAATATACGACTACACTAATACACTAACAAACACACATAAACATCGCCACCTGCAACTCCATCGCCCACCAATAGACGAGGAAACGGTTTTCAAGTGTTGGTCCAATTGAATTTTGATGCTGATGCACCACAGATCACGTATATTCATATAATCCATCAAGAAACACGCATTTATAAGAGATCACACGCTCACACATACACTCTCTCTCACACACACACACACACACATACATACATACACATACACACACGCATACATACCATTATCATATTGATGATCATGATAAAAAGTGAAAACGAAAAAGAAATCATCCATGAAATGATGAAATTAAGAATTTTTTGAATAATTTCTACTATACATTTAACTGTAAGTTCTAAGAAATTTGTAAAGAATTTTTGGACGAAATATTGGATAAATATATATTATAAAATATAAAACGCAAGTGTGCTCCACTAAACTGAACTCGAGGTTTGAATATTGAATTGAAGGATAGATGACATAAGGTTCTTACGAATATACACATTCATATATAAAGTAAACAAACCAGATTTCAAGTTTTATAAACTTTTGAGTCACGAAGTTTTTAATGCATTACAAAAAGTATTTTTGTTAATTTACAACCTTTGTTCGATTTTTGGTTTGCGTAACAAAGTGTTACAAAAGAAAATGAAATTAATGATTATCAATAATAACAGTGATAAACGCTAAAGTTTAAATATTAGCTACGTACTAAATAGCGTAACAAAATGTTACTACAAAACAAAATCTACTAAGCTTAAATCGAAGCTTCTAAAGAAAAGAGCGCTCTTTTTTGCAACTAAATACAAAGAATTTACAAAAACAATTATAATGTAATTAAATAAATTAAAGCGTTGCGCAACGTTAAGAAAGAATCGTAGAAGATAAACGAAAAAATGCTTCAACTTGGCATTCATAGCAAAAAATGTGAACCAAAGAAAAAAATAACGGTTCCAAATTCAAATAGCGTCAACTGGTTCTCTGAGCGAACCGCAAAATATTGAATGAACGAGAAAAAACAAGTTGGCAGCCCTGCCGGTTGTGGTGTTCTCTCTTAACAGCTGACGAAAAAGCGCTGCTTGTGCAAGTGCAACTGTTGTTGCTTGCGGCGCTGCGCGGACACATTGCGCAGCATAAACACAGCACCGAAGAGCACGTAGATGGTGGAGAGCAACATGAGCATGGGGAAAGAGAAAACAATGTGCGCCGTCTTCAGCTGTGGCTCTGGCGTGGTGGGACGCAACGGTACATATACACCTGCAATGGTATAAAATCATATATATTATACATATGTAATGTAAATCAATGTCTTTAACAGTATAATTGCTGCTGCTTACCGTTTTCAGTCTTTGAGTCGCAGCGTTCGCCCACGAAGCCAACGGCGCACACACAGTAGCTAAAGCCGTTTTCGCTCTCTGCCCAGCGAAAGCAATTCCCTCCGTTTAGACAAAAGTACTTCATGTAGGTATTGCTGCAGGGCAGCTTAAAGCTCAAGTCTTCTGTGCTAGTTGTCGTTGTTGTTGCCGTTGCCGTTGTTGCTGCTGCAACTGTAGTTGTCGACGTCGTGCTCATTGTTGTTGTTTGCTGAACTTCATTCGCTTCGGAAGTGGCGGCGTCTGTTGCCAGTTGCGGCGTGCTGTCATTGGGCGGCGGTTCGCCCGTCGCCATTGTGTTTACAGTTGCTGGAATTGTCGTCGATGGTATTGCTGTGGACCTTGTCGTTGTGGTCGGCATTGTTGTTGTTGTTGTCGTCGTAGTTGTGGTTGTAGTTGTAGTTGTAGTTGTTTCCTCGTCATTGAACCAAGGCTCTATGCCTGTATCCCTATCTCGCTCCGTTGTCGCAATTGCTGCCAATTCGCCGTCAATATCTAGAGCCGATGACACTTGCAGCATTTTCGCTGTATCCGCGAATATATCCGTTGCAGACGGTTGCCCATCGATATTGAGTTGCTGCTGCAGTTCCAATTGGTTGACCAATTGGACAACATGCTCCTCAATTTGCAGTGTTTGCTGGCGCAACAGTAAGATTCGGCTCGAACAACAATCTGTTTGCAGAAGAGAATGCCCAAAAGAGAGAGCGAGAGAGATGGGAGAGACATAAGTAAACAGCTGCACTGGATTTCGCACTGATCTGGCAGCTCTGTTGCCGTGTTACCTGTGACTGCGACAATTGTTGAGAGCACGAAAATTACTCGAAATATTGGCAAACATTGAATTTGCATTATTGGTAAACGCACGGAGCGGATGCGTCTCTCTCACTCTCTCTGTAGTATTAGTTGTTGTTGGTTAAGACTTTAAAATAAATACAGTTAGGAGTTCTTTTGACTGTGGCCCGTATCCGAAGGTTTGTCGCGTTTAAGGATCGAGCGGCGTATCGGCCGCAAATGCAATTTGGCGTCGCAACAAAAACAATAACATATTACACATCTGCATCTCACACACACGCAGAGCAACAACAACAACGGACTCTGGCTGCGCTTGTTGTATGTAGTTTACTGCAAAATAAAAATAGAACATTTTACGACATTTGAATTTCGATTTGGCAGCACATTTTCTGTCACACACACAGGCAGAGAGACACACGCACACGGGCAATAAAAACAAAATTAGTGGGAAGAGCGCTTGGGCAGCTTTTTATAGAAATCGAAATCGAGATCGAATTGTCGCACGCACCGTTATGATATGGTAGCTCTTAATAACTGGAAAATTGAGTTGACAAAACATTATATGCGCATTTTTATATAATTTGCAATCAACTAAATGGTAATTTAGGCGCCTTGCGCTTCAAAAAGCTCTCTCGATAATCGATGTCGTTGCGCGAACGTTGGAAAAGAGACTGAGAACAACAGAAGACAGGCCAGCAAAGCAAGCAGACCGACAGAACAGCAGAGCTGCCGAACAGATGTACCAGCAGCAAGGCGGCGCGACGCGCTCTGCATGAATCAAATAGTAGAAGGAGCGTACGATAGAGAGATTGACGAAGAGCACTGCAGTTCAACGAAAGCAGAAAGCGAAGAGCGTCGAATGCCAATGGGATATTTTTTGTTGAAAAGAATTGGTATGAATGAAATAGTAGAAGGAGCGTGTGACAGTATAACTGAGAGAGCGAGGGAGCGAGAGAGAGCGCTGCAGTTCAAAGAAAGCAGAACGATAGGGATATTTGTTGGAGCAAAATGAATATGAATGAGCAATAGAGAGAGAAAGAGAGAGAGAGAGAGAGTGTCAAGAGCAATCAGCATGGACTTGACTCTCTTAAGTGATGCACATGATTTGCGTTTCTAATAATAAAGCCATATTTGTTGGACTTAATTATGCATTTAAAGAGTTGAAATTATTTCGTAAGTCAAGTTATGCATCAATGTACTACAAATTACAATTGTGATGAAAGTCCTGCGATCGGAATTAGAGTTCGCTTCGTGTCTTTTTCGTGAGACGCGCCAGCACGATTATTGATTGCGGTAAGAAAAATGTGAAAAGCCGTGATTTTTAACAATTGTTGTATCATTTATTCTTACATGTCAAATAGTAATTAATTTTATCGCATTTATTTGAATTAATTAAACTTATTGTAATACACAATAAATTTAAAAATTCGTTATCATTTGTTTTACGTAGTTTGCATTTTGCTGAAATTTCTATTTGCTTGAAATCATTTATATATATATATATTGTTTTTTTTTTTAATTTTTTATATTATCTTTTGTTTTGTTTTTCGTTTAGATATATGTATGTATATACGACATCACTTTTTCGTAATTGATATTTCTCCTATGCAATTCATGTATTCCTATATAAAGCAATAAATAACTTGTCTTGGGAGCTCAGCTTAATAAATGTTGTGCGCCGCCCCCAATCTTTGTATGACCCTATACAGACTTAGTTTAATTTAAAATGTAGTTCTTCCCGTTTACTATACACAAATATACAATATTTACATTACACTAAAATGTCAAAGTTCAAAGCACAAACGAAAGCGGGCAGGGAAGTGGGTGTAATCAACACACTCGTTAGTATTTAAGCCAGTTTGCTTTAAAGCATCGAACATTGATACATTGCCAGACGAATGTTCATTATCTTCCATGTACGTATAACAACTAAATGGAATATTACGGAAACTTGAGCAAATTGTGTTACATTAGTAAAAGTAATAAAAAAAACGTGGTGCATATGCGGAAATGCAGTCAGCGAAGTGCCAAAAGCTCACGCTGTTAACTGTAAAGCTTTGCTGTTGTTATACTTGTGCTCAGCGCTGTTGGCCTACTGTTACTCAACTGCTCAGCACTGTTGGCTGCACGCGAGCTTTCAAAATGGCGTCGCTAGCGCTGCTGCTGCTGTGAAGTATGCTTAGGTTGTTGTTGTTGCTGCTGCTTCTGTTGTTGCTGTTGCTGTTGGGCGGCGGCGAGCAGCAGACTTCGCGACTGCATCTCAAAATAACGCAAAAGTATTTTTGAGTATCAGTAATGTACGCCAGGCGTTGCGGGAGGGTTGGCGGCGGCATTCGCATTGGACGTCGACCCACTGCTGTGGTTGTTGTTACTACTATTCGCATTGCCGCTGCTGTTGTTGTTATTGTTGCTGTTGTTGTTATTATTATTGTTGCTGGTGTTGTTGTTGGTGCTGCCCGAGTCGCCGAGCCAGGAGTCGGGACTAGGCGGAAAGTCAGGATAGCCCTGATCGGGACTAGAGTCGTTGCTCAGATCCGAAACATTGTTGCTACTGTGCAGGCGATGATGCGACTTGTTAGCGTGTAAACTAGAGCCAACTGCATGATCTGAAAAGTAAATCAGATGATAGAAATCAGTTAAAATTGATAGCTAATTAGATGTGTAAGGATATATACAGATATAAGTGTATATTTCTTTATATCTATATATCTCTATATCTATATATCTATATATCTATATATCTATATATCTATATATCTATATATCTATATATATATATATATATATATATATATATATATATATATACTATATTTATATATAGCTATTATCTATCTAGCTATAAAGAGAAATATAAATCTTTACCGATATTAGTGTAGACAATATTGTCCGGATAGGAGCCAAATGTATGACTTTGGCCCGGAACGGGGGGTGAGCGACTGCTCGGCGGATACTGCGAGGGACTGGAGCTGCCATGCATATAGGAGCCGCGTATGCTGTGCGGCGAGGCGCCCTCATCCAGGCCCAAATTGACGGTGCTGTAGCTGTCGTTACTAAGATCTGAAAGGGAAGCTGAAGCTATAGAATCTACTGGGATTGGGGATTGTGTGAGATGGGTATATACCATGATGACTGAAGCTGTCGTAGTCCACCTTCAGTTCATCCTTGTCGAGGAATTTGTCGGTGCGCGGCGAGCAGTTGCCCTTCATGGAGCGGAAGTATTGGCTCCAGCGCGTGCGTCCTGCATCCTTTTTCAGTCGCTTCTCCTTGGCGCGTCTGCAAAAGAGAGCGAGGGAGAGAGAGAGGGAGACTCGGAGTGAGTAAGGTCTGGCTTTGGCTCTTCTCCAGCTTGACTAGCTCACCTATTCTGGAACCACACTTGCACCACCCGCATATCCAGGCCAGTGTCCTGCGACAGTTGCTCTCTGACGTGTCGGGCGGGTTTCGGACTGTTATTGTAAGCGGTTTTCAGCGTCTCCAGCTGCTTGGCTGTGATTGTGGTGCGTGGCCGCTTGTTGGGCTGATCCCCGTCCAGCGAGCCGTCCAAGTAGAGACCTGCACGAGAGCTAAATGAGTAACCCGTTGCGGGGGAGGGCAGTCGAACGTACCCTTCGCCTTGGCCTCCTCGTAGTCGCGCTTGCAGATGAGCTTGCGATCCTCCATCAGATAGAACTCGTCGCCCGTGTTGAGTGTGCGCGAGCACATGGCGCAGAGGAAGCACTGCAGATGATAGACGTTGTCCTGGGCGCGACGCACCACCTGGGTGGGCGGTATGCCCATATCACAAGCGGAACACTTCGTACCATAACGTCTGTTCGACCCGAACATTGGCAACGGGGCAACGGGAGATTTTCATTAAACCGGTCAACAGACATCGAACGATGTTGTCGATGCGACAGCTGTTCGAGAAATTTACTTACTTGAAGAAGTCCTCCTTGCAGAACAGCTGACCGTTCCGGGCGAAGCACTTGTCGTTCAGCTGGGCGTGGCACTCGCTGCACTGCAGGCACTTCGCGTGCCAAGTCCTCTCCAGCACCTTCAATATGAACCGGTCCAGGATCAGCTCGTGGCAGCCGCCACACTTCGGTATCGTTGCTGTGGATGAACATCGATTGAAACATTATATTCTATAGTCTATCTCGATCGATGATATGTTCTAAGTTGTGGGGGCGGGCTGATGTGGTGGTTCGCTTTGGTCATTTACCCATTTCCAATTCTATTTGGGGTTTTTCCGAAAATTCTCTATTAAGTTCTCTCGTTGCTCTCGTCTCTCTCGTAAATCAATTCGAAATGAATTTTAATTGAGCTATTTGTTCGTAATTTGAATCCGGATTTGTCGTCTATTTAAAAACTGTCATTATGAAAAAAATGTAAATAGGATAAGTGTCGGGCCGGGGCGCTCCCTCTCCTTCACCGGGGAAACTTTCAACGGTGGAAACCAAGGAAATGGAATTGTATTTTAATCTTAAGCTTCGACTACGTCAAGCAATTAAAATCATAATCTCATAGTAATTAAAATTAATCATCTGTTTTCTTTACTATCAAAGGAGGTCTTATCCTTTACTCGATTCGATGGCCAGCAGGATATTTTGAACGAAACACTTTATAGTTTCTCATATTCAGTTATTCAATACTCTCTATATATAACACATGGTAATAAATATTTTAAATAATTTGACAGCATTTTACAATTTATTTACTTCAACATAGCAAACGTCGAAATTAGTACTAGAAAATAAATATTAATTTTATTCATAAATTGGTCTGAGTCCGGGTTACAGGTTCCGGTTTCAGGATACTTTGTCAAACGACTGAATTCTGATGAGCCATCTAAAGCGGACGCTAGTACAATCTATGCTTAAGTAGCTCATCTATAGGGGACTCCACTTATTCCACGGTAATCGCAATAGGAGGATGTTGAGTTTACTCCTCATAGGATTTCATACTATCATAATAATATTTTATACAACTCTTAAGTGGCATCATTTATGCATCGGAACTGCAAAATCTACTAACATTACGAAAGCTCAGCTTTATAGAAGTTATACAGAAATTGTTCTTTGAATTGATATACTTGTAAGGAATACTGTAGACTATCTACAATATTGCTATATAATTGTTCTCCTTTACAGTTGTAAATTCAGATACATTAAATTTGGTATCTTAATATTTTTGTGTGATTTATAAAGGCTCATGGAGTTAAGTCAAATCAAGCTTGAGTTGTTTATTGAATAATTTTCTTGAAATCATTTAGAGAGGATTGAAGTTAAATTAGTCAATTGATAATAGAATAATAATTATGAAATAAAACCATTTAGCGAGCAGCAACAAATATTTCCAATTATTAAATAATATTTTTTGCAAATTAAATCAGTTTATTCGCGGTTTTGTTAGTTGGGTAATTTTGGCAGAAGAGGATTTGATTTGGGTAATTTGTTGATTGGGCAATTTCCCTAGGATATTTTTCTGTTGTGTAGATATGAGTTGTGGGAAATTTGTGTTTAAGCGATTTAGGATATTTTTGCTTGCTCTTTCTGCAGTTTTTGTCTGTTGTTTGCTTTCCTTGGGTTATTTTCTATTGAAACTGAGGAAGATATGCAGCTTTTTCTTTGGATAACTTACACAATAGAAACTCGGGCAATTGACTTAGGTTAATGGGCGGTACGCGATCGTCACATTTGCCATTGGACAGAAAGTCACTTTTGAACATCATTAGCTTCAAAAGCTCCATGCCGGGGCGATGTGGGATGGGCTAGATGATGGCTAAGATCGATCGCGCTTGCATACATATATATGTACATATATTCGAAGAACGCTTTGCTTATGAAATTACACACACACACACACGTACACATGCACGTTCACCGTTAACACATTCAACAACATTCAATGGTCACATTTTCGGCATTAGGTTTTTAACACATTCCGTGTGAGGCTGGCGCATGGCCATTGGCCGACGGCGGCGGCGACGACGACGACGACGGCGACGGCGACGAAGAAAAGGCGAAGTAACGACAATGTTTTTACCGTTACCAAAGTTTACAGTTTGAAATGCGGCGCACGAATGACGACCGAGCGCTCGTGGAGCAAGTGCGGCGGCGTCAGCGCTTGGAAAGCAACTGACGAACCGCTGCTTTGCTTTGCAGTCATATGTTCTTGATGGTGGTGGGTGAAGGTGGCGCACACACACACACACACACACAGACATTCACTATGCTGTTGTTGTTGCTGCTGTTGCTGACATAATCACGCCAATAGCCCAACCCTTAGAAATCAGACTGCACTTCCAATTGGAAACTGCTGCTGCACCCTGTGCTCTTAGCTATGTGTGTGTGTGTATGTGTGTATGTGTGTATGTGTGTGTGTGTGTGTTATTGTTGTTTTTGTTGCTGCTCATATTTTGGCTGTGCCAGTTTTCCAAGCTTGCCTTTTTGTCTTTTGGCCTGAACAATTGAGTTTGGGTTGGTCTCCCGTCAACAACAACAACAACAACAACAACACTAGCACAGCACGCTTTGGCGGGGAAATTGCATTGTAACACATTGCTTTTGCCTCTATCTGTCTCTGTATAAAAGCGCGCGCCTGTGTGTGTGTGTGTGCGTTTCAGTTTTTCGTTTTGTCTGTGTCTGTGAGTGTAAGTGTGCGTGTGTGTGTGTGTTTTTTTTTTGTATATTTATGCCTGGGATTGGTTGTTTTGTGTGCGTCGACGTTGCGCCGTCGCCTGAACTTTTCGGGGAGTGGTCTCAAAGCTTTTCAGCTTTTTTCGCTCACTCGCTTGCTATCTTATAACAGCTCTCTCTCTCTCTCTCTCTCTCGCTCGCTCGCTCGCTCGCTCTCATTCCACGCTCATGCTCCCACTCTGCTGTATTGTCTGCGTCCAGTGTTGCGAATTTGTACGTGTACTAAAAATATACATAAATATGTTCACACACACACACACACACCCACACGCACACGCACAGCACTTGGCTGCCAGTGCGTTATTGTTGTTATGATATGTACTGTTGTGACATTGTTTAACTGTAAAATGACCTTAAAGCTGTTAAATTTGGTGTCTGGCCGTCGAGTTGATCGACTCGCATCACACAACGGGAAACGGCGGCGCGTTCAAATTGATTTTGCCACACTGCGCAGTCCGGCGAGCATTTTCTGGTTTTTCTCTTTGGGTTTTTTAATGACATTCGCCCAGCCACAAATGCCAAAAGAAGCGCGGCCTAACCTCACCTCCAACATGCTAATTGACTTATTTTTTCGTGCTTTTGACTTTTTTTTAATAATCAATCAAAATGGCTTCCAAACGATGAGAGTAAACAACACAACAGACTCCAGTCTGTGTAGCTTTCGCATTTGCATACTTTAAGGAGCAGCTCAAGAAAGATAATGGCTGGAGCGGAGATAATGAAGACAATTTCAATTTGAATGCGAGCGCCGCAGGTAAAGGCCATATGGCCACAGCCGCGACCGCAATCGAATGCGTCTACACACCCGCACACGCATAGCTGTGTGTAGGCGCAACGGGATCGGTCCAGCCAGCTGACAGAAGGAGAGACAGAGAGGGACGGCAGCTTAAACATGCTAGAAACCTAAAAGGCAGCCGTGAAACGTGCGCTAAGCAGGGATTACGTTTTCTGCAGCCAGCTTCAGTAGCTGTATTTCTGTAATGGTATGTGTGTATGCGTGTGTGTGTGTGCCTGCGTCTGTTTGCATGGCTTAGCACGCTTTGCTCTTCACTGCGTTCTTCCCTGCTCATTCGCTCGATCTGCCCTTTGTCTGTCTCCAGCGCAGCATTAAGGAAATGCTGAGCTTCTTGCGAGTGTTGTTCAAAAATTCATATTGCCAAAAAATGGCATTTAGAACTGGACACGCATGCCAGCTTGTTGCATAATCGGCCAGCTGTCAGACGACGTGAGTGAGTGCGAGAGAGAGTAAGAGAGAGAGAGAGAGAGAGAGAGACGTGCACAGGCAGCGAGGGCGTGTAAGCTGCCAACAAGCGAACAAAATGGCTGGCTGTGGAGCCGTTCTCTCATGTCTTCCTCGTGCTGCCAAATTCACTTGGGCTTTAGCCTGTCTTGTAGCTGGCGTTAAAACCTGCTGGCGTCTCGTTTCGTTGTCGTTGTCGTTGTTGGTTTTAAGCTTTCGCTTATTTGCCTTGGCTTTGCCCCCAAACGCCGCCAGCTGGTCAAGTGCTTTAAAGTGAGTATGTGCGTGTGTGTGTGTGTGTGTACACACATACATATGTACGCCTGTGTGTTGTTACTAATTTATATCCTTACACATGCACTTAAGACAATTTCTCAAAGATTTTAACAGTGCTCAGCTTAAGAGATTTTCAGATCTCAGCAGCCAGCAGTTTATGCCATTGACAAGACTTTCTATTCATACATTTATTTGCACTCATGCGTACGTATATATAAAATACATATTTATATTTTAAAATATTGTATTTATGCATGGCTAAAACAACATTTTATGCGGGCCGATTTAAGGTTTCATACTTGAAATTTCTCTTTGTTTGTTAGATTTACAAGCAATTGATATGTTGACTATTTATCAAGGAATGCAGAGCAGGCGGCTTAGTCTGACCTTTGATACTCTTTTATCCCTACAAATGTGAAGTGTATAAGCCTGTATAAAATAGAAAGTTTCTGTCTCGTACCTAAGAGTCTAAAAGTAGTGTAAGTTATAGGAAAACTCTTAAGGTCTAGCCTTTATATACCCACGATCAACTCTATTAGTTCAGCAGGATAGATTTTCAAGATTTGCAAGATTTATGATATGAAATAAGTTTCAGATATCCAGCACATTATTAATGGTTAAATTTTATTGCATACTTTAAGGCTAAGCAGATCTAAATATTTGCAGCTTTTTACTGAAGTATAGGCCACTGTAGCCGTACTTTAATTCAGGTTAAGCACATGTGTATATAATATATTAAAGTTATTGGAGCTTCAGCCAGCTGCCATTAGACAGACAATAGACAGTTTTACAATAGATTATATTGAAGCATGGACTAAGTGCACTTGCCAATATAATCATCATATTTTTATTTTATTTTTTTTTTTAATTTTAATATTTTATTTAAACTATTTTTCTACTACCTAATATGGTTTAAATGAATCATATTTTCATATAATGCCTTTCTCTCTCTAACAAATTGAGAGCAGAACACAGGCAAATGTGTGAGTGTGAGAGAGAGAGAGCGACTGATGTATTATATTAATATATAATTCTAATGAATATATTATTTGTAGAATTGCAGTTATTTATATTTGATAGCTGGGCTTAGCTTGCAACTTTGCTTGGCTTCTTTTCGGGCTAATCTATTTGATAAATATTTGATTTATATTGACATATTGCTTTCTGTATAAATCTATATTATTTTCTCCAATCTTCTAGCCTTTGACAAGATTAGCTTTAGCAAGGGAATCATAACATAACATCACAGTTAACGGTTACATAATTCCATTTACGGTCCAAAGTCAGTTAGCTCATCTATGTCAAGTCTCAGAAGGGAGTCTGCAATTCCTTAATTTTCTCTTAGCACTAACTTTACTACTTAGGAAAATACAGTTATCCGATTGACTACGACCCTAGTGGATGTGGATTATCTATATATATTTATTCTTATGTCTCCAATTTTGGGATTCTTTCTGTAAGTCTTGTGAAAAAATATATATATTTTTTTTTTCACTTCATGAATGAAATTTTCTAATATTAATAGTCGAAAAGTTGTTGGAATAGTATAGTCTGCGACTAGTTTTCTATTCACTTTAGAGCCTATAAAGAAGCGGAAACCTTTGTAGTCCAGATACCTAATTTAGCCCATATTCCAATAGGTTTCGAATTGGTATATTAAACAAATCAAAAGCTTTCTCTATTTATTTGTTCTATGCATAAACCGTAGAGCAGCTGAAATAGTCGATATAGGGAGATACCTGGGCAGTATAAGTAGATCCATCAAGATACATATAAATGCGTGTGTGTGTGACATATGTTCGATATTTGTCGTTATTGGAGTGACAACTTAATTAGCCTCCGGGCTGACTTTCGAGTACCTCGGACAAAATGTCTGTAATCAAGCGAGGATATTAAATAGAATGTGGAATGTGGATTGGGGGCATGGTTACGCCTACGCCATTAGTTGCGAGCCAAACAAAAGACCCATTTAGATAAGAGTCGGTGGTCAAATTCATAATCATAATAGAAGTGCCTGGCTATTTATAGAGTACATATATAGCATACTATATATTTATGTGTGTGTGTGTGTCCGTGGGATGACCAACTAAAAGTTATTACGAAAGAGCCATTGCACTGCGAAAAGGGGTAAACCGTAACCGGATAGACAACGTAGGGTCCGCGATAAAACATTGAAAGCACTCCAAAAGCATTAATAAAACGTCACCAGGTGGGCCAGGGGTAGCGGGCGGGGGCAGCGCGCAGGGTAGCTGGCGAGTGGGTGGGCTGGTAAGTGGACACACGTGAACTTTACACCTTGGCCAGCTGTGCGCCTCATCGCGTGTTCGCCAGTCGTTTTGGTCGCGCCACACGCATCCATTAGGATTCAAATTGCGCACGCGGTGCCATCGGCCGACTTTTTATGCGCTTTGGCTTTTTGGCTTCGGCTTTGGCTTTGGCTTTCGCTTTGCCTCTTTATGTGCTGCAAAACCCACTGAAAGCGGGAACATAGGGTATATTGGTTTTAAGGCAATGCATGTAACAAGCAGATGGAGGAGCAGTCGATTCTATAAGACGTGATATATATGTTTTTGATGAGATAGTTTCTTATAGAATAGACTTCAGCTCCTCGTTTCAATATGCAAGTATTAGACGTGGGTTTATCGATACATCCGTCCTTTCGTCCCTTTCTGCGTCATTACGTCCGTCCTTTCGTCCGTCTTTCCGTTCTTTTAGCTGTAACTTCATCCTTTAGTCCGTCTGTTTGTTCCTTAGATTGTACGTCCGTCCGCTTGTTGGTTTTTAGAGTTCTACGCTCTGTCCCTATGTACAGTCGGCTGTCTGCCCGTCCGTCCGTCCGTCCGTCCGGCTGGTTGTTTTTTCATGAGCCTATCCCTATTTGAGAACGTCTAACAGTAAAGCTATTTAAGTTTATTCGCAATTATTGACAAATTTTCCTTTTTGCATGAAATCGATTAAAATCGATAACAACTTTTGAGCATATTTCGAATACTTCAAAAGCTAAGCCATACTAAATAGTATATATAGATTTTAATAAGAGTAGTTAAAAAAAGAGTAAGTCTTCCTATTTCCATCTCCATCAGATAGGAAGTTAGGAGTATTATAGCTCTAGGTCGATAGAAACCGTTTGGTTTCGAGGTATCCACCAGTCGATCACGTCCAATTGGCTGGCTTGCCTTGGGCTTTTTATTTAGGGCCATCAAGAAGCGAAGTTTGGGTTGGTTTGGGCCATTGCACGCGTTGCCACTTTGCATAGGGCAAAACACGCGGCGTCATCTGTGCCCTGCTCAGGCCGCATATTATCTAATTAGAGCCACTTCAAAACATTACAAAAACTTTTGCCATTTGGGGGCAGCTAAATAAGTGTCTTGTATGCCTATAATAAAAAAGAAGAACATACAACTGACATTTGGTTATGGTCAGGGATAGTCCACTGTAGCTCGTATTGGGAATCTGTTTAATGTGCTTCGTTTGCCTTTTATTCGGGTCTTCGCAATTGGCGGTTAAAAAATGGCCCAAAGTAAGCGAGCAGTTTCAGTTTATTGAAATAAGTGAGTTTTGAAGCAAGTTTATGCGGTCCATAAGACAAGCGTGTTACAAATGATGAGCTATGGAGGGTAAAGACTTCTAAACTTCAATTCCAATTATGTCTGCTGTCTGTTCTAGTCTCTGCTATACTCTTCTATTCGATTATCTATTTTTTATTTCTATATGCTCTCTCGCTTTTTATTATTCTCTATTCTGTTTCCGTCAGAAGGATTTCCCTAGTCGAAAACTCTCATCTCTTTTCTCTGCTCCTTCTGTTTTCTATCTTTTATCTACTCTTCATATCTCTACTCTTCTCTTTCATTGCTTAAGGATTGAGCTAGGATGCATAGGCGGACATAGTCGGAAAAATAATATAAACATAAAACCTTTGGAGAAGTAATAATTTCTTTAGTAAAGGAATGCTAAGAAGGCAATGCTACGGCTTTAATGATGTTGGAAGTCATCAAAGTTGATTAATACAGTTATCATAGCGAGTGGACGACGTCGAGGACGATGAGGACGACCCATCGGTTTATGTTGAGCTCGTTCAATTTGCTGGATAATCAATTTGAGCAACACTTTCGCGGCTAGTGACAAATGCTTAGCTCGGACCTCGCTGGGTATAAACTATTTATCATAAGAGTGCGAGAACTATATAGGTCTATACGGGAGCAGCAGGGTGGAGGGAGCCCGGAGCAGGGAGATATGCGAGCGGGCAACGCCCATTTAACGCAGCGCCAGTCAGCGCATCTGTTCCAAAGCATTTATCAAAATGTCAATGCAGCACTTAACCAAATCCATTAAGTAACTCCATGGGCACTCATACACACCGCCGAGCGACCCCTCAAGCAGTCAGTCATTCAGTCAGTTTGTCAGTTAGTCAGTCTGTCAGTTTGGCAGGCGTTCATTCATCTATTCATTGGCCATAAAAAGCGCGCAAGGCATTGTAAGCCGCACCACCCACTCACCCACTAGCCAACCCACCAGCCAACCAGTTGTGCCACCCGCAGCTCTCCTGCTCCTGGTACCTCCTTTCCCATGGAGTAAATGCGTCCATTTAGTGGCAAACAAGCGACAGATCCGCTTGTAATCCTTTAAGTGTATGCAATGGCAGTAGCTAAGGGGCGGGACACGACTCGCTTTGGTGACAGCAAGTGCAATAATTTGTTTGCAGTTTCCCCCGTTAAGTGCTCTATTTTGTACAAATGGAAACATCACAGTCAGAGAGCCAGCCAAACTCTCTCTCTCTCTCTCTCTCTGATTCTCGCTCTCTCTGTTTCTCTTTCTAAATTGAATGGCGAGTGCGCGTTCAAGGGTGCTGCTGAGCGCTGTTGTTATTATTTCCCTAACGAAATCAATTCAACAAAGTCAAACAAAAGACGCTGTGCGGGGTGGTACTCGAGCACTATATATATTCGACTGGCATAATATTCGACGCTCTGATAAAGTCAAGTTACGGCCTGGTTATAGCAAACAAATAAGCACAATGGGCCGAAGCATATAAATACGAGTTGAAATACGCATCAAGCACACGAATTGCTGGGAGAGGCGTCTTCATTAATGGTATTCTACATTTGCAGTTCTAGGTGACATTTTATTGTTGAGAATCGAATAGAAAGGCGTCGACACTCATCACTTGCTGAGCTTGCAGGCTATGCTACTCTGAGTTAAATGAGAATTGCAGAGAAAGGCGAAAGCTAATAATTAAAATATCAAAACTAATGATTTGCCTAATGAAAATATTAAGAATTGCTTAAACTCAGTAAATCAATTTTACAATAAATTATTTTTCATTAGAATCATATGGAACAGCATTAACATTCCATATTTTCGACGCCTGATATATAGAAACATATTTAATGAAGGAAAATCATAAAGAATGTTGTAAAGAAAACATTTTATGAGAATCACTGAGAAAGGCATAAACTTAAATAAATACAGTTCCAATGTAGTTTTCAAGAGAAGCACCCAAAAATATCATGAGAAAAGTAAACTGAACTTTGATATTATGCAGATAATAATCAATAATCTGGTTTATATTATAGATCTTTCACAATAGCAAGTAAAATCTTAGTCCATCAAAAAAGATAATATAAATCAATGCGCATATCAAGGCTACGTTCTTCTTAAGGATACTTAAGGATTTATGTGTTAAATCAGTTCCATAGAGGAATAAATCTTTGCTCGGTCTTGGCCCAATTAGTTTAATAAGTTATATTTTATACCAAATATCAGAATGACTGCCAATTGTACATATAATACGTAAGCATAACGGAACCAGTCGCGTATCAGTTATGACGAAATCCCGCTGTTTGTTTAGAGCGGACCCCACTGCGTGGTCGTTGGGCGAGAATAACCCTCATCAGCAGTGCGGAGGGTTAGCTTTCGAGTTTCCTCGTTGGCATTGATGACATATTGGTGTGTCCTGCGTCCTGTGTGTCGTGCGGCTTGGCTGGTTGGCTGCATCCTTGTCGGGGGGAGGGGAGTCTACTCAAATATTTTTTATTGTTCCGCCTGTCGACTCGCTGGTATTTTGCTCTACATACCGTTAATGTGGAGCGTTTAATGCTTTTAATGTAATAAAAACATTTGCAACGTTTCAGGGGCGTGAGACACCTTTAATGTGGCCAGCCGGAAGGGGAGGGGCGGGACGGGGCGGTTGGGGAGGGTGCAAGGCCAGGGGTGGTGGGTCTAGTTAAGTGGTGCACAGGTTTTATGTTAATTCACTTGTTGCTAGTCTTGAGGCTCTGCTCGTTTGTTCTTGATGCCTTTGAAGTGGGATCTTGGACAGCGAGAGAGGAGGACTGAGAAGCGTTCGCTGATTGCCTGGCAGCTGTGCAAAATTTTCCTTCGAGCTACGGCAAGCCATCGGCAAGGGCTTAAGCTCAACCACTGACCTCATGAATAATGCGAGCCGCACCCAGCGAATGGCAGCCAAATAGGCGAATGTGGAGAGAGGAGTTGGCACTCCTATGCGAGTGCAGACAGCCGTTGCCAGGTTTATCGTACAACAAAAGTGGGTAAGCCATAAAACTCTGGCAAAGGCTCGCCGAGAGTCGAGCCCTGGCATTTAACCTCTGCCACCGCTACCCAACCCGCTTTTCCCCTTCTCCACTTCTGATTCCACATGCGGGGTGTAAAATTTCGAAAATACAAAACTGCTACTTTTTATGGCAGCGTGAAGAAGGTTTTGCTACAATATGTTGCTGATTATGCCGCTGGGATTAAGTGTCAGTGAGTCGGTGCTTGGTGCTCGGTGCTCGGTGGCCGCTGCACAGAGAAACTCGCCACGCTCGATCCCAGCTCGACGCTACCCGGCTGCATAATGACCTTAATCAATTTTGAGCAGCAACCCCCGAGCAGACACCCCTGCCCCTTTGCGCAACTGAGTAAACTACGCGACTTTGAAAACTGTTTTCAACGGTTCAGCTTCAGCTTCAGCGTCAGCTCAGCTTCGGCCAAACTGTTGCACAGCCCATGGACAGCACTTAACTTTGTTTGTATTAATGCTTGGGGTGTCAGCGTGCGTGTGTGTGTCTGTTTGATGATACGGATATCCACATCGATTGATGCGTATTGGCACTCAAATTGTTGCTGCGGCTTATGGTGAAAGTAAAGTAAACGCGGCAATAAAAACTAACGCCATGAAACTAGAGACGAGCCAAGCAGCAGGGCTTGCCAACAGCGCAAAATATTAGAGATGGGAATTATAGTTCTGAGGCAAATAAGCATAAATTTTATTCTCTAGTTCAGTTGGCTCAGCTCATGAACGGTCTCCATATTGCTCAGTTGCTTATGAGTTGATTATGCAGTTCTTTAAGTCGCTCATCTGAACAATTCGCTCATCAACTGTGGTGAGCAACTCAATTTAAAATTTAACCACGCAACATATGCAAGCTAGAAAAGTTATTCAACACAGCTTGCATCTCTCGCTCTCTTACTCTTATTGCTCTTTACGAGCCAAGTGCAGAGCGCGATCACAGACGACTGTCGCCATTTTATGTTCGTTCTCACTTAGAATAACCCATAATTTTGTTTTTGCTCACTCACAATTTCTCTCTCAAATTTACTAATGTGTTGTGTGCAGCAATGCATACGAATTGTATTTTATTCTCGTTTGCTTTTCTTGGCTCTGATTAACGAGTTGTCAATCTAATATAAACTTTTAATGTTTGCCTGATTATTGTTGACATTTCATTTGACTGCTCTTGTTCATTTTGTTCAAATGAACTTATTCTTAACGATAGCAAACTGAGCTGCTGTGTAGCTTGTTTGCCTATCGGGCGGCCTACAGGGACGTAAGTGCTCATCTTCGTCGCACGCGACTGGACGGCTGCACGCACACTGCTGCGTGCTGCTCGCTGCGTGCTGCGCCCTGTGTACGGATGGATATCAATTATTGGTCCCGTTGCACGCAGCGAAATTGTAGCTGCGTGGAAATTCGCCGCGCCCGTTGGAACGGAGTGGTGGCGTGGCGCACGGCACGACGATCGGCTTAGACGCTTCTTAAGTTTCCATGCAATTGCCGGGGTGTAACTCTTCGAGGAGGCCCTACAAGAGGCGCGAGTCTCGCACCCGACTTGGCGGGTCGTGTCAAACCGTTTCACTTGTGCGGCACACGTGCCTGCAATTAACGCAACTGCAGTAACTCAATATGGCCATAGACTCTACCAACCCCCCTCCCAGCCACTCCAAGGAGCCCCTTTTCAGCCGTGTGCTGTGTGTACTTGTAGTCTGCAGAGGAATACGGAGACTAAGTACAGCATGTGGGCCTTGCCATGCCACAATTAGGCCATGTTAACACGAACTCTGCACGCTGCTCATAACCGTTAACCGTTAACGGTTAAGAGGGTCGGACTAAACACCTGCGCGTGTCGGCAGACAGCAGCTACCCATCGTTGTCTTAACCAGATAACTGCCCATTGCCACGACGAGGTTCATTTCCATTAACCGGCAAAAGGCGTTTAAGTTAATAGCTTGGCCAAAGCGACCCCAAGCACAACGCCCCAGGCCCCACGCCCAACGCCCTCTTCTTGTACGCGTTGCACTTTGGCTTTGCCACTTTTAGTGTTTCATAATTAAAAATGTTGCTCGTTGCCGTTGCCGTTACTCGTAACAGTTACAGCAGTGCTGGTGTGTGTGTCTCATTCCGGCCAACGAGAATCTGTCGCCATCTGCAGCTGCGCCATTTTGTTGCTGTGGTGTGCCGTGCTTTGTCGTTTGTGCCTTTGCCAAGGTGAAATTCTTTTTGGACACCTTTTAATGCGTTTGCTTTTAATTCCGCACGAAGCACTTACGGCCTTACCACACAGTTACACCAACACACACATACACGTGCATGGTAAAGTAAATGGCAGCAACAAAACACCGTTACTTGTCGCTTGGTCTTTGCCTCGTTTTTATTATGCCTATTATAATTTACTTTATGCATGTGATTCTTGCTCTTCGCACACTTCTTGTTGTTGCCAGCCTGCCTGCTACCTGCCTGGCTGAGCTTTTGTGAATACATTACTGCGCTTTTCTCTCTTTTCATTGTAATTTCTTAATTGCGGTCGAGCGTGGTGTAAAGGAATTGCATGCAAAGTGAATAAGTTCAAGCGAAAGAGAGAGAAAGAGAGAGAGGTACACTGCGAGTATTAGTAGAATTCAATCAGCTTTTGCAAGACAAGGCGTTAGTAGCGTTGCTTGCATAAGCTGCCTGCTATGGCTAAGCTATTTGCATTCAGCACGAACAAAATGAAATTCTTTCTCCTTTTTTTGGCTATTGTGCAAAAGTTTTGTGTATAAAAAGGCAGCGGCCAAACCAAAAATTAACTGTCAAATATTTTAGTTCAACAATTTGCGCGCTTGGCACAAAAACCCGTGCTTGTGGCACATCTCTATGTATATAAGTAGCAGCTTGTCACGACAATACGATTCCACCTGCCCCTGCCCAAGCTCTTCTCCTACCCCTACTCTTACACTATGCCACGCCCCGCGGCTGTGGCTCTGACTACGGCTGCGGCAGTGGCTGGTTAGTGGACGTGCAGCACAATAACTTTTCAATTTCTGGCGCACATTCCAGCTGACGTCCATTAAACAATGGGCACCGCCGCACACATTCTCTTTTTACAATTTTCTATTTTTACGCTCGCTTTTGGTTACTTTGCAAAAAGCATTTTGTTCGCTCTTTTATATTTTTGTTGTAATTCTTTGCTTTTGTTTCCTATTTTCTTTTTTTTTGTGTTTTTTGCTAGCTTTTTTGTTGTGCTGCTGGCCAAACAAAAGGCGCGCACTCGTTGGCAGCCATTCAAGCGTCAAGCTAGCTGACCAGGGCACCCTTGACCGGGCGCTATAAAGCAGAGCAAAAACAACAACGACGACGACGACGATGACATGGCAGAGTCCTCTCCTCTCGCACATGGAGCACATGGTTACCCGCCTCCAATTTTGAATGCTACGACCATCAATCGGGCCTCCTTTATGGTTATGCCAGGCCAAGAAAAATGGGCAACGGCTGCAGCAAGTATTCCTTTTTTTGCATACCCATTGACAGTGGATAAGCAGGGCATATTGCTGAGGTGGAAGTGTTTGTAAGATGCTAAGAAAATTCATATACCTTGTTGACTGAATATAGCTAATGGTCTTCTGTTAATCCATCTGTCTATCCGTATGAACTCTCGGATCTCGGAAATTACAAATGCCACAGACTTCAAATTTATGCTATATATTCTTGTAAAACATTAGAGTAATTATGAGTCTCATTTGTGATCTGATTCTATTCTCTTTATATTATTATAATATTATATTCTCTCAGATAACTCGAAAAGTAGAAGAGCTAACTCAACCAAAGTTGGTGTGTAAATTCCAGTAATCAATACCCAGATCATAAATATTTTGATTTTTGGATACCTCCATACATTCATCTCTAAAGTTTTGAACCCTTTATATAAGCAGTAAGGCACAATATTCGATCTCAAGCTTTGCAGTTCGAGGTATCTCCCAGTCATGCCGTCCCGAGGAAAGCATTCTTCCATGCTTTTTTCGCTTTTGCCAAGTGTATTGTGTCTCGAACTGGAACTTCATCAAACGAGCAGAGGCAGATGCAGAGTCAGTGGCAGAGACAGAGGCAACGTATACGGAATACGGATTCAGGGAGCAACCTTTTCACATTCATCGAAGCGCTTCACGACTCGGCAAAGAAAAAGGTTTATTGCGGTCTCTATAAAAATACACACTTGGGGTGATTTTCTTTTGAAGCGCACACACACACACACACACACACACCCATACACAGAGAACGTTCTATTTAGGTGCAGGTGGTCGGGGACGGAGGATGCGTGGGGCGTGGGGCGTGGATGTGGCTAAGTGACTGGGGGTGGTTAGGGTAGGCGGTTGGTCTAACGACTTCGTTTGGTGCCCATTTTATTTGCCTGAATCAAGCTGAGCTGCTGCTGCTGCTGCTGCTTTCAGTGCTTGGCTGCCTTGCTGCCTGGCTACCATTATCTTGGCTTTGCCCTTATGGGCTTTTGTGTGCGTTTGATGAAGCCAAGATGGCGCCGAACGGTTGAGTTAATGGGGAGCCCAAAGCCAGAGACCAGGGACCTGCTGCTGTTGAAATATCAGCCACAAAAATGGACGTCGCCATATTTATAGAGGGTGAAAGATTGCCGCTCTGTACGCGTGAGAGGGAAGCAACTAAAGCTGGGAGAAGAGCGAGAAGGAGAGCGACTTGCCTAAGGGTTGCACTTGGGGTTGGCTGCCCTTTGATTGGGGGGACGAGGCGGCTGCCCTTAGTTGCCAATTTGGTTAGACGGCAATTCTACCTCTAAACTATGCGCTTTGCTTCACAAAAAACTCTACAACAATAATTATAATAAATAAATGCGAAATACAATTTCATAGTCAATTAGCTGGGTATTGCAGTGTTTTAAGTGGAACAAGTTTTGGGATTTATAATTTAAGACTCTCTTTCTTGAGGAATATTTTATACATATCTATTTTTTATTTATTTGCTATAAAGAGAGCGCGGCATATCTGCAATACCAAACCAACTCGCAGTCAACTTAGTCAAAAATACAAACAGCAGAAGGCGGACGGACGGACGGACGGACGGACGAACGGACGGACGAACGAACGGACGGACGAACGGACGAACGAACGGAGGGAAGAACGGACGGACGAACGGACGAACGAACGGACGGACGAACGGACGGACGAACGGACGGACGAACGGACGGACGAACGAACGGACGGACGAACGGACGGACGAACGGATAGACGGATGAACGAACGGACGAACGAACGGACGGACGGACGAACGGACGAACGGACGAACGAACGGACGGACGAACGGACGGACGAACGGACGGACGAACGGATAGACGGATGAACGGATAGACGGATGAACGAACGGACGAACGAACGGACGGACGGACGAACGGACGAACGAACGGACGAACGGACGGACGAACGAACGGACGGACGAACGGACGGACGAACGAACGGACGGACGAACGGACGGACGAACGGACGGACGAACGGATAGACGGATGAACGAACGGACGAACGAACGGACGGACGGACGAACGGACGAACGAACGGACGGACGAACGGACGGACGAACGGACGGACGAACGGACGGACAACAAGTCGTACATTGCACACAACCTATATACTCATTTCAGTTCATGAATGAGTATAAAAAATACTATATAGAAGAAGAAGTACCCGATCTAATAATGAAAGCGCAACAGATTTAGGATAGAATTTCTCTGTCTCCACATAAACTCCTTTTACATAGCTCTATACTGTTTTCCCAGTCATATTCAGTTGCTTCGATACCCTGTTTACAGATCTACCCGTCTACCCAAACTCTGCACCTCCATTGTTTGTCTCAAATTTGGGAATAGAAAATACTACGAGGAAGTTAAATTTGGCGGAAGCCGCCCTCGTATATATATATATATATATATATATATATATATATTATTATTATTATTATCTTTTTTCTTTTATTAATCTTATTTGCAAACCTTTTCGGTTTTATCTTGAGCAGAGCTCTATCGTTAGCTCTCTTCAAGCTTAAACCAGTTGCGAATTACATGTGTCGAACATAAAAAATTTATCACTAACAGTAATATAATCACACAGTTAGAAACACTTTTAGATACTTTATATAATATACTAAAATTAAAGTAATAAACTTTTACAAATTTCAATTTCGTTGTCATCATTTGAAATTTTTGATGATTTCAGCAGATCTCTCGCTTTCTCCCACTCTCTCTCTCTCTCTCCCTCTGCATCTGTTATGCACTTCAATCTCAGAAGAATATATGGGAAGCGCAGCTTAATAATCATTGCTGCATGGTCACGTGCGCGGCGCCTGGAAGCGGGCTATAAATTTTACTTAGCTGCAAGTTTTCAGTCGAGATTCAACGGGAATAGGAGACGTGCAATGGCCAGCCATCAACTATTTACGTGACAGTCTCAGTCGCAGTCTAGTCCAGAGCATGATGCACACTCACACACACACACACACTGACACATATGCGCATGTATATGCACACGTACTGTTAAAAGCCATTTGCAGGCATTTTTTAAGCGCAATTCCCAAATGTGGACAAAAACACTCACTCTGTCTCTCTGCAGCTCTCCGCCTCCATTCCCCTGGCTTATCATTGCTTGCATTTGGAGTGCACTTTGTGAG
The DNA here is from genome assembly GCA_035047485.1 of Drosophila peninsularis. Lineage (NCBI taxonomy): Eukaryota > Metazoa > Arthropoda > Insecta > Diptera > Drosophilidae > Drosophila > Drosophila peninsularis. Next base: position 4,506,790 of record JAWNPN010000057.1, on the reverse strand, counting down.
TAACTTTTTTATATGACTGTGTGTGTGTGTGTGTGTTCTGCTTACCAACAGCTTCAAATACGCTCACATAAAATATCATAAAAACAAAAGCTGAGGAAAACTTCTCTCGCAAAACTGATGGCATTTTCGCACTCAATTAGTTGGCATTAGAAACGCTAACAACAACAACAGCAATAGCACAGCATCGGGGTAAACCGATGGGATTTGTGTCGTTCCATTAAAGTTTTATTCACGCAATCGACAATAGCCAGAGGACGAGCTTACGCTTACTCCTTTGCCCCACGTTGTCGTTGTCACACCAACCCAACCCAACCCAACCCAGCATCTGCCTCGGCCCGGCCGATAATAAAAAACAATTTGCCACCCATTGGGCATTAACGACAACAAACGACAACGGCATCAACTCACGCTCTCTCTCTCTCTCTCTCTCTCACTCTCTGTCATCCCACTGTCTGTGCGTCTGTCTGCTAACTACCCAATCCACTCGACCATTCCATTCCGTTCCGTTTCGTTCCTGCGTGTGGCGTGCCCGCTGCAGTTATTGTCGCAAATGGCAACATATGGCCAAATGGTTTTGAGTGGGTTTTCGGGCTTAGCTGGCCGCATGCAATAAAATCATTTTGTTCATTGAACGCTTTCACTGAGCATCGCATAATTTGCGACATACGCTCAAGTCAGCCACTCCAGCTAACCGGGCCGCACTACTCCTTCGACTCGGAGGCAGCCTCATCCTCGGCCTCTGCTGGGAGCGCGGTGTCATGCATTTTGTAAATAAAACCATTTATCTGTTTAACAGCTTTTGATTTTTGTTCAGAATTTATGGAGTTACATTGAAAGAGCTTAAGGAGCTGTCTTACCATACCACAGATAAATTAAGTTGACAATTGCAATGTAGAGCTAGGCTCTATTCCTGTCATGTCTATTGGGGGTATGTGAACTATAGGAAACAGAAAGATACTTTCTCAAGACTAACCTATATTATGTAGAGATCACCCAGAGAGATCACCCACACTAATTTTGCAATAAACCAAACAAGAGTTCCTAGAGTGTGGCCAAAGGCTTCTGTTTGCCGCCTTATCGTGCTGCCACTCTTTATCTAGCCGTGCCCTTCCCCTACTTCTTATACTAGGTCAGCGCGCGAGCTCGAGAGTCGGTGTGATCAAAGTGCTTAAATAACTTTACTTTAGATTTAATAAACGATTATATTTGACTTAAATCCAAGTAGCAGGCCTTACAGCTACTCCAAGCGCAATCAGTGCCACCTTTATATGGCACTTCAGTGTGCCAAGCTCCCCGGTTACCCCTTGGAGCCCCAGCACGACGTGGATCGTGCTTACAGTTATACAACTCGTGCTGGACGTTTTCAAGTGCTCGTGGTGGAGCGAAAGTAGTTCAACATCTAAAGCAAATAGCATAAGCCAGAGCATAAACTGGGCGGCAACTCTTAGAACTTTCGACGGGTTCTTTGCTTAACAATCGAAACTGTCTAGCTGGGCGTTACGAATCTCAGATCTGCTCTGTGTGCGTAGTTTGCTTAGGTGTTTGTGTTTTCGAAGAGTGACACTTATCTATTTGAAATACAGGGACCTTAACTTATCGCCTTGAAAGCCTGATAAGCCGATAGAAGTGCCCCAAGTGCTGCATCGTATCAATCCAATGAAGCAAATCCGGCAGTTCTGCCAGTTCGGGCCATACCGTAAGCAGACTATGTATAGATTTTGCGCATAAGTATTTATAGACTAGTGTGCTTTCTTAAAGGGTATATAAGCCTTCCTGCTGATGATTCATGATGATTCATAAACAGTTACTAAACATTTTAGAACAAAAACTACGTTATTAGTTTTGGATTATTTATCGATAAACGCATCGATAGCCGATTAAAGTGTATTTCATTCATTCAAGTGCAAGAGCAGGTCAAAATAGATAAAGTAAATGAAAATGTCTATAGTAAGAACTATATATATCGGGCGTTAATAGGCATTATAGAACCGTATAGCTGATAATATCTAAATCATGTAATTCTAATGAAAAGCGTGGATACCATTAAACTATCGATCATTAAACTGTTCTCCTAATACGTTCGCTTAAATATAATTGGCAAATTAGGCAGAGCTGTGCCAGAGTAAGGGTATACTAAAGTTGGGCATGGTGTAGTAGCTGACTTACGGTCTCGTAATCAAGGAGATTTCTATACTGCACTCAATAGCTGAGCTGTGAGATCGAGAAACAATAAACAAAAGTATTTGTTGTATTGTGCCACTTGATGGGGCTCTCGTGAAGTGTAAGACATAAAGTCGAGTCACTCCAGCTACGGGTGCTAGATAAGTTAAGTAATCACGGCGATTATTGTTAGCTATTGACATAACGAAAATTCGATTGTTTTATAATGACAAAACGCGAAATGTGAGTTTCGGTTTGCTCCAAACAAGCCAAGGGCCGTGGAGAGCACTACGTGGAAGAGGAACTCTCAATTAGCACACCTGCTTAAATATTATGACCAAAATTAATTTGCGGTCGACTTGAATCGAAGCTCACTAACTTTTGGTGTGAGCAGACAGGCATATATACGTTTATTTAAATATATAATATCATTGTTGATTGAAAGGTAAACACTACAACAGCAGCAACAACAACAAGGAAAGAGCTGAAAGGAAGTGGAAGGGTGGATCGAACAAAAAGATTTGTGAATGCAGCGACTCGGCCACATGCCGGGACCACCTGTTTAGATAAACCCGAACAATGGGCAAAGCGATGTGGAAAATAATCACAGATAGCATAAAAGGCATAAATGGCAGAAAATGCATAAAGGATAAAAGGCTCGACGAGTGGGAGGGAGTCGAAAGTCAGTTGAGAGCCGGCGAGGGTTGCGCATGAAAGGAATTCGCAGTGCCCACGTAGATGTCTATGTTAATAGTCCTCATTTAACACTAGGCGGCAAGCTAAGAGAACTCGTTAGCTGCGGACTGTTACTCCTAACTTTCCCAGTTTCTGTTGGCATACCATCCTCACCTATATCTTTACTCCACATACCATCCATGCAAGCTGCACATCATCTCTATGTGGTTCGGTCGGAGAACTGGTCATGTTTTTCCTTATCGAAAACATTTATGGTACGTGGTGCCAATGCAAACATCGATGTACTTCTCCTATAGGCGTATGTCTCGTCTCAATGGGCAAATCTTGTACCGTGCCGTTTAAGTGCGACTATCATAGATAACCGAATCGAACATGCCCCCAGACCCAAAAACAAGACTCTGGTACACAGACTGTTTAACTGGGTTCTTAAACAAGCTCTCTCCATTTTTACGCCGTGGCACCCATTGTAACTGACGGAATGGGGCATGCTATATTTATTATATATGATATATCTGTATGCTTATGTTCTTAAATTCGAAAATCATCCAAACTAGATTTTGAAATACAAATTTTATCCAATTTTTTTCGAGTTTTCACGAAGCTTTCATAATAATAAATGGGTTTTCCGTATAAGTATAAGTATAAAGTATAACTATTCTCATCAGTTTACCTAGGATTAGGTTCCACAAGTTTCGTATATTTTCAAAACGTTAAAATCAATAAACAAATATTACCATAAACCAAGTTCTTAAAGTTTTTTTTAATTCCCAGAGTATTGTAATTTATTAAAATATATATTCCACATACTTTATTTACTATATACTGTTTTCCGAGAGTGCAGTCTGCTCTCTAGTCTGGCATACCCCATAACATCCCTTTACTCATTCTAGATGAAGTTTTCTTCATGCACACATTGACTATGGATACATATATACACCTACATGCAGACATATAGACAGACATCGGAATAGGGTAACCGTGTAGACGTTATCGCCACAGTTGTTGTCCCGTTTTTCAAGGTATCGAGTGAAACGGTGTACAAATATTTACCGTTTGGCAGCGGCAGCGGCAGCTGCAGCGGCAGCGGCAGCGGCTTGTTAGAGGAGTATCTGGCAAGTTTTTGACCCGTACCCGACTACCGACTGCGACTGCCGACTGCGACTACGGCTGCGTAGCGATAAGCGCTGCTGCAGACATGGCCACGCTAATTGCGGAATGATAAAAGTTGGTAACCGCTCCCGGCCATAAGTGAATCGCGCAATTGCCAAGATTTCGACTTTATTTTACTTCTTATTGCCAGCCAAGAGGAAGGAGAACATTTCTATTTGCCTAAACCGGCCCCCAAGGAATACTCAAAAAGGAATACCGTCAGCGTTGCCAGACAACGCAAATGTCTGTCAGTGCGAAGAGGCGGGGCAGTTCGCTCGCAGCGCAGCTAAGAGCAGAGAAGGACGACTGAGCGAGGGGCAGGGGGCTGCTGCTCTTCTGCAGCTTCAAGAGTATTACATAAAATATAAGAAAAAATTATGATTTTCACTTGGCAACACTCACACACACACACACACACACACACACAGATACGTACACGGTAGAAGACAACAACAGGAGGTGTGGAGCGCTGCTCTCTGCTGCTGCTGCTGCTGCTGCTTAACTGTCAAAATCGTGTAATTTAATAAAGTTCGCTGCGGGATATTGTTTGTATAGAAGCATATTCATGCACATACACATACACATACACATACACACATACATATAGAACGCGTATCCAGCTTGTACGCGTACCCCATTTTTGTTCCTTTGGCACTTTTTTAGCCAGCTGCTACGTGTGCCCTCCCTCTCGCGCGCCATCTCTGTCCCACTGCCGGCTCTAGCCACTGCAGTGGAAGCCAACATTAAAGCATTTGCCTTTGTGCTTCTGCTGTTTGTATTTGTGTTTTCTTTGTAAATTTTGAATTTTTCATTTCGATTGCACAGTGGCCCCAAATATGTTTGCATAGCCACAAATCACAGTGGCTTAGTTCACACAGTTCACAAAGTTTCTCCATTGACAGAGATAAGCACGAGCTGAACTTATTTGTATAACAGCGAAAGGGAAATATAGCAAGACTACAAGACTTACCCAGTACTATAGAATATGAACAGATATTAGAAATAATAATTACATTTTGACAAAAGCACATTTACCCTATAATTTACTATTTATTATAATTATTAAATAATATGATTATTAAGATATCACACACTAATGAGATGATGAGTAAAAAGACCCCATATATATATATATAACCACCAACATCTTAGCCCTTAACTAAGCTTTATAGATAGATCTTCAAAATTAGTTTAGCAAATTTTCCTGTGGGGTCTTTTAATATATATATATATAAATTGAGTTTTGTCTCTTCTACTGCATTATCTTAGTTGGAATAGAAGTCCAAATTCGCATTTTAATGAGCTTTCATGACAAAATATAGATTTCGCAATTAATAAATTCAAATTTGTGAATAGTTTTCTTAAAATATATGATATTATTAGATATCAAGCTAATTTAATAACAAATCTTGAGTTCTCTACTAGTTAAAGCCCTAACTCTATTGCCAACTGGAGCTGGCAGACCGGCTCCTGCTTCGCAAATGGCGTCTGCGACTTTTGACTGCAGAAGATTTTGTGTTTGTGATTTTTTGTTGTTCGTTCATATTTTATTTTATTAAGCAAAAAGGAAATTGTGGAAGTAAACAGTGACTGCAAACACACACACACACACACACACACACACAGAGTCATCGAAATATACTCGCTTACATAGAGATGGCATATGAGCTCCCCTGGCCTACGCCCTCTCTTAAGGCCCCGCCCGCTCTGCCTGGCAATGTCATATGAACGCCCCATTATTTACTTAACGTAAGTTAAACATTCGCCTGCTCCCTCCCCCGTAGTAGGAAATGCTGTTTTGGGAAGGTTAGCAAAAAAACATAGGAATGGGAGAGAAACAAAAAAGTAACAAACTGAAATGCTCGTAAAGCGGGTCGAAAGTGCCAGAGAGGGAGGAGAGAGGGGGAGGGTGGGAGTGGCGGGGAGGGAGTTGGAGCAGGCAGAGTTGGCTCACCTTACCTGCCAGCAAAGGCAGCCTAGTCAAAGAGCTGTCGTCGATTCTAAGCGCCCAGCTCCGTCCCCTTGAGCCATAGCTGGAGCATCTCCAAGCGCCACAGCCCCCGCTGCAGGAGTGGAGCAAACAAACCGCCATGAAATATGCAGCAGGCAGTCCGAACAAAAAATGATTTATGTGGACGCCAGCAAAAGCAACGAATAAACGAACAAACGAACAAACGAACAACCAACAGCAACAATAACAATAACAACATCAACTGATTTCTCAACTTGGCTCCGCGCCCAAGGCCCATCATGTTGCTTTTTTTAATGTATTTTCATTTGTTGTTTTGGCCCAGCAATGAAAAATGCGCGAACTGCTCTAAAAAGGCATCTGCTCAAAGGCGAGCTGCCAAGGCTTAGAAATCCGAGAAGTGCCTCTGACCCAGCCCAAAGCTGCGCGGGTAAGCAATACAAAAGTAATGTATTCCTAGAGGAAGAACTAAAAGAGTTATAGTTGGTGTAGCTCTCCAGTTTAACTCTCTGATCTGGGAACTCAACAGATCTTATAAGCTGATATCCAATTATGGCAACCACTAACCTCTATGAGGCATTAAGTAATCCTAGGAAAAGATTTATATACCTTTGCAGTTGGTATTGGAGGCAAGAAATTGTATATTTAGCGCTCTAATTGACTAAGTCAAGCTCTTGAGGGAGGTTAGGAGCCGAAGACTTAGATTATCACCTATAGTACTTCCCCATTAACAGATGCAGATAAAGGCTACATCAGCAACAACATTGCAGTATATAGTCCAACAATTTACCTATATAGTATCATAAAATATTTTCCTCAACTTATGTACTGTGATGGAACGTACTTAAAGGATGTTTTATTAATATAGAAATTATATACATAATTTATATTGTAATCTGAAAAACTTTTATTATTATTTTAAGCTATCATTTAAATAATATATAAATTAAAATAATATTTTTTAATATTGTTTCTGAGTAGATATTCCATTTGCAAGAAATATTGTGATAATTTTCATTTGTGTCGCACAGCAAAAAAATGTAGAAAGATAAATATTAAGTTGAATTGCTTTAAATTATAAATACAATTTTTTTAAAATTATTGTTAAACTACTATAAAATACTTTTTATGTTAATAAACAGATAACATAATTGAACAGATTGAATACAAAAATTAATATATAAATATTTGCAGCTTTTTCATTTTCATTTTCATTAACATTCTGAAAAGTGGTTTAAAGTTTTACAATTTATACCCTGAACCCATTGAAAATCGGAAATCAGGGTATAATGCTATTGTTACAATGCATGTAACAGGCAGAAGGAAGCATGTCCGACTCTATAAAGTATATATATTCTTGATCAGCTCGACGAGCTGAGTTGATATAGCCATGTCCATGCTAAGTCCGTCCGTTTGTCCGCCCGTTTGAACGTGCTGATCTCGGAAACCACAAAAGCTAGAGAGCTGAAATTTGAAATTTATACTCGTGTGTACCGCAGTGCGAGTTTGTTTTAGAATTCGAATAAATTTGCTTAGTTTTTGTGCACTATTAAAGCTAGAGACTTGAAATTCACTTTGGATTTTGGATGCCACTCCCCCTTCGCCCTAAATTTGCAAAAAACGCATTTCTAATACTATGAATGACTTAATCGCGCTGTGAAAATTTGATTGAGAAAGTCCATCCAGAAAAAAGTTATTAAATATTTAATTTCCCATAACAAAGGCAAATTGCAGCTCAAGCGCAGTTAGCAGAGCGTGTGATTCTGCATGCGTATGTGTGAATATATACGTATGCATATAAAAGAAACGTATGTGTGTAATTGCGGTTCTTTGAAGGGTTCAGGGCATCTCGTAGTCGAGCAGTCTCGACTAGAGCTTTCTTGTTTTGTTTATAATTTATAGAATTTTTTTTTTAAATAGTTAAGAGCCTATGATTCATATTTATTTATTTATGTATTTATTGATTAAAATTTCGACATTTTTGTTGTATTATACATATTATTATATTATTATTCTGCATGGAATATTTGGGCTTTTTCTTCTAATTAAATTTTGTATATTTTTAATCAAGTCAAACCGCATAATTACATATTTAAATTATTTATATCATTTTACAGTATATTATTTAAAATTTTTCTGAAATTTTATGAATTGAATATTAATTTTGTAATACAATAAAAGTTTTTCAAATTGTGTAAATTTTGTAAAATTTTAGAAATATGTTTATTTAATTTTTAAAAATTTATTTTAATTCCACTTTAATTGTTTTTTAATTTTATACAAAATTTGTTTTAAATTTGCGAAATAAATGAGATTAATTTCTATTGGCTCGATCGAAGAGCCTTGGAAATGCTGTCGTCAGCCATTTGACATATATTCGATATATAGAGTTTGCTGTGTGATGTTGGCATTCATTTTGTTAAGCACCGAGTAGAGTATATTTTAGGCCCAAATTATGGCTTGTTAGGGGTGAGTTTCATGAAACAATAATTAGATATGAGTGCGAGTACGGAAACGATTAAGGCCGCCGCTGGCAAGGAAGAGCGAGGAAGTCCGTCCCGGGATAATGTCAGTAAAAGGAGAAGAACAATCAGACAACGAATCGTGTTCAGGCAGAGCATTAACCATTTCTATATTTGTCATTCACACAGATGACCGATGTGAATTGGGCTGCCTACAACGCTTTCCGCTGTGATCTGGCCAAGGTGCGGAAGACCTTCTCTTGCTGCACGCAAACGGAGTTCACCGAGGAGGTCGGCACAATAACCGAATTGCAATTGGGCTGCAAGTTCCCTGTCCAGGCTCCAGCTCAACAGAACAATGGACAGAGTGAATAGGGAAGCAATGGAACCCATGCCTCACGGCTCGGCTTGGCCCGACGCAGCCACTAATGCCGTCGAATACAAAAAGTCGGCCACAGTTCTGTTCAATGCCAGGGAGGAGCATGGTGTCGTCCGACTCAGCCAGTCGGACACGAGCTTCGAGCGGAGTCAGACCACCTTGTTGAGTGCTGCCAAGCTGCTGCGGCGCAGCAAGTCGGTGCAAATAGTGCCCGCGTCGGCCAGCATTGAGTACATAGACTCAGCATCCGCTTTGACAATATTGTCGTCGCCTTCCAGAACCTCGATCGCAATACCAGGATACTTCAATTACAATTACAGTGCCTGCACCATTGGGACCGCCGAGCTGCCTGAGCCGGACTCCCGCTCCTCGGGCTATACGTCGGATAGCAGCTATCAGACAGCCACAGGTGGCAGCAATTACAGCCTGAACAGTTCCGGCTATCAGAGCACGCGGCAGCACAATGCGGACAACTACATAAGTGAGATACACGTGGGCATGGAACCCAATGCGACAGAGACACAAATTCAGACAGTACACGACGATCTGCGCAGTCTGCTGAGCAACGAGGTGGCGCTCATCCACGAGGCGTCTAGCGGACGAAGGAGAGCTGTTTACCTCATTGCCTATCAATATATGTAGGCTGTATATCAAAAATAAAATTCAAAATTTTTAGCCATAACTTGGGTTTTTCCTTGAATAATGAGGTTCTTACTGCAGCTCTATGGGAGGGGCTAGAAAAGGGTCTCAGAGGTTTGGCTAGACACTGAACACTCAAATTATTGAGAAGTCCTTCTCAAAAACCTCTGCTGCAACTGGACTGCCTTGTTGCTTCATAGGCTAACTAGCTTTATGCAGTTGTATTATCAATCTTAATTCTAAGGGAGATGTAGAAGTCTTCAACTGGAACTTAGTTAGGCTTAGGCTTAGCTAAACCACATTTTAGCTGTTCACTATCTTGGCCACTTTCCCTTATAGCCACGGACTAATCCTGAGCACCTCCTGGTCTGCTTGCCCATAGATTCATGTATTCTTCTAAATTTCTAATCTGACTTATTTGAATATTGTTTATCCCAAGACTTTGCCACTCAAAGAACACCAGACTGATGATATTTCCTTGCTGTAACTTGCTTCTGCTACTTCTCTGATCATCCTTAAACCCGATGCTCTCAATTGAATCATTTTGCCTATCCTACAGCCCTGGCGTACCTTTCGAACAGCCTCTTCCTGTTTGCCCACTTATCTATGATGCCTGTATGCCAAATATATAACTTCTAAATTTGTAGCGACACTCAAACCAGTTGTTGGGCTCAGAGCCGATCTTGACATCATTTGCTTGTTGACATTATGACAAATTACGTGCGCAAAAGGCAACAAAATGCAACCCCCGCCGGAAGGATGTCAAGGAAGGAAACAAGCAGGCTAAAGCGATACGCTTAAGCATTAGTAGGGTGCTGGCTGGCTGGCTGGCTAGGAGGGTGCACCCCTTGCGACGTTAATAGGAAAGCCACACAAGAACAACTAACGAACGGCACGCGGCGGACAGCGGGTGGCCGACTGGACGGAGCGTCGAGTGAGCGACAAGTGCGCTAGCCCACAGCTTGAGGGTTGAGGTAGTTGAGAGGAGGCAGGCCACGGCAGGGTATGGGTTTGTTTGCCCAAAGCTAAGTGCACGGGCCGTAGGCAAGTGGAAATGACAAACATATTTACACAATTTTTGACAGGCTCAAACCCCGTATAGGAAGAGAGAGAGCGCCAAGGAGCTGCGAACGGGTGAAACCGAACACCCGTGGGTGCAGCGAGCGACCCACTCCTCCACGTCCTACTCGACTACACAGCAAACAGAGCAACCCAAACTCGATAAATATGTTTATGTGCAAATAACAAAATATTTGTCGATTGCCGGTTACTTCAACTGCTCAGCTGGGCGTGGCATAGGCAGTGGCAGCGGCTGTGGGTAGGACTTGAGCCGAGGGGTTGGGGTTGGGAGCTGCTTCAGCTGGGAAGCACCGCAAGCGCATAATTCAATTTTTCTGCTCGTTTTGCACGACGCTCAGCGAACGGCGCTCAACTCCGCTGGGATGTGTCGCAGCTTCTAGCCAGGTCTTTGCACTGCTTTGCTCTGCGCTGCTCTCCTCTGGATATTAGCGCCACGTGGCCTATGCGACGCTGCCTATGCGGTTTTATGGCATGGCCCTGTTATTTATTTGTTTGTAATTACGCGTGCTCTAAACAAAATCCCGGCGCACTTGAAAACGCGCCCAGTGCCAATAACAATTGCAGCCTTGCAGCATGCTCTTTTTTCCACTGGCGCGACACGTGCTCGAAATGGAGGCTGGAGATGCTGGAAGGAGCAGCTGCAGCTTCTAGGTATTCCCAGCGCATTAGCAACAATAGCTGAGCTGCTAAGCCATTTGGTCATTGTCAACATAATTTTGGGACTCTGACTTCAGCTTTGCCTTGTCTCCAAATCCACAACCACAGCATAGCCAGCTCAAGCTCGTGTCCTGCGCTGTTATCCTCCGTGTGTCAGTTGTCAACATTTCGGGCTGGCTTTTAGCTGCGGCCTTAGCTTGTCAATTGATTTGCGTGGGATCACGCCACGACATGTGAGGCATGAATCGAAATCATAATTTGTGTCGGGGCTGCTCGGAATGTCTTCGGGCCGGATTTGCGGCATAGACAAGCAACAATGAGAGCTAAGCTCTGCAGAGCATAAAATAACATGCATCGAGTTCTGCTGACAATTATGAGACATGAAGCTGAAGAGCACAATAATCGAAATTAAGTTGTTGGTTAAATGAGCTGACTACTTGATACCCTGTAAACTGGAATTTATGCTACGTGGGATTATACTACGAGTATCCTTTGTGCATTCTTCTCTCCGTTTGTTCTAAATCAGACTTTACGCAATTCGTTCGTTGCCTCTTCAATTTGGGCATAAGATATTTAAGTTAAATAAAAATTTTAAAAAATAATAAATAATAAATTATTTAAATTGAAATATTCAGAAAGTGAATGGGTTTAAGGTCTTGCTATGGACAATAGAAGCTGTCTTCATGTATATATATATATATTTATTTATATATATACTTGAGTTAATATAGCTTCATCACTTCTCTCTATCCGCTATCTATCCATATATATCACTTGATCCCAAAAGTAATGACTAGAAATGTAAATTGTAAATGCTCAGTTACCTAAAATCTATTAATATTCAATCTAATATATATATATATATATATTGATATATAATCTAATATATATATATATATATATTGATATATTACGACATATTACGCAAAAGCTAGCAGTAGATAGAGGTAGATATTGCTAGACTTCACGTTATAACTGACGACTTACACTACGCTACACATCTTAGTTGTGTTATGTATGTATAACTGGTACATTTTGAAAGAGTTTTTGTAAACTATATTTCTGGTCAGATATACACATAATAAAAGGAACTCCCATTTTAATGTCCATAAAACCCAGCTCTAAATGTTTGCAGCTTGATGTGGAGGGCGATGTCACCTAGTCGGACACTCCCGACGCAGGCACCCTTAGGTATGTCTGTAGACATGCTAATGAATGAAATCTATAATGTGTGGGCGGTGTAAGACATGGGCTATATTCTAGTCTTGCAGCTGAAAGCTTTGGTTATTTGGTTACCCTTCGAAGTGCTTGTATTAATGGAAACATGGTTCGGTGTAGTAGATTTCTAGGCAACCTTGGTGAGGGATTTGGATAGATTAACTCAGCAAGTGATTCGTCTCGTTACCCATCTCTTCCTAACTCCAATCTTTATGAACCTATTCTTCTTTCCCTCCCATGCCTTCATCTTTGGCATATTGAACAGAGGGAAAGCCTTCTTTTTAATTTCAGCAATTATATTATTAATTTCAGCGAGCGAAACAGCATAGGAAATGAGCGAAAATGAACGAACGCACTAATGCGGTTAGGGACAGCAGTTATGCTTAATTGAAAAACACTTAACGGATGCGGCGTAGTGGAGAAGGCGATGCGACACAAGTCAGGGCAACCGCACGCTGGTGCCCAACTGCCACAGGTGCCACATACGCACACACACACACATACACACAGCATGAACTATTTATACGTACATAAGTCAGCTCATGATACGCTTTCATCAGCAATCAACGCTTAGCCGCATTTCATCTGCTGCCCTGGCAAAAATCACAAAACAACAGCGAAAAACTTGGCATAATTAAAAGCATAAATAAATAACTGACAGTTGCACAGGGAAAGGTGGAGATAGAGAGAGACAAGAGCTAAAAAATATTAGACAAGACAGGTGCACAAGCCATAGGCAAATTGCGGATGACGAGTTGGCTTGGCTACTGGACCTGAGGAGCTAAGAGCTGAGACCCGGGACCTGGGCAACTGAGTGTAAGAGCTGTTGGTACTCACCCTCGAGCGCTCGATTCCTAGATATTAAAGCCAGCACAAATTCTGGATTTGGGTCATCGTGATCAGCGACTCCAACCGCAGCATGTTGTTGATGATGGCCAGCGAGCAGGTGCGATGCCTGCGGCGTGGGCGGCAATTGTTGCTGCTGCTGATGAATGTGTTGTTGTTGCTGCTGCTGCTGATGATTATCCATGACTGACAGCTGCTGCTGCAGGTGCTGTGGATGCGGATGTGGATGCGGATGCGGATGCGGATGTGGATGCTGCTGATGCAATGGCGGTGGCGGTTTCAGCGTTTGCATCATCTCTAAAGCCAGTTGCATGCACGCCCACAACAACAACAACAACAACGAACAGCGGCAAACCAATGCCGAAAACTGATGACTTCCTTGATTGACAACTGTTGTATATATAAGCCTCTCTGTAAGGCTAACTCAGTGTGCTCTTACTTTAGTTGGGGCAGCTCGTCACACGAGTCGTATGCGCAATAATTGAAGTTTATGCGACGCACTGCGAGCAGGCACTTTTCTTGGCACACTTTTATAGTTGGCTGATCACTTGAAACGACGGGCCCTGCATTTGACGGATATATATAATTATTTATATGTAAACAACAAACTATAGACCGATATTTAGTATATATAGAGAGACACACGCGCGGCGAGCGCGATCCAACCTGACCAAGAGGCGGAAGTGTTTAGTCACGCGGCGGAGGCTTTTTTTTCGTTATATTCCAAAAGGTAAGGCAGACGGCACTGCCTTATAGATAGAGCCAGATTGGATCAGTCGGCTGGTTGGTTGACTGCTTGAGCACTGCCACTAGCACTGCCACTGGCACTGGCACTGGGGAAAACCGTGTGTAAAGCGCCGTGGCCGTTGCCGTCGCCGTCGCTCGCCTCGGCTTCTTATCAGGCAAGCGAAACGCACGGCGGTTTCTCTTTGGTTTTTGGTACTTCGGTTCGATTGTGTACACCTGTGTGTGTGTGTGTGTGTGTGACTATACTCGATGCCCCCTGCTCTATCAATTTGGACTCTTTGTGTGTGAAGGCAGCTTCAAGTGTCTGCTTCGCAATATAGTCACAAAAACAATTTCAATATAAACGAACCTACATGGCAAATAACTCGAGCTGTTTTCTGCTCTGAGCACACAAACAGAACATGAACAAGGCCTGTCCGACTATCTGCCTATTGCATAATTATGCATCTATAGTCGACAAATGCCAGCTACTGAAATTATAATAACTAACTAACGAAACAATGTTTTCAAAGGCTGCAAAAAGTGTTTTCCATGTTGTGGCTAATTAACTGAAAAAAAATTAGCTTTACTGTTTCGACAGATTTTTTGTATTTTGATGTACAAAGACTTCTGAATGTCCTTTAATTGAATTTATTTTTAATTATTCTTCATTCTTAGACGATTTGCACTAATTGATCTGATTTGGTTCACTCAATGCGTGCTGTTTGCTGTTTGTGTTTCACTTCGATTCGATTGCAATTCAATATTCACTCGAACGCCATTTTGCGACGGCAATTGGCAAACGCGACGGAAGGCAGCGACAAAATGGCGTCGGCGACGACGGCGGCGGCACAGCAGAGCTTAACGGCATGACAGTGCACGGCACGGCAACACTGGCAGAAGCTAACAGACGCCTGCTGCGTTGTTTGTTAGCTATGTCATTTTTTTTTTTTTTGTATTTTTGTATTTTTGTTGTTGTTGCTGCTGCTGCTGCTATTTGTGGCACTCGGGCTGCATTTTTTGCGCACTTTTTGACGCTTTTGTTGCCGTTGTCGCTGCTGCTGCATCTGCGACTCGCGTTATTGTTGCAGCGCTGCTTGTTGTTGTGTGAGCTTTTTTATTTGACTTTTACGATACTTTTTATGCCGTTTGCCTTTTTGTGTGCGCCAGCTAGTGTGAGTGCGTGTGGGTGTATGTGTGTGTGTGTGTGTGTTTACCAATTGATCTTAATGTGACACAAATGATATGGTAAAATGCAGGCAGCCAGGCTAGCGAGCAACACAACAATGGCGACAGCGACAGCGACAGCAACGGCGACGGCGACGGCGACGTCGACGACAATTTTTATGCCGTTTTTAGTATGCGCACTGTTATGCTTAACTTGGCCGTCACCCCCGGCACCCGACGCCCCTGCAGTGGGCCGCAGTTAACAGTTGGCATGCCCTATACCTATGGCTATAGCCATACCTATATCTATGTAATCTATGCCCGTTCCGTGCTCGTGCTCGTGCTCGTCCTCGTTCTTGTTCGTTATGCAGGCGACATTACAATATTTTGTGAAACCTAAAAGTTTTAGCAGAAAAGTTTTTTCTCTTAAGAATTTTCGAGTAATAACTGCAAAAAAGCGCTGCGGCAGCGGCAACAACAGCAACAACACCAATGGCTGAGAACTGAAACGAGCCAACGCCTGGCGACACCTTCGCTGTGGCCCCAAAACAACAGTCAACAGCACTTAAAAGTCAGCGACGGCAATGGCATAGCACAAATATGAGAAACTTAACTCAAAAGTCCAAGTCAATACGCGCGGTCAACGCAAAAACAACAAAACCTAAAAGAAGAAGAAGAAGAAGCAGAAGAGGAGGAAGAAGAACAACAACAGCAGCAGCTACTGCTCGCCTTCCAGGCCGCAACAAGCACCGCCCCTTTATATTGAAAACATTGGAAATCGTTGATAACAACAACAGCAACGGCAACGGCAACGGCAATTGCCCCGCCACAGTTGGCATTTTGGACATGCGCGAGAGTCCGTTATCTTATCGCCAGCGACGCCATTAAACTGGAACTGGGAAAGCTCTGTTGCTTGGGCTGGGTTGGGCAGGCGACTGTCCAAGGGTTAAAGGCATTCCAGCGGCTGCGCAGTGCGGCGTGCGCAGAGCGGCCAGAGCAGTCAATCATTATTTTGCCGCAGCTCGAGTCACCCTGTGCGCCAAGGCACTCTGTATACCCTGTATTCCTGGCGAGCAACAAAAATGGATGTATGTGTGGTAGAAAACTAAAAGAAAATAAAAACATTTTAAATATATTAGCTAAGAATTTCTTCTTCTGATATAATAAATAAAAAAATATATAATAATATTATATAATAATAAATAAATAAATATCAAATTTTTTAATTTAAATAGGTAATTTTTTTTATAGGATATTTGTTAGCCGATTTGTGCTGTCTTCTGCCTTCTACTGTCTGCCTGCCTAGTTTTCCAATAACGGGTGTTTCCTGTTGGGCAACCCTACCGCCCAAACGTCTGCACCGTCTGCCTGGCATTTTGTTTTCGCATTTATTTATGAGACGCTTAGAGCGCGCCAAGCGCCGCACGCCGCACGCCAAGCGCTTTGACCCAAACCACAATATGATGGACTTTAGTGGAGGACAACAGCTGGTGGTCATATCATAGCCGAGTATCCCAGCAAGAGAACGCCTCTTAATAAACGGATCACACGGAGCACAGGGGTACTCAATAGTTGCATTTATTACATCTCAATTCAGCTACAATGAACGGCGGCAATTTGCTTACCCAGAAGCAAAAATATTCCAAATATATTCTTATCTAGTTTTTGATGGAACTATTTAGTGTTTTTTATGGAACTTGGGGTGAGGTGTTGAGCTAACAGGGTTAAACCTTAGTTTATTGCAGCAAAAATATCCTTGACTGTTGAGCGGAGAGGTTTTAATAAACTTTTGTAAATATCTAGAGAAAATAATATTATTATTCACCAGAGAGAGTTGAGAGAGAGGGAGAACTCGAGAATAATTATCCTTACAATTTTGCCAATTATAAATCTATAAATCTCAAGAGCTGCAGAAACTGTAGCATCTCAGCCATCACCATCTACGAGAATATAGAATATTCCGAATATTTTTAGGATATTTTGTATAATTAGAGTGTGATAATGAAATTGATAATTATAATATTGTGTTGAAATATATGATTAGTTAAATATAGTGAAATATATTGATTAGTTATGATAATGATGGGGAGGATAAATATTGTGATCATGATAATAGTGATAATATTATAATGATGAAATTTATAAGATTAATTAGGCTACTTATGATAATAATATGGAAGATAAAGATTGTTATAATGATAATAATGATAATATTAAAATTATATAGCTATATTAAAACCATGTTCTTTATATGGAGGTAACATTGTGGCGTGTGCCACGTTCGCTCCAAAAACCCATAATAAGACAATTACAATATGTAACCATAATATGACTTTAAGATTCGTATTGCCGGCAATAAACGAGAGTTAACACTGTAATATTTCGTGACGAATTAAGCACTTAAACAAGAAAAACAAGTTTCCATAGAAACATGGCGACAAGCCTATGCCCGAGCAATTGTGGATCGAAACGTCTGCATTTATGCGTTACACACTTTATGCGAAAGGAAAAGATTTATTAGACTATAATACTCGCTCACGAAGCGAAAAGAGAATATGGGTTTTGTGCCAATTATTGTCCAGTGTCCAGTTTCTGTATGAACGCAATGCTCTTGACTTGAGATTTGGAATATATACTCGTCAAAACAAATATATAGTGCTTATATTTGGGTAAATATATGGGAAAATATATACAAGATTATAATGGGGAATTATAATGGTATGCTTCATGAAGGCGTAGCGATCCTGTAATTTTGGAGCTTAAGTCTTCTATAGATCCCTTCATATAATACACTAAAAACTAATTTTCCTTGCTTATTGGAGGCGTATCTCAACTGAGCTAGCAATCTTGGCCTCTACTACAGAATGCTCCACATATTGTTGCCTGCCAAATCCGAAAATATAGATCTTTGAAAAACTTCAAACATCCATTTGTAAGAACATAGATTTCGAAAAGTTGCAAGATCCAACCCTCAATGAGGCCCCCCAATTATTTATTTTCTCACACTACAATTTAGTAATAACGGAACTAAATTGGAGCGTGACCCTGAAAATTGTAGGGCAGACCAAAAACAAATGCGAAATTGTGAAATGCATTGACCGATTGAAGCGGCCCAGTCAGATGACGGTGAGGTTGATGCTGATGCTGATTCCCAGTTCAAGCTCGCGCTTACAAAATAGACGAAAATCCATTGACAGTGACTGTGACTTTCAAAATTTCGAGCATGCACGCGTGACTAGGCGGAACTTTATAGCAGGTGTTTATACAGACGAGAAACGGGCACGGGAGGGGCAGGGGTAGGGGTTGGGCGGAAAATGTTATGCATATGAAAACGATTTGAAGGGACTTTTTGCCAAAGTGACAATAGCTAAGACAAGGTAATAGTTATTATAAACCGGATTGTAATATCAATGGATCAACCATTAAATACACTGAGAGAAAAGTTTGTGACTGACAAGTACTGGAAGAGCTGAGCTAAGAACTTTAATTCATAAGCTAATGAAGAAAATGAGATCTTAATAATAAGGAAGGAGAGAGGATAGACTTTATGTATATCCACAGTGTAGTTGCTCTATTATGATTATGTGCACTGTATTCGCAGTATTAGAAAAAAACAAAATACCTAGGTTCGAATACTGAAATGAAATCTATCTCTCATAGAAACGCATCAAGATTTCTCGCAGTGCAGTCGCTTTATTAGACAATTAAACGCATTTCATTAAAATTTCTTCGACGATTTTCATGTTATTTTTGTTTTTGTTGTGGGTCTGTCTGTATGTTGTGTGTCGCTGTCGGTTATTGTGGGCTATGAACTTGTCTTAATGCCGCTACAGCGTTGCGAGTTACATAAATCTCGCCAATGATAACGAAAAACTTGCTGGCTGTGCACATTTTTACACATACTATGCAAGTGGCTCATCCAAAAAGTATTGTTTGAAAGTTTTGACCGACTGCGAAGCGGGCTGCATCGAGTCTCTGACATGTCGCAGCGAGTTTCATTTCTCGATTCGAATGTCAACGGTGAACAAGTGCAAAAGTCAGACGACGCAGCGACGCAACATAGCTCTCATATTGACACGGATATACGTAGATCGCAGGATATACAAATACAGATATATACACACACACCTACTCTATATATAGAGTGTTGTTTAAAATGGACTTTGGCGAATTTCGCGAATTTGGTCACGCTTCCATTGAGTTCATAATCAACTACTTGAGCAGCATACGTGAGAGGTGTGTGTGTGTGTGTTGTGGATGTGTGTGTGTGTGTGTTATCCTTTTCAAGCAATTCGTTACCTTCACAGAAATGTGCTATCCAGCGTGCTGCCATACGATGTCATCAATCAGCTGCCTAGGCAAATACCAGAGCAGCCCGAGCACTGGCGACAAATACTGGATGATCTGGAACATATTATCCTACCCGGATTGACCCACTGGCAGTCGCCATACTTTAATGCCTTCTATCCGTCATCCACATCCGCTGGCTCCATAATAGGAGAGCTGCTGATAGCGGGCATCGGAGTCTTGGGCTTTAGTTGGGTAAGTCAGAAAAGTATGGAATAAGAAAGCTTACATAGATATTTAAGTATGGGCAGAAATTTAGATAAAATTAAAATAAATATAAATATTTGTCTAAACTTTAGAAAATCTTAAATAAGGAGTTGTCATTTATTTAAATTTATTTTCAAATGTAGAAGGTTTTAAAAATTGTTAAAATTCTAATGAACTAACAAAAGTTTAGTTGGTCTAGACACGTTCGTCTGGTCGCCAGTCTCTCAGGCCGTTCCCACACTGTAAAAGATACTCCACTCAAATTGATATTATAATAATAATAATAATAATATAAAAAAAATATAATAATAATACTATGAAAATTTCATAATGATAATAAATCTAGAATGCAAGCTTTTTATAAACTCATTTCTCACAGTGTGGAGTGTGTGTGTTTATATATTGATATGTTATCTTATGAGTTTATGTATGTACCAATAGAATAGCCTAGATTCAGGGTATCTAACTAAGGATGCTCTCTTACCTCTTACCTTATTACAATAAAAGACGCAGGTATTTCACATTCTTTAACTTATATATAAAGATTTTAAAATAATTGAGTTTATTTGCTGTAGTCAATCAGGTGTCATTCCGTCATTTTAAAGAGTTAGCATTAAGAGCAGCGCTGTAAATGTAAACTCAAGAGAAACCTGTTGTGAGTAGCTACAACAAAGTGAGAACAGAGAGTGTAAGTGGGAACTGTAGAAAAATGACTTTAACTGGAAACAAGCAAATGTTTATGCTCAAGTTGTAATTAAAATGGTTTTACTTACAAATATCAAGAGAGCTGCTAAAGAGAAACCGGTTGGTTCTGAGAGCAGCTAAAAGTGGCTGGGAACACTTTGCCAGCGGTCGCTGTGAAACGAAATAAATCAACTGAGAAGAGTTATGGCCAAGTGGTAACAAGTAGCAACAGAGTTTGCACTTTGCGTATTTTATTGTTATCTTCGGCCTTAAATTATTATTACCAAATTACAAATTACCAAACTACCAAAATTCGTCATTACAAATTATACGCACCTGTAATATTATATTTATTAAGGGCAAAGGCTAGAGAGAACTGAATGCACATGAAACTGATTGGGAACAGTAGTAAATCCAATTGGAAACAATAGGCAAATCAGCTGAGAACAGTTGCGAATGGCCGTTAAAATACGAAAATGAATTGCAAATTCCATTATGGAAACACATAATTATATTGGATTTGCGCTTTGGACTCTTTTTGTTGTCGTTGCCCAAGTAGGTTAGTCGACGTCTTTCTTATTGAGATGCTATTGATTTTTCGTGTTAGTATGCATACATAGATAACGCCATTTATTCTTTATGGCTTAGTATCAATATAATTAGAAAGGGAGAGGCATTCTCTAATTGTACTGGCGGGATTTGAATTAGTTTCGCAGACAATTTGATGAGCCACTGCCACTCTGTTGTGGAGTATTAAATGAGCAGATGTCGGGCGTCAACTTGTGGACAATCGACCGCTCGATCGGTTCGTCGGGCAGTATAA
Source organism: Drosophila peninsularis (assembly GCA_035047485.1). Taxonomy (NCBI): domain Eukaryota; kingdom Metazoa; phylum Arthropoda; class Insecta; order Diptera; family Drosophilidae; genus Drosophila; species Drosophila peninsularis. Next base: position 4,485,581 of record JAWNPN010000057.1, on the reverse strand, counting down.
AAAGCATTTCGCTGGAGGCGCGCTTGAACAGAGTCAAATTCAACCTCGCAGCGAGCAGAGCGACAAAAAGTGCTGGGTGTAAAGGTGTATCGCGCTTTGCAAACAAAAAACAAAAAAACACTAAGGCAAACACCCGGACACAATACGCGAAAAGTACAAATAGAAACGCACTAGGCACTGCAACGAAACTAGACATCCGAAACGTGACCCTAATTGCAAAATGGATGCCCAAGAGTTCCGTGAGTTCGGCAAGGCGGCCGTTGACTTTGTGGCGGATTACTTGGAGAATATCAGAGATCATGATGTGCTGCCCTCCGTCGAGCCGGGCTACCTGCTGGATCTGCTGCCCAAGCACATGCCCGAGACACCGGAAGCTTGGAGTGATGTACTGAAGGACATCAATCGGGTGATCAAGCCAGGCATCACGCATTGGCAGTCGCCCAACATGCACGCCTACTACCCCACCAGTGTATCCTACCCCTCCATTGTGGGCGAGATGCTGGCCAGCGGCTTCAGCGTCATAGGCTTCAGTTGGGTACGTGCAGGTGAAATCTCATGTTGTTCAATCAAGCTGAATGGGAGCCCTTTGTCCGCGCATGCGGCAAGTGAAAGCGACAAAGAACTTGACAAACGAGTTGTTAAAGTCGCAAACGAACAAACAAACAAAACAAAACAAACTTTATTTATTCATCTCGGGGGACTGGGTCAAGCTTTATAAAATTATCTGCATTTACTCAAGTGACTAAACACATTTTCCCTTTCCGTATTTGCAGATCTGCAGTCCGGCATGCACGGAGCTGGAAGTCGTTGTCATGGACTGGCTGGCCAAGTTTCTGCATCTGCCCCAGCACTTTCTGCACGAGAACGAGGGACCTGGTGGCGGTGTCATCCAAGGCTCCGCCAGTGAGGCAGTGCTGGTGGCTGTGCTCGCGGCTAGGGAGCAGGCAGTGCGACGTCTGCAGCTCAGCCAGCCAGAGCTGAGCGAGAGTGAGATTAGGGGCAAACTGATTGCCTACTCATCGGACCAGAGCAACAGTTGCATCGAGAAGGCGGGCGTCTTGGCAGCCATGCCCATCAAACTGCTGCCAGCTGGCGAGGATCTCGTGCTGCGTGGCGCTGCACTGAAGCAGGCCATTGACCGAGATGTGGCGGCCGGTCTTATACCAGTCATCTGCATAGCTACGCTGGGTACCACAGGCACGTGTGCTTACGACGACATTGAATCTCTGGCCAGCATCTGTGAACAGAATGAGGTCTGGCTGCATGTGGACGCGGCATATGCTGGTGGCGCCTTTGCCTTGGAGGAGTGCTCGGAGCTGCGTCGCGGCTTGGAGCGTGTCGACTCGCTTAACTTTAATTTACACAAATTCATGCTGGTCAACTTTGATTGTGCTGCCATGTGGCTGCGCGATGCCAACAAGGTGATTGACAGCTTCAACGTGGATCGCATCTACCTTAAGCACAAGCACGAGGGTCAGACGCAGATTCCAGATTTCCGTCACTGGCAAATTCCATTGGGTCGTCGCTTTCGTGCTCTGAAGGTGTGGATCACATTCCGCACCCTTGGAGCTGAGGGCCTCCGTGCTCACATACGCAAACACATCAGATTGGCTGAACAGTTCGAGGATCTGGTGAAGGCAGACGAACGCTTCGAGTTGATCGCTCCGCGTGCTCTGGGTCTAGTGTGCTTCCGGGCGAAGGGTGACAATGAAATCACTTCACAACTGCTACAACGCTTGATGGACCGCAAGAAGATTTACATGGTGAAGGCGGAACATTGTGGGCAGCTTTTCCTGCGATTCGCTGTGTGTGGCATGGATCCGAAGCCATCGGACATCGAATTCGCCTGGATGGAGATAGAAACGCAGCTCACCTCGCTGTGCGCCGAGCAACAAGTGAACGCCCGCAAAGCAGGCGAACTATCAGAGCTTACGCACCATTTAAGTGGACTACATCTAACGAATGAAACGCTGCAGCGTTAGTTGAACTTAAGAATACAGCATACTTCATATTACATATATACATACAGCAGACAATATTAATTAAATAATTTAATTTAACCTGGTCCAAGCGTTGGCAATGTAATAAAAATAATAGATTTAATAAATGGAAAAACAATTACAACATTTTATGGTATTGACTAAATAGTAAAAAGTAAAAATTTTCTATTTTACCGCGACTGAAATATCTGAAATATATCCAGTTAATTATTTAATATTAATAGAATTAATGCTTATTTTTGTTTTGCATATATAACAACCAACACTTTTAATTTTACCGCCATTTAAAAATCGATATATTTATTCGATTGCATAAATACAATTTAAATAAATATGTGAGAGCAGCATTGCCAGCCCAAAAAAATGTAACCAGCTGATCAGCTCAGCGTTTAAAAATAGAATATGGCACTTGAAATACGCTTTTTATAATTTGTTCGCAAAAGTTGTGCCATTGTTTATATTAAAACATATAATATAAACAAGCTTTTAAATATTATGCACACAAAGATTTTGTAGGCAAACAAAACGTTACAAGAACGTTATCATATGTTGTACAATTACTGTGTCATAGAAAAGTGTATTTGGAAAATGTGTCAATCCTTTAGTTTTGTTGTAAACTCAAAACATAGAACACTCGCACTCATAACGAAATTTCACTGTTTTCGCAAAACAACCAAAAACTGATCAGGCCCGTTGACACTTTGATCTGAAATGGTAAGTTGAGACTGGTTTTTGCTATTGCACTTTATGAATCATTGAAAATGTTTTCCTGTCTATAGTTATGTATAAACTAGCCAGCAGGCGCAGCTTATACAATGCAGCAGCACTCCAAGCTGAGCTCACCGGGCTGCAACAGCATGGCAGCAGCCACCACGACTTCAACCACAATCTGGAGTCGGCCAAGCGAAATGCGCAGATTGTCATAATCGGTGGTGGTCTGGCTGGCTTGTCGGCGGCAAAGCATCTGCTCTTGAATGGATTTCATAGTACGCTCGTCCTGGAGGCAACGGAACGCTATGGCGGCCGCATTAACTCCAAGCGGTTTGGCGACACGTTTTGTGAGCTGGGCGCCAAGTGGGTTAACATTAATGGCTCCCATGACTCCATGTACGAGCTGTTGCGTAATGCCGAAGGACTGACAAAGCAGCTGAAGCAGCCGTCACCCGTCATTTATGTACACACTGTGGGTGAGGGTAAGCAAGAACAACAGAGCAAGGTGCCAACTGGGATGGTTGAGCAGATAGACACATTGTTTCGGGACTTGTGTCGCGGATTCAAGGTGCGCGATAAAGTGAAAAGTGGCGGCGATTTGCACTCGCTGGACAATGTCATGGCATATTTCCAATCGGAGAGCGACAAGCTGATAGCTTCATCCTTCAAACAGCCCGGCGAACAGGCGATAGCGCGCGAGATTTTTCAGTCGCTCTTCAAGGACTTCAGCAGCATATTGGGCTGCTGTCTTGAGTATGTAAATATCCAGCATGTTACCTCGTGTCCTTTGGAGCAGGAAGCGCATCCGATATACGTGCCCACTGGCCTAGACAATGCCGTCAATACGCTAACCCATGACTTGAACAAACAGCAGCTGCAGACTGGCAAGCCTGTTGGCCAGATACAGTGGAAGACACCCTCAGACTCGCAATTTGTGGGGTGCCTAGACGGCAGTCTATATAGTGCAGATCACATTATCTGTACGCTGCCTTTAGGGGTGCTAAAGAACTTTTCTGGCATCCTGTTCAAGCCCATGCTGCCGCTGGAGAAGCTTCAGGCCATACAGAATCTTGGTTTTGGTAATCCAGTCAAAATCTATCTTTCATACAAGCGGCCCATTGGGCGATGGCTCAAGTCGAATCTACGTCCGTTGGGTCCATTACAGCAATCAAATCCAAGCCCAATCATTGAAGCAGCCGAGTCAAATCCGAAGCGCAGTTGGACTCGACAGATTGTAGAAGTATCTCAGCTGCCCAGCAGCAAGCATGTTGTAGAAATACGCGTCGGAGGAGGCTACTACGACGAGATTGAGAAGCTACCCGATGCGATGCTGCTGGAGCAGTTTACTGCGCTATTGCGAAAGTGCCTGTGCAATCAGAATGTGCCCTATCCGCAGGCCATGCTGCGCTCCAACTGGAATAGCTCCGCCTGTTTTCTGGGCGGCCGACCGTACTTCTCCGTCGACAGCAGCGCCCGCGATGTGCAGTCCTTGGCAGCTCCTCTCGGCGATGCAGCACCAACACTGCTATTTGCAGGCGATGCCACGGCAATGCATGGATTTGGAACGATTGACGGAGCACGCTCCAGTGGCATACGTGAGGCGCAGCGTATTATCGACTTTTACAACATGAAACACAGTGTCTAAAAAAAATTAACATAAAAAGGAAAACAAAACTCGTTTCAGAGCTCAAAAAAACCTAGTCAAAATTAATGGTTAATCAAAGATATTAGTTATATAATAATTAATTAAGCAGAGTTATTAAATATGAATAGCGTTTAAAATCAACTGTGTTTGACTCTCAGGTTTAACTGACAACTTATAGAAATATTTTCTATAATAAATGGAATGCAAATAACCGGAGCCGCACCTGCCTTAGTCTTATCATATTAGCAGGTATTCAAAATCGTTAGAGGAGCGAAATATAACCGTAAAAGATGCAGTTTTTTTCATTTGCCACGAGGGGTTTTGGTTTTATATATGCACATCGCGTAAACGTTTTGCTATCATTTAAGTTGCCGATAACTCGCGCCACGATTACAAAAAGTTGCACGATAAGTTTTGTGTTAGATATGGACTATCGCACAATCATTGACGTGAGCTATGCACAATCGATTAAAATAATTCCGATAGCAGTATTTTTATTACAGTATCTTTTAGTATTCAAAAATATACGTTAATTTACATTCATTTATCTACTACAAGTTGTATAATGTAGTAAACTTATTTATTTATATATAAAATTATAGAATTCCTGTTTTATTTTAATATTTAACTTTTCTAGCCTAAGCACAGGATTTAAAATAAAAGAATTCGTTTTACATGTGGTTAAAAAATAACTGAGGCCTAAAATATCAATCACATTTGAACTACAAAACGATGAGAATACCAAAGAGATGGAAGATGCTTATATCTATTTCAGAGTTCAGATTCTGGGTTTGCCAAAGGTACCTATTTTGCCCCCCCAAACATATAGTCAAAATGAATTATTAATACACTGTCCAAGTTATATAATAATAGTTATTTAAGCACATTTATTAAATACGAGTAGCGTTTTAAAACAACAACGATAACAATGATATTTGATGATACACTTTCACTAATACTCAACAATATTTTGCATATAGATATATTAAGCGGCATTTCGATTATGCATGAGAGAGCAATGGATATATTCCCTAAACATGTCAGTTTAAATGGGGCTGGAGCTTTACTGCTTGTCAGCTGCCTCAGCCAGTTCCATTTCATCGGCGGCAGCGCTGACCTCCTTCCAGGAGTACTCCATGTCCTCGGAGCGTGTGAAACGAGAGCAGACGGCCATGCGCAAGAAGTAAACATCGCGTATCTTAGCTGGCACCATGTGAATGTTGCCGCGTCCATTGATCCGCTTCAGCAGAGCTTCGTTGCGCTCGTTGCTACCCTTCAGCCGGAAGCAAACTAGGCCCATGTTAACCTCTGCGGCCAGCTCAAAGCGCTTGTCCTCCTGGCAGAGATCACCGAACTGCTTTGCAAAGCCGCAATGGCGTCTGATATGTGCTTGCAGGTTCTCGACTCCGTACAGGCGCAGCACAAACCAGAGCTTAAGGGCGCGGAAGCGACGACCCAATGGGATTTGCCAGTGGCGATAGTCAGGGGCGGAGCCTTGCATGTCGTGCTTCAGGTACAGGGGATCAACATTGAATGCGTTTACTACCCAGCTGGGATCCTTCAGCCACATGGCCGAGCAGTCAAAGTTGACCAGCATCCATTTGTGCGGATTGAAGTTGAACGAGTCGGCCGTCTCGATGCCTTTCATGAGGTGACGGTACTCGGGGCAGATGAAAGCGGACCCAGCATAGGCGGCATCCACATGAATCCACACATTGTGCTTGTTGCCCACAAGGCCGCACTCATCTAGTCGGTCGAAGGCGCACGAGTTAGTCGTGCCCAATGTGACCACTGCATAGAAGGGAATCAGACCAGCAGCCACATCCTCTTTAATTGCCTTCTCCAAGGCATCGCCACGCAGGCGATTGTGCTCATCGGCTGGCACTGAACGCAACTTGACGCCGCCCAAGAGACCGGCTCGTTCCACAGAGGAGTGGGCTTGGGACGAGGAATAGCCTACCAGCTTGCCAATTATTGTGTGCTCGTCCCACTCGGGATGCTCCTGCTTCACCTGCTGTATCTTCTTGGCCTTGGCGCCCAGTAGAGCTACCAAAGTCGACTCGCTGGCTGTCCCTTGAATGACGCCGCCGCCTTTGCCGCCGGAACAAGCCAGAAACTCAGCTGGCAAGTCCAGCATCTTGCCCAGCCAATCAAGCATAACCACTTCCAGCTCCGTGCAGGCCGGACTAGCGATCCAAGTGAATCCAATGCAAGCAATCGCTCCACTCAGCATGTCCGCTACGATGGCTGGATATGAGTTGGCCGTCGGGAAGTAGGCATGGAACTTGGGGCTGTGCCAGTGGGTCACACCGGGCATGATGACTCGCTCAATGTCCTTCATCACGTCCTGCCAATTCTCTGGCTTCTCTGGTGCTGCATCTGGTATCAATGGCTGCAAATAGCCAGGCTTCACCTCGGGCAGCACCCGCCTGCAAAGAGCAACAGCAATTGCATTAGTCTCGTCCTATTAGCAGCCATTCAAAAAGTATCACAAAAAGCGAAATGAAATTAAGTTTCAGTGCCGAGCCAGCAACCACCCAACCATCTCACTGTTTCCCAGTTACAACTTGCTGCCGTTGGCCTGAAAATCAATATGAGTGTGATGAAAGGGTGTTGAGTGGTGTGGAGTATTGGCAAGTTAAAATATGATTAACTAGCGCCTTGTTTAAGGGATACACATACTCCATTCAGAATACAAGTTGAATGTCAATCTTGTGGCAGGTTTTGAGTTGGCTTTCTAGTAAAGAGCGAAGTTGGGATCGATCTACTAGCCATAGAATAACTTATAAAGCACTCAATGTATAATAGTTAAGGTGTCAAACTTTCTAATAGAGAATAATAGTGCTTATGCGGCTATAAATTGATCACTTATCTGGTGTTGGAGTACATAACTACATAGATATATATATATACATATATTTCAAATTGCAACACTCTTTTACCTCAACAGAATAGAATAGAAGAAAGTCACTTGCATAGTACTCAAACAAATATAAAAAATTAATTTATATTATATTTTCCACTTATTTTAATATTTTCCAACTGCAAATTGCTTATTTGAACTCTAAAACTGTCATGGAATTATGGTTAGTTCTCCCAATTCTAGAGAACAAAAGCTTTCTCCCAATTAGCCCAAGTGGAAGCATATTATAATTAAGTGCTGCTGATTACAACAACATGTAGTTGCCACGCCCACTACCCATAGATAGATAGCATTATAGATAGATAACTATAACTATAGAGAAATACAATCTACTATTCAAAGATGAGGATCTGGCTTAAGTACTATTTCTAAAAGTGTAGAACATATTGCTTTTACTTCCCCTACGTCCACCTAGAGAAACGCATATATATCAATTCTCAAATATCAAGTCTCCTTTTGGTAACGATCAATCAATTGATATAAAATGAATATATATAATTGACAACAAATCATTATACAAAATCAAATAAGCCCTGATTAGAAACGTTTCTAAAAAGCTCACGAATTGAGCTCCGATAATTTCAAGGCGATACCAACGCCGAATTGCTCAAGAACAATGTACAGGTGAGCGCTGTAGCCGAAGGTAAATAACAACAATAATCACAATAATGGCGGCCTTGACACGCCAACAGCAGACAGCAAAACCTTATAATGTTATAATTAATGCCATTGGCAAAAAAATAAAAGTTAAAACTCGTGAAAGGTCTCAGCTGGAAGGCCGCAACAGGTGAACAAATCTAACTCGAGAGACTTTCCCAGCGAAGCTTTGTTGCAAAAAGTTATTGAAATGCGAATATATATATATATATTTGTAAATCTTGACAACATTTCTCTGTTTCTGCTACACTTTCGATCAATTATTAATATCCGGAAATTGGAAGAGTGTTACTAACTATAGGTCAATCAGAACGAACTTTCAAATTGAATTCGTGCTCATGTCTGAGGTCAAATCGAGTCAATGAGTACGTGAAATGTGTATGGAATGCTTGAAGTGCTAAGTGAATTGTAACTGGTTCGCTCACTCACCTGTCGCGCACATTCTCCAGGTAATCGGCTATATAATCGACCATCGATTTGGCAAAGTCTTTGAATTCGGGCGCCTCCATATCGATCTGTAAATGCAATTCATTAATTATTTACTGTCGCATTACTTCACTTAATTCAATTTACACAAATATACTAAAATAAAGAAATTTACAAACGAAACCAAACCGCATACTCACCGAGACACTCGAATCCAGTTTATCTGCCACCAAAGTGTTAGCTTTTGCCTCACACTCACTCGGCAAGGGCATATTAGTATTAGTAGAACCTTTGCTCATGTTGAATGACTTAATTTTGTTAGCAATGCTGAATTAGTAAATGATGTTTAAATGTAAAAGCTAGGTGAAATATTCTCTGTATTATACATCTGTATAACACTCTAAAGTCTGATAATGCTTATCAGTGGGAGCTATGCAATGCAAATGTGCTCTAATGACAATGCAGCCTACATATAGTCCCAAGTGACGTTATTAGTTGCAGCTTAAATTAGGTAAGGACAGTGCGCCGATAGCATAATAAGCACCGAAGCATCACAATTTTTTAGAAATGCCTAAATTATAGAATATTTAGAATGATCAGGTCTATCTGCAGGTCTATCTTCTAAAAACGGACTACACGGGTCCAACTGACAAAGGTGTAGAGGATATCTGTAGCACTCCAACTGTAAAAGTGCTAACGTTAGTCGAATATGATCTAACTGGGGAAATAAAAGATACCAATTGAAAGCTTGTAGATGATATCCACAGTGATCCAACTGAAAAACTTGTATAAGCAATATACAGATCCAACGGGATATCTTGTAAAAGCGGTCTGCAATGATCTAACTAGAAGACTTGTAGAGATATCTACAGTGATCCAACTGGAAATGTTGTAAAGGAAGTCTACAGTAATTGAACTGAAAATCGGAAGTCTAAAATGATCCAATTGGAAAACTGGAAACCTACAAGTGGCAAACTTGTAGAGGAGGTAAAAATAGGTCCATTTGGAAACTCTACTATAGAGATCTAAAGTAATCCAACTGGCAAACTTGTTGATTCTAGCACTGAAACATTAATTAGTAGTAACTTCGCAGTCAACCAACAAATCAATATACTATAAACACTTTATGAGCGAGCATAAAAATATTTAAGAATATTTATATAATATTTAAGAATTTTATTTATTTTATTTTAAGTAAGGCAAATAAATCAATTTAACTTTAAATTGTTAATTTCAATTCAACTAAACCTAGCAAACATTTACTATATTTTTTGTTTACGTAATTTTTTCCAGTGTATTAGAATACTTGTTTAGGCAATAGAGAAAAAATAGTTTTTTTTTTTTTGCAAATTTGTTTGCTTGACTTTAGGCAAAACACAAACGTTGTTTACAATCAAAAGCTAGTTCGCTTGCAGTTACATTTTTACTGTTAAGCATTAATAAAGGTAAGTGGAAAACCTTTTGCACCGCAAACAAGTTAAGACGAAGCTGTTTGGCCTTGAGGCTCAAATGTAAAATGAGTTAGATTAAAAGGCAACAAGTTATAGAAACCAGATCAGAACCAGCTCGAACTAAACACATAACTGATAAGACTGTTTGGCTGTTTGGAATGTTGAAGTTGACCAAATACACAGCAAGGCTAAGTTGAATTGAGTTAAGTTGACTTTAGATTTAAATTAAAGCACATCTTAAAAGGTCATTCGGCAGCATGTATACGCGTTAAGTATACGCTCCATTGCTTCAGTGTGATTATTATGTTATGTATTTTAAAGCACATTAATTGTTTAAATATGGCCAAGAGGCACACGCATAGCACACACACACATACACACTCACCGCTGTGCACTTAAGTTGACTGCTTTTAATTATTTGCACTTTTTTTCGTCTCTGCTATCGCTGAGTTTATGTTACGTTAAGTTACGTTACGTTACGTTGCGTGTTTTCTATTTAGCTAGCTCGTCTATGGTTTCAGTCAAGCTGTGCCCGCTCTGGCGTCCGTTAGCCAACTGAGTGCTGCTCGCCGTTCGGCAAGGCCTTTTAAAGCATCGCCTCGCTTCGGCTCGCTCTGCGAGCTGCGAGTGCAGCCGCAGGACCGGTTCACGCTCGCTTCCCTCAATCGCAAATCTCAAAGCGCTGAACTGAAATTGAATAAATTAATTTGTACTATAAAATAACAAGTGTGTGTGATTCTGTGTGTGTGTATGCATATAATTTAAATGCATTTGTTAACAAACCAAAAGTTGTTTGAGATTTTTTGCACGCGTCACTTCGTTTTCACACAAAGTGCATTAAACCTGCGTAAATAAGATGAGACAATAACTTCTTACTAAATCGAATCCAGTTTTTCTTCAGTAAATAAAAGAATTCCCCCATTGTGATTCATGCGTCGCGTGGGGAATTCCTTAAACTAACGACAAACTCGAATTCATAGTAAACAGAGAATAATAAAAGCAAAAGAAACATGAGAAACATTTCGAAAACGTGAATTTGCATTTAACGCACGATTTGCTGGACCAATTATTGTAACTGTAACTCGCAGATAAAGCAAAAGACAAAGAGAAAGAGAGGGAGAGGGGAACTACATTAACGTTTGATGACGTTAAAAGCAACGCTCTCTATTATTTGCGCTCTCTCTATGTCCATTTACGTTGCATGTCGTCCACTCTCTTCCATTCGCTGTCTCCCTCTCTCCTTCTGCACGCATCGGAAGGAGTTGGCGCCACCCAACTGTTGCTGAGTGTGCGTGTGCCTGGCATTTCAACGAAGCCACTTTGGCAAATCACTTGAATGAATCAACAGATTTTTTGCCATGGCAACCGTTAACTTTTCTCCTATTGTGCTGTCGCACCCAGCCACCCCCAACAGGCGGCGCTTCCTCTGCTCTAATGAGTGGAGTGAGAGCGGAACCGTTGACTTTCCTACTCAGTGCTGAAGTGCTTCTATTTGATTTATGGCTGACTTCAGTTGAAAAGCTGACGGTTAGTGTGCCGGCGCCGAGAAGTGGGGGATTACATAAACGAGCTGACGAAACTCAAATGGATTCTGTATGCAGCGATAAATCGGACAATTCCAATTCGAAATATTTAGCATAGACAAAGGATAGATAGCCAAAGGCAACTTTTGATCTGATAAACATTAAAGTTAGTCAAGCTTTTGTTTAGTTATGGACGGTTTAGATATGCATAACAGTCTTAATGGAATATTAGTTAATAATATTATTTATTGAACTATAAGATCTCTGTATCTATGTATGCGGGAAATGCCATGATTGTAAAGTAAATCTTAAAAGTTGAAAATAATTTTGACTACCTTTTATAAGCTACGCATGCATACCTGAATTTATGTACCAATTTAAACGTGTCCAAGTGTTATTTTCTACGTGATCTTAAAGCCATATGCCACAATCAATAATTATACAACTGAGATTAGATATTGCAAAAATAAAAAATAGTTTTGTATTTGTAATGATGGAAATATGTATGTATTAATGGTATTGGCCACGCCCCCTTTTATCTGCAACATACATAAGTCAAATAAACAAAACAGCTGGCTGCCAAATAACACGTAATGTTGATAATAAAAAGTTGAAGTTGAAAACAATACAGAATGGGAAATATATTCATTGGTTGAATGATTTTATTATTGATTAACGTGGAACTGTTTTCATGGATTGATAAGTTGAACTATTGCTGGAATGATAGCCGGGAGTGTAATCAACACTTAAGTTTAAGCACGTTTTCTTGCTGACCTGATAATTGAACAATGCGAGGATAACTGTTACCAGGTAGATATGTAAGCTTCTTCTACATCCTGCCATGCAGCCAAAAGTTTGGACAACGTACTACAAAAAAACTCGTATTTTGTATTCAAGAGATTATCTATTGAGATTACTTTAAGGAGATACGGCTGCCATTTCGGAAACAACTACTCCTTACTTCATACAGAAACTGAAATCCACTAAACCACTATAAGACCATTCATTTGTCTTATATTTGCCAGTAACAATAATACCATGAAAGACTTCAAACTCAAATGCATCATTAACATCTAAGACTTTGCCTTCATTTCACCCAAATCTACTTGCACAATCCCTTACCTTAGACAACTGAAAGAGCCCGGTTCGAACACCTGTCAGACCCATACACATATCTCCTCTTCATCGCCTTAAATACTAACCCATACCAGGTTTACTCTTAAATTTGTATAAACTCACAAAATTTTGAATCTTTCTCAAATGTATCTCTTAGAAAGCCTTTAAAGTTTATCTAGCAAATAGACCAAAACAAAATTATCTTTAAAAAATTCTATTTGTCGATCTCTCTGTCTTTATAAACCCACTCCATATCGTCGAATTGGAACTTTATGTATATATTCAGATATTTGCATCAATCTATCAAAATATATGGTTAATATAGCTACTCTCACTAATATAATATGTATGTGTTTCAAGCAAATCTGTATACCTTATCCCAATTGACAAATTTGTGACATTCACTATTAATTGATTATTTAAAGATTAAACTTAAATTTGGCTCTTAAATAGTATCCAATACACTCGATGTAGGTTTCATATTTAATATGTATTTATTGTGTTGAATTGTTTTGTTCACATAACAAATTTTACAAGAGTCCAGCACAGCGTTTATCATTTTCGCCCATTCCGTCTAAGTGTAGCTCAGATGCCCACACGGATTGTCCAGTTGGCAACAACAAAAGTTGAACAATGTATGTTGGCACAGTAATCAAAGCACAAAAATGATCAGAAATGTTGGCGGATTGGTTACTGCAGATGGGCGACGAATGGATGATGCGCTACACGTTGCTGTGGTGTTTGATTTAGAAACAAAATCGAAAGTACTTAATAAATGCTACAGGTAGTTACAACTTAAGACGACTAGGCACGAGCTCTACTGGGCCATGGTTGAGGGCAGGTTGAGCAGGGTGCTTTGTCCGCTGGGCAAATAGGCGACGCCACGTGACCTTGATAGCTGATAGGCAATGTCCTCGGCAGCTTCAATACGACGCAACTCGACCAGACCATCACCAGCCTCGCCAAAGGATCTGGCCAGCAAATCGGCAGCAGCAGCATCACCCTCAGCCGAAATAATGGAAGCCAATTTCTGTTGCTCTGCCTTCTCAACGACAAATCGCGCCTTCTCGGCCTCCTGCTGGGCCACTTGTTTCATTTCAACAGCCAGTGTGAATTCACGTCCAAAGGTCAAGTGGGTCAGTGAGATGTCATCCAAGATGAAGCCAAACTGCTTTGCACGCACAGTCAGCTCCTGGGACACACGCTGCGACACCATCTAAAGATGATAACCATTCGATTATAATTCATTCTTTAAACAACTCTCAATTTGTTTTATCACCTCACGCTGTGTAATCAGCTCACCGGCATCGAATTGAGCGACAACAGCTTTGAGCACCTCAGGTGCAATGGAAGGCAACACACGCTCATCGTAATCCTGGCCAAGAATGGTATAGATCTTTGGCAGCTCATCCGGAATGGGACGATACAAGATACGCAAAGTAATGTTCACATTCTGCAAGTCCTTGCTGCCGGTTATCACTGGAACGTTTCTGGGCTGGGAACGAATGTCGAAGATAATAGGTCGCTGCACCCAGGGTATGAAGAAGTGTGTACCCTCGCCTACAACGTGTTCCTTGATACCAGTGAAGCGATCGAAAATCACAGCCCGATGGCCGCCTTCAACATTATATAATGCGGAGTTGACAACGCCGCCGAGCAGGGCAACGCCGAGGCCCATTTGGCCAATGCGGTTAAAGAACTGAGCAGCCATTATGCTTAAAAATGAAATAACAGAAAATTATGCAGGTTTGATACAAATTTTAAAATGTATATTGTATGTATGTTTATGTAAATCATTTGAAAGCCGACTCAGTTCGTATTTCGTCAGATTTCTAGGTTAGAACGTCATGTAAACTTGTCAAGTGCAAAGTTTCCGCTTAAAGTATACCATATATTATATTTTTCTTGTGTATATATTTATTATAAACAGTTTTACTAACTTTTTAATTAAGTCTGCGTTACTGAAAAATGTGTAATTACGTTAAACTTGCACAATATTGCTCGCTTTATTAAAACCGCACGCAATGAACGACAGCTGACAGTGTTGGAAAATACCAATTGCCGCAATGTGAACTGCATGCGGATGGCATGATAGTTTTCATATCGATATATCGATAGATTGCCCAATATTGCCATCAGACGCAATTCAAACTATTTTGTGTTTAAAATATTTTCTAAATTATTTATTGTGTCATCTCAGCACGTCCGGCCCCCTTAGGCATTTTTTTATTTGTCGAATCCTCCAGCTCCTTGGCTTTGTAATAATGGGGTGCTACCTCCAGGAGCCATTTACTTTCAATCTCAATCACCTGACGCATGTACTCTTTGGAGGTGAAGACCAGCTCATGATAGAGCACCCAACGTGGTAGCTCCTCGAACAGCGACGAGTTGGGATGTATCATAACCGTTTGATTGTGCTTAATTGTCTTGTAATGGCCGCCCTTCGACAAACGCGCCACATGATAGAAGTAGCCCGCCGTAGAAGCCTTCCGCACGTTGATCGTCTCCGGCAGACAGCTAACCATGTCGATTTCCACACGTTGCATTAGACCAACCAACTGTTCTCGTACATCTCGCGCCCTCTTCATGGACCGATACTGTATGAAGTTCTCGTAGCACCATTGCGTACTATAGTCCGTCTCCGCCCATTGGTTATAGACCTGCAGCAGGCTGAGATGATCTCCGTGCATGTGATTGAAATTCTTACGAGCTGTATCAGCGTGTATTATCTTATCCTTAGGCCGATAGAATATGGCGCTGTTCACTGACAGCATGGCGGCTATGGTGACCATCTCCTCAGAGCACTTGTATCTGCAAGATTTTCAAAGTTATTTTTATTACAGAAATATCTAAATAGTTGTAGCACATACTTTTCGCTGGCTAGCAGCATCTTGCCCATCATCGGATCAACTGGAAATTCTGCCATGCGTCTTCCCAGCTTTGTCAATTCACCATGATGATTGAGTGCACCCAACGCGTATAGCTGTTCCAGTGCCAAGACTAGCGTCTCGTGTGGCGGCGGGTCGAGGAAATCAAAGTGTATCAGATCGTTAATGCCCAAAGCTTTGAGCATGAGCACCGCATTGCCGAGGTTGATGCGACAAATTTCAGGCACTGTATTCTCCTCCAGTTCGTGCTTGTACGCCCAGGCGGTGTATAGCCGGAAACATTTGCCTGGAGCCGTGCGGCCAGCTCGTCCGGCACGTTGATTCGCCGAAGCCTTTGATATGGGCACCACCATCAACGACTCCATGCCTGTGCGCGAATTAAAATTGTTTTGCTTGGCAAAGCCCGGATCAATGACATAGATGATATTGTCTATGGTCAGCGATGTCTCCGCAATGTTCGTGGCCAGGATCACTTTGCGTGCATTCGGCGGCGTTGGCTCAAAGATCTTGGCTTGCATGTCACTGGGCAGATTGGCATAGACGGGAACCACAAGGAGTTCGCGTATTTTGGAGCCCAGACGCTTGACGCGATCCTGCAACACCTCCTGACACGTCTCGATCTCGTCCTGGCCGGTGAGAAACACTAAAATATCACCAAGTGGCTGAGTAGCATGAATTTGCAGCACGGATACGCAGCAGGCATCAATGTAATCCGCCTCGGGTGCTTTCGTATAAAAGATATCCACTGGATATCGTCTGCCGGGAATGCGGAAAATGGGAGCATCGTCAAAGAAAGCAGAGAACTTCTCGGCGTCAAGCGTGGCGCTGGATATCAGTAGCTTAAGCTCAGGTCTAAAACGTGCTATGTCCTTGACAAGTCCGAACAGAATGTCCGTATGTAAAGTGCGCTCGTGGGCCTCATCAATAATCATGACACTGTAGGAGGCCAGATCAGGCTCAGAGAGGAACTCACGATGCAGTGTGCCATCCGTCATGTACTTGAGTATAGTGCGATCCGAGGTGCAGTCCTCGAAACGAATGCTATAGCCCACCTCGTTACCCAGTTTTACGCCCATCTCTTCAGCTACTCGAGCCGCCACGGACATGGCAGCCACGCGACGTGGTTGGGTGCATCCAATCATCTTTTTATCTGCCGTGAAGCCTGCCTCAACGAGGTATTGTGGTACTTGAGTGGTCTTGCCCGAGCCTGTCTCGCCTTCAATAATCAGGACCTGATGCTCTTTCACAGCTGCTATCAGGTCCTCCTTAAAGGGATAAACTGGCAACGATCTGCGTGTCTCATCCAAAGTCATACGTTTGCGCTCCTTTTCTGTTAGCTCTGTTTGCTTGGCAGCCTTCTCGCGACTGCCATCAAGCGTCAGTGCCTGGATGAAATCAATTTGATCGTCAAGCAATAGCTCATACTCCTCCTCAGCTTTGGCATCCTTGGCACCAAACTGAAAACGTGCCGAAGCCAGTTGCTCAGCCTCCCACTTCTTTTGCTCCGAGTTGGGCTGCTTCTCAAAGTCATCCACCTCTACGTACTCCGCTGCAACAGAGACTGTTTAATCAGTTCGAAATATGTCTGACATTCGACTTACATCGTTCGCCCTTCTTAAGATCCTGAGGCATGCGATAGCGCTGAATGCGTTCCAGCTCCCGTGCCTTCTCATGCTCTTTGGCGATATTCAGTAACTGTTTCTTGTACTGACGCTCCTCCCGTTCCCGCTTGGTTAGCCTAAGGAAACCGTAAGTCTAACTTAAACATGACTAATGGCATAAGGGAAATATTTACACGCTATCCTCGAACAGATACTCATCGTCAAGAATATCTGCTTCCAGCTCAGCCACTTTGTCATCCTTGCGTTTCTCCAAGTACTGACGACGCGACTGCACGCGCAGATGTGGCACGATCTTGTCTCGATCCTCATGCTCTAGTTTTAACCGCTTGGTAGCTTCTTCAATCGCCTTGCGTCCGCCTGTGGCCTCGACCACTTTACGGGTTCGTTCCTCATCGCGTTGCTTCAAGCGCGTGGCAAACTCATCACGCTCCTGCAAATCCTTAATGCGTGACTCCTCCTCGCTGTCTGGCTCCAAAGCACTGCTACTACTGCTGCTTGCTGTGCGTTTTCGATTTTTACTCGACATATTTTAACAAAACTCAAATTTAAAGTAACAACAACAAGAGCTCTGGCCGGTTTCTGGAACTTATACGCTGTTTACAATACTTTTGTTATAATAAATCGATATGTAACGTAAACAAATTTGTTATCGCTTGAGTAGAGAACACGATAAGTACTTTGGTATGTATTCCTTCCAAAATACTAATAAATATACCTTCAATTATATTATGATTTAAAAAATTTACCACATTTTATCAATTTAACATAATGCTCATTCAAAAAAATATAGATTGTTTGCCAGCATTCAATTAATATCGTCATACATCGATATTTTGTACATCTTTCAACAAATCGATTATATTTCGCGCGCTGCTCACAGCCCTAGTTCGCGAAACACACAATTCATGAACATAAATATTTTCTGTCGTAAACAAACCAAGTTTGAGCATGTCTCGTCAATTAAGCTTTTGTCCACAACAGGAATATGAACTTATTGAATACCCTGGGCGTGTGGTCAACACAGACCGCATGCTGGCCACCTTAGGTGGCATTGTCAACATATCGAAGGTAATACACGCGTTTGTTTATTTCAGTTAAAATGCTTATAATTTGCTGCGCAGGTTCTAGGTGATGAGAAGAAGCGCTTGGAGTTGCGTTTTCATCCAGATAATCCATATAATAAGCCCGCTTTCGGAGACTGTACAGACAAATGTGGAGTTTTATTGTCGGTAACCGTGCGACGACATAAACGCGACAAGTCGCGTGCACCTCAACACTTTGTGCGCGTCCTGGGCCATTGCAGTCGAAGTTTCTCATTTGAATGTGAGTAGAGCATAGTGGCATAAGGTATTCTGAATATGATTACTAAACGAAAACCACTGTTGGCAGCGCTTTGTGACTTCCAGTACCTACCGCTATGGCGCACACCCAAAAGTGAAGACGCCAACGCCGCGACAGAGCTGACATATGCACTGGAGCAGTTGCAGCCACGCGATGTTACAGACTTGGAATATTTCAGGTGAGTACCGTGAATGGAATGAAATGGAATATAGCTCATACAATAAGTTTTCTTGCAGTCGTCCGCACCCGCACCTGCTTTGCCTCCCAGAACTCTTCGCGCGTGTTGACATCGTGCATAGCGGGCACTACAGGATGGATAGCACTGACGATGGCCATCACGAAGTGCTAGGAGTATCGGCTAAGTCCACCTATGACAATCACGATGTCGTCTCTTTCAATATGCAAGACACGTTTCCCACTCAGCCAGATGGACAGATTCATAAGCGACTCAAGGTCAAATACGTGTCGGATGAGCAATTCGCACGCG
The DNA here is from genome assembly GCA_035047485.1 of Drosophila peninsularis. Classification (NCBI taxonomy): domain Eukaryota; kingdom Metazoa; phylum Arthropoda; class Insecta; order Diptera; family Drosophilidae; genus Drosophila; species Drosophila peninsularis. Next base: position 4,466,791 of record JAWNPN010000057.1, on the reverse strand, counting down.
TCAAAAAGCTGTTTGATGACATTCCCATTTGGACGCGTATAGCACTGCTATACGAATCTGGAGTCACTAACGAGAAGCTTAAGTGCATTATACCCTCGCTCGCCTTCTACTTCAGCAATGGCCCTTGGCGTACGCTGTACGTGCGCTATGGCTACGATCCACGCAAGGACTTCAAGAGTCGACATTATCAGACCTTTGATTTTCGCTTACGCTTCGGGTCGGGCGTTTCGGAATTCGTCTACTCCCGCAAGTCGGCGAAGCAGAAGAGAACATCGACGACAGCCAACGACGAGCTGAAAAGTGAGCTGGTCCAGAACATCGATTATCCCTATTTGGATGAGCTAAAGTTGCCGCGCTCCAGGCAGTGCATGCTGCGCTATTGCGATGTGCGACTGCCTAAAATACAGGAAATGCTGGAAAAGATACCCACGCCGTTGACAGGCGCTGTTTGCAATGAGCGCACCGGCTGGCTGCCACCTAGCTTCGATGCACAAGTGCGACAGATTGTGTGCGCCACCATCAGTGAGCTGCTGCGTAATCACTATCGCAAAGAGCATCTGACTGCTGAGGTGGAGGCTGTGCCCCAGGCCGACGGCGACGGTGAAGCAGAGGCTGATGCTGAGGTTGAGGACGACGATTATTACATGGAAGACGAGGAGACTCAAGAAGAGGATATGGATCAGGATGAAACGCCGAGCTCCGAAAATATCGTCGATCAGAACATTGAACAGTTGCTCAACAATATCACAAACTAGGCTCATAAATGCACAACGTTTTCATCTGTGATCTATGATACTTTTACACTATAGTTTTTTTTTATGTATGTGCATTTGTATTACATATATATACATATATATGAAAGTAAGCTGACAGCTTAACAGGAGCATAACATTTGGCTTAAAACACTATTGGACAAAGAAATGAACACAGAGAGTATATATGAATATATAGTCAATGGCTGGCTGACTCCGGTTAGACAGTGATTTCAGCGTCAAAATATCTCAAAAACTCAATCGAAATATATTCTAGACTAACCCAGCAAAGCGAAAAATAAATGTTAATGTTAATAAATTTGTAGAGTTTGCTGAAGATGAAAGTAAAAGTGGAATTATTATAATATGTATTACAACTAACAATAATAATTGTTACGAACAGAATCTGCAATATATGAGCAGAATATATGATAAGCATGCGAAAGCGCTCAGTTTGCTTGGTCGAAGCCCGACTTAATTAACAGTGCTGTTTGTCCAAAGCGATCTGTTAACTTTACAGTTTTCATTTGAAATACTTAACAGATCACAGAGTGCTTGGTTGAAAAGTCATATGTTATGTAAAGCTAGCTCACTTTGCCTTGAATTTAAATTAACAGTGTCGCTTTAACAGAAATGTTAAAGCCCGGCTCGCTGCACAGATAGAGCTACATATTGCTCGAAAAGGAAAGCAAAAGAATAACTTTTTCAATGTATTCCAATTTATGTTTGAGGATTTAAGTGCCTTTGACGGCAAGTCTCCCTCTTGAATAAATGAAGCCCAATTTTGTAGATATTCTGATTTATCTTTTCCACTGGGCTGCGTAGAAACCAAAAAGCAAAGTAGGCTCAAATTTATAATTCTTGTCCGATTTGTTTAATATGAGTAAAATTCAACTTTTTCAACATTTTAATGTTGTTTGTATGCTCAGCAATAATTTAGTATTTTTTGTTTTTGTTTTTGTTTTTTTTTTTTTATGTAATATAAATGTTCCTATTTTAAAAATCCTATAAAAAACACATAAAAAAATTTTTTTTCTTTCTAAAAATTTGAAGTGAATGCTTTCCGCAGAACATTTTCTGTAAGTGTATATTGCAAGCGTTGACCGTTAATCAAGCTAATCGTATTCTCCAGTAATCAGGAGCCATAATGAACGAGGAAGAGCACATGGATATATCAGAGGCTGAGAGAGAATCGGAGCAGATCAATAGTAACTATTCAAGAACTCGAACTTTTGTTCAAGCTGCCAAAATATGGAATCAAATGCCATTGAAACAAAAGGAGGCATATCGTCACCTATACGACGATTCGGCACACACTCCCAGCTGTGTGGCACTCCGCGACGAGGGCGACTATGAAACTGACGACGACGACGACGACTATTCGATGGCTGAACCCAGTGATATGCAAGTCCCATGTGGTACAAAAAAGCAGACGGTGAAGGGGGGTCCCCTACACAAGATGACGACCAAATTCAGAGGTCCACAAAACGGTCGGAAGTGCAAGAAGCCCAACAAATGGGTCAAACCGGGCCCCATCACGAACAATGCTTATCTGAACTTCGTGCGCACAGTACGGCGGAAATATTGTGGGCTGATGCCTAAGCAGCTCATAATATTAGCTGCATACGAGTGGCGATGTTTGAGCGACAGCAAGAAGGAGAAGTACCGTCGTCAGGCAAGCCAACATTACTTACCATACTCTACCATATATTATACTCTCTGTCTCTCTCTCTCTCTCTCTCTCTCATCCAGGCGTACCAGGTCAGTGCCATGGAGCGGAAAAAGCGACAAACCAAGAAAAAGCCACGCAGGTGTTATCACTCTTGATCAAGGGATGCCAACGTTAGCAATTGCCATTTTAAAGGTGCAAAATTTCCAAATTTTCATTTGTATTTGGTTCATCGACTGGGCTTAGAAATAGAAATAAGAAAACAATTTTAGAGAATATTTTTAATCAAACTTCGGGATATCATGTAGAGATAATTTTGAATATTCGACATCAACCATGCGCATAAGTATATATATATATTCTCTGAATGAGGATCATCAGATGCGTGAACTATCCGTCCGTGCGTCCGTAGGGCCGTCCATCCATCTATCCGCCATCCGTCTATCGGTTCGATGGATTGATCCAATGACCGTTCATTAAGACGGCGTGCGAACTGAGTCGAGCTAGCCTAATTGGAATGACTGTGTCTATCTAACCTACCCAGAGAACTAGAGAATTGGACTCTTGAAATATGTACATATCAAACTATACGTCTATCATATACCATACTATATGCAGTTAGTTTCTTGGATGCTTGATCTAAGATTTTCAGCAAGTGCGAACATTAAACACAAAAGTTATTGAATAGATCAAAAAGATATATGTATGTGTAAAGCTTAAGTAAGAGAGATTGCAAGAGATTGAGTGAGAGGAGAGGGAATTCAGAATATTTAAATAATATCCGGATATTGCATGGGCCTGATCATCATTTGCACAAATTGAAGTGATTTCGAGTGCCAAAATACCCAATATATGCCCAATTCCTTGTTATTATGTTCCTGGGGCAGTCTGTATTTCCCATTTAGATTGCTGAAGGTAGAAATTCACTCACTTTCACTACGACATCTCATTAAAATATGAATTACCTGAAGCCACAATGGCTGAGCCACCAACCCGATTTCAGGTACTGAGCGCAATTATAGTTTAAGCGCTTATCATGGTCGGCATCGGGCGCTGAGAATTCCACATTGAGTTGCATTTTCAGTGCATCGCCCGCGTCTCCAGAATAGTTTCCCAAGCTCTTCAGTTTGAAGTTTTCCTGCTCTCCGCCAATGCTGAAGTTATCATAGCGCGCATATCGGACTTCATTGTCAAAGTCCCTTAGATATATGTATAGCTCGTATTGCTCGGTATTCGTCATTAGGTATATCTTATTGAGACCCAGGAAAAATTAACCATCCAATTTCCCGAAGCCCGATCTATAGTCTTGCATATTCAGATTAAAGTTTTCAGAGCCATCCTGACGACGCTGAATAACCGTCCAACCGGAATCGACCAAACTCGAATCGCAGAAGACCTTAAAGTGGCTCGACTCATTTACTCTTATCTGGTATATCCCTGTTTCCTTGTCCATGCAGCTGGAGGTTAGGCATTTCTCAGCTTCTACTTCCTTTTCAGCTAACCGCTTCTCCAGTTCCTCAATTTTCGCCGTATTTGCGGAATCTTTCGATTTCAGACTCCGAATTTCCAAATCTTTGATCTTGAGTTCCGCATTCATTCGATCTTCGTTCTGACTCTTGGACACTTGGACATCCTCTTTGGTCAGGCAGTACTTTTTACTCAGTTCCAGTTGGACCTCTAAAGACTTTACAGTTGCCTCCAGACCCTGAATTTTGTTACTCAAATCGGTAAACTGACTTTCCTTCGATCTCACAGAGGAAGCATATTGCAAGAGGGGCTTCACCACCTTATAACAATAGCCTCCGCATTGCTTATCTAATTCCCTGTAGTCCGAGCATTGCTGAAATGTTGAGATAAGGCATCCGAATCGTAGAGAGTTTCTATTCCAGAGTTATACTTACAGCATAATCTACATGCTCACTTGTTGTCCCAGGCAGCAATGCTAGTAATATTAGCAACAGCTTTCGGAATATACGGTTATACATTGGTTATACAATAACTGGCAGTTGAGAAAAATAATTTCAGACTGAATTCTGTGCAAGTGCAAAGCCAATAATGAAAGCTCATAATCTTCGATTTGGGTATACGCCTAGCAAGTTAAGGTTTAAGAACCTCGCTGAATACGAGCCTGCCCTACCTCTACTATCAGTTAAGTCACACTCATACATAGGTATATATATATAAATATATAATCGTATACCCACTTAACCTTATTATTCCACAAAAAGACTTATCTACGATTGAAGCTCTTTGCCCTGGCTTGGCTTTGGGCTGCGTCAAAATACGATCCGAATCAATCTTTAGCTATATCTGTATACATATCTCTTTATCTATATATATATAACTCTGATGTTTTCAATATCTGCTTCTTTTTCTTTGTTATCAGCCAGAAATTGAGTCGTAAAGAGCTTTTGATTTCAAATTTATATGGACTATTAAAGTAGATTCCGATTATAAATATTTCAAACTTTGGTTGATATAAGTATATATATAGATATAAGTATATGTATATATGTCTATATACATATATAGATGTATATTTATGTTCAGTGTGCACTTGGGCTTTTCTAAAACAACTCTGCAAAGAAGCAGATAAATGTTGATATGTAAGGAAAATCTATAAACATAGATTGATGAAATAGGTAGAAATACCGATAAATAGATAGATATGCAGATATACATTTAGAAAGCTAAAGAAGTAGCTATTCATATCGATAAAGTGATATATATATAGATAGATTCATAGAAATATAGATATATATATACAGAAGGTTTAAATTGATAGACAAATAGTAGATAAACAGTTATGATATATATTTGATATAGGTAGTTAAAGAAAGTATGTTTTGGTAGTATTTCGTTATTTATTGGAGTCCATGTTTAGCTGAAGTTGTCTCTAAATTAGCTGAGCTAATTCTCAAGCAAAATTCTCTTCATTTTGGCTGCTGTGTTATCTATCTTTAAAAAAATTTAGAGTTATTTGCTGCTTAAAGCGTATTTGTGGTTATACGTGATCCAGACGTAAGTTGGAAATGCAAATCATATTGAAGCTCCAGGCGAACATAGTTTGTTGATATATAAATGCTATGGCTGAAGGATTGATAGGTCGACTTAGGGCTTGCAGCGATCGAGGAAACGAGGATAGAGACAGACCTCACGGATGTGATAGCGGTTGAGCAGCCAGCAGAGGAAGCGCTCCAGACCCAGGCCGTAGCCACCATGGGGCATGGTGCCGTAGACGCGCTGGTCCGTGTACCAGTAGTAGGGAGCGGGATCGATGCCGTCGCGCGCGTAGCCCTTGTAAAGCTCCTCGTTGTCGAAGATCCTCATCGAGCCGCCAATGATTTCACCCACATTGGGCAGCAGCACATCGACGCTCTCAGTGAGCCGCTGGTCTTCCGGGCAGCGTGACATATAGAACGATTTGATCTCAGCTGGGAATCTGACCAGTAGGATCGGCTCGTTGATGGTGTCGGTCATCTTGCGTTCGGGCGCCTCAGGTATGTCCTCGCCGAACTCGTAGAAGGTGCCATCCTCCTTGGGCACATTGTTGTCCTTCAGCCACTTGATGGCATCCACGTACTCCATGCGTTTAAATGGCTTCGTTGGCGGCTTGAAGTCAGGGTTGAGCTCCTTCACCAGGTAGCCCCAGGGCGACTTCAGTATGCGATCAACCACGTCGCAGACCAAGTCCTCGATGCGACCGAGCAGCTCCTCGAACGAAAGGAACGGACATTCGGCCTCAATGTGCGTATACTCAGCCAGATGACGACGCGTGCGGCTCTGCTCAGCGCGATAGCTTTGCGCAATGGTAAAGACATCGCCCAGAGCCGGCAGGCAGGTCTCCAGATACAGCTGCGAACTCTGGGTGAGGAAGGCTTCTTCGCCGAAGTACTGCATCTTGAAGAGAGTGGAGCCACCCTCGACCTGGGTCTGGACTAGTGTTGGCGGCGTCACCTCGTTGTAGCCGCGATCAAAGTAGTGTGCACGGAACGCCTGCATCACCACAGAGCGCATCTTAAGCACCTTCGAGGTGTTCTCGCCACGTATCATAATGTGCCTGTTGTCCAGCTGAACATCGGGATGAGCCTCCTCGTTGAGTATGGCATCGGCACCGCCTGGTGGCGCCAATCCAATCAGCTCCCAATAATCCACATTCAACTCATGTCCACCCGGCGCTGTCTTGCCCTCCGGCACCAGTTTCAAGGTTCCGTAGAGCACCACAGTGCTCTCGGTGCTCAGCATCAGCGCCTCGTAGGTCTGGCAGAGCAAATCATTCAAGACGCACTGCAGGAAGCCGCTGCCATCGCGCAACGTGATGAAGATTAGCGATTTTCCCTGGCGGCGCAAGCGATGCACCCATCCGTAGATCTTGACACGCTCATTGCGATGCTCTGTGCCCTTTTCGATTCGAATCCTTTGAGCCGCCGGCAAGCTGGCATCTTCGCTGATCTTAATTTTGCGCGCCTCCTCCAGATTCTGTGCACGCTTCTCGGCATCCTCGGCCTCCCGCTGCTGCTTATCGGCATTCTTCTGACCCTCGCGCACAAACAGCTTTTCGATTTTCTTCAGCTGCGACTTGGCTGCGGGCTCGAAGACTACGACGGCTTTTGGATCCTTGCTATCCACATAGATGGTGGGGAAGGGCTCCTTGCCGGCATGACGCATCGCCTGCAAGATGGTTTTATAGGGATTGAGCTCGCTGCCATCGCCTGACTCATCGCTTCCACGTTTATCTGACGTGAAAAGCGCACCTGCAAATATCAATACACGCATAAAATGCAGGAAACGGTAAGAACTTTTATCTGCACACACACACAAGCATATGTATGGACGCATACACATACACACATATACTGACAACGTGGACGGCGACCGCCGCATTGGCATTTCCAAATCGTTAAATTTAATATATTTATATTACAACTTACTCATGGTAAGATCAGCCAACTGCTCTGTAGGCATTTTTAATTATGACGAATAGTTTTCAATGTAACTATTTATAAGTGCTTAGCTTGCTTGGAAAAATTGCACTGAAATTGCATCAGTTCAAAAAGGCAGAAGAAGCTTTGGTATATTAACAGAGAGGGAATTTATTTTCTCACATCATGGCATAACATTTTCCCTAATGTTCACTGTTATTAACAGCGAGTATGATTTTTTATTTAACTACAATTACAAAAGCAAGCAAGAGTGCGAACATTAAACACAAAAGTTATTGAATAGATCAAAAAGATATATGTATGTGTAAAGCTTAAGTAAGAGAGATTGCAAGAGATTGAGTGAGAGGAGAGGGAATTCAGAATATTTAAATAATATCCGGATATTTCATGGGCCTGATCATCATTTGCACAAATTGAAGTGATTTCGAGTGCCAAAATACCCAATATATGCCCAATTCCTTGTTATTATGTTCCTGGGGCAGTCTGTATTTCCCATTTAGATTGCTGAAGGTAGAAATTCACTCACTTTCACTACGACATCTCATTAAAATATGAATTACCTGAAGCCACAATGGCTGAGCCACCAACCCGATTTCAGGTACTGAGCGCAATTATAGTTTAAGCGCTTATCATGGTCGGCATCGGGCGCTGAGAATTCCACATTGAGTTGCATTTTCAGTGCATCGCCCGCGTCTCCAGAATAGTTTCCCAAGCTCTTCAGTTTGAAGTTTTCCTGCTCTCCGCCAATGCTGAAGTTATCATAGCGCGCATATCGGACTTCATTGTCAAAGTCCCTTAGATATATGTATAGCTCGTATTGCTCGGTATTCGTCATTAGGTATATCTTATTGAGACCCAGGAAAAATTCACCATCCAATTTCCCGAAGCCCGATCTATAGTCTTGCATATTCAGATTAAAGTTTTCAGAGCCATCCTGACGACGCTGAATAACCGTCCAACCGGAATCGACCAAACTCGAATCGCAGAAGACCTTAAAGTGGCTCGACTCATTTACTCTTATCTGGTATATCCCTGTTTCCTTGTCCATGCAGCTGGAGGTTAGGCATTTCTCAGCTTCTACTTCCTTTTCAGCTAACCGCTTCTCCAGTTCCTCAATTTTCGCCGTATTTGCGGAATCTTTCGATTTCAGACTCCGAATTTCCAAATCTTTGATCTTGAGTTCCGCATTCATTCGATCTTCGTTCTGACTCTTGGACACTTGGACATCCTCTTTGGTCAGGCAGTACTTTTTACTCAGTTCCAGTTGGACCTCTAAAGACTTTACAGTTGCCTCCAGACCCTGAATTTTGTTACTCAAATCGGTAAACTGACTTTCCTTCGATCTCACAGAGGAAGCATATTGCAAGAGGGGCTTCACCACCTTATAACAATAGCCTCCGCATTGCTTATCTAATTCCCTGTAGTCCGAGCATTGCTGAAATGTTGAGATAAGGCATCCGAATCGTAGAGAGTTTCTATTCCAGAGTTATACTTACAGCATAATCTACATGCTCACTTGTTGTCCCAGGCAGCAATGCTAGTAATATTAGCAACAGCTTTCGGAATATACGGTTATACATTGGTTATACAATAACTGGCAGTTGAGAAAAATAATTTCAGACTGAATTCTGTGCAAGTGCAAAGCCAATAATGAAAGCTCATAATCTTCGATTTGGGTATACGCCTAGCAAGTTAAGGTTTAAGAACCTCGCTGAATACGAGCCTGCCCTACCTCTACTATCAGTTAAGTCACACTCATACATAGGTATATATATATAAATATATAATCGTATACCCACTTAACCTTATTATTCCACAAAAAGACTTATCTACGATTGAAGCTCTTTGCCCTGGCTTGGCTTTGGGCTGCGTCAAAATACGATCCGAATCAATCTTTAGCTATATCTGTATACATATCTCTTTATCTATATATATATAACTCTGATGTTTTCAATATCTGCTTCTTTTTCTTTGTTATCAGCCAGAAATTGAGTCGTAAAGAGCTTTTGATTTCAAATTTATATGGACTATTAAAGTAGATTCCGATTATAAATATTTCAAACTTTGGTTGATATAAGTATATATATAGATATAAGTATATGTATATATGTCTATATACATATATAGATGTATATTTATGTTCAGTGTGCACTTGGGCTTTTCTAAAACAACTCTGCAAAGAAGCAGATAAATGTTGATATGTAAGGAAAATCTATAAACATAGATTGATGAAATAGGTAGAAATACCGATAAATAGATAGATATGCAGATATACATTTAGAAAGCTAAAGAAGTAGCTATTCATATCGATAAAGTGATATATATATAGATAGATTCATAGAAATATAGATATATATATACAGAAGGTTTAAATTGATAGACAAATAGTAGATAAACAGTTATGATATATATTTGATATAGGTAGTTAAAGAAAGTATGTTTTGGTAGTATTTCGTTATTTATTGGAGTCCATGTTTAGCTGAAGTTGTCTCTAAATTAGCTGAGCTAATTCTCAAGCAAAATTCTCTTCATTTTGGCTGCTGTGTTATCTATCTTTAAAAAAATTTAGAGTTATTTGCTGCTTAAAGCGTATTTGTGGTTATACGTGATCCAGACGTAAGTTGGAAATGCAAATCATATTGAAGCTCCAGGCGAACATAGTTTGTTGATATATAAATGCTATGGCTGAAGGATTGATAGGTCGACTTAGGGCTTGCAGCGATCGAGGAAACGAGGATAGAGACAGACCTCACGGATGTGATAGCGGTTGAGCAGCCAGCAGAGGAAGCGCTCCAGACCCAGGCCGTAGCCACCATGGGGCATGGTGCCGTAGACGCGCTGGTCCGTGTACCAGTAGTAGGGAGCGGGATCGATGCCGTCGCGCGCGTAGCCCTTGTAAAGCTCCTCGTTGTCGAAGATCCTCATCGAGCCGCCAATGATTTCACCCACATTGGGCAGCAGCACATCGACGCTCTCAGTGAGCCGCTGGTCTTCCGGGCAGCGTGACATATAGAACGATTTGATCTCAGCTGGGAATCTGACCAGTAGGATCGGCTCGTTGATGGTGTCGGTCATCTTGCGTTCGGGCGCCTCAGGTATGTCCTCGCCGAACTCGTAGAAGGTGCCATCCTCCTTGGGCACATTGTTGTCCTTCAGCCACTTGATGGCATCCACGTACTCCATGCGTTTAAATGGCTTCGTTGGCGGCTTGAAGTCAGGGTTGAGCTCCTTCACCAGGTAGCCCCAGGGCGACTTCAGTATGCGATCAACCACGTCGCAGACCAAGTCCTCGATGCGACCGAGCAGCTCCTCGAACGAAAGGAACGGACATTCGGCCTCAATGTGCGTATACTCAGCCAGATGACGACGCGTGCGGCTCTGCTCAGCGCGATAGCTTTGCGCAATGGTAAAGACATCGCCCAGAGCCGGCAGGCAGGTCTCCAGATACAGCTGCGAACTCTGGGTGAGGAAGGCTTCTTCGCCGAAGTACTGCATCTTGAAGAGAGTGGAGCCACCCTCGACCTGGGTCTGGACTAGTGTTGGCGGCGTCACCTCGTTGTAGCCGCGATCAAAGTAGTGTGCACGGAACGCCTGCATCACCACAGAGCGCATCTTAAGCACCTTCGAGGTGTTCTCGCCACGTATCATAATGTGCCTGTTGTCCAGCTGAACATCGGGATGAGCCTCCTCGTTGAGTATGGCATCGGCACCGCCTGGTGGCGCCAATCCAATCAGCTCCCAATAATCCACATTCAACTCATGTCCACCCGGCGCTGTCTTGCCCTCCGGCACCAGTTTCAAGGTTCCGTAGAGCACCACAGTGCTCTCGGTGCTCAGCATCAGCGCCTCGTAGGTCTGGCAGAGCAAATCATTCAAGACGCACTGCAGGAAGCCGCTGCCATCGCGCAACGTGATGAAGATTAGCGATTTTCCCTGGCGGCGCAAGCGATGCACCCATCCGTAGATCTTGACACGCTCATTGCGATGCTCTGTGCCCTTTTCGATTCGAATCCTTTGAGCCGCCGGCAAGCTGGCATCTTCGCTGATCTTAATTTTGCGCGCCTCCTCCAGATTCTGTGCACGCTTCTCGGCATCCTCGGCCTCCCGCTGCTGCTTATCGGCATTCTTCTGACCCTCGCGCACAAACAGCTTTTCGATTTTCTTCAGCTGCGACTTGGCTGCGGGCTCGAAGACTACGACGGCTTTTGGATCCTTGCTATCCACATAGATGGTGGGGAAGGGCTCCTTGCCGGCATGACGCATCGCCTGCAAGATGGTTTTATAGGGATTGAGCTCGCTGCCATCGCCTGACTCATCGCTTCCACGTTTATCTGACGTGAAAAGCGCACCTGCAAATATCAATACACGCATAAAATGCAGGAAACGGTAAGAACTTTTATCTGCACACACACACAAGCATATGTATGGACGCATACACATACACACATATACTGACAACGTGGACGGCGACCGCCGCATTGGCATTTCCAAATCGTTAAATTTAATATATTTATATTACAACTTACTCATGGTAAGATCAGCCAACTGCTCTGTAGGCATTTTTAATTATGACGAATAGTTTTCAATGTAACTATTTATAAGTGCTTAGCTTGCTTGGAAAAATTGCACTGAAATTGCATCAGTTCAAAAAGGCAGAAGAAGCTTTGGTATATTAACAGAGAGGGAATTTATTTTCTCACATCATGGCATAACATTTTCCCTAATGTTCACTGTTATTAACAGCGAGTATGATTTTTTATTTAACTACAATTACAAAAGCAAGCAAGAGTGCGAACATTAAACACAAAAGTTATTGAATAGATCAAAAAGATATATGTATGTGTAAAGCTTAAGTAAGAGAGATTGCAAGAGATTGAGTGAGAGGAGAGGGAATTCAGAATATTTAAATAATATCCGGATATTTCATGGGCCTGATCATCATTTGCACAAATTGAAGTGATTTCGAGTGCCAAAATACCCAATATATGCCCAATTCCTTGTTATTATGTTCCTGGGGCAGTCTGTATTTCCCATTTAGATTGCTGAAGGTAGAAATTCACTCACTTTCACTACGACATCTCATTAAAATATGAATTACCTGAAGCCACAATGGCTGAGCCACCAACCCGATTTCAGGTACTGAGCGCAATTATAGTTTAAGCGCTTATCATGGTCGGCATCGGGCGCTGAGAATTCCACATTGAGTTGCATTTTCAGTGCATCGCCCGCGTCTCCAGAATAGTTTCCCAAGCTCTTCAGTTTGAAGTTTTCCTGCTCTCCGCCAATGCTGAAGTTATCATAGCGCGCATATCGGACTTCATTGTCAAAGTCCCTTAGATATATGTATAGCTCGTATTGCTCGGTATTCGTCATTAGGTATATCTTATTGAGACCCAGGAAAAATTCACCATCCAATTTCCCGAAGCCCGATCTATAGTCTTGCATATTCAGATTAAAGTTTTCAGAGCCATCCTGACGACGCTGAATAACCGTCCAACCGGAATCGACCAAACTCGAATCGCAGAAGACCTTAAAGTGGCTCGACTCATTTACTCTTATCTGGTATATCCCTGTTTCCTTGTCCATGCAGCTGGAGGTTAGGCATTTCTCAGCTTCTACTTCCTTTTCAGCTAACCGCTTCTCCAGTTCCTCAATTTTCGCCGTATTTGCGGAATCTTTCGATTTCAGACTCCGAATTTCCAAATCTTTGATCTTGAGTTCCGCATTCATTCGATCTTCGTTCTGACTCTTGGACACTTGGACATCCTCTTTGGTCAGGCAGTACTTTTTACTCAGTTCCAGTTGGGCCTCTAAAGACTTTACAGTTGCCTCCAGACCCTGAACTTTGTTACTCAAATCGGTAAACTGACTTTCCTTCGATCTCACAGAGGAAGCATATTGCAAGAGGGGCTTCACCACCTTATAACAATAGCCTCCGCATTGCTTATCTAATTCCCTGTAGTCCGAGCATTGCTGAAATGTTGAGATAAGGCATCCGAATCGTAGAGAGTTTCTATTCCAGAGTTATACTTACAGCATAATCTACACGCTCACTTGTTGTCCCAGGCAGCAATGCTAGTAATATTAGCAACAGCTTTCGGAATATACGGTTATACATTGGTTATACAATAACTGGCAGTTGAGAAAAATAATTTCAGACTGAATTCTCGCTGAATACGAGCCTGCCCTACCTCTACTATCAGTTAAGTCACACTCATACATAGGTATATATATATAAATATATAATCGTATACCCACTTAACCTTATTATTCCACAAAAAGACTTATCTACGATTGAAGCTCTTTGCCCTGGCTTGGCTTTGGGCTGCGTCAAAATACGATCCGAATCAATCTTTAGCTATATCTGTATACATATCTCTTTATCTATATATATATAACTCTGATGTTTTCAATATCTGCTTCTTTTTCTTTGTTATCAGCCAGAAATTGAGTCGTAAAGAGCTTTTGATTTCAAATTTATATGGACTATTAAAGTAGATTCCGATTATAAATATTTCAAACTTTGGTTGATATAAGTATATATATAGATATAAGTATATGTATATATGTCTATATACATATATAGATGTATATTTATGTTCAGTGTGCACTTGGGCTTTTCTAAAACAACTCTGCAAAGAAGCAGATAAATGTTGATATGTAAGGAAAATCTATAAACATAGATTGATGAAATAGGTAGAAATACCGATAAATAGATAGATATGCAGATATACATTTAGAAAGCTAAAGAAGTAGCTATTCATATCGATAAAGTGATATATATATAGATAGATTCATAGAAATATAGATATATATATACAGAAGGTTTAAATTGATAGACAAATAGTAGATAAACAGTTATGATATATATTTGATATAGGTAGTTAAAGAAAGTATGTTTTGGTAGTATTTCGTTATTTATTGGAGTCCATGTTTAGCTGAAGTTGTCTCTAAATTAGCTGAGCTAATTCTCAAGCAAAATTCTCTTCATTTTGGCTGCTGTGTTATCTATCTTTAAAAAAATTTAGAGTTATTTGCTGCTTAAAGCGTATTTGTGGTTATACGTGATCCAGACGTAAGTTGGAAATGCAAATCATATTGAAGCTCCAGGCGAACATAGTTTGTTGATATATAAATGCTATGGCTGAAGGATTGATAGGTCGACTTAGGGCTTGCAGCGATCGAGGAAACGAGGATAGAGACAGACCTCACGGATGTGATAGCGGTTGAGCAGCCAGCAGAGGAAGCGCTCCAGACCCAGGCCGTAGCCACCATGGGGCATGGTGCCGTAGACGCGCTGGTCCGTGTACCAGTAGTAGGGAGCGGGATCGATGCCGTCGCGCGCGTAGCCCTTGTAAAGCTCCTCGTTGTCGAAGATCCTCATCGAGCCGCCAATGATTTCACCCACATTGGGCAGCAGCACATCGACGCTCTCAGTGAGCCGCTGGTCTTCCGGGCAGCGTGACATATAGAACGATTTGATCTCAGCTGGGAATCTGACCAGTAGGATCGGCTCGTTGATGGTGTCGGTCATCTTGCGTTCGGGCGCCTCAGGTATGTCCTCGCCGAACTCGTAGAAGGTGCCATCCTCCTTGGGCACATTGTTGTCCTTCAGCCACTTGATGGCATCCACGTACTCCATGCGTTTAAATGGCTTCGTTGGCGGCTTGAAGTCAGGGTTGAGCTCCTTCACCAGGTAGCCCCAGGGCGACTTCAGTATGCGATCAACCACGTCGCAGACCAAGTCCTCGATGCGACCGAGCAGCTCCTCGAACGAAAGGAACGGACATTCGGCCTCAATGTGCGTATACTCAGCCAGATGACGACGCGTGCGGCTCTGCTCAGCGCGATAGCTTTGCGCAATGGTAAAGACATCGCCCAGAGCCGGCAGGCAGGTCTCCAGATACAGCTGCGAACTCTGGGTGAGGAAGGCTTCTTCGCCGAAGTACTGCATCTTGAAGAGAGTGGAGCCACCCTCGACCTGGGTCTGGACTAGTGTTGGCGGCGTCACCTCGTTGTAGCCGCGATCAAAGTAGTGTGCACGGAACGCCTGCATCACCACAGAGCGCATCTTAAGCACCTTCGAGGTGTTCTCGCCACGTATCATAATGTGCCTGTTGTCCAGCTGAACATCGGGATGAGCCTCCTCGTTGAGTATGGCATCGGCACCGCCTGGTGGCGCCAATCCAATCAGCTCCCAATAATCCACATTCAACTCATGTCCACCCGGCGCTGTCTTGCCCTCCGGCACCAGTTTCAAGGTTCCGTAGAGCACCACAGTGCTCTCGGTGCTCAGCATCAGCGCCTCGTAGGTCTGGCAGAGCAAATCATTCAAGACGCACTGCAGGAAGCCGCTGCCATCGCGCAACGTGATGAAGATTAGCGATTTTCCCTGGCGGCGCAAGCGATGCACCCATCCGTAGATCTTGACACGCTCATTGCGATGCTCTGTGCCCTTTTCGATTCGAATCCTTTGAGCCGCCGGCAAGCTGGCATCTTCGCTGATCTTAATTTTGCGCGCCTCCTCCAGATTCTGTGCACGCTTCTCGGCATCCTCGGCCTCCCGCTGCTGCTTATCGGCATTCTTCTGACCCTCGCGCACAAACAGCTTTTCGATTTTCTTCAGCTGCGACTTGGCTGCGGGCTCGAAGACTACGACGGCTTTTGGATCCTTGCTATCCACATAGATGGTGGGGAAGGGCTCCTTGCCGGCATGACGCATCGCCTGCAAGATGGTTTTATAGGGATTGAGCTCGCTGCCATCGCCTGACTCATCGCTTCCACGTTTATCTGACGTGAAAAGCGCACCTGCAAATATCAATACACGCATAAAATGCAGGAAACGGTAAGAACTTTTATCTGCACACACACACAAGCATATGTATGGACGCATACACATACACACATATACTGACAACGTGGACGGCGACCGCCGCATTGGCATTTCCAAATCGTTAAATTTAATATATTTATATTACAACTTACTCATGGTAAGATCAGCCAACTGCTCTGTAGGCATTTTTAATTATGACGAATAGTTTTCAATGTAACTATTTATAAGTGCTTAGCTTGCTTGGAAAAATTGCACTGAAATTGCATCAGTTCAAAAAGGCAGAAGAAGCTTTGGTATATTAACAGAGAGGGAATTTATTTTCTCACATCATGGCATAACATTTTCCCTAATGTTCACTGTTATTAACAGCGAGTATGATTTTTTATTTAACTACAATTACAAAAGCAAGCAAGAGTGCGAACATTAAACACAAAAGTTATTGAATAGATCAAAAAGATATATGTATGTGTAAAGCTTAAGTAAGAGAGATTGCAAGAGATTGAGTGAGAGGAGAGGGAATTCAGAATATTTAAATAATATCCGGATATTTCATGGGCCTGATCATCATTTGCACAAATTGAAGTGATTTCGAGTGCCAAAATACCCAATATATGCCCAATTCCTTGTTATTATGTTCCTGGGGCAGTCTGTATTTCCCATTTAGATTGCTGAAGGTAGAAATTCACTCACTTTCACTACGACATCTCATTAAAATATGAATTACCTGAAGCCACAATGGCTGAGCCACCAACCCGATTTCAGGTACTGAGCGCAATTATAGTTTAAGCGCTTATCATGGTCGGCATCGGGCGCTGAGAATTCCACATTGAGTTGCATTTTCAGTGCATCGCCCGCGTCTCCAGAATAGTTTCCCAAGCTCTTCAGTTTGAAGTTTTCCTGCTCTCCGCCAATGCTGAAGTTATCATAGCGCGCATATCGGACTTCATTGTCAAAGTCCCTTAGATATATGTATAGCTCGTATTGCTCGGTATTCGTCATTAGGTATATCTTATTGAGACCCAGGAAAAATTCACCATCCAATTTCCCGAAGCCCGATCTATAGTCTTGCATATTCAGATTAAAGTTTTCAGAGCCATCCTGACGACGCTGAATAACCGTCCAACCGGAATCGACCAAACTCGAATCGCAGAAGACCTTAAAGTGGCTCGACTCATTTACTCTTATCTGGTATATCCCTGTTTCCTTGTCCATGCAGCTGGAGGTTAGGCATTTCTCAGCTTCTACTTCCTTTTCAGCTAACCGCTTCTCCAGTTCCTCAATTTTCGCCGTATTTGCGGAATCTTTCGATTTCAGACTCCGAATTTCCAAATCTTTGATCTTGAGTTCCGCATTCATTCGATCTTCGTTCTGACTCTTGGACACTTGGACATCCTCTTTGGTCAGGCAGTACTTTTTACTCAGTTCCAGTTGGACCTCTAAAGACTTTACAGTTGCCTCCAGACCCTGAATTTTGTTACTCAAATCGGTAAACTGACTTTCCTTCGATCTCACAGAGGAAGCATATTGCAAGAGGGGCTTCACCACCTTATAACAATAGCCTCCGCATTGCTTATCTAATTCCCTGTAGTCCGAGCATTGCTGAAATGTTGAGATAAGGCATCCGAATCGTAGAGAGTTTCTATTCCAGAGTTATACTTACAGCATAATCTACACGCTCACTTGTTGTCCCAGGCAGCAATGCTAGTAATATTAGCAACAGCTTTCGGAATATACGGTTATACATTGGTTATACAATAACTGGCAGTTGAGAAAAATAATTTCAGACTGAATTCTGTGCAAGTGCAAAGCCAATAATGAAAGCTCATAATCTTCGATTTGGGTATACGCCTAGCAAGTTAAGGTTTAAGAACCTCGCTGAATACGAGCCTGCCCTACCTCTACTATCAGTTAAGTCACACTCATACATAGGTATATATATATAAATATATAATCGTATACCCACTTAACCTTATTATTCCACAAAAAGACTTATCTACGATTGAAGCTCTTTGCCCTGGCTTGGCTTTGGGCTGCGTCAAAATACGATCCGAATCAATCTTTAGCTATATCTGTATACATATCTCTTTATCTATATATATATAACTCTGATGTTTTCAATATCTGCTTCTTTTTTTTTGTTATCAGCCAGAAATTGAGTCATAAAGAGCTTTTGATTTCAAATTTATATGGGCTATTAAAGTAGATTCCGATTATAAATATTTCAAACTTTGGTTGATATATATAAGTATATGTATATATGTCTATATACATATATAGATGTATATTTATGTTCAGTGTGCACTTGGGCTTTTCTAAAACAACTCTGCAAAGAAGCAGATAAATGTTGATATGTAAGGAAAATCTATAAACAGAGATACATAGATTGATGAAATAGGTAGAAATACCGATAAATAGATAGATATGCAGATATACATTTAGAAAGCTAAAGAAGTAGCTATTCATATCGATAAAGTAATATATATATATATATATATAGATAGATTCATAGAAATATAGATATATATATACAGAAGGTTTAAATTGATAGACAAATAGTAGATAAACAGTTATGATATATATTTGATATAGGTAGTTAAAGAAAGTATGTTTTAGTAGTATTTCGTTATTTATTGGAGTCCATGTTTAGCTGAAGTTGTCTCTAAATTAGCTGAGCTAATTCTCAAGCAAAATTCTCTTCATTTTGGCTGCTGTGTTATCTATCTTTAAAAAAATTTAGAGTTATTTGCTGCTTAAAGCGTATTTGTGGTTATACGTGATCCAGACGTAAGTTGGAAATGCAAATCATATTGAAGCTCCAGGCGAACATAGTTTGTTGATATATAAATGCTATGGCTGAAGGATTGATGGGTCGACTTAGGGCTTGCAGCGATCGAGGAAACGAGGATAGAGACAGACATCACGGATGTGATAGCGGTTGAGCAGCCAGCAGAGGAAGCGCTCCAGACCCAGGCCGTAGCCACCATGGGGCATGGTGCCGTAGACGCGCTGGTCCGTGTACCAGTAGTAGGGAGCGGGATCGATGCCGTCGCGCGCGTAGCCCTTGTAAAGCTCCTCGTTGTCGAAGATCCTCATCGAGCCGCCAACGATTTCACCCACATTGGGCAGCAGCACATCGACACTCTCAGTGAGCCGCTGGTCTTCCGGGCAGCGTGACATATAGAACGATTTGATCTCAGCTGGGAATCTGACCAGTAGGATCGGCTCGTTGATGGTGTCGGTCATCTTGCGTTCGGGCGCCTCAGGTATGTCCTCGCCGAACTCGTAGAAGGTGCCATCCTCCTTGGGCACATTGTTGTCCTTCAGCCACTTGATGGCATCCACGTACTCCATGCGTTTAAATGGCTTCGTTGGCGGCTTGAAGTCAGGGTTGAGCTCCTTCACCAGGTAGCCCCAGGGCGACTTCAGTATGCGATCAACCACGTCGCAGACCAAGTCCTCGATGCGACCGAGCAGCTCCTCGAACGAAAGGAACGGACATTCGGCCTCAATGTGCGTATACTCAGCCAGATGACGACGCGTGCGGCTCTGCTCAGCGCGATAGCTTTGCGCAATGGTAAAGACATCGCCCAGAGCCGGCAGGCAGGTCTCCAGATACAGCTGCGAACTCTGGGTGAGGAAGGCTTCTTCGCCGAAGTACTGCATCTTGAAGAGAGTGGAGCCACCCTCGACCTGGGTCTGGACTAGTGTTGGCGGCGTCACCTCGTTGTAGCCGCGATCAAAGTAGTGTGCACGGAACGCCTGCATCACCACAGAGCGCATCTTAAGCACCTTCGAGGTGTTCTCGCCACGTATCATAATGTGCCTGTTGTCCAGCTGAACATCGGGATGAGCCTCCTCGTTGAGTATGGCATCGGCACCGCCTGGTGGCGCCAATCCAATCAGCTCCCAATAATCCACATTCAACTCATGTCCACCCGGCGCTGTCTTGCCCTCCGGCACCAGTTTCAAGGTTCCGTAGAGCACCACAGTGCTCTCGGTGCTCAGCATCAGCGCCTCGTAGGTCTGGCAGAGCAAATCATTCAAGACGCACTGCAGGAAGCCGCTGCCATCGCGCAACGTGATGAAGATTAGCGATTTTCCCTGGCGGCGCAAGCGATGCACCCATCCGTAGATCTTGACACGCTCATTGCGATGCTCTGTGCCCTTTTCGATTCGAATCCTTTGAGCCGCCGGCAAGCTGGCATCTTCGCTGATCTTAATTTTGCGCGCCTCCTCCAGATTCTGTGCACGCTTCTCGGCATCCTCGGCCTCCCGCTGCTGCTTATCGGCATTCTTCTGACCCTCGCGCACAAACAGCTTTTGGATTTTCTTCAGCTGCGACTTGGCTGCGGGCTCGAAGACTACGCCGGCTTTTGGATCCTTGCTATCCACATAGATGGTGGGGAAGGGCTCCTTGCCGGCATGACGCATCGCCTGCAAGATGGTTTTATAGGGATTGAGCTCGCTGCCATCGCCTGACTCATCGCTTCCACGTTTATCTGACGTGAAAAGCGCACCTGCAAATATCAATACACGCATAAAATGCAGGAAACGGTAAGAACTTTTATCTGCACACACACACAAGCATATGTATGGACGCATACACATACACACATATACTGACAACGTGGACGGCGACCGCCGCATTGGCATTTCCAAATCGTTAAATTTAATATATTTATATTACAACTTACTCATGGTAAGATCAGCCAACTGCTCTGTAGGCATTTTTAATTATGACGAATAGTTTTCAATGTAACTATTTATAAGTGCTTAGCTTGCTTGGAAAAATTGCACTGAAATTGCATCAGTTCAAAAAGGCAGAAGAAGCTTTGGTATATTAACAGAGAGGGAATTTATTTTCTCACATCATGGCATAACATTTTCCCTAATGTTCACTGTTATTAACAGCGAGTATGATTTTTTATTTAACTACAATTACAAAAGCAAGCATACATATATGAATATTATATATATTCTTAATTTCATAATAAAATAATAAATAAGTCGTAAAACAAGTTACAGCTAGCCGAATAAAATTATATTTACTTTTAACATGCACAAAATTTAAACAGCTGTTTCGATTAATATAATATATCGAGTATTCGATTATTACCATTTTGAGCACAAAACGTAAACATCCTCGGAAAAGTAAATGCAATATTTGCAATGCCCACTGAAAATAAGTAAGCATTCAAAATAGTTAGACAATAATTGTTACTTTACACAGAATGATTCTTAATTCAGCATAAAAATACTGCCCAAATCAGTGGTATGCGAGGAGAGTACACTGCGTGGTGACATCACTTTTTCGGCTGGCTGCGTTGTCCACCCCAGCGCAACAATCATTGCAGACGCAGGTCCCATTATATTTGGGGAAAACTGTATTGTGGAGGAATATGCCACCATTGCGCACCGTTTGGCAGACGGCGCCAGCTGGGATGCCAATAATATTCTAAGCATCGGCAGTCACAATGTCTTCGAAGTGGGCTGCACTGTGGAGGCGGCACGCATCGGGGACAAGAATGTCTTCGAGAGCAAGAGCTTCGTGGGCCGAGGAGTGACCGTTTCTAGTGGCTGTGTGATTGGAGCTGGTATTCAAATGCGCACCATTCAAGTAATGCCCGAAAACACCATCGTCTATGGCCAGCAGGCGCTTCAGCGCGAGGCCATCGAGAAGCAGGGCTCTCAGACGTTACAGATCGACTTCTTGAGGAAGGTGCTGCCCAACTATCATCACCTGCGCAAGCCCAACTACGATCCGAAGAAGTCACGCAGTGTTGTATAGATACAAAAGTCAAGACTCCTTTCCATAGGCTAGTATATATGTATGCATATATTAATGTATTAGTTAATGTCTACAACTGTTGCATTAAACGTTTTCATCTCTTTCTCGAACGTTGCTACCGTGTGATCACACAGCCCTTCTAGATCCTCCAATCCCCGCTTGAGCAAATCAATTGCTCGCTCACGATGTGACTGGATGCGAAAGTGTAGCTTCTGCTCGGTGGGATGTGGTATCGTATAGCCGCAAAAATCGACCTCCGGATAGCGGGCTATAATTGTTTTCAATGCGTTGCCCAGCGTGTGGCCCTCGTCCATGAAGACGAACGTGCGGGAGCCATCGCCATTTTTTTCATCGCCTGCAAGCTAAAACACACAGTTTTTAGTTATCGTTTCGATTTGTTTTTTGTTTCAGCAAATACCTCTGCTAATGCGCCCATTGTGATAATTTGTTTTCATCAAAAAACGTGCAAAATACTTATCGGTTCATTGGCAACCCTGTGCCGTGGTTATCGATAGGCAATATGTTGCTGGCAATATGTTGATGTCTTGCAACACTCGTGTTCTTCTTGCACTGACAGCGAGAACACGCTCGAAATTTAATCACTGCGAATTTATAAACATAGCATTTTTGTTATTATATTATTAGTGCAATCGTTATTTAGGGCGCAACAACGATACGTTAATCAATTTTTAGTGTAATTCAAAGCTTATAACAGAAAAAAATAATATAAATTGCCAAACATAACTGACGCAGCAGCATAAGCATATTGCAAACATTAAAACGCCGCGAGTGTATTTGTGTGAGTGCAAGTGCATACACATATACATGTGTTTAGGCGTACGTGTGTGTGCGTGTGTTTGGGAGCAACAAAAAGTCGTATACAGCAGAAAAGGCGGCAAAAGAAACCCAGCAACACCAACAACAACCACAACTGCACATGATATGCAAAGCGAGGCGGCAAAAAAAATGCAACTGCAAACATAATTATTTGTGCAATGCATTTAACGTGAACGTCGTGATCCAAAAAAAAAAAAACTACAACAAAAGCACCGACATTTCGAACGAGCACAAGACTTTTTTTGCAGCACTTCGCTCAGTGCGTCAATGCAGACAGGAATAAAGAAAGAAACAGCGAAAATAAACTGCAGCGAAGCAACAAAAACAGAAACGCCGAATGGAATACAGGTTTGTGCAAAAGCAGCAAATAAATCAAATAAGAAAAAAACCTTCAAATCAGCGCTTTGTATAAATACGTTAAGCAAATTATACTTTTATTGAAAATATATTTATATTTACGAAAAAGGTGTCATTTTTTATGAATTTCTTTTTATTGTGAGTGCCATGCCTCCCCTCGGTGTGTGTGTTTGCTATACATGTTTCACACACACACACAATATAAAATTATGCAAATTCATGCACACAGCCAGGCAGTTGCGCTGCCGCCGCGACGCCGAGCGTGCGCAAAGGCGGAAGCGTATGCTAGAAGACCAGTTCAGTTCGCTGCCAGCGTTCGGTTCTGTTATTCTTTTTTATTCGCTGTTATTCCAATACATACGCACATATGCACATAAAACGTGTATATGTACATACATTATAACTTTAATAGTTGCTAGGCCGTTTGGCTCTCCCACCCTCCGCTTCCATTTTTATTATTTTATATTTTTATTTTTACATGTTCTACCAGCAAAAATTTTGCCTTGCGGCTCATTTGTTAGTGGTGGTGGGAGCGGCGGCGGCAGCGTCATCAGCGTCGCTCACATCTGTTGTTTGTTAAAGCAGCCTGTCTTTGGCTGTTCGCTCGCCAGTCTCTTTGACGGTGGTGACTAATGCAAAACCATGTTCCGTTATCTCAAAACGTTTCTCACGTCCCGGTGTACAATCCAGATCCACACCCACACAGAGACACGCACACACGCTTGAGGCGTGTGCTGTAATAGCGGAGTTTTAAAAGAGTGTATGGCGCCGTTTCATGTTTCACTCAGCGCAATGCGTTCCTCTTACATATACATATTTGCAATTTGGTCTACTCTGCGTTTCATTTTCTATTCGTTTCCCCCCATTATGCTGTGAACCCTTTGGAAGTACATTTTCATACAAACATATGTATGTATGCACATTAACAGCATACGTACAGTGGTGTGCATGTGTGTGTTAAGTTCATTACAGCAGCTGCTATAAACATGTCCATCAGCGTATGGCATTTTGCTTGATCGAGCTATGTATGTGGATCATATTCTTTATTGTAAAAGCAATGATGTTAATATGACTTGTAAGAGGAAATGCAATTTTTCTTGAATAACTCACGCCATATTTTTTATTGCATTCACATCCGAACTCGTATTTATATACAGGGAAATTTATAGACTCCACAATGCTGATTTGGTCATAAACAGTATCTAAAGTAGTGAATACAGGAAAATATGTTAGCTTTAACAGATCTTCTACTTGTTAGTTAATTTCCTTTTAGATTACCTACTTTAAATAATGGGAAGAATATATAAAATACTGAGAATGAAATGCTGTCTGATGTTGCATACATACATACACTTCAATATGTATTTGCTTGCATATATGTATGTAGAAACGTAAACATATTTGCGTCTGGCCGGGTCACAGGCTTTTTGGCCAGCATCGCTTGCTGGCTGGCTGGCTGTCAAGGGAACAACGACGACCGCGGCAGACCATGAAAACTAAAAACCCTGTCCGGGCGTCAGCGCAGACAAGGCAATGGCACATACCACGACAACATCCTGTGCAGCAACCACGAAATACAACAAAAAACACACAACCATAAACCAAAGAGAAGAAAAAACCTGTCATCTGCTGGCTGGCTGGCTGGCGTTCCCTTGCTGCTTACAAGTTTGGATTCGCCCAGACTGCCCAGCAGCCTGCATCCGATACGGCTTCGACGATATGGATATAAAAATATGTACAAGTGTGTGCGTGTGTGTGTGTGTGTGTACCTATAGCAAAAAAAACAAACACGAAGAGGACATTGAACGCCATCGTTCGTCCAGTGTGAGAGCTGCAGACAGGAGGCGGCGGTGGCATTTTTAGAATTCCAAAAATCAACATAAAAAGTAAATGACGAGAGCAGACAACACCAATAACAACACAAACAACAACAATGACAATTCAAACAGGGCCAGAGCTAGGGCTGGTCCGGCAACGCAGCAACGTTTAGTTGAAGTTTCTTTTTGTAGCTAGTGATCGACTAACTGCAAAAAGTATACCGATAACAGCTATGTAATTACTATTATAAGTCCTTGTGACCAGGGCTGCGCAGGCATAATTTGCTTAAACGACATTGCCAGATCACAACTTACTATCGATAAGTGCATTTATCTATCGAATGCATTTATCATTTCTCTAAATGCACTACTCATTTTCCATAAATATAACCATAATTGTATTTTAATGTTTGACTGCCCGGCAGACTTTGCATAAGCCGTAAGTATATAATATAAGAGTGTGTATGTATGTACAGGAGTTTGTATGTAGCTATATTTTGTGGCTACCCCAGCAGCAATGTCCTGTATGAGGCAGCATACATAGTGTACGTGCATACATAACAGTGTATGAGTGAGTGTGTGCCTTGTGCAGTTTCATTTCGTTTTCGTTTCACTTTTTGCCTTTGCCTGTTTCTGCTTCCTTCTTTTATTGTTTTACTTTTACAGCTGCCACTTTTTCAACTTGCATTTTTGCCCTTCTCGTTTATATTTATCCTGCTGTTGCCGCAGTTGTTGTTGTTGTTGTTGCTGCTGCTGCTGCTGCTGCTGTTGCTTTGTGTGTTTTGGCAAGGGTGGAATACACAGAGAGCTCGACGCTTCATCGCAGCCGTCGCACAAAACAAAAATTTATAACTTTCGTATGTCTGGCTTTGATCCTTTTGGGTTTGCTTTTATTATTTTCATTTATTCATTTTGTGTGTTTTTTTTTTCGTCTGTCTGGCCAGCACCACCACCATTAAAGCAGCGCACCACCACCGCCAGCACCACCCCTAGCTAGGCATTAGAGGGAGAAAGTGTCTTGCAAATAAATAAATAGTCATGTCAGCCATAATATTAATGCCCCAAAATAGATGAAAGGTGGTGCAGAGCTTACGTTTGTGCGGGGGTGGGGTGGAGCGAGACGTCGGCGTTGCTAATCAACCCTCTGGGGCGCTGTTTGCACGACAGCAGCAGCAACAAGAACAAGTATAAGAAGATGAAGCAGAAGCAGGAGAAGAACCAACTGCAGCCTCCCCCAAAATATATATCGCAAGTCGGTTTGTGCGTGGGGTCAATAAACTTTCGCGCCACCATCTTGCGCCGTGTGCGTGCGTCTGTTTGTGTGTGTGTGTGTGTGTGAGCGAGAGCGCTGGACCATTTCAGACAGAAACGTACCAAAAAAGCAGAGAATTGAAAACCGGGTAGCGAGCGGCTTCCTTTTCGCTAGTCACCCTCGACGTTTCGCGTGCAGCACGTTCTACGCATTTTTGTGCATTGACCCCAACGCAACGCACTGCGCTAGCCCATCTCCACCCCCACCCCCAGTTCCTCCCCCTCACACACGCACACACATACAATGGCAACCCTCGTTGATTTGATTTTCATATGTCTGAGGTGGGGACGGAGCTGTTGGAGCTGAGCTCTCTAAACCATATGAATTTCGCTTGATTGTGCTTTTATGTTTATATATATATATATGTACATAGGTGTATGCATGTGTGTGTGTACCTATATGTCTCCATATATGGTCATATAATAAAATATGCATGCACCTTCGATTACACCTTTATGATGTCATAAAGGCAAGACGGCTTTAATTGCACAGTGGTACAAAAGACACTCAAACATATGTATATACATACATACATATATGTATATATATGAACGTATATAAAACTTTTTATGGCTACTTGGCTAAATGGCTGGGTGATGGGGCGTGGTTAGATATATATTGTAATGTCATGACTAGTCGGTCGGACGGACGGACGGACGGATAGGCGTACGGGCATTTCCTGTTTTAGGTCTTGACAGCAAATGGCATTTAGCTTCACACCGAACGATTTGCCATGTAATTTCCTTGGCCTGCAGCGAGCAGTGAACAACAGGAACAGCTACTCAGACAAAGGCCACAATCAGAACATCATCATTAAAGGTCATTTTGGTAGGGAAGTTTTAGGGGTAGTTTACAGTTTCAAATTCCTTGGGAAACAGCAGGGGTTTTAAAATACATATGCGAAATTTCACGCTCAACTCTCCCTCTCTCTGTCGCTCTCGCCTGATGTGTTCCAATATGTAAATGCGATATAGCCGAGAAAGTGCCATTACAGGGCGGGCTGTCCTGTAAATCTAGATCTTTATGCTTAACAATGTGTATATGAGAAACTTTGATGGGCCCGAAGGGTTCGTGGGAAATTGTAATGTATTTGTGTGTGCCTACCCCGATGGGAAGATGTGGTGTAAGCAGCAGCAAAGGGTTCGAACAGGTTGCCAAACCCGGATACTTGAGACAGTCTAGTGCGGCGGATATAGATTATCATATGCATATAAAGTGGATACCCAAAAAAAAAACACGAATTTAACTTTAAAATTATAAATTTAAGGGCAAACACTAGATGCGAAAGTCAGTTAAATATACAGGAATACAGGAATATCCTATCCTGAAGACTGTTAGCTGATGTAGTGTATACTTCAGCACCTATATGCCCAAGGATGTTTGCTAAATACAAAAAAAAAAAAACGTTTTCTTCAATAAGTAATCTGGACTGTGTAGATATATTCTATATAATTCTGTAACTGGTTTATTTAGTAAAATCTTAAAGCTGAAAACTCACTTTAAATATAATAGATAAAGATAGTATAGGGTTTCTCGACTTATCTACTTTGTTTATATATTAAATTTGCTTCTTTTTTTTAAGATCTGCAAGTTCTCCATCAAGTTTCGATATCAATGCCCATCAGTCTATTCCCCTTTCCAAAACTTTGCTTTAGACGGTGTCTATGCTAATACTGTTCGGACATCCAATTTTGGAATATTTACATTGTGTCATGGAACGTGTAATGCATAAAAATACTATTCCCGAACACCTTATACAATGCATATACATTATATATACCTAATATATTCTTAAACAGTATGAACAATCGAGTCTATATAGTATATAGATTCCTCTGTTGTTGTTTCTTGTTTCTATGCGCATCTTATGAATATATCTTAGTT
Source organism: Drosophila peninsularis (assembly GCA_035047485.1). Classification (NCBI taxonomy): domain Eukaryota; kingdom Metazoa; phylum Arthropoda; class Insecta; order Diptera; family Drosophilidae; genus Drosophila; species Drosophila peninsularis. The sequence continues at coordinate 4,438,599 of JAWNPN010000057.1, read as the reverse complement.
TTATTTACATAATCTCTATATATATATTCAAAAGTCTGAACCGTTTCCCTACAGTAAAATCTGAATTTTCCACGAGCTAATTTACAGCTCTGTATGTAGGGTATACATGCTTCAACAAGCTATGTTTTCTATAGAGCAGGAGTCTATGTAATAAGGTTAAGCATTTACAGACATCATAATTTGATAGTATATATTAATATGATAATAATATGATATATATCAAATCTGATTTCTATTGGTTGTATTTAAGATCTTTAGACAAAATAGTCTATGGAATATATAGTTTTAGCTTTTAGTCTTCTCGCTTGAGCTATGAATGCAACTTAACAAAGTTGATCTATTGATTTATTAAGTCGTAAAGCTTTGTAGCAATAATTCGCTAGATTAAAGAACTTAATGCATTTCAAGTACATATATAATAATATATCTTCAAGGAGATATTCCCATAAAGTGTAAACTTTCAATTGTCTATATTATATATATATTTTTTTTCTATTCTATATTGCCTACATTCTTATTCTATTCTATAACATCAATAATTTTAGTTTTTAAAGTTTTCTTACACCAATCTCCACAAACTCTTGGAACGCCTCAAGAGAGCATCCAGTCGTCGCTGAGCTTAGTTTTGGTTCCCTTACTTTTTTCTCGGAACAGTCTGAGCATGTGATTCGATTCAAGGCTCCACATCTCTTCAGGCACAGCTACAAAGTCATGCACCATGTGTGTGTGTGTGTGTGTGTGATTTATATACATGTGTACATCTCTCTCTTTCGCTCTCCCTCTCTATCTTTGTCTTGTGTTTTATTCTTTTCTTGGCGCTCTTGTTTGTCTGGTTTAAGCTCACAAAAAGTTCACACGCTGCTGTTGTCATGTGATTGTTGCAGTTGTTCTTCATGTTCTTGTTGCTGTGGGGGTTCTGTTTGCTGCGGTCTCGCGGCCAGACTAGACAGCTGTTGAAGCACATTAAACAATAACATTGCGCAGCTCTGTTGCTGCATCGGATCCTAAGAATACAAAATTTAATAAAATCTGTTTGCCATATTGAAACAAGTCACATGCGACTGAAAGTCTATGTATGTATGTAGGTGTGTGTATGTATAAATATAAATATTATCAGAGTTTTGTTTTCTAGTTTGCTTGAAATTTGTTTCGCTGATAAAAACAAAGCACAGAACCCAACTCAAATAATATAAAATAATATTATGTATATAGTATATGTATATATATTATATATAATTTTCTTTTTGGATTGTTGTCGGCTGTTGTTTTTGTTGTTGTTGTTGCTGCTTCCGCTTGTTGTTGCTTCGAAATAGAAATGATTTCACAATTCTCGCTTGCCATCAAAAACTGATCAGCGCAACGTGTGTAGCAACCCTCGCGCCTCTGCCTCCCCCGGGCGTGCCGCTCAGGCTCCGTTCTGGGCCCGAAATAAGCAACAGCAAGAAACACGTTTTCATTTTGTCCAGCCTGAGTTTCTGCTGATTTCATATTAGATATATTCATTCGTTCTTGTTGCTGTGCTTATTATTTATTCTTTTGCAGCCACAAGCAGAACAACAACAACAACAACAGTTTGTGGCCCGATGATTCAGCGGGCCAAAGTGAATGTACCCAAAAGAGAAAAAAAATGTATGGCAACGCATTTTCGGCTAGCTAAGCTGTAAAATGTCACGCTGTTAAATAATATTAAGCTGATTTTATTGCTGTATGCAAAGCACTAAAACACAAATTTGTAATTGAAGCGAAAGAGACTCACAATGAGAGAGAGGGAGAGACAGAGGCTAGGCAGGCCAAGCTGAGCGAGCTAGACGAGCATAGCAGTAAAAGGAAGCGGCGGCCACTCCGCAAAAGCGTCTGTTCGTCTGTCTTTTGCTCTATCGTTTCGTTTGTGTGCGTGTGTCTGTGCGCTTGGGATTGTGATTGATGAACAGAAGAACAGCACATAAAGTATAATGTTAGTTTACATTAGGTTGACTGACTGTAAAATGCCCTGTAAAGGAAAAATGTTAGAATGCAGGCAGACTTATCTAGTTAGCATGTTATCTTACTTAGTTAGTAATTAATATTAAAACTAAAATAAATTATATAAATATATATATATATTTTTTTTATTATATATATATGAATAAGAGAATTATTTGGGTATCTGCATTCATTAATTATTTAAACTGCATGCCCAAAGCACTCGAGTCAGTCTCTTATAACCCATTCCATTCATTCTGTACAGGGTGTAAACAGTGCGCAATTAGTTTGAGAATGAGAGAGCTTTAACTCTATGCGCTCCGCCGCGCCGGTGCTGCTGCTGCTGCGACGCGTCGACTGTTGCTTCTTCTTTAATGAAGGTCAATGTTCGTGCGTTGGTCGGCTGATGCCTATGCCGACACCGACGCCGACGCCAACGCTGACGTTCTTTTCCGCTGCTTCGCTCCGTTTAGCTTGGGCCTCTGGGTGCTTGAGAATGTTGTTGTCGGTGTTGTTGTAATTGCTATTGTTGTTGTTGCTTTTGGTTTGTGATAGTGAACTGTTGACGGATCGGCGCACAAGTCGCGAGTTCATCGTCGTACAACCAAGAGTCAAAGCCCAGAGCCGAACCCAAAGCAGAGCTTTGCTAATGGTTTTTCATGCTCATTGTGCTGCAGGCGTGTCTCTCGCCGCGGTCAGCCTCGCACATGTATCTGTGTAGTTGTAATTATGTCTAACATAATTTAATTGTTTCAATTTTGTCTGCTTGACGGCACCGAAGCACACTCGAGACGTTGCCTCAGCTGAGGGTTTACCGATTTTCTAGGGTAATCAGTGTGCACAGAACGCTACAGAACCCCCTAACCCTTTGACCTTTTATGGGCACACGCATTCTCCAGAGCCACAATCATGACGGGGGGCAATAAAAGACCATTTAGACCAGCAAAAAGAATTAATCATATGAAAATATAAATTAGGCGAGTTGTTAAAAAAGTTAAAAAAAAAAAACATTTTAAACAAGTTATTAAATAAAAGATAATTTAATTAAATTATATTTAACGAATTAAAGCTGTAAATAAATGACCTTGAGCGCGTTGAATGAATAAGGAAACTTCTGTGGCAAAAGCTTTCTAACTATAAAAGTAAGTACTGTGTACTAAAAAATAAGTTTAATGTTTAAATAAAATATATAATAAGGTATATAATTACTATTATTAATATACAAATATTATATGTTCATTAAATGAAATATATATATATAATAAAATATGTAAATATTACTCCAAAGTATGTATGTACAGCTTTGTTCATCAAAATAATAATAATAGTCAGACTAAAATAATATTTTAAAAATACTTTGAAAGTAATATTATGATTAAGATATTTTTTTTTTTCGAAGCTTAGGAACTTGGAGTTGAGAAAGAATAACAAATATATAGTTAACAGTTTATCCTTTACTTTTAAGTTGAAACTTTGTTTTCTTAGCATAAGAGACTTGTCAAAATACGTATGCCAACTCAGAGATCATTAATTGATTTAAGAATTAATGGATATAGATAATAATTAATAAAGCCTAAGAGGTTAAGTCTATCATTATTCATTATTCATTATTTGTTGAATATACTAAATTTGTAAAGCTTAGCTTCTATACTCTGGAACTGTAAATAATAATAAAAAAAAAAATGATTAAAGTCATTAAAAAGCTAAGCTTTAAAAAAATACGCAGTTTATTTATTTTTATGTTTATTTAGTACAAATCTATGTTTTTAACGTAACGAGAATAGAGTTTATGAACATGTTAATATACTTTCTTAACTAGACTGGAAAGACTCCTTTGAAATTTCATTGAATTCAAATTGGATATATATATATGGTATATTCATGTATGTATGTGTATCTTCCTAGCATTATTTACATACAGATGTTAACAAGCAAGGGTGTCTGCTAGTCGAGCACTTCCAACTAGAGCACTCTTGTTATTTGTTTATGTCTTTTATCAGTTAGAAATGATAAGCATGGCAAATGTGAAATAGTTAGATAGCATTTCTATTTTCAGTGACCGCAATTTAACAATTATTGAAGATGCGTTCGAGTTTTTGTCATGCTTTTGGTCTAATCAAAATTTAAACAAAAATACAGATCAAGGCATTGATATGATATTGATATTTTCCAGTTAGATAGCTGAGAATTCAACAGGAATTCATTTCTTTCAAGCGATTTATGGGAAGTTTCCATTTGAGAGTTTTATCTAAATCTTAAATTACTTTCACAGTGCTGAAGTCTCCTGCATTCAGCTAACTTGATGTTAGTTAACTTTATTATAATAGTTAGAACTTGTGGATTTAGTCATTAAGTATAGCTTATAGGGTAAGATGTTATGTTTGAGGTCCTTTGACGTCTACTAGAAATCTTCTACTGAACGCAGCTCAGATGGAGCTTTAAGATTTCTCTACTTCTTTTCAGCTAGTCTTTTCTTCAGTTCCACATTTTGTTTGTTCTATTTGCAATATCTCTGAGGTTCAGTCAGAATATTTGTTCCCCATTCCATCGATCTTCATTAGCATTTTTGTAGATTTGAATATACTTGTTTGCCATGCCCCAACACTTTGTTCCAGTTGCATCTCTAAACATTTGTCGAGGCTTTCAATTTTGGTATTTAAATTGTTTTTGATTCGATTGAGGTAGAGGTAGAATATTGTTGAAGTGATTACCACCTTATAGTAATAGCCGCGCGGGGCTTATCCAATGTATAGCAAAAGACTACTAAAGTATATAGCTAACAATTGCGATTAGAGATGCTAATACATGGATATCTATATATAATATATATAGTATTAGCAACAGGATACAGCATATACAAAACAACTTTATATTTATCTTAAGCTAGTCAAGTTTCCATAAAAATCAAGTTGAAGCTAATGCTCAGTATATGTAGATTCGCATTATAATATTATTCATATATATAATACATTCATATATAGAGTATATCCAACAACAATTCTGATCAACGTTTGCTCTTCTTTGCCTTGAAATATTCGATTCCAACTTTCTATTTGCTGTTGCTTAGAGTAAAAGAATACTTCTCATACTCTAAAAAGAATACTCTATAATACTTCTTCTAGAATACTTCTTATACCCTAAAACTGGGTTATCAGAGTATTCTACTTATGTGTCTTTGCATGTAACAGACCAAGTGGGCATGACTAGTCTATAAAATACCAAATTTTGTATCTTTATTAATTTGAAATACTTAAGATTAAAGACATTATATATTTTACATATATATTTATTATACTTTACCCTTACCTTTCATATGAACTATCTCTGAAATATGTTTCGAGATCTAAAATGCTTCAATTTATGAAAAGTTGTTTTAAGGAATAACCTAACAACTTATAATCATCTTTCTTAATTTGTAATCTAACTTGTTTGAAAGAGGCCGCAATCTGGAGATGAGTATCTGCCCGAAATCTAAAGATGAATATCTGCCCACGCGGATTAAAATGTTGCCAATGCACAACGTCGAAATATGAAACACGTTTCATAAAAAAAAAAACGAATTGGGGCTGCGCTGAGCCCCCATGGGGGAAAATGGAGTTCAAAGAACGGAGGGGAATTGATGCATATGCAAAATACTTCATACAAACCAAAGTTTTTCAGAAGCGGCGAACTTTCCGGGAAAAATCAAAGGCAGCGATGCAGAGTTTTAGAGGTGTGGACGGACGGACGGGCGGACGGACGACGGCGACTCCATTGAAATTGAGCAGTATCCAAGCGACGCGACTCCAACCTGCCATTTCCTATGAAAATGTTCTGTCGAAACAAATAAGAATACTTAATGTATGTGTGTTTGTCTCTCTCTCTCTCTCTCTCTCTCTCTCTCTCTCTCTCTCTCTCTCTCTCTCTCTCTCTCACTCTGTGTAGAGATCTACGAATTGGTAGAAGTTGAACTCTCGGTTCGTTGGGTTCTTTTTGAATCCAACAATTATGAACGTTGACCTTTTTGCCAAAATTTCCACTGCGAAACGGATGCAAAGGTGAAAGAAGAAACGACCAGAATAGAACAGAACAAAACAGAATAGAACCTAATGACAATTGTGAATAGAGTTGGGCAGGGGGGGCGTAGCAGGCGGGCTGAATTAAGTAAATAAATGCGCTGAGCCGAAAAGCAACAGAAGATTGCGCCAAATAGAAAAGCAAGAAGAAGAACATGCGAGAGAGAACAACAACAAATTTTCAGAAGCAAATAAGCAAAAGGCTAAATACACACATTTTGGCCAAAAGCAAAGCTCAGCCAGCAGACCGTGCGGGGGAAGAGAGTAGGCGAGGCAAAGAGAGGGGTTGCAATACCTGCAAACGAATGTATGTACATATATACATACATATATATATATATATATGTGTGTTTTTTGTACTATGTATAACCTGGCGCTGACTTTGTCTTTTTGAAAGTTGAAATGCTGCCTAGGCAGAGAGTCTCAGGGCATCGGCAGCAGCAGCAGCAGCAGACGCAGTCACAGTCGCAGCAGAGCTAGAGCCAATAAACGGGTTTGAAACAAAAGAACAGACGCTTAACAGCGCCTTCTCCCGTATCTACCTCTCGCCCCGCCTCTTTCGCTCTCTCACACGGTCTGCACTACAACGGCGCCCGCCCTCGCGGCTGCGACCGCGTGAAGATCACGAGAACAACGGCAGCAGCAGCAGCAGCAGCAGCAGCAGCAAAACAGTGCGCGATGGTGTTTTGGCATAGGAACGGAATGGTAACTGGAACTGGAACTGGGCAACTTATGCTAGAGGGGGTAATCACTGTGGCATTGAACTGAGCTGAGATCTCTGCAGAAGACTCAATGCGAAGGATGGGAAGTAAATAGTGGGAATATATATATTAATGATTTTGTATTAGAAATATAATTTGCTTTAAGTATGTCTGTTCAGATAGCAAATTATATGTAATTAGTTGCAAAAGACGAACTCTTCTTCTGATAAGAGCACATCAATCATAATTTAAAATAAATATTTTTTAGATTTAAATATTTACATTAAAAGCTGTTTCATGTGCACAGGGAGAAAGAGCTCTCCTTCATTGTCTTTGCTCAGCTGTGAAATTAACCTTAAGTGACAGTTAGAGCCGCCCATAATTAACGGCATTCATCAATTACATGCGTTGCACTCGCACCATTCACTATCCACCACCAACGCACACAAAGCTTTAAGTGCCACCCTACTCAGGCGTAGTGTTTGCTGTTGTATACCCTACCCTACCGGCAGGCATATCAGTTTGTAAAGTAAAAGCGTAACTTGAGCTTGAGAACATTTAATAGTGATACTGCATATGTACATATATTTTATTTATATTTACTATCTATATTATCACAGGTCCTGCAGGGTATTCACATAGCCTATACGCCTTGTGCTGTAGATAATTTCTCCTTCTTTATTTCATTTTGTCCTAAAGCGCGTAATTAACATAAAGTTGTGTGTGACAGAGGGAGAGGGGGCAGTGGCTGTTTTTATATTTGCGACTTGTTAAAATTAATGCGTATACTTAAGAGCTTTTCAGCCCACAATACACACACGCGCGCATGCTTACACACACAAACACACATCTCCTGCCAGCAGCAGCCATAAATCTTCAGACAGTCCTCTGTCCTTCACACTAGAAATTCAATATCTGCCAAATCACTCGACGGTGAGTGTAGCAGATAGAAGAAGAAGAAGCAGCAGAGACAGAAGAAGTAGAAGGAGAGAGGCAGACGGCATCCATCATATTGCACGTACAAAAGTTCATTTCGTATGCCATGCGGGCGCCCGTGTCTGAGCACAAGTGTAGAAAGGAACGAGAGAGGGAGAAGGAGGGAGATAGCGAACGCGACTTCCGACTTAAGCTGTGCGTATTTCACCACAGGACGTTAATCACCACGGGACTACGTTGCCGATAGCAATGGAATATGCTTGAAATTAAATTTGCTTGAAAGTTGAAAGCTTTTAATAATTAAGAATTAAATTGAAATCTGAAATGAGACTTAGTAACAAGCGCTTGTCATTCGTGGTGTATTCCTGGAGGTGTCCACTGGGCGGGCTCACATTCCACATGTGCCCACAGAGCTCGTGTTTGTAATTTATTGTTTGTGTTTTGTTTCTATGATTGTGCGAGAGCAACAAGTTTATAAATTTAACTGCTTTTGGGCTTTTGTGTGTGTGTGTTGCTGTTGTTCTTGTTGCCGTTTGGCTATTCATGGGCGACCCTCTCTAATCGCTCCACACGCACGACGACGGACGCCGACGACGACGACGACGCGGGTCGACGGTTAGTTGGTTTATTGACATCGCTGCCGGCGTCAGCGTCTGCGTCTGCGTCGATGTTGCCACTTTTTTGTTCAAGTTCGTGAATTTTTAGCCGTTCGTTGACTTTTGTTTTGTTAACGTATTTATTTGTATTATGTATGTTTCTCGCTGTCCCCAACTAATGTCATTTTAACACTGGTTTTCTGTTCTGCTTTGTGCTCTATTATTATTACTGTTGTTGTTGTTGTTGTTGCTGCTGCTTATTTGGTCAGTTGTTTCTTGCTTTCGGAGACCTTAAACAATTTTCGCAACAATTTCTGGGAACGCAAGCTTCAAGCTGAGCTCTGAGAGACTCGAGAGACCCGCAGAAATGTAGATTTCATTCGTAGCTGATTGAAATTTCCTGCAGCTCGGACTCGAATTTAGCGCGAATTTTGGGGTCAGCGCAAGGCCAAGACAAGAAAAAAACCGAGGGGAAATGCCCTAATTAGGCGTAATGTAAGAAGATATCGTGGGCGTTTGGAAATTGAGAAGATCTCTTCTTGGCATGTGTGTGGGGTATAAAATAACGAATCGAATTCTGAAAACTTCGAAATAATCAACCAACATATCAAATTTATAATCTCTTTCTATTTTGTCTCTTATTACAGGTAAATAAACATTTGCAGAAAGAGCGCGAGAGCTAAGCCTGATCTAGTGAGAGTACCAAAGAGAGAGGAAACAGAGTAAGTCCCGGGGTTGGTGTTTGTCCGGCCTCAGTAAACAGCTGTAGCTAAATACGGGGAACACTCACGATTATTACTGTATTATTGCGCAATCAAGCGAAACGCGAACATAAATAAGCCTCACACTCGTTTGATAAACTGTAAAAAGAATTTAAACAATCGATCACAAGTCGCTCCCTCATTGTGCAGCTCCCTTGAGCTTTTTTTTCTTCATACTTCCGGCAATTAAGTGGCCTGCGCAAGAGAGCGCATTCGCTCGCTCTCTTCGAATGTCCGCGCAGGCCCAGGCAGTGCTGCCAGCTCTTCAGGGCTGCGTCAGAAGCCAAGCCAAATCAAGTAGTGAAAAAGGCCAGAAATAGCTCAATTTTGTGAGGCAATATAGCTGTAATCTCGCCAGCTGCGACAACACTGCTCGCAGGCAAGCCTTGCACACACACACACCTGAGAGCACAAGGAAGAAAGAGTGGAAGAGCGAGAGAGCGGGCGAGCTGACGCTCGACAGCTGCATTAATTTTTCGGGTACAAGCTGCCTAATTTCCGGTTTCAAGTGTCACTTTGTTCCTACAAAAATTATTGAAAAAGCCATAACAAACACATATGCATGTATGCATGTATGTGTGTTAGTGAGTGTAAATGTCTGTATATGTGTGGCCTGCATTTTTGTTGTTTTATAGTTTTTGGGTTGGGTTACCCTCGCAGACATCTGGCTGCTGCTATCGAGCATGACAGCTGCTAAAAGGGCCAGAGCCCAGGAGGGATTGCATGCATCATGCCCTCTCACTCTAGCGCACTGCCGAGACGGCATTTAATTGGCTGAGTGCGCGCGTTCGATTGAATTGTCTGTCAATATGGCAATAAAACTGTTTTGAGGTTAGGGCTGACTAATGCTAAGAATGCAGCGTCAGAGTCCAGCTTAGCGCAGCCTATTGTTGCCAGCTCTTTTTGTTTTTACATTTGTAATTATTTATTTGCCAATAGCAGAAATATGTGAATGCTTGACGCTCTTTTTTGCGCCTTTGATGCTGCTGCTGCCTCGCCCCTTTTTTTTTTTTTTCTTGTTACTTTGGCACGTTCGATGTTTCGTTCGTCATTGAGGGTTCATGAACCGCTTGCAAGGACAGTCGTCGGCCGGGCAGGCAGATCGATCACAGAAGCTTAAGCTCGCAGCAACTGAAATAAGACATTCGAGATGCCGTGTGCCATTTTCCACTTGTTTCCTGTGCTACGAACACACGCACACACATTCACATAACACTTGAACCCATAATTCTCAGAAACCAAACAGAGAGGGAGAGAGATAGAACAAATAAAGCAGACGCGCAGCAAGCAGCGTTTGTCCCCTCCACACCGCGGCGTTGCCACCTCCTGCGTGAGTCACACAGCGAGCACCAGACACACACACACATAGACATAGTTGCAAATACGTGTGTATGTACGCACGCAGCACAGACTCAATCAAAGTTGGCAACGTTGGCCAAAGCGCACAAGAAATCACTGACCTTGACTTTTAACAAAGTTTAAGGCCCTTATAGTTGCCAGCGAACACACACATACAGCATAATTATATACGTGCTGGTGTGTGTGTGTGCGTGTATTGAAGCCAAGCGCGCGCTCGTTTTCTAGACTGGTTTATTGTGCGCGCTGCCGCTGCTGCTGCTGCTGCTGCGCGCTATTCTTAAGCTTGCTCAACGCACATGACGCAAGCGTCGTCGTCGTCGTCTGTTGCTGCTGCTGCGCAGACTTTTACATTTTTCCTATTGCATCAGCGCGTATGTATGTATGATGCGTCTGTGTGTGTGTACCTGATTGTTTTATTCATAATTATTATTGTTGCTTTTTGTTCTATCTACCTGGCAACAACAAATAACACATTGAAATGAAGCAAGCAGCAGGCCGCAAATTATCTTCTTTTCACCTCTTCGCTTATGCTGTTCTTATTATCATCCCGAGTGGTAACACTGTCAATCAGTCGATATGGCAACATTGATCAACAACAACAAGAGCGGAGCGAAAGAGAGACAGAAGAATAACAATTAGTGTGCACAATTTATGCCTACACACATGTGCTTTAATATGTTGTGTTATTTTAAAATTAATAAATCATTTTCCGAAATTTGTTTTCTTTTTAATGCCGTTGCAACTCGTTTGCTCTCTCTCTCTCTCTCTCTGTCTTACTCTTTATATACGTGCATATGCACACAAACTTCCTGCCGCAATGGAGTGCAGTGCTCTCCTCGCAATTTATGTTTGTTCTGCCTGTTTCTCACTCTTGTACTTCTGTCACTGTTCTCTCTGTGTAAGTGTGTGTGTGTAGGAGGTTGTCAGAGGTCAGTCTCATCGCTGGCAGCGCAGTCGCTTCTGGCCTATGTACAATACATTCCACATGTACATACGTTCCATATGCCATTTCGTTGCTGTGCTGTGCTGCGCTGTGCTGTGGGAGCCCCAAACTAGATTTTGCTACCATGCTGCCGCAGCCGCTGCTGCTGTTGCTGCCGCCTCGGCTGTGCTGCGTTCTTTGTCTCTGTTTTGTGCGCGCCGAACTGGTTGTGTGAGTTTTTGGCTTGCTGTTGCTGCGTTCCGTTTCGTTTCATTTCATTTCGTTTCGTTTTATTTCATTTCATTTAGTGTCCACTGTTTCATGAATCTTGTAAAATTCTTCTATGTTTGCCCATTCTCATTCAGTTCTTTGCGCTTGTCGCATAAACAACGTGTACACGCAAACAACGTCGTCGTCGTCCTCGTTGTGTCCGTTGTCGTTTCGTCCATCATCAACCGTCGCGCTGTGTCGTACGTTTTTACCAACGGTTGTTGCACATATTTATCTATAGATATGTGTGTGAGTTTGCAAAGCAAAACAGCAATAAAAAAGTATTAATAATAGTGTAATAAATAAATAAAAGTGCAGCGCCGCACGCTTGTCTTTTCTGTACGTATGAAAAAACTGTTTTTTCCTGTTCCTCTATACACACGCCATACGACGCCAGCACAAGCAGTAGCAGTAGCAATAGCAGCAGCAGCAGCAGCAGCGCAGCGTCGGCGTCGTAGAGTTCATCAACTTGTTTAGAATCGGCGCGCTGAGTACGTGGTACGTGAGTGCGTGGCTGTCTCGTTTGTTTGTGTGTGTGCATGTATATACAGATATGTGTAGATGTATTTGTTTCTGTGTTGCCTTCTTTTCCTGCTCTCCTTTTACGTCTTATTTGTCTACGAGTGTGTACCGCTTCACTTGCTCGCGCTATGAATGTATTTGTTTGTTGTTGGAATACGGATACAACGCAAATGCAGTCAACAACAACAACAATATTTTAGTTGTTGTTGCTTTGCTTTGCTTCGTGTGTTTGTTCTTTTTCCGCGCGTTTTGTGCTGTTTGTATTAACGTTTACACACTTTTTGTTATTATTATCTCATTTCTTATTGTTTTCTTGTATCTTTTATGCCGCTGCTTGACGGCCTGCCTACAGTCGCATCTGTAAATGAAGGCCCAGTGTATAAATTAGTCAGTGCCTAAAGGGGCTAGTATGTGGCCGAAGATAAACAAGTTTTGACAAGAGATGAGGCTTAAATAGACACATACAAACATACATACATATATATTTATAGAATGATGATGGAGTGATTTAAAGAGCTGAGCATAAATACAACAAAATTCAAGAATGATTAAATTTTGATATGTCATCAATATTCTTAGACTTTAATTAACAATTTACTGTGTGGCTTGAGTTGATTTCTCCCAGGGTCTCTTATCGGAGTTCATGGATTATGTGCTGATTAATTAAATAAGTAAACACTGAGTTGATATAATATATTCACCTTGCATCAGATGGCGAAAGGTGCGTCAACCTTTACGGGGGCGCGACCTTGCAGTGTGCCTGTTTGTTTGGCAGCAACTGTATACACAACGATCAAGATTTTTAACTGTTCTTTGGGCATTGCCGCCACTGTCGATGCGGAAGAAAAACGAGTCGATTCTTCTCTTTCTCTCTCTCTCTCTATAATATTTTTTCTTTTTCTTTGTGTATATTTAAAAATCAAATTATTACGGCAAAGTTCTTTAATTTTACTCCACACGCCGCCAACGAGCGAACTGACGGAGTGACTGAGTAACGAACTGACGGATTGACGACGTGTGAGCCACGCTGGTTTCCAAGTCATTAAAAGATTGCGATTGTAGCTCTCTGTATGTGTATATATGTGTGTTTGCTCTTTATTTACGTTTAGCTAAAATCGAAACTCGTGTTTAAAATGTTTATTTAGATATTGTATTCCATGTGGGTTGCTTCACGCTTCATATCGCATTTTGTCTGATCGAAAAAGGTGTCGCCCTATGGCTGGCTATACTAGCATCTAGAATCATACACTTGCATCCCATGCAAAAGTATTCACTAATGCAAATAATGCAATTTAAATGTATATTTCAACTAGCATCTGATGTATTTATATGCAGTATAAATCTTTATATGCATTTATATATTCTTTCATCATATTGTGAAGATGTATTGTATATATGTATATTTATATACATTTCCATTTTGTATATTGTTAAGCTTTTGCAACACTTTCCGTTCCAATTTCAATCTTTGTGTACCAATTTCTTATATTCATTATCAAAAGTTGCGCTTGTTTAGTTTCCCCGTCGGTGGGGGGTGCTACGAGTTCCACGTAATAGATAAAGAACGATACAAACATATTATGTATATATGTATGTATGTAGATATATGTACACACTGTACTGTATACACAGCGAAAAGTGGTACAACTCTAATTGGAAATGTTAAAGTAGATAGTAAATATTTATCAAGAGCTTACACGTAAACGTACCAACAGACACGTACCATTTGATTGGATGCATTGGCTGCAACAAGACTATGTATGTAGCTGCAATCCACCAACAGATATGAAACGCGATCTTTTCGGTTACATCAGTTTGTGTGTCTTTGCACAATGCACAATGTGCAGGCACGCCACTGTAAACAGTAGGACAACAGGCACACATTTAACTGCATTAACATTAACAGGAGAGTCGCTCTCGAGCTCACGAGCCACAGACACTATGGAGCGCTGTAAGAAAGCAAACGCAGTGCAAAACGAGTGAGAAAGAATTGAAACATGCAAACGACAGTGTAGAGTGCAAGTTAGCCGGATACCCTGGTAGTAGTTAAATGTAAACGTATAAAGTAACTGTAAAACAACAATACACATAATTGTATAATATTAACGTAGATGTGCAGTTGATTATTCACATTTAATATGCAAGATCAGCTTTATGCTACCCACGCATGTAGCTCAATTTAAGCTGTACTCATAATACAGGGTATATGAAGTGCAGTGCTCACACGATATTGACCTGACGAACCAGACTGCAAGGAGCAGAGTAAAACAGAGCACAGCTACTGATGCAGCCAAAAGAGAAAAGGACAGCTACATTGAGAGAGCTTATGAGTGAGTGAGAGAGCATGGAGGTGGTTAGTGAGGAGATAATAAGAATTGGTGATGTAGAGGCTGCAGTTCATGGAGTGTCTGCGACTGCGACTGCGACTGGCTCTTGTCTGCTAAATTGGAAGCTGTCGTTGCTGTTGTTGCTTCGTTCTTGTGTTGTCTGCCATTCTTAGTCGGTTGTGTCGCTGTCGTCTCCTACAACAATAAAACAACTCCCTTGTGTGTGGGGGGGACGTTTGCCATTGTCTTCTTGTTCAATAAAATACGCCGTCGCCGAATGAATTTCATTCAGCAGCTGCCGCTGCCGTTGCCGTCGCTGCTTTGGGGGTCGCATGCTGCTGACGCATAGCGCGCGACATCTGAAAGAATTGTGAAGGGGGAAAGGGGGAGGCGCTGACAATGTCTTTGAATTCAGCGAATTGGTTTTCGCTTCACCAGAAAAAATGGCAAATAAAAAATTTGCATCAGACGCGGGTCGTGCACGGCGACGGCGCTCGCCATCTCTATCCAGGCAGCCAGGCAGGCGGTACCTTTGTCGATGGCCACGTTCATGACTCTAGGAACACACACACATACATATATATATATATATATATATACATATACAGTAAGTTCTGTTGTTTATGTGTGTGTGTATCTGCAGCTGCAGCCCGTTTAGAAACGATGGCGCAGGTAAACGGTTTCGTCGTCGTCGCAAATTTCGCATGCTTTGTTCTGTTTTACAGTTTGCGCTTTGTGTTGGGCTTCTATTTTTTGCGCGTCTGTGTCATGCTCTTTGGCTTTGTTGTGGTTGTTGCCGCTGGGTACCATTGAACTCTGCTGCCGTTGCTGCTGCTGCTGCAACCCCAAATGGACAGCAGGGAACGATACGAATTGAAACGTTTGTTTGCAATGCAGCCCAATTGTTTCTCTCTCTGTCTCTTTCTCTCTGCGTGTGTGTGTGTGTGTAAAAACGAAACAAAGAAAACTCTAAATGCATTTTTGCAGAACTTCTTTTTGGCCGTTACGCTTTATATTTTGTTGGCAATTTATGGTCTCTCGCATTCCCACTGTTATTTTGCAGTGTGCCCCTTCCCATTTGTTGCTGTCTGCCTGCCCTGAACTTGATATTGTTTTTGTTGTTCTGTTCTGCATCTCGTCTACTTCTGATTCTTCATCATCTTCTTGCTGTACTTTGCTTCCGTCTGTTTCTGTGCACACTTTTCAGCCATGAAATTAATAATCTTTTACAAATTGTTTTGCATTAGTAATGGCTGCGCAGTTTGTGTTCCTATTCCAGACGTCACAAACTGCGCAGACCATGCCCCTACCTCCCACTCCCCTATTCGTCCCACAGTGCTGCGCATATTTGAACTTAATGACCCAAACGCACGCCCTCAGTGCACTGCATTGCCAGCCCATCAGCCTGGATGACTGATTATTATTATTATTACTATTAGCTCCTATTTTTAAATGCTTTTACAACAGGCCCTATGGAATTTGTTGTACATGTTTTCCATCAACCGCTCGAAGAGCTAACATATGGCACAGCCATAAAGCTCGACCCCCCTCGTTCTCTCTCCCTCTCTCGCAGTCTTGCTGTCATGATAATATACAATTGAACTATCTGTGCCTAGAACATGCATATATGACACGACATTATCGTAGAACCCGTGCAGACCCGATTTGCTAATCTAATCACCCAGCTCGTACTATCAATTGGTAATTTAGTACAAACATATAAATATATCAAATATATATATATAATTTTTTTTTTTTTGGATATGTTAGCAACTACAGCTATACCACTTACTTATTTACTGTTGTTGCTGTTGTTTCCGCAGTGAAAAGTGTCACGCAATAAGTTTATTATTAACCAACCTGTTGAAATTGTTTGGGTATGAAAAATCTATGTATACATATATTTTGAGTCAGAACTGTATATTTATATGAATGGCGCGATCAATGGCCTTAGTACTAGTACTAGTTCCTTTAACAACTGATAAATAGAAAAATAAAAGAAATACATATAAATGGACTACTGAAAATGGGAACACTTTGAATTTTACTGCATTTGCACAATTTTTAGAAAAACATTTGAAATTTGTTTTAATTTTAATGAGCTTACAAATTGCATAGTTTGCAAAAATACATATGTATGTGTGTGTGTCTGTGTGTTCATACATATGTACATATGTATGTATGCAAGATTGTCATTTATTCATCTTAAATAAGCTTAACTTTAATTGCAACAGTTGGAAACACTAAAAAAAACAGTTTGAGCATGTGTGTGTGTGCATGCATATTTATGTATAGTATGTGCCTATGCTCTGCATTTGTATGCATGTGTATGTGCGCAAATATAAGAAGCGTCTGGCTATTTTGTCTACGTGTAGAGAAATTTTAGCTATGCACTTACATAAATTCATGCAAACATACATACATACTTACATATAAAAATACACGCATATGGATATGCATGTACACATGTTTGCTTGTATGCTGTATGCAATTCCTCTGGTATCTGCTGTCTGCGCGTCATTGCTAGCATTTTCCATGCACTGTGACAACAAAAAGAACAACAACCAAAAGGGAAGAAGTACTTCGGTCTCTCTCTCTTTTGCAGTTAGAATGCAAGCGAGGCGAGAACTGCTCGAATTCGACGCGAAAGTTCTAGTGGCGCTGCCGGCAGCATAGGCGAAAATGTATGCTCTCTCTCTGTCGCCCACTCAGCATTTGAAGAAGAGAGAGCACAGTTTGTTGTTAATATTGTTGTTGTAGTTGGTGCGGTCGTTGTCATTGCCCAAAATTGGAAACACATGCGCAAGGCTGCAAAGTTCGAGAGAGAGAGAGAGACAGAGAGAAAGAGAGTTTACCGTGTTATCGGTTTATCGTTCGCTGTTGCTTCCTGTTACATTTGCACTCTCTGCGCTGAGCATACGCAACCTGTAGCGCTGCGACGCGGCGCTGACGGCAGCAGCCTCGCTGCCTTCTTCGTGGTCGGCCATGGAAAATTGTTGCTTTTGGTAGTTGGTGGTCTGAGTGGGTGACTGGCCGACGCCGCCATATTGTTTTAAGGGTTGCTCTGTTTTTGTACGTGTGCGCTCGGCGGGGGCTGTACCGGTTGGGCCGGCATTCAACAGTTCGGCATTTATGCTGTTATCTCTGTTACTCGCTCTCTCTCACTCTTGGCTACACGTATAAGCAGAAGGCGCTTGTTGCCGTGTGCCTTGTTGCCTGTGTGCGCACTGTAAATATGAATATTGATTTTTCCCAACTCTGTATGTGTAAGTGAGTGTGAGTGTGAGTGTGTGTGCGTGCTTTGTTTCGGCTGGTAATTGGGAATAATTTTGTTTTATGCCGCCCACAGGCAACGTGTGCAGCGTTGCATTTGCTGATGCTGCGCTGTCGCTGCCGCTGCTTCTGCTGCCTCTGCCTCTGTTGTTGTTCTTCTTCTCCTCCTGTTCGTTCGTCCGTTAGTCTACGAGGACCTGCAGACGCACTCTCTGCAGGCAGTAGCAGCGCAGTCGTTCTCGCTGCTGACGTCGACTTCGCTGCTGCTGCTCCTGCTGGCAGCTTTACCCGGGTCGCTGAATAATGCGCAAAGTTAGTTTTGCAGGGAGCTGCGTCGCAAGCGCGTCGCGTTGTCATTTGCCGTGTTGTTGTTGTTGTTCCAGAGACTCTAACTGTGAAAAGTGCATAAGGCAATGATCATAAAAGAGAATTTAAAAATGTTCTAAAATATATTAGAGTTAAACTAAAATAATACAAAGTACTAAACGTGTTTTTCTTGTTCGCTTATTTCCATTGCAGCATTTTGTGCGCGCAACAAAATCACAAATTGGCAACTGAAATTGGCAGCAACCGCAAAGTATGATACACAAATAACAAACAAACGACAGCAACAACAACAACAATTCGAGCGGAAGTAACAAATGGAAGCAAAGCAACAATAACAACAACTACAACAATAATAAAGGACCATATTGGCAACAATTTTTTTGACTGCATTAAAAGCGAATGCAAAAGAAAAGAAAAAGAAAAAACAAAAACAAATACAAATACAAAGCGGAAAATAAAATACAACTAAAACGGTAAGTCAATGCCTCTAGCACTGTCCCTGTGAGCGTGTGTGTGTGTGTGAGTGTGCGTGATAAATGTGCACATACATTCAGTCTAGACAGTTGCACCCACCTAGCCCCCTTCCCCCCCTCACACTTCGAAACTCCCGTTAGTATTTGGGCAGCGCGTTTGCCGCTTCACTGGGCGCCTTTTGTCGAGGGTTGATTTTCGTTCCATTTCGTTTCGGTTTCGCCCGTTTTTGCTTTCACTTCCCAACTTCTTCGAGTGTGGCTTTTGTTGACGGATGTCTCACTGTGTGTGTGTGTGTGTGTGTGTGTGGATGTTGCTGGAAATGAAAATCTAGAAAAGTTCCTTGTCCGCTTGTTTACTTTCTGTTGTTGTTGGTGTTTTGCTATGAGGGGTTGTGCACCCTCTTGGCCGGCGGCAAATAAGTTCAAGCGCCCCCCTTGTGCGTGCGCTTATTGCATTTCCTGTTGATGGCTAAAGTTGAAGGAGGGCAGACAGCCAGAGAGAGGAGTGTGAGTTGGGGGGGGGGGGGGGGGGGGGGGTTACCAGGACTACGAATGACAAGAGGGGAGACCGTGTACAGCCTCGAATTTCGTTAAAAAGCACTTTGTTGCCATTTGGCAAATGTAGCAATGTCTTTTTGGTGGGGCCTAGGGGAGTACCGAGGGACAATTAGCTACAAATTATGTTACGAAAAAGAAAGGTGAATCATAATTTTGGTTAAAGGCGGGCGCAAAAGGTCTGCAAAACTTTTGCTGACTCACACAAAGGGTGCTATGAAAACAAAAGAATAACGGGAACTGTAGAGGCAAGGGTGAGCTAGGGGTAGGCCTCTAGTTAAGTTGTGTCAAGTCGTAGTTGGGTCAAGGCACTTGTGCTATTGCCTACGAAGTCCGTAGTAAGCGCTAAGTTTGATTGAGCCGTAATTTCTGTTTTTTTTTGTTTTTTTGTCTGTGAATCGTTTAGGAAGAAAAGTTTTAGGGTTTATGACTTAAGAGAACTTGGTGGTAGGTTCGCTGGTTAAGCACTTAACTTCAGCGTGATCTAGAGGATCTATTAAGTGTTTTCCTATATGCCCTCAATATATTTATTGAAGATGGTTTCATATATATTCATGTTGCATCTCATATTCCAGGTGTTTGCAGGGGGAGAGAACTAAAAAGTGAATCGGGAAGCAGAAGAAGAAGAGAAAACATTCAAGACACCCATACAAACACACAGAAGGATGGCGTCTTCGCCGACTCCATCGCTGGACTCCATGCGTGGGGCTAACTCGATTGAATCATATGAGCACGCCGGCTACCTGTCGGACTCGCCGCTGACACTGAGCGGCTCGTCGCCGCCGGTGAGCGATTCGGCGATCTGCAGCGATGAGTACATAGCTGGGAGTCAGGTGAGCGTGAAGGTGCGCCAGGACGTGACTGTCATCAATGGACATCATCCAATTTCGGCCTCGGTGTCGTCTAGCTCGTCGGCCAGCTCTTCGTCCTGCTCCTCGTCGTCGTCGTCCTCTTCATCGTCCAGCTCATCGACCAGCGGCCTCAGCGGCTGCGGCAGCACCAGCAGCAGCGTTATCAGCGGCTCCAACGTGACCAGCAACGGGCCGGGAGTCATCGGCAGCAATTTGCCCAGCAACAACAGCAGCAACAGCATCAGCAGCTTGGTCGTGGGCGCTGGCAAAGGCAGCAACACCAACAGCAGCAGCAACAACAACAGCAGCAACAACAGCAACAGCCTGGCGCCAGCTCGCTGCACCGCCTGCAAGAGCAAGTGCAGCGATGCCGTGGCCAAGTGCTTCGACTGCCAGAGCTATCTCTGCGCCAACTGTGTGACCGCGCACGAGTTCATGCACTGCTTCAACGGGCACAATGTCTGCCTGATCAAGGGCTTTGAGGCGACCAGCAATGGCAGCAGCAACAGCAACGGCAGCAGCAACAACCCAGCCTCCAGCGACTTTAAGTACGCCAGCTCACTGACAATGATGCTGCAGCAGCAGCAGCAACAACAACAACAGCAACAACAGCAGCAGCAGCAACAGGCACAGCTGACAGATGCGCAGCCCATGTCGCAGCTGTCGAAGATTGTCCTCGCGGCAGCAGCAGCGGCCAACAACTCTCAAGAGCAGCAACAACATGACACACTCTACTCAACACATTTGCAACAACAACAACAACAACAACAGCAGCAGCAGCAGCGACAAATCTTTTGTCTGCGCCACAAGCACGAGCTGTTAAAGTTCAGCTGCCGCACCTGCTGCACGCTGGTGTGCAAGGAGTGCATCGTCCTGGAGCACTCGACGGGTCTGCATGAGCTCGAGAATGTGCAATCGCCGGCTGTAGCTGTGGCAACCAACGGCGGCAGCAGCCACAACGAGGCAGCGCTGCAGACGCTCCTCGCCGACATGCGCGGCAAGATCGGGGAGATCGTGGCGGTGGCCAGCAGCGCGGAGCAGAGCGTGACCAAGGTGAAGCAGCAGTACCAGAAGGCGCACAACGAGCTGAACGAGACGCATCAGTTCTTCGCCTCGATGCTGGATGAGCGCAAGACCGAGTTGCTCAAGGAGCTGGACACGCTCTACTCGGCCAAGGTGAACAACAATGCCGTCTGGCTGCAGCGCGCCAAGGAGATCATTGACAAGGGCCTGGCTGCCTGCGAGGCGGTCGAGCGCTCGCCCGCCAATGGCGTGCAGTCGCCCCTGCTGGCCGAGGCACTGCTGCTGCGCAAGACGCTCGAGCAGCAGCTGCAGGCGGGCGTGCAGGACATGCAGCTGCCCTTCGAGCTGGAGTTCATGTCCAACTATCAGTCGATACAGGCGGGCGTGCGCAACACCTTTGGCTACATACGTGCCAGCAATGGCGGCGGCGGCGGCCCGGGCAGTGGCAGCTGCTCCGAGTCGAGCCTGAGTCTGGGTCACAGTCACCTCGGTCACAGTCACAGTCACAGCCAGAGTCACAGTCACGGCAAGCAGCCACCCATCGCGCGGCCCACGCAGAGCGCGAGCAACAGCAGCGCCAGCAGCGCAGGCAGCCACCATCAGCATCAGCATCAGCAGCAGCAGCAGCATCTCCAGCTGCAGCAGCAACAGTTGCTGCCAGGCCTGGGCCTGGGCAGTCTGCTCGACAACAGCACCAACGGCAGCAGTAGCAATGGCTATGCGAATGGCTGCCTGCTGCTGGGCGGACGCGAGCGCAACCTGAACGATCTGCAGCACTTTGGCGAGCTGCTGCCCAAGCGCGCCAGCAGCATGGCCCACTACAATCCCTACGAGAAGTGGAGCAACGGGGGCAGCGACAACCTCTTCAACACGACAACAGTGGCCACACTGGGCGGCAGCGGCGGTGGCAGCAGCTCGGCCGTGGTGGATGCCTTCAACAGCCTCTCGTCGGTCACTCTCAATGGGAACGGCAACAGCAGCGCCGTGAGCAGCGAGTCCCTGCTGGACCTGACCAGCAAGCTCCTCTCCGCCTCCATCTACCCACCCAAGTCGCAGATCAAGCGCCAGAAGATGATCTATCACTGCAAGTTCGGGGAGTTCGGCGTCATGGAGGGCCAGTTCACGGAGCCGAGCGGCGTGGCCGTGAATGCCCAGAACGACATCATCGTGGCGGACACGAACAACCATCGCATCCAGATCTTCGACAAGGAGGGACGCTTCAAGTTCCAGTTCGGCGAGTGCGGCAAGCGCGACTCGCAGCTGCTCTACCCCAATCGTGTGGCGGTCGTGCGCAACTCGGGCGACATTATCGTGACCGAGCGCTCGCCGACGCACCAGATCCAGATCTACAATCAGTATGGACAGTTCGTGCGCAAGTTTGGGGCCACGATCCTGCAGCATCCGCGCGGCGTCACCGTCGACAACAAGGGACGCATCATCGTCGTCGAGTGCAAGGTGATGCGCGTGATCATCTTCGACCAGAATGGCAACGTGCTGCACAAGTTCGGGTGCTCGAAGCACCTGGAGTTCCCCAATGGCGTGGTGGTCAACGACAAGCAGGAGATCTTCATCAGCGACAATCGGGCGCACTGCGTCAAGGTGTTCAACTACGAGGGCCAGTATCTGCGCCAGATTGGCGGCGAGGGCATCACCAACTACCCCATCGGCGTCGGCATCAATTCCAATGGCGAAATCCTCATTGCGGACAATCACAACAATTTCAATTTGACGATCTTCACCCAGGACGGGCAGCTGATCTCGGCCCTGGAGTCGAAGGTGAAGCATGCCCAGTGCTTCGACGTCGCGCTCATGGATGATGGCAGCGTCGTCCTGGCCAGCAAGGACTATCGCCTCTATATCTACCGCTACGTACAGCTGGCGCCTGTGGGTATGTAAGCAGAGAGCCTTCACACAGATATCGAAAAGCAAAGTAAACAGAAAAGATAAGAAAGTATCAATGATCAGATCCGATTAGATCCGATCAGAGATTTGATTTCTGAATCATTCAAGAAAAAAACACAAGTTGGCAATTCTGACTTGCGCGCTCTCTATCCAACTATTCCCCTCTCTATCTGACGCTCTGTTTCTATCTCTGTCTCTGTCTATCTGCCTGTTTCTCATAGCATAGCATAGCATAGCAAGAACTCTCCCTCTCTCTCTCTCTCACACACTCTATACATATTATAGCAACTTACTTTATATTATTAACTTTTTAAATTATTGTTGAATTTTGTTTTTTTTTTACACTGTGTTAAGACTTAAATGTTTTTTTTTTTTAATAATTTTTATTTGTGTATTACTTATTTTTTGTTTATACAACTCGAATGGCGCCTTCGCCTTTGCAAGTCTCTTGATTTTATATATATATATAAATAATACACAAAACACCAGAAAGCAAATCCCTCCACTTTTATTTATGTTCGCTCGTCAAACAAGAAACAAAAAACGAAAACAAAAACAAAAACAACAAAAAAACGAAAAGAAAATAACAAAAAAAAAAACAAAAATAGTTTTAATGAAATGCTTCAACAATGGACAAATAAATAGTTCGAGCATGGAAACAAACATATTTTTATGAATTGTAATCTTAAGTAAAGCGCAAAAACTGTTTTGTTATTATTTTTTGAACACATACAAACGACAACAAACAAACAACCAACAAAAAGAAGAGACAACAAAAATTTTTGATATAAATTATATATATATTGAACTGTTTTTTATGTTTATAAATTATTTTTTGATTGTAAACTTATTGATTACTGATTATTTATATGCATACGTGTATTTTTATTATGATTATTACTACATATACCTATTATTATTATTATTATTATGATTATTATTATTATTATTATTATTATTATATTATTATTAAAGCTATTATGAAATGTTTTGCTACTTTTTTAACAACAACAACCACAACACACAACTTTTTTATACTCGCTTAGTTTTTATGTTTCATTGTTTTATTATTATTATTATTATAACATAAACGAAAACAAACAATAATAATACTTAAAAACAACAACAAATTTGCCGCTGCTTAATTTCTGAAACTAAAAACGCACTGAAAATAGCTGAAATTATTCTTGTTCGAAATTGATCAGCACTAGGACTATATATATATATATATCTATATCTATATGTATATATTTATCTGTGCCTGCATCAACTTTATTTATTTATATATATTTATATATTTTCTCAATTTGTTTTAAGCATTTCGCTTGACGCTCAAAAGAATTTTCCAAACGTTGTTAAAAAATTAAAAAAAAAAAAAAACATAAATTATATATATTTAAAAGTGAGGAAATTTACTATGAAATAAAACTATTTGTTGATAGTGTTTTACGCATTGAATGAAATTTCCAAAAGTATATGAAAATAAAAGAAAAATAGTTGGCAATCAGCGCAGAAGACTTAAACGATTTATTATTAACATAAACAATTACTATTAACAAATATACACACATATTTGCTTATATATACATATATGTGGATAAACTTAAGTGTAATACAAAATCTCAACTAAACGAAACTTTCTCAAAAGCCCAAAAAAAAGAAGAAAAACTCGAAAAGAAAATCAAATCAAGTGAAGATTGAGGAAAATGCAATGTTGAGTTGAATTCTGCAATTAGTCTAAGCGCTTTGCTATGTGTTCCAATTATTATTAAACAAAACTGATTCGAGGAGAAGTAGGTCGAGTAATAATAATAATAATAATAGCAGCAGGCATTAATTAATTAAATTAGAACATTTTGAGACTACAAAACGCAACAGTAACAGGAACAGCATTTAAAAAATGTTTATAATTTTATTTGAATTTATATATATATAACAATATATATATATGTATTTAACAGAGAGCAAAACAATATATATATAAATATTTGTTTATTAGCATTTA
The DNA here is from genome assembly GCA_035047485.1 of Drosophila peninsularis. Taxonomy (NCBI): domain Eukaryota; kingdom Metazoa; phylum Arthropoda; class Insecta; order Diptera; family Drosophilidae; genus Drosophila; species Drosophila peninsularis. The sequence goes on along the minus strand of JAWNPN010000057.1, from coordinate 4,413,779 downwards.
TTTTATTATTATTTTGTTTCATAATTATTATTAATTCGTCTGATTTGTTTTTGATGCTTGAAACATGTTTTATTTTTGTGTAATTTTGAAACTTGACGCTCGTCAAGCGAGATTATTAAATTTGTAGGTTATGTAACAACAGACACACATGCATAGGCACACACACACACACACACACACACGTGCGTGCGTGCGTGCGTGTGTGTGTGTGTGTGTTTGTAATGCGACAATTCTGAATAGTTAACGAATATGCTTGTTGTAAACTATAAACTAAATTTCAATTCAAGTACTGTAATATTGTAATATTGTAAACTCTGTATGTGTGTGTGTGTAGCTGTAATCTAACGGTAAAAACAAAGTATTGTACATTTCTTGTGAGAACTTTTTACTTGACACCAAAACTGAATGAAAATGAAAAAACTGTTGAAAATTTTTTATATACTTAAAAATTGTTAACTGCTAATTGATGGTATTTATTATGGCCTAAACATATATATCTATATATATGTGTATATATATATAAATATATATATATATATATATATATATACATAATATTTAATTGTATTTATTATTATTATTCATTAGAGCGTATATTAACACTTGCACAACAACAACAACAAGAAAAGAGAAAAATAACAAAAAAAAAAAAAAAAGAAGAAGAAGAATAAGAGGAGGAAAAACTATATTTGACTTGTGCTTATTTGTTTTTTATGTTTACTATTAAATTTTTATTAAATTTATTATTACATTTTTAAATGTTACACAAAATGGGACACAAATAACATTAATAACTAATATTAACAACACGAATGCAAGCAACAACACTTTTTAAATACAAATTGTTGTAAACATTCATTAATTAATAACACAAAAAACAAAAACAAGAAACCGCCACAAAAGAAGAGTAACAGAAGTACATAATTAAATGATTTTTTTATCAATTCCGACAAAAGAAAAAAAAAACAAATGTTTGCTTTGTGTTTTTATTTACCGTTTTCTGTCTTGATTTATTTTTTAAAATTTTTGCTTTGCACCTTAACATAATCTGTTAACGCTCGCCGCTGTTAACTAACAGAGAATGTGACGCGGTCCATGGACAGAGAGTGTGCACCGCTGTTAGCTAACAGGGCATGTGATGCAGTTAGTTAATTAACAGAGAATGCGTCGCACAGTGGGCCGCAGCAGGCGAACATTCCTCTCTCGGTTGCCCGCACTGGCGCTGTCCCCTGCAGAACCCTCCCATACAGAACATTCGAAGAAGATGCATCTCGATGCATGCGGAAGAATCTAAAATTTAACTCTAAAATATATATATATCTATATATAGATACGATATAAATGTATGTTGATAACAATTTTGATGAATTGAGAATCTAATAGACTGTGCAAAATGAATATGTAACAATTTTTTTAAATATATATATTTGTATTGGTATATATATTTAAAGAACTAAAGCCCAAAAGCATATTTATGTAAGCTAAATCGTGTAACTATAAAACACAGCGCTATCTATCTATAAACGAACAATTAAAAACTATATGCATAAATCAGTATATATATATACAGATACATACATAAATATATATATATATGGAACATTTTAAGCATATGTATTTTTCCCAAAACGAAGTGAAAAATTCAACTAAAATGTAAACTTTTTATACCGCCAATTAACTGTGCTCTCTAAATATACATACATATATACACATACATATACATATAGAGCGTCTCTTAACGATAAACGATAACTTTGTAGCTCGTGCTGGCAATTCGTGAATTTTAACCCCCATCTATATATATATATATATATATACATATATGTATGTTAAAGTCATAAACTATATGTAGTTGGTATGCGTGTGCCGGCATTTGTGATTAGTTTATTTGGGCGCCGCCTCGTTTAAAATTCAAACGTTTCACAACTACCACCAAAAGGAAGAGGAATCGAAATCGAAATCGATAATTATCGATGGGAAAGCGATAAAACTAAATCATATTTAGGCATAAGGATAAGCAAGTGTTGATTGCTGGCTAAACACGACACGTTTTCATTGTTAGGCTATGAATGTTACACTAATATTTAAAGTTCAGACAAAACTTAACCTAACTTTCAGCAGTCCAAGTCGGGTTACACACATCTATGGAATAGGGCAATATATAGAAGAAGGAAAGGGGAGAAAGTATAGGTATAGTTTGGTGTTTGGTGTTCGATGTTTCGATGGTTTGGGTTGCAGTTGAGTTTGAGGTTGAGAGACTGTCGGCACAAGTTGAATGATCTAGGTCTAGAATTGAGCCCATGGATATGCATAAAATAATTTTTAATGTAGTTTATATTTTTGATAAATGTTATTAAACGAAACAAATCCAAAATCAAAGCAAAATGATAAGCAAAAGCAAACGCAAACAAAAAGCAAAAAAGTGAAAACCCTAAGAAACATTGTTGAGCATTTTGTACGGAATTTAGAATTTGTACATGTATAACAAAAAGAAGGAAAGAGAAGCGATAACGATAACGATGACGATTATTGACAAGCGGCAGCAGCGAACTAAATAAACAAAATTCAAACTGGCTTCGTAGAAGTGTTTTTAAGTATTATTAGACTATATTAGAGAATAGTGAAAACTAATGAAATTCAGCAAGAATTGAATGCATATACATATATCGATACATATATATGTATACATATGTATGTAGCTATTATTTACATTTCCCATTTATGTTTTTCCTTTCCTTCCTAAGTAGACAGCTAAAGTTCGATTATCCGTCAGCATAGAAAATGGAAATACTCGTAGAATATTTATTGTAATAATAATGAAGGCATATTTATATATGAATAAGAAACAAAAGTGTTAAATTGAATGTTAGAGAACCCCAATAAACATATATATATATATATAACATATATATGTATATACAACATTAAATTAACATCCATACATGCCAATCAATGTGTGTATGTATATTTTTTTGGAAAATTCAACTATATCAATTATTCAAAGCTTGCTTGCGTAGTTTGTCTGATAAATATATACCAAACATATATATATATATATATATATATATATATATATATATATATATATATATATATATATATATATGTATATGTATATGTATATACTTACATGCAATTGTACATATGAATATGTACTATTTTTCATTGTTGTTGTCGCCACTAGTTTTCTTAATCTAAGCAAACGATAATTATACATAAAGAAGAACAGAAACAAAAACAAAAACAAGTTCAATTCGAGAAGCATAAGCAACAGCTCGCATATGCAGTTACTTTTCGCTGCGTATGGCCACACTGTGCAGGCAACTGCACTCTTACATACTTACCTACTTAAGTACATAGTAAAGCGCAATGCATGCGTGTGTGTGCATGTGTGTGTGTGCGTGTGAGTGTGTGTGCGCTGCCCTTTCAGTACTCGAGCTTTATTCGGCAAAGCTTTTTGCGCTCACTCTCTTTGCTGCAATACTTTTTCTCTGTGTTTGCTTTCGCGTATGAGCGACACACACACACACGCACACACACACAGACGGACATGCGAACATAATTGATAAACAATTAACTATGACTGATTTTTACACGAAAACATTTACACATAAATATACATATTATACTACTATATATACATACATCTTTACATATAAATATATATATATATATATATATATATATATATATATATATATATATAATGTTGCTACTATATATATATGTATATGTATATATACTTACCACTACACACACACGGCAGGCACATGCACTTACCTACCCGCTTGTAGGCGCATGTGTGTGTGCGTGTGTCTCTATGGAATTAGTAGCGAAACTTAACGGTAAACAACACACAACATTTTTATGACACTGGACAAAGAACAACAAAATCTTAGACTGCTTCGAAAACGTAAACGTGAAACAAAACTAAAAAAAAAAAACAAAAAAAAAATATATTTATAATAAACATAAAATTTAAAACTTTGTGAGAAAAGAGGAAAGCGACTCGTTTAGGGAATTTTCACAGCTCTTTTGTTGGTTCATTGGAAAATTGTTAGGCTTTTCACTTTCACTTCATCCTTAATCCTAACTGAACTTTTCTTTTACTTTGCGCGCAACAGAAATTTCAATAATATTAATAACAATAATATAATATGAAATATAAAAGAGAAAATAATTTCATTATATTTTCTATTTTCTACGAAAAGTTGAACAATGATAAAACACAACTAATTATAGTAAATATATATATGTATATGTATATGCATATATATAGTAGCATGTAATACACATACATATATATATATATAGTGCGTATATACTAGATAACTGTTTGTTGTTAGCTGCTTATACTTCCTATTGAAGACTACCAACACATTCATATCCAAGCATTTGTAGTTCGTATTTGTATTTTAATGTATTTGTACGCATCTTAAGGAATATTTATACCATGTACTTTGCTTACACACACATATGTGCATATGTAGTACACGTATGTATGTATTAGTATACAAAAAAGAAGAAAAACTGTTAATTGAATTTGCAATACGTTTAAAACTCTTTATGTAACTCTTAGAATTTATTTTATTTGCCACAAAAAAAAAAAAAAAAAAAAAAACAAAAAACACAATTTAGAATTTACGTTTACATATGGTATTAATTTTGTATTTTTGTTCGTTGTTTTTTTTTTATTGTATCAATTAAAGCTTAAAGTTATTTCACTTGTTTTCTCAAAAAAGTCGTTTTATTTTCACACATTTTTTGCACTTTTCCCCTTATTTATTTACAGTTACACGTAAAAAGCTAAACGTCCTGGCAGAGCGACTGCAGCCAGAAAACACGAATTTCCTTTTTAATTTCCCAGAGAATTAAACCAAAACAGAAGAAATTGAAACAATATATATGTGAATATATATTGAATATGTTTATTAAGCATTTATAGGTTATATTTGATTCATTCCGATTTTGCACAACTGTTTTCTTATGCCCTGAATCCACGGAAGAGGCGTGAAGCCGAAGTTCATATAACGGTATTCCTGATCAGGATTAGCTGGCATACTGTCTTGGGCGTTCAGTTAGGTTTCGGGATCAACCCGTTCAAATAGGCGACTGAACGGGGCTAGTATTGCTAGCGCTTTTCAGTCGTTTACTTGAGCGGTTTGATCCGGGAACCTAGCTGAAGGCCCAAGTTAATATGCTTGATACTCCGACATCTGGCGCACATCAACATCGACTTTACAAAACCATGTGACATTTGAGTCTCAAGCAGGTAATCCCTTTCTTTGTTGGCTAGCTTCCCCGTCGAATTCAATCCCAAATCGGATAAAACTCTCTTTAGCTTATATTCAGTTGAGTTCATGAAAGTAGAGTAGGAAAACTACTTAACTTTAGTTTCATATCTCCTATATATCTCTTATATTATGGCATCGACAAGGTGCAGGCACTACTGCCGCGAACTATCCTGCCACGCTATCTATAAACAGTTTTCATTGTTCTATTCATGCCTCAGTTACTAAACTTACACGCGGATTCAGGGTATTGGCCAGTCGGGCATTGCCGACTGGAGCACACTTAATTGTTTTTATATTTGTGTTGGAATTGTTTTCATCATGATTAACTAATGCTAATTGGATGTTTACGTTTTTGCAATTACACAATTTAATACATAAATAATTTAAATCAATTTTGGGACTCAAATATATATACACAGATATAATACATACATGTATATGTATGATCTAGATCTAGTTTAATGAGTCTCTACGGTCGAACCGCACACACACACACACACACATTCATTTTGCTAAGAACTCTAAATGACATACATACATAGATATGTATGTTCATCATACGTCATTCATCATACATCTAGCATATGCATATATATATATAGAGTACACATACTTACATCATGATCCATGATCCATCGTCATCTAGTCATTTTACAAATTATTATATATTATTATTATATGTCGGCATATATATATATATACGAATATATGTATTTTTATAACTATAAAAGAAGAGGAAGATATATATAAAAAACACCAATTTAATGTTAAATGTCGTTACAATTAAGTTGATAAGTTTTAGCAAACGTTTTAAGCATTTTACGAAGCGAAACAAAACATTTTACCATTGACTTTTGTTTGAACTTTGAACTCTCCGGATGATGGCAGAAGCGGAAGGAACAAGTTGAATTTTTAAATAAAACATAGTATACAGGGTGTTGCTAAATGGCTTAACATACACACACACACATACACTTATGTTCACACACGCACACACACATACACACACTCACATGTTTTCTATACATACAGTTATTTCTGATCTAAATAAAAGTTAAAACAACAAATTTTAGTTAAAGCATTTTTCGCTCAAATTTAGTTGATTAAAGTGAATGAAAGTTTGTTAAGAAAAAAAAGGAAAAATACAAAATATATATATAAATATATATATATATATGGACTAAAGGACTGAAAGGTAAATAATATATCAATGAAAGTGTAGAGAAGGGTTGGCATTAAATAAATAAAACAAAACAAAACAAAAAGAAAAACGAAAAACAAAAAATAAATGTGTAACTTTGAGTGTTGCCCGCACTCTTTGGCTGTTTCGGGAAATTGTTAAATTTATGTTAATCAGTTAAGAAAACAAAGATATAAGACGAAGACAAAGAAGAAGAAGAAGATAAATACACACACACACCCACCAAGGCATACTATATGCACACTGTTTCATATAAAATGCATATAGTAAAACATATACTACATACATACATTCATCTCTTTCCAACACTCACGCTCTATCGCTCTCTCTCTCTCTGCATATAAGTTATTTGTGATTTGATTTGGAATTTGATTTTGAGTTGCGAACTGCTCCAACTGCCAGTTGAGCTCTCTCTACCACACACAGTACAGTGAACACCCTGCATATGCAACTACCTACACATATAAACCGTACATACATACCACACACAACAACAACAACAACAAGAACAAGAACCACAGCCCACATCAATAAGTACTAAACACGCATATGAATGGCATTTACTTGGCATATATACATACATTCATACATTCATTCATACATACATACATATATTTTTATGTATTCATATTTTAAATATATATATATACATATATATAATCGTAATCGAATACAGATGTCATAAATGTGAACGTTATTAGTAAACTCATTAAAAACTATTATTATTACGATTATAATTGTATGCCTAAATGATACTATATTAAAAAATAAAAATATATGTATAAAAAAAATCAATCTTGAACTCATTATTCTAATGCGTAAGTGAGAGGCAACATGAATAACGGTAAAAGATATACAAATATTTTTATACACCAATGGAACGATCGAAGAACTCATTTGTATGCATTTGATTAATATTATTGTGTACTCGAGCGACAGCAAACAATTTAAAAATAAAAAAAACAAAAACAACAAAAAAAATTTAAAATTAAAAATAAAACCAAACAGAACTTGAAGCAAAAATAAAAGTCTTTTAAATGCTTAGGGGCCACAATTTTCGAAGTACATAAATTAAAAATGAAATTATTATTATTATATTATATTATTATTATATATTATATTGATTAACATTTAAAAAATGTTGTGTAACAGTAAAAATAAATGAAAAAAAAAAAAAAAAACCAAAAACCAAACAGCAACAATTGTACTGTAAGAATTTCTATTTCCATCACCAAAAAACGAAAAACAAAAAAATAACTATTAAAAATTAAAAATAAATAATTTTGTTTTTAATAAATCAAAGCGTTGTTTTTATTGAAGGGCAAAATAGGATAACAATATATAGCTGAAGGTAACATTTGGCATTTGGGAAGAGAGCCCTGACTATATTTTGATTAACTGAAGATATGGATATTTACAGGCTCATCATATAGTGAATATCGTCATCCGATCATAATGGTCCTCAGGTAAGCGCGCTCTATGCTAGAGTACTTCTTAACTAACTTTCAGAACCAGCTGTGCGTATAGACAAGAGTTTAAGCGGCATTTTGAAATATATCTAAAAATAGTATATCTTAAAAGATTGTTTATTATACTCATTGACGAACTGAAAGGAGTATATAGGTTTTCTACAGTGTCTATCTAGCTGTACGTACGCTCGAACGCATATCATTTCGTTGCTCTTAAAGTACGTTTCAGGGTCTTAAGTATTTCCCGATAAGTCCACTACGAATATGGAAAATGGAAAATGCCATATCGAGTATTCTATTATCATAATCTTGAGACTTTTTGTATTTTGTATTCTATATTAGGCATCTTATTACAAGCCTATGACCGTGACTGTTACGTTACTGTAGAACCCTTCTTGAGATCAACCTGCAACCATATTATACATAGTGTAGTCCATACTGTGCCCACGCAGGGCGCATAGCTATGGGGCGCGTAGCTATAGGGCGTGTGCATACGACGTATATATAAAAGAAGCGTAGAACGATTGCAATATCAGCTCTTTACAGGATTCAGGGTAACTCGTAGTCGATCAGTCTCGACAGAAGTACTCTTAATTGTTTTACATAGATTTTCCAACAACTGATAATTTAGCTTAACAAATTTCGAGAGCCGCAATCAGCCTTCGGTCAAGGTCAGTGAACCAAGTGCTTCTGCTGCCGCTGACACAGGCGACGAAGTAATCGCATTGGACTCCGCATTTTCTCCCAACCTAGAGCAAATGCACTCCAAAGAACGAGTATTTGTAGTTGAGGTCGCCGACAGCTCCACAGCAGCAGGGCGCCGCAGTCCTACAGGGTCCACAGGGTCCCGCGCAGCGTGTGCGGTAGCAGCAGTAACTACAATCGACTAGGCAGCACTGGACACAGGGTGTCTCGCGGTAGTAGCGACTTTGGCAGCACATGACGGTTCAGGACCCTACGGAAGGAATCACGATAAATATTCTCCAAGTGGAATTTCCATTCGTGACTACTTACTATAGACTAATTTTGGTTGCGCTTGATCAAAAATTATGTCCAACCTGTCGGCTCCAGGTGAGGTTTGAAACTGAGACATGTCACAGGCGTTGAGCTTATGTGTGCTAAAGCAAGGCCTATTACAACATTTTATTATGTGATGTTAGTCTACGTGTGAGCTTTAACTTTGAGTAGCAGCGGTAACAATGGGGTCAGATAGTCTATGGTTTGGGATATCTAGTTGGATATTGGTTCTATATATATATATAGGTAACTGACGTAGGGCGTTTGGAACATTTCTTAGAGTTTTTGTTGGACTGCACGGAATCAAGCCACTACTGAAGGCAACTGTATCCTGAATGCATTGGAGATGGGAATTTAGGAATTTGGGCTCAAATGCTGAGAGGAGGCTTATATATAGACATATTCTTGTTCAGCATCATTAGCCTAGTCGATCTAGTCCTGTACGTCTATCTGCTCTTCAGTGCTACATCCATGCGCCAGTTAGTCCGCATGTGTAATAAATCGATTTCGGAACCTATATACCTATATACCTATATAACCTATATTTTGAGAATAGAAATTATACAAGTAGCTCGGAGAGTGTTTGCATAAATAGGAATTAAAAGGTAGCCCAAATACATATTACATAAACCTATATACTATTTCTGCGTAAAAAAATGAGTATATCTGATTTTGAGAATAGAAATTATAGATCGGAAAGTGTTTTCATGAATAGGATTAAATAGGTCGCGCAAAAAAAGATTTTATAAATATATAATATATAATATATTCCCTTTTAAATATATTTTGTATGGCGAATTGAGATCTATAAATTTTGTGTGAGATTTGTTCATCGCATAATCTAGGAAAAAAATGTTCTATGTACTTTATTGTGTGGGAACATAAAACGTCGTTTTGATTTTATTTATCTGCTTTTTTTTTGGGTTTACATTATCGTCTTGTTATGGGGTTTTTGAATAGCTATATTATATCATTCTTGTCGATCGGCCCAGACCGGAGCAGTTTGATCCACTGGCTCTTCGGCAGCCAAGAGCCGACGCCAGGGGCCGTCAGGTCTGCCGTCGTTCAACAGCCACAGCAGAAGGAACATTGCAAGAACGCCGGGGTGCAGGGTGAAAAGCACATCTCAACACAACAGGACTGACAACATGGTCCGCCACAGGGAGGGCCACAGAAGGAACACCATCCAGCCGGACCGCAGCACATGTTCTGCAAATAGATATTCGATTGTCAATGGCCAAGACTCCGGCGTACTTCACTCTCAGCTCCAATACTTACGCTTGAACGCTAGGTGAAAGTAAAGTTCCCCGAATAATATCAGAAAATAGTATTCGCAGAAATTTGGTTTAGTGATGTTTGTGCTGAGCGGCTTTTGGGAGGAGAACACCTAACAAAAAAAATAATGTAAGTTTTTACACAACTTTCGCTGTGTGTACTACACGAATTTTGAACCAAATCTGAGAAGCTCTACGAGATTGTCCTCCTGCCTAGCCCAAAATTGAAGTTCGTTTCCAAGGCCTGCTTTGATATTCATTGTTTACCTTCACCTGGGTTCATTTTATAAAATTCTTAAATCTCCATGTTGCTCCTGTACTACAAAGTCTTAAAGTCCTTGTTTTCGCAGTTCTATTACCATTATATATACCATTGCAGCAAAGTTATTTTCCAGTTTTATGGAGCTTGGCTTGGCTAGAAGAGTTCGAGAAGAGTATAAAAATACGTTGAACCCATTTAAAATATGGCATTCGAATTTCAATCTTTTTCAATACTTTCCAAGAGAATTTGCTCAGCTATCTATATCTATAGATACTTTAAACCTTACTCTCTCTCACCTGCAGCTATCTCTCGACAAGTGATGTGATTAGACAATATCTCAGTGACAGGCTATAACAGGGTTTAAAAAGAAACTTCAGATAATATTGCAATCATGTTGAATGGATGTTACGGGCTCTCAAATATATTAAAAATGTCTGATATTATAAGTCTGATATACGATATATATGAGTATATCTCTGATTCTTTACTAAGTCCTATGTACTTAGAAACTAAGGAGCTTTACGAATTTTTAAAGCTAAGAACTAGTCAAAGTGAGACTATAAAGATATGTATGCACGTATGTGTCAGGCATCATATCGACTCGTCCGTGGAAACAGCCTCTATATTTGCATACGTAAACCGTACTTTTTACAATAATATTATTATATTATAGAATTCATTGAAGAGAAGTTAGGATAAGACTATAAAGAGCAGGTGAAAATATTTTTGCTGGGATTTTCTTTCAATTTATTACATTATATAAATTTAGTAGAACAATCTAAATGGGCATGTGTTTAAGCATCTTCGCAGACTGGCCTAGGTATGTGTGAAGAACGCTGGGGCATCTCATGCAATGGAGTGCTGTTAAGTCAAGTCAGTTACGAAACGCTATGCCACCAAGATATTCGAAGAGATTGACAGTCCGCTGGATCCCAGAGCCTAGGAAATTCTTGACGGAAAGGCTTAAGGCCTTCAAGGACTTCATGAACTTCGACATGACTGAGCAACTAGAAGATAAGGTAGTAAATAAAATATATAGCACATTAAAAATATATATAAGTATATATATATATATATACGAACCACTCAATTGGCAGGATCCAGAGAAATTTGAAAATTTAATAATATTTCATAATATCCAAAAAGTGGAACAATGTTGATGCTTGTATATTTGGCTTAGAATAAAGGGAAATCCCAGTCTACTGGGCTCTACTTCAAGTAGTATTTCCTGAGATACATGACAAGCTGAGCTATGCCTATGCTGTGATCTTTGCTCCGTTCGAGAGCGGGCTCCACTGGCGATAGTCCACCTGCGTGGCTGCTTCGTACTCCTGCACCAGGCAGTCAACAGTGTCGCGGGCCGAGTCCAGCTCGGTCAAGTCATCCTGGAACATGGGCTCTCGGCGGAACTGATCCAGAAAGGCATTGCGCTTCTTCAGCTTGTCATACTGGGCCAGGGCACGATTGAAGAGAGCGCTTACGCCAGTATGATTGGCCATCATCAGGCCGGATACTTTGTGCGCCGTCTGCACGTAGGGCGAGCTGCGCGACAGCGCCACCTGAATACTGGCCGGGCCCCACGGTATAAACTGGGCCAGTTTGCGCTCGCGTATGCGCTGTAAGGATTTATGCACCTGGGTGGGATCGACCTCGCCCTGGATTATGTTCAATATGGAGATGTAGCAGTGCCGCTTGTCGGCGGTCGAGGAGACCATCATATTCTTTGGCTGCAGCAGGCGGCGCATCACGTCCAGCACAGTTGTCTTGCGCACATTCGTCTTGGTCTGCAAATGGCCAAAAGATGCAATGGTTATTGAGAAGGAATCCATTCACATCCTCACCTCGTAGTCTGTGATCAGCGGAGTGTAGCCCGTCATCAGAAAGTGGAGCTGGGGCGTTGGAATCAACGGGGCTGTGAGCCCAATCAGATTGTTGTTCATGTAGGAGGGATAGCGCAAGGTGGTGGTGCTGACGCTCATAATTGTGGACACCAGATTGTTGATCTGGGTGAAGGTGGGAGTTTGAATGTGCAGCCGCTCGGTGGCAATGCGATTCAGGGCCGTGTTATCCAGCACCACGACACAGTCGGCGCACTTTGTCAGCCGCTTAAGGGTTAGAATGGAATTGTACGGCTGCACCACAACGTCGCTGATCTCGTCCTGGTTGGGAAACACGCTGTACGTTTGGATGAGCTTCTTTGGGAAACGATCGGAAAGCCGCTCGAGTACGTACGAACCCATGCCAGAGCCCGTGCCGCCAGCTATGGAGTGACAGAGCACAAACCCCTCGAGCGAATCGCTGCCATCGGCTTCGCGATCAATTATGTCGAAGACCTCCTCCTGCACCTTCTCGCCTTGGCTGAAGCCAGAAGCCCAGTTATTGCCAGCGCCGCCGCCATGCTTGGACAAGTAAACATTCTCCGGATTATAGAGCTGTGAATTGAAACAATTCCAATTGCTTTTATATGTTATTAGTCTTGATTTATCTAATTACCTTGGCATACGGCGAGCTCATTATGTTGTGAATCACTCTTGGCTCCAGGTCCAACAGCACGGCACGTGGTATATAATGATTATCGTCCGCCTGATAGAAGAAAACATCCTTGCGATCATGCCCATCGGCTGCAAAGTCTTCCAGCACCCCATCCGGTGAAATGCCATGCTCCAGGCAGAGACGTTTCCAAAACTCAAAACCAACTGTTGCCTTCCGTTACAGATATCAGTACTTTGAATAAATCTATAATTAACTTACTCTGATTTCCGCATTGGCCCAACTGTAACGTAATTATTTCACTTGGCATAGTGAATTTTCATGTCTTTCTTCTATTTTGCGCAAAATATTAAATATAACTGTGCTTGGCGCCATGTCTTTAAAGGTCACGTGGCGTTGCCATCTTACAGACACATCACAGTCAAATACGTATACATGGTCACCCTGCACAGCTGATGGTCGCGTTGCCAGCTTGTTCGCAGCCTTATTGATTTTTTGAGTGCTTCGCTGCAAATTGCTTAGAATGTTGCAGAGGCGACAATATTCTTAAATAATTAAATTAAAATCACAATGTTGCGTCAAGAGAACTTGGCAGCCAACTTCTGTGGCCTTCTGGCCGCCCAGGGCTACAAAGGCAAGTGTTGCAGTCGGCATAAAAATCATTTCAAATAGTCCAAATCATTTCGTTCCCATGCAGAAAAGGCGAACGAGTGGCGAATCTTGGGCCAGGAGCAGGATGGCTCGCTGCTAACTTCATGGATATTCGAGTACTTGGATGAGACGACCAAGCGCGAAACCTGCATTGGTCACTTCCATGCCACCAAGAAGCAGGTGCGGGTGCTCTGGACTCTGCCCGGCTGCGTGGAAATTATCCAGGCGAGCATCAACAGCAGCATTACCTTGTTGTCCTACGTGGTCAAGGAATCGCTGCGCTATCAGGCCTTCATTGTGGAAGTGCGCAGCAGCGAGGGTGGCACGCCCACCTGCCTCACGGCTGAGCCATCGACTCGGCAGATTATGACGCAGTTCCTCTGGCGAGTGGAGAGCGCCACGCGCACCTGCTGGCAGGACAAGCTATTGGTGCTCACGCACGAGGACTGTAAGTGATTAGTGAATTCAAATTAATCTTGATTTAACATAGATCTCCTTCAGCTATTAAGCAGTACAGCTGCACGGTTAAGCAGAGCTCCATGACCTCGCAAACCGGGAGTGTGGAGGGAAGCGCCTGGCGCTTGGATGTCAGCATATTGACCCATGAGACGCTGGCCAAGAACTTCAGCTGGGCTCAGTGGGATGCAGAGTGCCAGGCACTCTACTACATACACCTCAAGCCGAAGGCCGTGAGCCTCAGTCTGCTGGACGAGCGGGAGCAGACAGGCGAACAGGCGGCGCCGGTGCTCAGTCCCACGCTCTCAGCGTTTCAGTTTAACGAGAAGCAACCCACGGAAACAGTGGTAAGTAGCATCTAGGTGAAAGTGAAGTGGAGCTTGTTAAGATATTTCATTGTCTCCATCTTCGATAGCTCAACATTCCGCTCAATTTGCCGAAGCTGCCCGCGAATGCTGCAGAGGAGCCGCCCAGCTACGACGACGATGCAGTGCCATTGCGCGTGCACGACAGTTCACTCAATCTGATCATCCTGGCTGATAGCTCGGGCATGTTCTTCGTGTGCCACTATTATCTGTACCAGCCCATGCAGCCACAGTATGCCCAGGAGAGCAAACCAACAAAGCAGCAGCAGGATGTGCACTTTGCTTACTCCGTATCGCTGTTGCATCACGGTTGCGTGGTGCACTGCGTCATGCCGGGCGTGCCCTGGCACAAGGCGCGCCTGCTGCGTCCCACCTTCGCGCTGCAGGGCTCGCATCATCTGCTGGTCTCATCTGCCATCTTTGTGCACCTGCTCGACGTGGGCCTGCAGCACGAGCCCACCTGCCACATTGTGTGCCCGGCTGTGATCAATCGTGGCCCCGACGTCACTCACCTGGTGCCGCTTCGTAAGTGGGGCGCATTAGCCTTTGATGCGGCCACCTTGGACCTGGTCTCGCTGAGCGTGCCGAAGGCGCACCTGATTGAAACATTCCGCAACGACAACTCGCTGGATAACCGCATCAGCATTATTCACTACTTTCTGATCCATTCCACTGACATGGATGTGCTGGCCGAGCTGCTGAGCAGCATATTGGAGCGACCCCTCTCGCTGGACACCGTTGCTCTGCTGAAGGAGGCCCTCATTGCCGGCAGCTACGCAGCAGCCGTACGCGGCCTGCCCGAGGAGGCAAAGCCACTTATGCGCCTGCTCCCGCTGACCACGGCAATTGCCACGCGACCTATTCAAGCGCGTGTCGCAGACATCAGCGTGGGTCTATCCCACGAGGCGCTGCACAATACCAGCATGATGCTTCTGTCGCCGCAGCAGCGTTTGTCTCCTTATCGCACGGATATCTGGACTCGACTGTGGGAACTGCTGAACGACTCTGCCAAACAGGAGCAACCGCGCTTTGCGGCCGAGCAGGTCACAGAGAAGCTGATCTTTAGCTTGGCTTGCTACCAGCCGGAGGCACTTTCCCGCTGCACGACGCCCATGACGCCGGACGCAGGCAGTGGCGCCTTTGGCGACTACAGCAGCGGCAGCGCCTTTCCCTTCAGCAACGAAGTGCTGCCCTTCATTGAGCTCGAGGGCTGCACGGCCAGCAAGCAGGAGCACGTGCTATCCGTTGTTTGTTATACATCAATTTATATTCAAGAAATTCGTATATTTATATTGTCCTTTTCCTGCAGTACCTTCGCGAGCTGAGCGTGCATCTGGTCAAGCACTCGTCTAAGCCGCATTCGGGCTTCCGTTGGCTGAAGGAAACCTTTTTTGAGCGCTCGCAGGCGCCAGCTCATGTCCACGCAGTTGCTTCGCAATTTGTTTCCGCTCAGTTGGAGCTGTCCCGTGCGCTGTGCTCGCTGGTTTGCCGGGCTGCCGGCTTAGATGCTCGCCTGGAGACATTGCGTGGCTTCCAGCTGATGTGGGTTTTACATTGTTATATACACCGTTACCATTTAGTGATCATATTCTGCTTTAGTGACCAGATGTCCAACAACCAGCAGCACTCGCTGTTTCTGATACTGGAACGCTATTGCTTGGCCGTGGAATCGATTGCCTTCCCGCTGCCTGAAGGCTTCTCATCGTTCTTCACCTACTTAGGCTATCGCGCCCTGGACTACGACATGTTTTTGCAATACGTGGAGAATCATGTGTTCGAGCTGCAAGTCGATGTCATGAAGACAATTGTCTATGGTGTGTAAAGCTCAATTCTCTCGGTGATCTTGTAAACGATCTCATGTGTCCCCCTACAGATATCGAGGACACACCGCAGGGCATCGAGCGCAAGCTGTCGCTGCTCTCGGCTCTGCCTAAACAGCGTGCGCAACGCTTGCTCAAGTGCTGGCAGCATCCAGAGAGCCTCATGATACGCGGCCGAGAGCATGCGGCCAATATCTTATCGGGCCAGCATCAGGAGCCGGCGCAGCGTCGCGGATCTGGTGGCGTTTCGCAGTCACGAATGCACGCCAGAACCGGTAGGAGGCAACTTTATTTCCTTCTTCTCTTGTGACACCTAGTTTAACACATTTTACTTTGCACTTTGTCATCCAACACCCGGTCTAGCACTGGGCAAGCCCACCACCGTCGTTTGTCACTCTTTGCTTTTGGGTTTTTTGCTTATAATTTTAACCACAGCCATTTTAAGCATTGCACGCTTCATGCTTGTGCAGCGATCCGCCATTTGGTAATCACTTAGTTATCATCTTCTGGTTGGTAAGCAGCGCGCCTCTTTGTGTCTGTCAGTCTGTGGATTTGTCGTTAATTGTATTTGCTGAATGGCTTACATAAACACTTAAACGTTACTTTCTATTTTCTTTTCTTTGTAGATCTCACCGCGGAAACGCTGTCGCCGCTGGACTCCTTTCTGGACCTGCTCACGGCCAAGGCGAGCCTCAACGAATTGGACTACAATTTGTTAATAGAAACGACGCTCAGCTCCATCGATCAGCTAACAGTCAAGGAATAGTCGCTTAAGAGCTTCACTGTATTATTTATGTAGGCCAAGGTAATGTGCCAATGTGTAAAAGTATTTGAGAGTATTTCCAATGTCCTAAAATGCTATTGTGTAGTCAGCCTAGATGTCTATATGCATAAACCCCTGCCTAAAGGAGTATGTATGTCCAAAGTTAGCTTAATTTAATTATTCTTTATTCTCATACTCATTCCATATGAAAGATATTGTATGCCTATGAGTCTCTGTCTATAACTTAAGTGCAGCTAATTTTATGATCAATTCATAATTTATACCAATAAAATACGCGTATTCTGAAGAGAATAATTGAAGGGGTACTGTAATATCAGAGAGTGCATTTCCCCTTACAGAGCAAACTGCAAACTGTTATATTATAGCTGTAGTACCAAATGTTTGCGTCAGGGGGCGCAATAGCTTCCACAAGCAATTCGAGGGGAGTTAACATAACCATTTATTTTTTTTGTCCTTGAAACAAAAAATCAAATAAAACAATAATAAAACATATTTATAAATTTTATATTAATAATTTAATATGTAAATATGTTTTTTCAATTTATTAGTTAACAGAAGCGTAACAGACTTGTAATGCTTGCATTCAGTTCGAAAATTCGAAAACAGCTGTGCAAGCGTCTCTGTTGCTCGAAACTAAAATGTGCCGAACAGCAGCGGCCGCTGTTAATGTTAGCATGCGTATGGATTAACATAACAGCGCGTGCACATAACAGAGGCTGTTAAAATTATCTGAAAGATACTTGGGCAATAGCATTGTTTTGTTTATCCAGTTGACAGTTTGTGGAAAATCGTCACGGTGCGCGCATCAACGAAAATTCGTCGCGGAAAACCAAACAACCCAACGGCCATTCAATTTGTCTCGGCTCTTAAGCAGAGCCACGCACGTCTAGGTGTTAATTCCAATTGGAATATGCGCGTCTGAGTCTTCCGCGAGGTGAGGTGCCGAAGAACCGCACTGTGAATTAGGCAAAGCCAAAATGCGCGCCATATTCTAAGATTCAAAAGTTAATATCCCGCGAGTGTTTAGCGACAGCGAAACTGTTCTGCCAGTGCCCATCGAGCGAAGCAAACAATCAAGCCTTAATTATTATTTAAACAATCAAAGTGTGATTCAGCGAGCCAGTGCCAGCCATGGAGCAGAACTTCAGAGGCCTCTTCACAGTCGGATTATTCCTGGCGCTGCTTAGCGGCGGCCAAACGCATTTGAATATATTTCTGAACCTGCACGAGGTGCTGCGACTAATCGGTGAGTTACCTGCCCCGTTCACCTGCCCTGGCCTGCATGAATAGTTTTTTAATTTCAATCTAATGAATTCGAAATTAATTGTGAATCTAATATCAATTAGCCGCAAATTTAGTTTTGTTGCCGAATCAAATCGCATTTTGATTGGGCAGAAGGCAGAGCAAAGGAATTTTAAATTAAAAATACATTTTATTCAGTTGGCGTTGATATTTAAATTGTATTTATGTAAATAATAAATATTTTTGAATTATTATATTAATTGACATAAAATGTATTTCAACTTAAATTTTATTATGCATGCTTAAAGAAATATTCATATCTGCTTCGAGTGCCTTTGCTTCATGTGTTGTCAGCTCACAAATCAACAAAATATATATAGAAATATTTATATATCAGAGAGGCATAAAAACGGAAAGTGTTTTACGACGTGCTGCCAAAAACTGCAGTAAAAACCCTTTACATATATATGTATAAAATAAATCTATGTTGGGGCATCGTAAAACACATGCGAAGGGCAAGATATGGTTGAATTATCAGAAATTATGTTGTAAAATTTACAACTCTCGGCTTGCTGGGCTGCCTATGCAAACAGGTCGAGTGATTGATGGTAGCTGCCTGCCAGTGTGTGTGTGTAGGTGGCATATTCCCCTCTCCCTCTCTCTTTCACTCTCTCTCTCTCTCTCTGTCTGATCGGGCAACAAATCGCGTCAGTTCTGAATAACTGGGTAAATATTTGGACGAGCGCGAGTGCTAATCAGGCGCTTATCTGGCAGCTATCGCCGTGCGGCACTCGTCGTAATTCATGTTCGGGATGCCAGTTGTTGGTGTCGCGCGGGTTATCGGAGCGCCGGACAATCAATCAGGTTGCTGCAGTGCAGCGCGCTGGCGGCCAATTGGCAAGCTCGGGTGATCCATCAAGTGGTATGGAAATTTATTAGTTGTGTCAGCCGCGTGTCAAACAAACTCCAATTTTAAGCCACTAATCGATTCGTGTGTGTGTGCGTGTGTGTGTGTATGTGTGTGTGTGTGGGTATTGTTGTGTTTATCGTTTTGCGCTGCAATTGCAACTTGCCCCATTGATGAGTGGCGGCTGGGCACCCTCCTTCAATTATCCAGCGTTGACAGCAGGTTGCATGCCTGACCTACTTTTGGCCACCTTTTCGGGCGGCCCTTCCTCTCCCTCTCCCTCTCTGCTAGGTGTCATTTTTTAGCGGTTTGTTCAAAAGCTTGACTCCAATACAAAAGTCCCTGTGTGTGTGTGTGTGTGTGTGTGTGTGTGTGTGCTGTCTTTGTGTGCATGCGTGTACATCAATTAAATTGTCAGACCACATGGAAAAAAGAGAGAGAAAAAAACATGACAGCTCCGGCATTTGGTGCTCGTTAGCTTACGCTTGTGGATCGGACCGAGCTGGGGAGCAGCAGCAACTATTGGTGAAGTGGGCTAAAGGACGCTTACAGCCAAATTGCAGCTCTGGCCAAAGTCTACACACACACACACGCATAAACGATGTCAGCGACTGGCACAGTGCTGCGGCAGCTCGTTAACGGAATGAGCGACACGTAGAATCTTTAATGGGTTTGCAGCTCAAATGAGGCAACGCCAACCAGAGCATAAATAAATGCTCTTCGGGCAGAGAGTGTGGCCTGAGCGTAATTAGAGATCACCGAAAATATAGAGCGTACGAGTTATCTTCTCCATTTGCTAGGCGTAAGACCAGGAAGTGCTGCGGAGGAACTTTGACTTTAGTCTCCAGGCAGATGATGTTATATCGCATATGTGTGTAGCCAACCAAGAGTAGAGACTAAGAGAACTAAGCAGTAGAGACTAAGACTTGAAAATGCTCATAACTATCATATCATCTCCATTTGCCAGGGGTAAGACCAGGAGGTGCTGGCTGAGACGCAACTTTGAGTTTAGTCTATAGGCAGGTCATGTTATATATTATATCACATATTCTAAAGTGCAAAGCCAACTACTCTACTCAGACTTACAAGACCATCTAGCCTGTGGCTTAAACTCATCTGCTTAAGAATCTAGTCTACGACTCCGTCTAACTACCTCGAATCTTGATTTATGTATTTTACAGAAATATTTTGAGTTTACAAAAAATATGATCTAGCACTAATATAAAAAAAAAAAAAAAAAAAAAAAAAAAAAAAATGAGTCTAATTAATAATATTGACTTCAATAAAAATATTAGTTCATCTAGTCAACTTGTCTAAATCCCGCAATAATTCTATCTCAATTTTGGTCAATTATTTATGCTGAAACTAATTGAAGTTCTGCTGTCTAAAAATATCTCCGTTCCATTTTCAAAGTGAACAAAAATGTGTTGATTAGATTTGATATGAATCGAATATAGCTAGTGCAGCTGCAGCTACAGGCCAGGCACATAAATTCATTTTATTTATGCAAAATTAAATTTATTTATAATTTGTAATTGAAAATGCTGTTGCTGTTGCTGTTCTATTGATGAGATATAAAGCTAAAGGATGTCAGGCATTATTTGAATATTTTTATTCATTTGTCTGTCCGTTTGGACAAGCAGCAAATTCTGTTAGCTACGCATTGGTATTTATTTATTTTATTTATTTATTTATTTTTTTAAATATTTATTTATTTTTATATTTAGTAAGTAGAGGTGGGTTAGGCTGTAGTGGTTAGGGCAGCCAAGTCTGTTATATGCTCGGCGTATCCTTTAAAGCCCTCTTCTGTTGCGAGGTATATTAGCGGGCGGATAATACAGTTTGTAGTAATACATTGCTCATTGCGCATTGCCTTATATATTATTATATCTTCAGCCAAGGTCGAGTGCAAGCTGCTAGCAAAATAAAAAGATTGAAATCGCTCTTAGAGCAAATAAAATAAATATTAAAAATGTAAATTTGAGCATAAGAAAGCGGCACATAATCAGAATGCAGCAGACCTTGAAATGAAATGAAAATATAAATAAATATATGGAAAATGCTTTTATAATCGAACAGACTCCACGGGTCACTTAATGTCTGCGCTGAGTGCTCCGCATGTCCGTGTCCCTTGCCAGTTGCGAATCGCAAGTCATGTGAGGCGCTGAGTGTATCAGCAGCTCTAATCTCAACTCATCTGCGAGCGATTGACAATCCCAACTAGGCAGGAGCAGCAGCAGCAGGAGATTTTCGTTGTGAAATGTTGCCAACTCACGTTTGGCTAATAAAACGGCAACATTTGGCTAAAAATACACAAAGCGCATTTATTTTGCCAAGTAATGTGAACTCAATTAGTGAAAAGCGACAACGACAGCAGCAGCAGCAACAACAGCAACAGCTGTGAAAATAGAAGAAAGCCTTTTAAGCCCATCGCAGGGAAATCTTGGCGAGAAATGCGCAACGTGCGTGCCGAATTCTTGGTCGACTTTGCCACACAGAATAATTAATAAATGCAAGTCGATAGAGCAGCAGGGGCCGAGAGAGAGAGAGAGAGAGAGAGCTGAAATCGGAGACACATATATATGTATTATATATACAGAGCAGAGGCGCCGCTTGGCATGTCGCTGCTGCGGCGGCAACTGTTGTCGCTGCTGGGCTGACGACATTATAAACAACTCTGCAGCATGCCGTTAGCATGTCTGACTGTCTAGCGGACGGGAGTTGTTGCGCAGAGTGCGTAATTGGCAAATGAATGAGAGACGCAGACGACGACGACGACGGCACATTCACAATATGAGGAGCGGGAGTGAGCGAGAGGATGCTGCAGCTAAAGAGTAGGCGACGCAAAATCTCAGTTGCATTTCAATGCGCTTAATTACGAGGGTGGTTCGGTGGCTTGGCCGCTAGGGACCTGCCACTTGTCAGCTCTGCGTGTGTGTGTGTGTGTGTGTGTAGCTGCCACTTAGCCATGACTGCCACACGTGTCAACGTCAGCATTGCTTGCAACATCATTGCCACCTACAGCCCAACTGTCCTCCTGCTCCGCTGTTGTTGTTGTTGTTGTTGCTGCTGCTCGCTCTTCATCTTCATGCAAGTCATTGGCCCTTCGTTGCGTAAACAGTTCACACTTCAGCAAACGGTCATGGATTGCTGGCCACGCCCATTCGCACACGCCCAAATATACGGCTAAGCCAATGCATCAGCAACAGCAGCGACAACAACAACAGCAACAAGGAGCGACACCCATTTCAGCTTAATTAAAACGCTAAATGTTCTGCGGATGTTGCTGCTGTCGTTGTTGCTGTTGCTGTTGCTTGTTGCTTGTGACTAAAATATGAATAATTACAACAACTACAGCTCCAATAATGACTGCATAAGTCACAACAATGTCAACAACAAAAGGCTTTGTTACCTCAAAGCATAATCAAGGTGCATAAATTAGTGTGGGGCTCAACCAAAGCATTGAAGTTGTCTTGATAACTCAAATATAATACAAAAATATACATTGCCCAGATAAAAGTATTTTTTTGAAAATAAAATAAAATTTTAACGTAGAGAAAACTGAAATTTTTTATTTTATTTATTTACTAAAGTTAACTATAATTAAAATTAAAGCTAACTTGATAACTAAAGCGCTGGCTACTGAGGCCTTCGGCTTGACTGTAGTATTTTCACTTCTATTTACATAAGAGAAAACTGAAATATTTTGAAATATATATACTAACTTATGCCATGAATAAAGTTGTATTCTATATTAATTTTATTCAAATAATATATGTAAAAATATTATAATTAATATATTTATATTTCTTTTACATATTTTTGCAATAATTATTTTGTATATTTTAATATAAAATATATCAATATTAATAAAAATATTAATAGATATATTTAATTTAAAATAAAATCAAAATATTCCATTTTTAGCTGATAAGATTTAAAAAAATATATTATAATATAAATACAATCTCATATATAATATATTAAATGTTTTATAAACATATATATGTATTTGATATAATGCCAAATTCATTTCAATTCAATTTAATTCAAATATTTATATATGCATATATAAATTTCCCATAGATATACTAAAACTAAGCTCAACTGCTATTACACCCAGCAGGTATATCCATATTATTAGTAATAAAATTTATACTTTCGACATATTAGAAAATTTAATTCAGTTCAAATGCATTGCTCAATGTTAAGCTGTTAAAATCTGTTAATTGCCAATTTGCTGTCAATCACAGCCTAAAGTTGAGGCTTAAGGGCTGCTGTTATTAGAAGTTGTTATGCAATTCAAATGATTGCATCGAGTTGCATTTAGCCTGAATATGGTTTATCAGGATATAGAGTGAGTTTGCTTAGATATAGCTTGATAACCAGATGCGTGAATCATCAGCTATGCAGCTGGTTCTCTCAGTGTAGCTGCAGGATTATCTTATTTATTTTTGTTTTATTTTTATCTTATTTTTTTTTTATGTTTTTACATTATTTTGAACTTTTTTATTTTTATCTTATTTATTTTTATCATATTTATTTTTGTTTTATTTTTATCTTTATTTTATTTTTATTTTACTTATTTTTATCTTATTTATTTCTGTATTATTTTAATCTTATTTTAATCTTATTACGTTTTTTTTTTATTTTTACCTTATTTATTTTAATCACATTTATTTTTGAATTTTAAATTATTTATTTAATTCTTATTTATTTTAATTTTATTTTTATCTTATTTATTTTAATCGTATTTATCTATGTTTTATTTTTATCTTTTTTATTTTAATCATATTTATTTGTCTTGTATTTATTTTTTTTCTAATCATTATTTTTAAGGATAAAAATAAATTATGTTTATTTCAATTTTATATTTATTTCTATTTTTATTTATTTATATATTTATTGTACTGACAATTTGTTTGATATAAAGTAATTTCCTTAACTCTCTTAACAACGTTTTGTTCGAGTCCTTAATCCTTCGTTTATTGCCTGTTCATGACCGAACTTGCTCACATTTGTGTTGATGGACTCAATCTACAACATTTACGAAAAGTCTCCCATATTAAAGTCACAAATTAATTATTTAACTGTTTTTAATTGCCGAATGCGATACAGAGCGAGGCTCGTTCATATAATCAAAATGCAAACAGAAATTCGAGTTTATATTTCCAGCGCTCTTCTGAAGCTCGTTGGCGCTGGCTTTTATTAAAATTTATTCAGTTGCGGAACATATTTTACATTTCCACTTAGCAATTAATGAGTTCCAGCACGCACACAAACATATATATATATATATATTAAGATAGGGATAGAACAGTTGCAGTTGTAGACCACCCCCAAGGGACCGAGTCGCATATCTCAAGTGGCGTTCCCCAGCCTCGGCCTCGGGCTCCGCCTCGTTATCAAATGAATTTAATCAGTTTCAATTGTTTATGTTTTAGTTTTCGTATAAAAAGTGGGGGCCTGTCTTTTGGCATGATTGGTAGCCTCCAGACACGAAGCGGAAATCAAGCTGAAGGAAAGTAGGAAAGCCGCCCAGAGCCAGGCCCACTTAGCGCCAAGCGAACGGATTGCGCAAGCCGCAATTGACTTGTCTGGAAATTCGCCTCTTCTCATTGAGTTTTTCTCTCTTTTATTGTGTAATAATCGCGGCGTCAGCTCGAGCAATTAGCGCCGCTGACAAATTGCTGGGCCCATTATGAGGCGATTTAATTGGCGTCTCTGATCGATGGACAGCCCATGTGGGTCGTCAAATGCTCACTGACACCTACTTGACAACGATGTGGAAACTGCGGCTATGAATAGATTTCCAAATTTTGATGTTGCCCAGTTCCGGACGGGGCTTGGGACGGGGTGGGACGGGCTTCGAGCAACTGTCCGTTCGGCGTCTCCAGCCGGAATAATATCGCATAAATTTATGGCTGCGCCTAATCCTCGCAATGCTTAAATTATGTTAATGGCACAGATAGTAGAGTACACGATATTTGCATTAGGAAATGCCGCTTAGACAATATCCGCATTCGGGCCATTCAGGGATGAGCCGGAGCCTCGAAGTGCTGCCCATTTAGCGTAATTAACTTGTGCTTAGGCAAATGCTTTCCCACAACTGATTAGCTGGTCGGGGCTGTTGCATCCACAGCTTAGCTGCAACAACTAACTTCTGAATAAACAACGCAAGTGACGCGTGCTGCCCGCGCTCGAAGCATTTGTATCTTGTGGATGCGACTTCGCTGCCTCCCCCTCGCCCCACCCCTGTCTTCCGGCCGCATCTGCAAAGTGAGAAAAGTCGCACACAACAATGACAAACGCTGCCAGCCAGAGGGGTAGCTACCTTTACAACAGCAACAACATTGAATAGCAACAACAACAACATCGCTACTTAATGGACCAGAAATGCGCTGTGCAAACACAGTGCCTGTCCCCTGCCTCCCTGCTCTGGCCTATGCTTGCTGCCGTTCCTCCGTCCGTTCCCATATATATTTTTCAGTCCTGCTAGTCCTGCTGGCTCGCTCTCTCCCTCTCTCCCCCTCTCTCTCTATTTGCTGCTCGTCCTGCTGGGTATGCAAACAAACGAAGCCCGGAAGCGAAATACGATGCGACGGCAACGCACGAGGCAGCCGCCAGCACTTGAGCACGCCGCAGCAATGCCACCCCGCCACGTTCCAGACCGCCCCGCCCCTCTTTCAGCAGCTAGCCGCGCTGTTGAGGGCTTCATTTGAAACGCCACCCGAGGGTGGACCGCGACTGCCGCCCCTTAAGCTACTGCTTTCGCTGCCGCAGTCGCCGTCGCAGTCGCCGTCGCCGTCGCTGTGCTCAGTCTCATATTTTTATTGCCGAGCGAATTCCAAGCGGGCGCCTCACCCTGCCCCTCCCCCTGCCTCTAGCTCTCTCTCTCACTCTTAATGAGACCGTAAATTATTTTTTATTATTTCGTATTTAATTTTTTCATTGCTGTTTGCTTGACTCACACAAAAAACGGGCGAAGGACGCGTGTGTCGCGGCCATTTGATTTCGAATTGATTGTGGGAATCGGATACGCGGATGCGGCAGGGGAAGGGGTAGCTGCATCTGAAGGAGTTAAACCAAACTAATATGATGCCCGTTGGTATCAATATTATCTATTATAGAGTAGCCGAGCTGAACTATTCAGAGTTTCTCTCCCTCCCCCCCTCTCTCTCTACAAACCCATGGAACTGGAGCAGTTTGTGCCCCATTTCGAAAGAATTTTAATTACTTTTCGTTCAATTACATAAGAAAACATCGAAAACTTGTTCGGCAAACGAGCACATTATGTTTTCTCAGTTGCTTTTCTCCCTCTCTCCTGCTCTCCCTCTCTGCTCTAATAAGTATATATACTCATAGATATATTACCAATTGCAGCGTATTGGAAAATTTCACACGCCCGCAGCCTTCGGCGCGGGCAACCCTTGCGCAGCTTCCCACGCAGCCTGAAGTAATTCTCCAGAGCGGGGCACTTGAGCGGGGGCTCAGGGGGGGCTCGCTGCTGATAAACTATAGAGTAATTAAAATTTCGAGCGCATGATAAGCCAGAGATTAACGAATATAAAATCGAAATACAAATTAGGCTGCGACTAGCTGAGATCCATGAGTCAGAGCGTAGCAACCTTGAGTGATTCAGTCTACAACTGTTTACTTTGGCTTGACCCGCTTCCCAGCCGCTACCCACCCCGCCCTCCCCCGTCGCTGATAAGAAACAACTGTCGGCAGACATATGCGAAACGCTTTGTTGAATTACGCGCTAATCAAAATATCAAATGGGGACTTAGCCTTTGAGTGGGACTCTGAGCAGCCGCGCACACACATATAATTCATGCCTTCAATCAAACCGAGTGACTGATTGACTGACTGGCTGCAAAACTGACTGATGACAGCGCCGTGGCCTAGGGGCCGCTCCGTCTGCGGTAATTTCGCTGTCACGCGTGATGAAACGCGCACATGGAGGATCACCATCGGGACGGGGACTGGGACGGGGACTGGGTCTGGGACTGCAACCGAGTTATGTGGCAACAAGTAAGGCCCAAGACGAGTCCTGATTATTTGGCGGCCTGTTTTAACTTTAATTAAGCGCTCAGTGCACATTTAATCACATATATATACTCATCTCTCTCTCTCTCTCTCTCTCTCTCTCTCTCCCTCTCTCTCTGTATATTTAAAAACATATTCGCATTAATTTTATTTGCCAGCGCAACATAACGCCTGGGCTTAGCCAATTCGTTCCATGGCAAAAGCGATTCGTTCTGGCGCATTCGCTCGACATTCATTTGCCGCCGTGCATTAGTCGCGGCTATTATCGTGTCTGTCTCGCTCTCACACTTATCAATTCCCATCTTTATATAAGCGTGTGTGTCTGCGTGTGCTCTATAGACATCTATTTGGACAGACTAATGGCGTTGAGTGGGTCTTTGAGTTGGGTGTGAGGAGAGTATTAACAACATTATCATTAACATATTTAAATGCGGATAAGCAAAGCGAGCGCATAAATGAATTCGAGCACCACAAAACGAGAGAATTTATAAATAATGAAGCCGCAGTCACGCCAAAGACGGAACAAAGAACTGAAAGCAGTTCAGGCTCTGCATTGGGGCTTGGCAAAGGGAACTCAAATGGAAATTTGTTTAGCTTACTTAGCAGATACTTCCATAGAGGCTCTGGGCTATATCATTCAAGTATCCTAACTGATTTAGCAAATATTCCATATAGGCTATAGGCTATATCATTTAAGTATCCTAACTGATACTCAATGCATACAGAACTAGCTTTTGAGGTATCTCTGTTGTTGCTTGAAAACTTTACTCAGAGCTGATACAAGATTTGTCTTCAGTTCTTGTTAATTGGCAGGAACAAGGCCTGGCTGTTGTTATTGAACTCTGCTTGCCACATGTGGCATGTTTTTTTTTTTTTTTTTTTTTTTTTTTTTTTTTTATTATTTATAATTTTTTTTTTATTCAATTTTTTACGCTTATTGTCTTAAACTCTATAGCGTATTTATCACTAGACCTTAACTAAATTTTTGAGCAAGTATGCCAATATGTGTAGTTAACTTATTAACTTAACTTATTTTACATTCCCCGACGGTCCAGGGGATGCAGTCGTTAAGCTCTCACCTATTGCGGTTTGTAGCCAGATTGGATGCGAGCCGGGGCCTATGAACTAGGTATATTTCTATATATCTAGAGAAGAATTAAGAGATTTGTTATAGAGTATATAACATACGGAAATAAGCCTGAAGTATCTGCTCTGATAGGCGTTAAGAGTAGCTTTGCTTAGAGCTCAGCCAAGACTTGGCCTCTGCCTGGCTGTTGCTCTTTATGTTATTGACACGCTGCAAAGCTGGTTGCAACATGTGGCCTGTGGCATGTTCTGGGTCAAATATGCCATATTTAGAATTAGGTATTGTTTTGAAGTCATTAAGTTGGTCTGAGCCCTCGCCCCAGCCGGCCCAGTGGCCCCTCGAGCAGCTTCTGCTCTGCTCTGTTTGTGGGTGGTCCTCTTCAAAAAGTTTTCGCCTCGTCACGTTTACAAGATGATAAACCCCTTAACTACTTTTCAACGTAAACACCCGATAAAAAAGCCAAAAAACATGCATATGCATATATAGATATGTGTATGGGCGTGTGTGTGTGTGCGTGTTTATTTTTTTGACCCATAAGCAAAAAACGTTGTCATAAACAAAGCCAAAAACTTTTCAACAAACAGCAGCGGACAGCAGAGTTTGAGGAGGCAATGCGTCCACTTCAGTGACTCCGCCTACACACACACACACACACACATAGAGAGACTCACTCATACACATGTAGACAGCAATGCATCCATGCTAATCTCTCTTACATTTTGCTGTGCCTGGTGCTGAGACCTGGAACTGCCGCAGGGACTGGCAATGGCATTGGGACAGGGACTCGACTGGGGCCTGGGCCTGGGCCTGGGCCTGGGCCTGGACCTGGGACTGGTAATGGGCAACGTAGTAGCACTTATTGTTAGCACGAGCAGCTGGCGAGGCACTGCGTTGGCTTGTCGGCTGCCCGAAAAAGTCAATACGGAGCGCTGCTCACTCGGTCAGAGTCATAAATTACGCCATCCCGGGGGTGCTATTGAAAACTCTGTGTGTGTGTGTGTTGATGTTGTTGTTGATGTTGCCGTTTGTTTGTTTGTATTGGGCCATGGCCCCGGAGGTGTTGGCTCGAACAATTTGCGCTGCTCCCTCTGGCTAGTGTCGCTGGCAGAGCCATCTCGCAGCTCCGTTGTTTGGCCATGTCAAAAGTGTTCATAAATTCCAGCTCTTGGCCCGAAAATTCGGCACAGGAAGTTCTTGTTTACTTAAGCGCACACAAACTCACGCACATCTGCAACTTTGCCGCAGAATGTCTTTTAACGGCAGGCCCGACGAGTCGGACGGGGCCACCCAGGCAGTTGGGGCAGTCAAGCAGTCCACTGCTTGGGCTTTGACCACAGAGGCGCATGCAAATCAAACCACAGGGCACATTACAAGCTGACCCAAGCAGCCGAAACCGCAACAAAACTCAACTAACTGGGCCACTCTAAACCGCACCAGCGAACCACCCCAGCACCACCTGCGCCTGCACCAAGCTTTATGGCTGTCCATAAATTTGATGGCAGCGCCTAGACACGATTTGAACCCAGCCAGCTCCAGCTCCAGCTCCAGCTCTGTCTGGGCCAGCGTCCAGCGCCAGAGGTGATAAAAATTTCATTACATCACGCAAAAGCGTTGCCCGAAATTGAAAGAAAACTTTACACCGGTGGCAAACTAATGGGCAGCGTTCAGTTCGACTCGGCTCGGAATCACAGTCGAGCACCTGATGAACGACTGTGGGCAGGTGTTAGGGCCACTGGCTGGGCTCTTGTCTCACGCAATCGACTCTGGCCTTTTGGCTAATAATAACATTAACTTTTTCCGATAAACGCATTATATTTCGGACTTCTTTGATTTTTACGAGCTAATAATTCGCACGTCTTTGCTTTGGGGCTTGGCCGCAGCCTTAACAGATTTATATGCGTGCGTACTAAAAGGCAAGCACTTAAGGAATCGGCTAGATTAATTATGCGTTTATCGTGCTGCTTGAGTGCCTTGACCTAAATGGTCCTTGCAAAGCACTAATTAGCCGAGGACTCAGCTGAGTTCTTCCAGGAATTGCGCTCTTTCGGTCTGTGAGGGGGATGCAGTGGGTGGGGGCAGCGGTCTGGGCAGTTTGTATTTACATTTTAAATTGAAAACGCAACTGCAGCTCGTTCATGGCAACATCACCATAAAGGTAATGTCTTTTTTTATGGTTTGTCATAGAAATCTACAAGATCATAATTTATGCAACACCCGCTGGCCGCTCGGTCCCAATGAACTTGAATTTATGGCCAGGCCCAGGCCCTGGCGCAGGCCTTCATCGATGGAGCTGAAGCCGTCGCAGTCGTTGAGGTGATAATATAAAAGAAAACACATAAACTGCAAGACGGCCAGCAAGGGTTGAGGGCTGGCGACGTTGATTGCGTCTGGCCTGCAGGCAAAGCCGTCAGAGCGAAGGCAAAGGCAAAGGCACAGGCAGAGCAGAGACCGAGGCAAATAAATTGCAGCTGCTCGACCAGGGCGATGAAATACAAATAGAAATACTTGGCAGCTACCGTTGGCGCTGCACGTTGCACGTTGCACGTTGCGAGCTGCGAGCTGCGAGCTGCGAGCTGCACGTAGTTGGAGTCTGGCTGGCAATGAAGTTGCCAGAGAGCATCGTGCACTTCACATGTCCTTTAGCTTGTTTGTCTTTCACTCTGACGCTCTGAAGTGAAGTTGTTTGGCCAGACAGAGAAACGTCTTGCTAACCAAGCATTCGAGCATGCAACCCAAACGAGCTAGCGAATCATGACCATTTGGGCATAAAAATTACCTTGCCCTGACTCGCCGCGTCTCCTCTCGCCTGGCCTGGGCTGGTCTTGACTTGTCTTCTCGTCGTTGGAGCTGACCTTCTATGGCCCGGACAGTGAAGTCTCTGAGTTACCTGGAGCTGCGGGCTGACTTTGCAGCAGTGCGATTTAATCAGCTGCCAGCGCATCATCATTCCATCGTTCCACAAATCTGGCTCTTGACTTTTGGGTTAGCTGCTGACCGACTCAAATGTGAACAAATTGAATTTGCCTGAGTTATGATTGCTAAAGACATTAGCATGTGCTCCCCAGACTCAAATTTGCAGCACATAAAAAGTTAGTCTTTTTTCGCAGACGGCGCTGTGGCGTGGGCTGGGGGCAGGCATCCTAGTCGCAACCCTTGCTAGCATGTACGCAACCCCAAAAAGGCCCTAAATCAGCATCAGCTTCAGTTCGGTGGTCACCAATGTCATCATCAGCCGCGGGCGGAGACAGCAGATAGAGACAGGGGCGGAGGCTCGCCCCAGACAAAAAAACTCGTACATACATTGATAATAATAAAATTGTCTGTCGTCTGCCGTCTGCCGCCCGGAGTGGGAGTCCGACTCTGTAATGCGTATCTCTGGCTCTGGCCTAGTCTTCCGTCTGCGCTTAATGCACAACATATTCATGTGTCAAAAGACAATTTCGGATTTATGGCCTGCGAAGTCCCCAGGCTGATGTCCGACGACGACGTTCAAATGACGCATAGAGGGCGGGCGGCATGGAGTTCGCTGCATTGCCATAGAGGAGCAAAAAATATGTTAAGAAAGCATAAAGCGATTTCCACTAGCGAGTAGGCGAGACATACATACATTCAAATCTCGCTCAGCTTTTTGGTTTTGCATAAATTAGGGTTGAGGCGGGGTAGTCGGAGCGCGCTGCTGGACTGCCCTGCCATGGGCGGGATGTATGGGCCCGCCGTATTTGGGGCGCAAAAATTGCCATTTTATTTTATTTTCCCCGGGTTTTTTTTACCCATTTTTTCCCCTTTTCTTCTCGTTTTTGGCACATAGAAAGTTTTGGTTTATGCGTCTGTTCTGGTATTTTAGGGTTGTAATTGAAATTAAATAGATGTCGTGCCATGAATTCAAATCGCTTTGCTTCTGCCTTCTTCTTTCGTTGCATAGCTAAGTATGTTTTAAAGAGCTAAAGAAGCGAAAAGAAAATCCTAAAATGTGTATTAAGCTTGTATGCGAAAGCATCCTAAAGGCCTTGAGCTGCTTTAAAGAAGCAACTCTTTAGGGTTCCTGTTGGGGTAAGGCCAAAGACAGAGACAAATCAGAGAGTCAGTGGAAGGAGGCATTTGATTTCAGCTAATCAATCTCAAGTGTTAATCAGGAGCGACTCGTATAACTACTCCTTAAAGCACTTTGGCTACAAAGCTCGTAAAACTTTAAGAAATTCATTTGCTAACGCTCATGTGATTGCATTAGCCATATCATTGATACTTAGAGCTCTTCGCACGCTCCACTTTGTCTGATGCTCCCCCTTTCCTCCGCTGTCGATTTTGCATAGCACCTTATCAACATCTCGGCACACATTACTCCTATCTGCTATCTCCGCACTCCATTCCCTGTCCTCTGGCTTTCAGCTCTCAGCTCTCCATGCTCCGGCAATTTGTGGCGCTTTAAGCATATTTTCACAGCATCTTTTGCACTTTTTGGGGCAACTTTTACTTTTTGTGGCAGAAATTTATGTCAGCGGTGCTTGACGAGGATGCCAGCCGAGGGTGTCTGCCGCGTCTGGTGGATAAGGAAAATCGATTTTGCTCAGGTGAAAGACAAAGGAGGAAATGAATGAGAGCGAAGAGCTGAGGTATTGGCTATTGTGGCAGCGGACAAGGAGTGTGGGGCATTGACTTCATTTGTTCAGCAATCAACTCTAATTAGCGCGCCGGGCACTTGAGATGCAAAGCGGGTTGGCTCGAGGTTTCTGGCGAATAATTTGCTATTATTTGTCTATAATTGGGGTGCGTGGGGTCGCGAAAGTTTTGATGTCTGCGGAATTTTAATTGCGACTTTAATGGGGCAACTTTAAGCAGCCCTTTTTCTATTTCGCTCTCGATTAAACGTGGCTGGCGGGCTGACTACATGTCTGGAGCCCATTAACCCTTTGGGCGCTATCACAGCTCTGCTATCTGCCTTGGTTCATTATGCGACACAGTATTCATATCTGCAATACGTCACATTTGTGCACCCAGCGCCACTTGCCCCACACACGCATCACGGCGTGGTCCACCAGCAGCCGCTTTCACTAATTACATTTTCAAAGTGCAAACGAAGCGTGCGCGGCAGGGGGAGAGCGGGAATGGGAACGGCAACTAGAACGCTCCACTAATTAGTACGATATGTATATATATATGCATGCAGAGGCATAGGTACAGTCGGTGGACGCATAAGTGGCATAAATTAAAATAAAATGTACAAGTATAAAATGTAACTGCGACGTCGACTGCGATAAAAATCTAAAATAAACAGGCCGCGCTGCGGCTAGCCGCGGCCCCATGAACACAGCGAGGCATGCAACATATGCGCAGCAGCAGCAGCAGCAACAACATCAACATTAATTAAGCATAAACATTTAACCTGCCCCCGGGACACGCCTACGAACACAACGTCGCGTGCCCGCGAAGGGTCTCGCTCTCTGTTTTGTCCAAGTCGCATTTTATAATTTTGATTGATTTATTGAGCCGACACCAGAGCGGCGAGCGGCGAGCGGCAAGTGCAGCCAGCTCAGGTAGCAAAGCAGGCGCCAGCTGTAGGCCGTACCCCAGCCGAGCGACTCACTTGTGTCTCTAACTAATTTAATTAAATGAATTGAAAAGGGCAACGCGCGAGCGCGCAGCGATCAGCTAAGCTGTCATAACTATTAGATATGTATACAGGGATATAGATACAGCAAGCGTTAGCTGGACAGGTGCTTGAGATGGAGTAGATACACCTTCAGTTGGCTTACATGCGCGAGTGTCATTAACATGGCATGCAAATGTTGTGCATATGTCATGAAAATATATGCATGTATGATAAAAGTAACATATATATGTTAAATATGTAGTGTGCTATATATGCATATGTTAGAATATGGAAATTCGAGTCAGACAACAAGTGGTTGGACTCTGTTTACCAACAACTGCTTTACATGCATAGCAAATGTTAATGCAGCTATGTTAACTAACAGAGAAATGTTAAGCAGATGAATCTCTACTGCTACCTTTGTTCAAGTTAGACTGTGTTAACCAACAACTGCTTTACATGCATAGCAAATGTTAATGCAGCTATGTTAACTAACAGATAAATGTTAAGCAGATGAATCTCTACTGCTACCTTTGTTCAAGTTAGACTCTGTTTACCAGCAACCACTTTACTTGCATAGCAAATGTTAATGCAGCTATGTTAACTAACAGAGAAATGTTAAGCAGATGAATCTCTACTGCTACCTTTGTTCAAGTGAGACTGTGTTAACCAACAACTACTTGACATGTATAACAAATGTTACTGCAGCTATGTTAACTAACAGAGAAATGTTAAGCAGATGAATCTCTACTGCTACCTTTGTTCAAGTTAGACTGTGTTAACCAACAACTGCTTTACATGCATAACAAATGTTAATGCAGCTATGTTAACTAACAGAGAAATGTTAAGTAGATGAACGGCTCAAGTATTGAGATATGTTGTCTATATTAGTTAAATACACAGCAGTTCAAGTATTTAGGTATGCTGAAAGCCGAAGAGAAAGTAACTCAAGATCTAAGAGCTAAAAATACCTGAATTAAAGTATATTTAAGTTATATATTTCTTGAGAATAGTATTAAGTCTTTCGCGTGCTACCCCTTTAAGATGAACATCTACTTTTCTAGCCAACTTGTTTGTCGTCTTTGATTGATTTTAGGGGGGCGAAAGCAATAAGAGATTTTCGGGCAGTTGAAGCTGTTGCTGGGGGGTTCAGCTATTTAACTCGTTCAATATGTCACCGAAGTGTCTAAGTGGACAGATAATGCGGAGTCTAGTGGCAGCAGCCAGCCAGCAGGCAGCCAGCAGTCTGGCCATTCCTCGAAGAAAATCAATTTGACAAAGTAAAGAAAACTGTTATCCCTGGTGATTGATTATGCAGCCGACTCGAGTGACTGGCCAAAAGTTGCCCGGCTTCGATTGGGTCACCGAGCGTATCATTAATTTCCTCAGCGCTCACAGCGGGCTGAGTTTTGGGCTGCCATGTAAGCAGCCATTTCGTACACGCAACTAAATTCCCTTTCTCTCTCTCTCTCATTGCAGGCGTCTCCGCGGAGCTCTACTATGTGCGGGAGGGAGCCATCAATGACTACGCCCTGAACTTTGCGGTGCCGGTGCCGGCGAACATCAGCGATGTTACCTTCACCTGGCAGTCGCTGGTCGACCATCCTCTGCCCTACAGCATCAATGTGGCCACGTCGGATGCGGGCGTGCTGCCACGCCCCATGCTGAACATCTCTCGCATCGGTAATGTGCCGCAGGAGCCGCAGACATGGGGCGTCAGCCTCAAGTGTTCGGGCACGCGGGCCGCCGAGGTAACCGTGACCATCAGCGTGGAGGTTATACTGGACCGGGCGACCAACAACAATACGAATCTGATCTTCAAGCGTAAGAAAATTTGCTTGAAGGACGAGCCGAACGACGCACGAGAGGAATACGATGACGAGGAGCCACTGCATCCGGATCTGAGTGGCCACGACGACATCCACTACACAGAACACAACGAGGACACTGCCGAGCACGTCATCTCCGATGGTCATTTACCAGCGAACGTGGAGCACGGCAAGCCGACGGAGCGACATCGCGTCGTGGTCACGGAGCCTACGGTTGTTGTGGGACGCGGTGCGGGCGGAGCAGGCGGGAACAACGAATACGATCCACTGTTACGGGAAACTCTGGTGCCACCCACTAGTGGTCTCATCACTTTGATAGTGGGCGGGATTTTGGCCTTGGTGCTCGTCTCGACCCTCATTCTGATTGCCTACTGCGCTAAGGGTCCTTCGAAGCGTCATCCCTCAAACGGTGTCCACTTGATCAAGACCTCCAGCTTCCAGCGTCTGCCCACTATCTCGTCCACTGCTCACAACTCGATCTATGTCTGCCCCTCGACCATAACACCCACATACGCGACACTGACGCGGCCCTTTCGCGAATATGAGCATGAGCCTGAGGAGTTCAACCGCCGTCTCCAAGAGCTGACAGTCCAAAAATGCCGCGTGCGCCTCTCCTGCCTCGTCCAAGAGGGGAACTTTGGGCGCATATATCGCGGCACTTACAACGACTGTCAAGAGGTTCTGGTCAAGACTGTGGCGCAGCATGCAAGCCAACTACAAGTAAACCTACTCCTCCAGGAGTCCATGATGCTCTACGAGGCGACTCATCCAAATGTTATGGCCGTGCTCGGCATTTCCATTGAAGACTTTGCCACTCCCTTTGTGCTCTATGCCGCCACAGGCAGCGTTCGTAATTTGAAGACCTTCCTGCAGGATCCGTCGTATGCCCGAAGCGTGACCACCATACAAACCGTGCTAATGGCCTCCCAGCTGGCCATGGCCATGGAGCATTTGCACAACCACGGAGTTATTCACAAGGACATTGCGGCCCGGAACTGTGTGTAAGTAGAGCTAAGCCCTCATCAACATTCAGCATATGTCTGACAGAGCGACATAATCGCCGATTTGCTATTTGCGATTTGTAATCCGTCTAATCGAGCATTTGCAACCCTCTGTCCTTTGACCTTTGCTTCCTTTAGCATCGACGATCAGCTGCGCGTTAAGCTAACCGACAGCGCTCTCAGCCGTGACCTCTTCTCTGGCGACTACAACTGCCTGGGTGATGGGGAGTACCGACCCATCAAGTGGCTGTCCCTCGAGGCATTGCAGAAATCCCACTATAACGAGGGCAGCGACGTTTGGTCCTTCGGCGTACTCATGTGGGAGATGTGCACGCTGGGCAAGCTGCCCTATGCCGAGATTGATCCCTACGAAATGGAGCACTACCTAAAGGACGGCTACAGACTGGCACAGCCCTTCAACTGTCCCGACGAACTGTGAGTATCAATAGGGCGAAAAACTGCCGCGCCAGACCGAAAACTCAACGCGTTCCGCTTTTGCTCTGATAATTGCAGCTTCACTATCATGGCCTACTGCTGGGCCTCCATGCCCGCCGAGCGACCCTCGTTCAGCCAGCTGCAGATTTGCCTATCGGAGTTCCATACCCAGATAACCAGATATGTTTAACCTGCGGTGATGAAGCACACCAAGACTTGTAAATACAACAAGAGGCGACGTCGCAAGATTTCACAGCAAACGACGTCCGCAACTCTGTTTCCAAAGACATATTTAAATTATAGCGCTAAAGGGGCGCCTAAGTAAACCCTAATGCGGGAGGTAAAGATACGAGTGTGGGCCCATTGTTGTCCCCCACAATAAATAGTTACTTATATATGTATAACGTGCTGGGCGGTAGTCGACCGATCGAAGGAAACTTCACATGATCAGCTACCCCCATCCATACTTAGCCCTTAGGATAGTATGTTTCGAGAGAAAGGAAAACGTGTGACATTTCAATGCAAGAAAAGTAGTAGTTAAAAGTAAAGCCCCTCTGATGAAAGCCCAGTTAAACGCTCCTTCTGGAGAGCTCTCACGTAAAGCATTTGCATAACTTAACATTATATAGATACATAGCTAAAGACGAGATCCATAACATATATAGTACACCAATCTAGGCTAGGCATATACGAGTTCTTCGGGTCACTTTGTCGTTTATAAACAGCAACCACAATATATTATAGAATATCTATGTAAATGTATTTAAATGTGTATGTATATGTATGTCTAAGACCGTAGTGCTAGTAAACTCGAATCTATTGTATTTACCTAATGTTAACGACATGTCCTGTCGCGAACCCAACCGTGCACTGCAGTCCTTTCCCGAATGGAGCCCGACTACGTTTGTTTTACTTTTCCGGCAGGTCTCGAAATGAGGAAGAAAAATAAAAGTTTTGTAATATACTTAAGCATTTCGCATTAGTTTTAAGTTCCACTTATGATTTCAAATTTGAAGAACGAAAGAAAAACGATTTCAATAAACGTCCGTGCATAACATTCAAAAACCATGGAAATGCATTTGTGAATTGCCAGCGCTTGGCACGGGGAAAATGGAAATGGGGAAATGGAGAATGGAATGTGGGCAAATGGGGACGACAGTTAAGTAAAATATATATTCGTGTGTAAGTATATCGCTAACAATTGAGCCTGGCCACGCCCATCACTTACCCTAAAACAACTTGTACTAAGAGCAATGTGTTGTTTGGGTTTCCACTGTGTTGAGGCTGTCGCAAGTGCAGGGCGGGCTTGGGTTAACCATCTGCAATCTACACACGCACACACACACACACACACACACACAAGCACACACAGCCCCGAGCCAATCTCTTTGGCAGGCCAAGCGTGCTGGCAACACAAAAGGCATGTAATGCCAACTGCCTATTTGAGGTGGAGGCAGCCAGGTGAGGGCTAGGGACCCAGCTCGGGAATAGGGACTGCCCACACACCTGTACGTGTAGTGCCTGTCTAAGCGCGTGCAGAGCTTATGAGGTAGACGCTATTTCATGGCATGCCCTTTGATGGCTGCACTGACACTACTTAGTTTTTTGGCACGTCATGGCGAGGCACGATGTGTGACTGTGTCCTTTTTAATATGCCTGTCACAGCGACTAGTTTTCGGTCCTGCTGCCTGCTGCCTTCTGCTCCTGGCTGCTTTCTATGCTGCTCTCGCAGCGTTAACGCTGCCAATGTCTTTAAAAAGCGCTCAAAGAGCACGCCGGGTACGCTGGGCACGCCGGGCACGTTGGGCACGTGCCACAGCTGAGTTGCTTGGCATTTAACTAAAGCCACTATCCAAATCAAAAGCTAATACGAAAAGCAGTTACAGTAAAGCCACGGCATAACGACAAGCCCCAACTGTGAGCTTAAAGTGTACAAGATTATAAGGATGTGCTCGCAACTATTACTATATGAGTCAGGATAATATCAAGTTGAAACGATGGAAGCGGACTAGCATAATAGCTTGCCTACTACTATAACAGTCGCTTAACATAATGTTTGCAGCTGATTAAGAGAGTGTAAAACTTAAGCATTGGCAGTCATGTTAAGTATCTATGTTAGTTTACATATGCATAACATTGGAGAGCGCCAATAAAAAATCTCAATAGCTCAACAAATATATATATATATTTTTTTATACATAGTTTTTCCTTGACTACATTGCTCAGTTTAACACTCATGAAAAACTTGCGAGAAGATATCAGCATTTCAATGGGTTCAGGGTATGAACATCGCCAAAACATTCAGTTAGAGTTTACTTTTTTAGTTGGCATATCAACTTTGTTGTATTTTAAAACTTTTTTTTATTAATACTCACAATATAAAGTTGATATCATAGTTCAACAAAAATAATAAATTGAATCAATTGAAAATGGGAAATTGGGACATAATTGCTATGGGAGCATATATGCAACAGGTAGAACTAGGCGTGGCAGGCGCCTTAAAGTATATGTGTTGTTGATCAGAATGACGAGCTGAGTCGAGCTAGCTATGTC
Source organism: Drosophila peninsularis (assembly GCA_035047485.1). Classification (NCBI taxonomy): domain Eukaryota; kingdom Metazoa; phylum Arthropoda; class Insecta; order Diptera; family Drosophilidae; genus Drosophila; species Drosophila peninsularis. The sequence goes on along the minus strand of JAWNPN010000057.1, from coordinate 4,374,006 downwards.
TTTCTATCCGTCGGTTCCTCCGTGAGCACGTAGCAAGCACGTAAGCTTCGCTTTTGTTAGGGTTAGAACATTAGATACTTTTTCGTTCTACTCAAATATATATATAAATATATAAATTTTTTTTTAATATATATATAAATTTTTTTTAATAATTCATTATCCAAAGAGAATTTCATCTGGAAAGTGTTCAGTTCTGGGTAACTCCAAGTAGGGCAGTCTCGACTGGAACACTCACTTGTTGTATTGAAAATAAAGTTAGCTCTAGCTAGGTAGTACTTGGAATAGAAAGCAAAATTAAATGAATGAACGCTTCAAGTGGAGTATACTATAAATACAAATATATAAATTTATATAAAAATATTTTCAATAGAACATTTATTACTCTGGTTAAGCCAAATAGCTGCATAACCCAATGAAAAAAGTCTGTTAAGGTTAGTGTGGTTGTGCTGCCCACAGTTGCCCCTTTTAGTCCCATTGGCCAATCCGCATCAAAGGACCAATTAGATAGATGCGTTTCCCATTTTACAGCTGCTGCTGGTTCTGGTGCTGCTGGTGTAGCGATTAAAGAGGAATGGAGTAATGGAAAAGCCGAAAGGCAAACTTTGAACAGTTTCGCTTCAATCAAATTAAAGCGCTCCGGCAAATTGACAAAAGATATTAAGTTATTAAAAACAACGCGAGTCGAACTTCAGTTTTTATTTTTTGCGTGCGGCAGCCAATATTGCCATAAAAGTCAGAAATACGTGAGGGGGGCGTGGGCGAGGGCATGGGCGGAACTCATTGAAACTTGAGCTACAGGAAAAACGAAATGGAATATGGAATGCCGAGCAAAAAGGGGCAAAATTGAAAACAAAACAAAAACAAAAGGCAACTGGCAACTGGCAAACTGGGAACTTTGTTGTTGGTCAACACTCTAAGCCAAAAATCAACAAATATAAAAAATTTCATAGCACGTGAGGCAGCATTTCAATTTTTCAGTAGCTCTGTGTGCGCGCAAAAAAACTTTGACAGTCGCTGTCGCCCCCTGCGCCCGCTCTTATGGCCCATAACGACCACGCCCACAACACTTCAAAAAGCCAACAGCAACAAAATGACGACAGGTAGTCGTCAGTCTCGAGCTCTGCCCCCACGGAGCCGTAGCCCGCCCTGCGGCTACGCCAGGTGATGTTTGAACTTTCAACGGATGAGCTCGACCAGTTTCGGCTGCTGAGCAGGGGATGGGGGGTCAGATGGGGCTCGACTGCAGCAACTTTGTGCGCCAATGTGGGCCGGCGTGGCCTCAAAAATTGATTACTTTGAAAGAGCGCGCGACGCATTTTCAGTTTCAGCTCTCCCTCTTTTTTTTGTGGCCATTTCTCGAAGCTGTTGATTATGGCCACAAGGCATTAGCGCAAATATAAATATTTACCTTTGAAATTATTATGGCCAAGTTTGCTGATATCGCTGGCCAGGCTCCCATGATTGTTCTAAATTGCAGCAGAGTTTGATGTTTTTCTGATTGCAAAACTAATTAAAAAGTTGATGAAACTCATTTGGAATTGCTTAAAAGATTGCGGTCGTTGCTGTCGTTGTTGCAAGGGTTGTTGTTTTTCTCTCTCTGCTCTGATGGTTGTCAAGGAGTTGCGACTAATCACAGCTGGGCTATTGGCAACTTTTGAACTTTAAGAGCGCACATAATCAATGCCCAAGTATTTGACTTGGACTCTCTCTCCCTTTCTTAAGGCGTTCGCCTTGAAAGTTTTCGACCTGCCGCCCCCGCCCGCCCAGCTCTGAAATGCCAAATGCAAAAATTGTTTTTCAATTTCTTTTCTATTCGGCAATACATAAAACACGCAGCAGCAGCAGCAGCGGCAGCCGAAAGGAAGGCGGCAAATGCTAAAGCACCAGCAGCATTAGCATACAACTTTTCTTATTATTTTTTATGCGAAAAATTTTCGAAAAACCCGCCAAGGGAGGGGAGCAGCAAACTGCAAAGCTAAGGAAGCGGAAACGGAAAGCATACAGCGCAGACAAACGCCAACAAATTCGAAGCTGGCTAAGAGCTATCGCCCCACTGCCATTGCCCTTTTCATCTCAGCGGGGCTAGGGACCTTCGATGAGCCAGCGAGGTAGAAGAAGCAGCAGGAAAGGAGAAAAGCCATTTGCAATTGGTGGATTGGAGTCGATGTCGAAGTCGAAACCAGACCAGACAAAAGTGAAAACACTCGCGTTCGTCGCGCCAGAATACATAATAATGACATGGAAGGAAATCATTTTCATTTGCCAGCCAACGCCCCCCATGACCCCCCCTCATTGGGATGTCGATTGAAGTTAGCTGCAACTCGACGTTGGGCGCTTCATTTGTCGCAAAGTTTTATTGAATTACTCGGTCGTGCCGCGGCTCCGCTCCGCTCCGCCGTGAACAGCGTTTGATGTGAGCAACATGCCGTAGAGACAACGTCGCTGATAATGGGAGCTGGCTTCCGTCTAGATTATCACGCCTCTGAAAATTCATTAAAACTTTTCTTCATTTTTTTTTTTGGCACTGCCAATCGATTGCGCACCCCGCCCCACCCACTCGCCCACATGCCAGAGCGTGGCACCTGCATTCATTTTTCATCCAGCCCAACAGTTTGTCGTGTTGCCGTTTTGCGCCTTTGACTCGCCTTTGACTTTTTGCCAGCTGTCATTATTCATCCGAAAATGTTTTCGCTTAGCCGGCGAGCGAGTTGCCAGTCGCCAGTCGCTAGTCCAGCTCACCAACAAAATTTCCCACATATGTCGCCAGCTAGGGACGGCGGACTGACCCAGGCCCACGCGTGATTAATTGTTGCAAGTGCTGCTGCCACCCAAAAGCGGGGCAAGCCGAACCCGTTTGGGGAATTGCCTGAGTTATTGGCTTCGACACAAAACTTTGGGCCACTGTCACAGTCGACTCCACGATTAGAAGTCCGCCTTCGATGTTTTATGGGCGACATGGCGTTTCTGGCGAACGAGTCTATTATCTTGTAACCTTGCCAACATCCCATCAGCTATATGTCAACTCAAAATTCAGAACTTTTAATCAAGTTTCTAAAAAATACCAAGCTGGGATATATATTAGAAAACAAAATATGTTTGAAAGTTTTTGAAGCTAGTCTAAATGCATCTTAAATTCTTTCGATATATAATAGTATATATATTACATTACCAAATTTGAGATAGAGAGAAGAGAGTGAAAGTTAAAATATAAATATATAGAATGTTATCATAATATATAATGATATATATTAGTATATATTTAAATAATTAAGTTATCTAATTTGAGATATATAGAGAGAGAAAAGAGAGAAATATTTGTTTATAATTTGATTATTATCATTATTGTATATATTATATTATATAATTATTATATATATAATTTTAATAATTTTTAAAATATTTTATATATTTGTTTATAATTTGATTATTTTCATTATTATACATATTATATTATATTATATTATATTATATTATATCATTATAATATATATAAAAAAAATAAATTAAAATAGTTTATATGTTTGTTAATAATTTTTTTATTATCATTATTATACATATTATATTATATCATTATTTATATATATATTTATTTATACATTTAAGCAAGGCAATTTACTCTCAATTCTAGTAAAGTCCTTATAAGAAATCTCCTACGTTTTTCTGTACTTTCACAGAATTGGGCCCATTTTTAAAGCGCACTGTACCATTACTTTTGAGAAGCGCTGTAATGCGAACGCCTACAAATTTCAACATCAATTTGTCGAATAAGCAACTTAATCATTTGCCATTGTCAATGGAGGCCATTGTTCTTGTTGTTGTTGTTGGAGGAGGAGGCGGCCTCTGTGGAGGGCTGTACAATGCAACAGAAGCGTTGCCAAGGCATTCATAGAATAAAAATTATGCAGACGGCTGTCGATGTCGGAGTGGGCGCTGGGCGGCGAGGAGGGGCACGGACGGACCATTGAAGCGACAAATGTGGCTATGCCACTTGCTGCCAAAATCAGCAAATACACACACACACATATATATATGGCTATGTATTTGTGCATGTGTGAGCCAAGTTGGCTTGGCTTTGTGCCGGCCTCGACTGCAGCTGCACAAATTTGTCGGCTTTCATTTTTGGCTATCCGCTTGAAAGCAAGCAAGTTGCTCGTATCGCCGAGCTGCCACATTGCCACATTGCCGTATTGCCACATTGCCGTATTGCCACTTGCCACTTGCTTTTATGCAACAAATCATTGGCATAATTTAAAGCTTTTGCTCTTGTCTCTCGACTCCGGCATTATTATTGCTGCTGCAGTTTTTGGGGGCATTATGGGGTTAAGTGCGCACAGCATGCAGCATGCTGCATGCCAGGCAGCCAGCCAGCCAGCCAGCCACCAGCCAGGCATTTAGCTCGTCTGGCAGCTGGGCTATCTGCTGCCCTCTATGTATGATTATTGAATGTGGTCGAAGATTAATGATGCCTCTGTATTTGCCTTGGCCTCGCCATCGGCCTCTCCCCGTAGTGTCTGTGCTTTCAGCTCTGGCTCTGAGTTTGTCTATCGCATCCAGTTTGCTATTTTCTAATACTGTCTAGCTGGCAACGGTAATCCTTTTCCCCCAGCTGCGGCAGCTCCTCGGCAATATGCATTCAAGATGCTAACGTAAAGCTGATTAGCAATAAGTAGGACTCGTACTCCAAGCATATTATTGCATTCAAGCTGAGAATTTAATTAGATAATAATTAAAATAGGTCCGTCACAACTTAAGCTGCATGTAAGGCAAGCATCACTGATGTCAGCTCAATATGGCAACGTTTAAGCACCTGTTCGAGAGAGAGCGATCTACCTGGCGAAATTATATTTGGAAATTATATTTCCCAGCAGAAAACAATTACGAAGTTCGATTAGAAGCGAAGTAATTGAATGTCATTAGGATTTGCATGAGAATTTGCATATCGGACATGAACGACTACTTAATACTCTTTCAGACCAAAATACAGCTATATGTATTTGGTTAATGCTTAAAGTAAAGTAAATTATATATATATATATATATATATATATATATATATATATATTATATACTATATATATAGAGCCAGAGATTTAGAGCTAAAGAGTTGTCAAATTGCTGAAGATCAAGTCAGAAACAGATAAGCCTACTAATAATATGGTCAAAAAAAAAAAAAAAATATATATATATATATATATAATATATATATATCTATATATATATATATATATATATATAGATATATATATATTATATATATATATATATATATTTTTTTTTTTTTTTTGACCATATTATTAGTAGGCTTATCTGTTTCTGACTTGATCTTCAGCAATTTGACAACTCTTTAGCTCTAAATCTCTTGAACAATTAGGAGTAATCAATCTCAAGAGGCTTTCTGGACTATAAGTCATGTTGTGGAGTCTTTATATTAATTAATGCAGTTTCTTGATTGTACACAAATATCTTAAAATAATAAAAATATATTTTACAAATAATAATACTAATCCGAGGTTCGCCTAAGGTGGAAGAATAGCGTATGATGTGTTTATATATATGCATATCATAGTTTAACAGTTTATATAATCTTGATTTAAAGAAGAAACTGAAAGGGGCATGTCTGATCGCCTTATGCCCATAAGCTATATATGCCACATCTTTTCAAAAGTATGAAATATCGATTCTTATCTATCGATATCTTATCATTAATATTAATCATTATTAATCAAAATCAATTTCAGACTTTAAAGCGTTAAAGAGCTTATACAAATCTAGTTCAGCATTATAGATGCCTGTATAGACGCCTGGTGCCTGGGTAGACAGACCATCCACGAAAGCTAATATGCCTCTCATGCATATCTGCCCTCATACGTCTGAATTGTAGGTCAGCTAAAAATCTAATTTATTATTTGGCAACTTGATACGTGTGGTGAACCGAACCAGAACCTGAACCGAAACCGACTTGGGCAAACTACAAGAATCACATATGAACTTACAAATTATAGTAATATTAGTAATAATAATAATAATAATAATGGGAGCACTCGTGCAGCGTGCAATTTAATTAAATTTTTGGCCCGTCGTCCTACGTGAGAGAGCCCCGAGCTGGGCGCAGCTGTGGCTGTGGCTGCGGCTGACATACCTGAGCTTCGGCTACTGCCGCTGTCGTTTTTTAACCTATTCGCTGGTGACATATGCGGCGCATAAATTAAACACTCCATTGAGGCGGCCTACATGTCCACATGCCCACATGTCCTCACGTACGTCCAGGAGCATCGGCAGGTGCCTGCGGCTCACTTTTCACCATAAGCGTAGGCAAAGGCGAATGCTCATTAGTTTTGCCGCAAGAGGAGCGGCCGCTCCTCAAGACAAATGTCTTGCGCTACTCTTTTTACTCTATGGAGTGAGACGGGTATATTGGCTTGCTGTTGGAATTCTGACCTAAGCTGACCTACATAGGCGTATATCCCTTAGGGAATAAAATTGAGAGGAATGGGCGAGCATTGCGCAGTCGCTTAGGCCCCAATGCATCAGTCTAACTAGTTTATTTGATATTTTTATTGATTTCGATTCAATTATTCCACAGCAGCTCCTCGAGCTCAGCCGACTTGCATGTGCGCGTTAGTTAATCATGCCGGGCATGGAGACGCTCGACTGTTTTGCGTTGTCTCCATTTGCCAGGAGGTGTTCGCCCAGCCCCGCCCACTGGCAAAGTGCACATAAAGTTTTCAGCTCTCTGTGCGCTCATAGAAAAAAGTGTTTCTCAAGGCTTCTGTGGTCTGCGACAACTGGGATTTGATTGCGCCAGGACGAAGTGGGCGGAGCGGCAGAGGGAGGGTTAAATTGAAGCGTCTATTGCTGAAGTCGTGCATGGAGCAGAGTTGGCTTTTTGTGTTGCTCATTGCTCAGTGGACTGAGCCGAGCTGCGGTCCTTGGACTTGCTGTGGCCTGTGACTATGGCACAAGTTTATCAATAAAATGCTGTGGCATACAAAAATACACGAGTTATTTCTTCTTTGCATGGCTGCATCGGGGCCGGGCTATCAGGACATGCTTGACTTATGGCCACCGAAACTTTTTGTGCCATATTGAGGAGAAATATTTATGTGGCTCCGCTCGGTTCAAATGCCATTTGCAAGTTAAACGAAGGTTTAAAGAGCAGCGCAATATATCGATATATCCACATATATCTCCATCGATTCGTGCTCCGCAATAATGCGCTGTGAAATACAATGCTTGGAGGTAGCCGGAAAACGATACTCGAAATCTAGATTGCTTTAATGAAATAACAATTCACAGACCCCTCTGCTGACAATACCTGGTAACGAGGCTCGAGTGAGCCCCTGTGTAGGTGTCTCGCACTCATTGATAACTCAATTAACATGTTACTTCCACGAATTATAGATTTTGCGCTCGAACGGAGCGTATCTCGCATCTGGTATCTGTCTCTTGTATCTTGTCTCCTGTCTCTTGTCTCTTGTATCTGCGAACATGCTGAAGAATTACTCATACTCAGATTTCAGAGCTCGTGTAATTCGATGCGAAGGCTGTGCGAACAATTGATTGGAAAAAGGATTCAACTGAGGCTGGGGCAGCGTCTGTTGTGCTGCTTCGGCTCGGTTTTTTCTTATTAATGAATTCTCAATTGAAGCGTTAATCCATTTGGGCCCGTTTAGCCCGAGGGTCACAAATGATTGCACGCACATAATCGGATTTCCAGGCCAGCTTCATTCAGTACTCACGCCCCTCCGGCCTCACTCCCATTGCCTGAGCCGTGGCCAATTGCTTGTGCTGCGGCCATATTTAGTGACAATGACCCATTTTCAGAGTTTATGTTTGTTGTACGGGCTCAAGCGAAATTGTGCATAAATTATAAAAAATATTCCATAATCTAAACTATAAGCCCATCAAATGGTTGACCGAACACCTTGCCTTCTATCCATCATCCGGCTAAACTCTGCTCCCGCCCCCGACGGCGCTGTGTGTGTGTTTTCTCAAAGGCAAAATTGATGACAATGCGGCTTGTCAACGCCTCGTCGGCTTCAGTGGCTGCTGCTGCTGCTGCTGCTGTTGTAGGGCTTCCTGCAACAAAAGATAAAAATTTCATTAAAACCATTATAACTGCCGAGGTAGATGCAAAAAAGAGGAATATGCATATGGATAGCGCAGGCTAGGCTAAGCGAGCTTCAAAATATGCTGGCAATATTCGCTTATGGAAGGCGGTACAAATATAGGAGTTGACTGAGCTGGGGTAAGACTACATTACTTTTGACTATAGTCATAGAACATAGGACTTTCTGCATAGTATAATATATATAAAATTTTTTTTTTTTGGTATATTTTGATTTGAGTTACTCCGGCGGTACAAATATAGGAGTTGACTGAGCTGGGGAAAGACTACATAGTTAATATTGTAGTATTAGGTATATATATAATTTTTATGTTTTTAATTTATTTATTTATTTTTTTTTAGGTATATTTTTTTTTATTTGTTTTTTTTTTTTTAGGTATATATTAATTTGACGTCCTCCTCTCAATTATGGTCTTTGACTAAGCCTAGATAATAATAGTAACCCTCATGAGTTAATTACATAGTTAATATTATAGTATTAGGTATATATATATAATTTTTATTTAATTTTTTTTATTTGTTTTTTTTTTTTTGTTTTTTAGGTATGTATTAATTTGAAGTCCTCCTCTCAATTATGGCTTTTGACTAAGCTAGATAATAATAGTTGAGACCCTCATGAGTTAACTACATAATTAATATTATAGTATTAGGTATATATATATATATATATATAGATTTTTTATTTATTTTTTTTTTTTTTTTTTTTTTTTTAGATTTATATTGATTTGAGTTACTCTTCTCAATTGTGGCCTTTGGCTAAGCTTAGATAATAATCCTACAGTACTCCCCTCACTCTCTGGCAAGCAAGTTGAGACCCTCATGAGTCCATTGCCTCTGTGATTACATACTTGAGCATAGTTCAGTTATCGAGCAGTGCTCCCAATACGTAAGCTCTCCAGCTAATTTATGATTATGTCTGCTGATCGATAAAGAAACTTGATACATTTTCGAGCATTCGTATGCGATCATAAATTTGATTCAATTGGAACGACTCAGCTGAATGTAGCGCAGCGACAATCTGATATGTATTCTCCACACAGGCCCAATACAATGTATTCACCACGTATATAATATCTTTTGCTGTGCTCAAATTACCGCTATACACACACACACACACACGCACACATGTGCGCTTACACAGACGTCTAAGCAAATATCCTCGTTGTGTAAATATCCTGTCACAGTGCCCAGGCGCTGTTGCTGTCCTTGTCGCTGTCCCCGTCAGGGCTTCGCTTCCATTTTGCATTTTCCACTTTCAGCTCCCCTCCCCCAAGCCCAACGTGCTGCCCAAATACGGGCGCTCTTTAGGCTTTTGTGTGCCACGCGAGCTCAGCGAATGTCGTGCTGTGCACATACACTATGCACACGTGTGTGTGTGTGTGATAACAACCCAAGGATTATTTCGCATTACTTTATTTTCACAACCGCTTGCAAGTTTTGCGGTACTTTAGCTTGGTCTCGCCCTCAGCCACGCCCCTCTAGGCAAGGCCCGCTTATAATTTACACGCTGATTGCGCGTCGGGATTATATATAATTTCCCTCTCCCGCTCCCTCTCTCGCTCCCTCTCTCGCTCTCTCATGCAATCGCCATCAACACTCTATGCCAGACCCGCCCCACCCCTCTCGGCTACCTATTTATCCACCTTTATCTGATTTTTGTAACTCGCTGTGTGCGGTTTTTTCAGCAGCTCCGCGTTTTTTTATACCCTGAGCCCATTGAAAATGGGAAATCAGGGTATAATGTTTTTGTGAAAATGTATGTAACAGGCAGAAGGAGACGTCGCAGACCATACAAAGTATATATATTCTTGATCAGCTCGATGAGCTGAGTTGAAATAGCCCTGTCCGTCTGTCCGTCCGTCCGTCCGTCCGTCCGTCCGTCCGTCCGTCCGTCCGTCCGTCCGTCCGTCCGTCCGTCCGTCCGTCCGTCCGTCTGTGTGAACGCAGCGATCTCGTAAACCACAGAAGCTAGAGAGCTGAAATTTGACATGTATACTCCTGAATACCATACGCTATACGAGTTTTTTTCAAAAATTCGATAACTCTTCCCGTTCTCTTTTTATCGATAAATTTCGATAACTTTTCGTCTCTTTTACGTACCGTAAGAGCTAGAGACCTGAAATTCACTACATACATTCCTGTTGTGAATGCAGACATTTTGTAATTTTTGGTTTTTGGATGCCACGCCCCCTTCGCCCTAAATTTGCAAAAAACGCATTTCAAATACTAGAGACTTGTGCTTCGGCACATACACACATATGAATAACATAATCATGCCCTGAAAGTTTGAATCAAAAAGTCCTGCTAGAAAAAAAGTTATTAAACATTTAATTTCCCATAGCGTAGGCGTCTTGCAGCCCAAGCGCTGTCGCTACGTCAACTGCGCAGTTGGCAGAGCGTGTGCTTGAGCGTGCTTCTGTGTGTGTATGTGTTGCTTGCAATATATGTATATGTACACTAAGCATAGAATATTTGAAGTATCGGCACTTCGCAGGGCTCAGGGTATCTCCTAGTCGAGCCGTCTCGACTAGAGCATTCTTACTTGTTTTCATCTTCACACGTTTTTATGAGCTTATGAAATTAATTGTACATTAATGTGTGTGTATGTGTGTGTGTGTGTGTGTGTGTGTGGCTGATGGATATGGCACATTTGATTATGTTTTGGCTAAATAATGAAATTATCTGGCAATAAAGCGTCATATATATGCAGGGCAAGGTAGACGCGTGATTTTTCAGCTTGCCTAAATGATAATGATGGATGAGGCAGTAAGAGGATTTCCCATATGCAGACATTAAGGGTAGAAAGTCAGCCCAATGGAGTTTTGAGCTGGCTGGGCTGACCTAACACGGGAACCGCATTATCCCCCCACTGCTCCAGCCGAATATTCATTCCATTGCAAACAAGGTAATGTTGGCGATTGGGAAAACGCCGATCGGCGGGCGGAGGGACGGAGGGACGGACCACCATGTGGGTTAAGTGGCCCGGCCAACTGCGTAACCATAACCTCGACCATTGACAAATATTGGAAAAGCGTCGAGTGTTTGCCGCCCCTGCCTCCTGTTGGCAGTATCTGAGCAACGTTGTGGCAATAATTAACGACTCGGCGACCGCGACAAAGGCAACTGAAACATAATACAAATAATTAAAAATAGCCCGAGTTGCGAGCGAGAGACAATGTCGGGCAGAAGGTCTAGCCGGCTGGCCGGCTGTGGCAAAAACAATTGTGTCAATAGTTCACCCGCATCTGAGGCGAGTCGAGAGGCCCAGGAGATAAACACAGACGATAATGGATTGTGCGAGGGGGCAGCAGGGGAACAGCTGCCGGCAACTGTCAATGACTCGAATGACTCAAAACTAATGCCAGACAAAGGCATGAGGGTGCGGGGGGAATCGAACAGGCGCACTGATCTAGGCGACGCACACACTTGAGCCTGGAGGAAGGGCATTGTAAGACGACACCTACTGGCATCATTTGTTTACACAATATTGGATATTGGATAGGCTGGATGCAAAGGAAACGGGCATTAGCATGAAATTTGTAAGGCACAACACGCACTCAAGAGCCGAAAGGAAAGGCAAGGATCAGGACCGAGCAAATTTATGCAGGCGACAAATTCAAAACACATGTCCTGCAACAGCCCCTTGGCACATACGTGGAAGCAATCAATTGTTTATTTATTGTCTGTTGCCTGTTTGCTTTCTTTTCAATTCGTTTCCATTTCTTTTGTCTCGCAATCCGTGCAGGACCCCCATGGCGAGAGACCACACGAAAGTACGCAGTCACCCGACTGGCTCAGGTGCCAAGAAGGTAGGCCCAGATTAGCGTTGACTAAGCGAACAGCTTCATCTGCGGATTGGCTCGTTTCACGCGTATTATCCATGCTCATTATCCGGCTGTGCATTGTTTGCGGACTTTAGTTCCAATTATGGCATCAGTGGCCATTGTCTGGCCACTGCCACACAGGACGCTACGTTTGACCATAATGGGTAATTTGAGTAATTCCCTCTGGGCAGCTGACTCTATTGTGCATGGATCAGGTGGCCACAGGTAGTGACTGGAGCCACTCTCTATGAGCGAGGGCTATCAAATAATACTTCAATACTCGATTAACTCATCAGGCAACAACCCTCGCTGCGGCTGCAGCCCCGGCTATAGTTGGGGCACAAGGCAGAGACAAGGACACTGCCAATGCCAAGACGCATACAGCAATATAATCTCTCATTACAACTACAACAAAGGAGTGAACGAGGAGCTCGGTCTGTGGCATATGGGACGCCGGCGGTCCTGCTGCTGGCAGCCCGAATTTATGGCCCCTGCAGTGCAACAAGCACAAAAATTTATAACTCAGCCATAATGAACTCATATTTTATAACGTTTATTAACCCATTGATAACCGGCCAAGTGCTTAACGGCAGCTGAATTTATGCGTCTGGCTGGCAGCATCTTAGGGGCTGAAGTGGGCGCCGCCTCCTCGACGGTTGCCGCAGCAAAGGCCTTGTGACAAATAAATGTCATATTAATGTCAGAGTCCCAGAGTCAGAATTGATTTGCTCTCGCCTCCGCCTGCCCGCATTCAAATCTGTGGCGCCCAACCGCCCCCAGCCTCCTGCTTCGAACCCATCTACCACCGGGCTCTACTTGCGGCTTTCGGGCTTCCCAGTGCGCCGCCCTGTGGCCGCCTTTAGTTTCATGCGTGCTTCAAGGGCTTTGCGCTTTATTTGGAACTGCTGCGATAAGCCTCTCTCTGCCTCCCTCTATCTCACTGCCACTCGTGGAAATTGGGTGAATATAATCGCAGCCCATTGTGGTGAATACGACGCAAATGTGAGCTCATTCTTGATTGACCAATTGTGAGAGAGGGAGAGAGAGAGAGAGAGAGAGTGTAGATAATATGATAATCACTTTTAATTGGAGATTTAATTTAGATTTAATCAGCTCAAAATTCTCTTGAGCTCATTAGGCAATGGTTCATTTATTTTTAAGATTTATTAACTATTTGTTGTCACTTAGACTAAGCCATATAAACACTGCTTAACAGACTTAAATGTTTATAAGATTATATAAATAGGATCTCTAGCTGAAATATTCAATATAATTTTATTTTACTATTATTATTATTATTATTTTTTAATTTAATTATATAATTATTTTACTTTGTTGGATATGGCTAAATATCGAGTTGGGCAAGACTGGATGGGGGATCAAGGTATATAATATATAAATATATAATATAAATATTTTATATGATATCATAGTATAGCATAATAGTCGAGGACTCTCACTGTACTTCTACTTGGGATGAAGATCCACATAAGATCCGTTTAGAAGCAGCCAACCCAACACAAGCAAGCGAAGGTAAAATATATTTTTAAAAAATTTAAACTGCTCGCTTAGGATTAGTCGTTAAGAAAAGTCTTTATAATCCCATGAATATCATGATGAATAATTAAATAATATATCTAAAGCGAATAATCCTCATTCCTTTAAGAGCTACAGGGTACGGCACTCGCAGTGTAACTAACTAGTGTGTCGGGCATATCCTATATATCAACTGATAAATATTTAGCCTATCGAAACTATATAGAGTCATATTCCCTCTCCCGCGCTAAATGGCTTAATATTAGAGCAGGCTAGATGCTGACAATCGCACTGCGCTTAGGCAAATATTTTCACCCCTGCATAAGCCCGGCGTAAACTGCTCTACCTGAACTGGTACGCCTTTGTCTGCCCTCTAAATATTTTGCTGTCGCCTACATTTGGTTTTCATTTCACACTTTTGCCCGCTCTCAGCGTTTCTCGTTTAACACATCCTCCGGTTCGCTCTGCCCTCGAGGCACTCACAACGCACGTTAGTCGCTTCCGGTTCTCTTTCTATCTGTGCGGCTGTCCGTCCGCCTGTCTATCCGTGTGTGTGTGTGTTTGTTTGCTTTAGGTCGCTTGTGCCCAGTTACTCGGCTTTCCCTGTTGGCCAGTTGCCCTTTTGCGAGCGGCCTCAACTAAATATTCCCCCGTTGATCCACGGCCCGCAATCAAGCGTTACTGTTGTTTGCTTTTCGGAACTGTGGTCCATTAAGTGACGGAGTCGCTGCAGCCGCCGGCGGCCAAATGCCGTTGGTGACTTTTCGCACTCGACCCGCTCCGCTGCGGTGCGAGGCGTTGCGTTGCGTCGCGACGGTCACGTGTCGCGGGCCGTGCCTTAATTCTATCTATGAGATACAATTACAATTTTTCAATATTTTCGCACAGCGGGCGGCTGAGCTCTGGGCTCTGAGCTCTGAGCTCTGAGCACTCGGTGCGTATGCGTGGGCGTTATTATTTATTTATAGTGACACTTTATTGCAGCGCAGCAGCCGCCGGCGCCGGCTGCAGGATATGCACGCAGGACACGCTCGAATGTAATTGCGCACTTGCGGCGTCTTGGTTACACTGAGAGACTGAGCAGCAGCAGGAGTAGGACTAGGACTAGGAGTGAGGAGCGAGACGATGAGAATATGTTGCATCATCGCTCGTCCGTGGCCTTAATGTCCTTGCCAGTTGCCAGTTGGCGGTTGCCAGTCGCCTGTTTAATGTTGCGTTGCGCACTGCACGTCCTTCGAGTCCTTGCGCCTTTAATTTACTGTGCCGCGTCCCGCCCTTCGCTCCGCACTCGACTTGCCTCTCCAGGCATTATCATAATTTTTCAATTTATTAACAAAGTCAAAACAGTTTAGCTCATCCCCCGCTCCTCCTGGCTGGCTGGCTGGCTGGCTGGCCCTAAACCTCATTTATTATCTGTGCTGTACAAGGAAGAGCGTCTCGGCTCGATGTCCTGCGGTGCCCTGGCATGAAATGCGCGCTAAAATGCCTTTAATTGTTTCTTATTTATGCTTCCGTTTGACTTCGAGTTTGAGTGCAATTGTTTTTTGATATGATAATGGATCGTGAAATTGGAATAGACCTCGACCCTCTGGAACTGAATTCCCAGCACTTTTTTAAATCGACCCACAAGTCAAACGCTGATGAAGACAAATTTTACGGACCATATGCCGGACCGAGCGATCAAATTATTCATTTCCTCTCTCAACTCTCGACGGAATTTAAAAGAGCACAATTTTTCGTAAACTATGTCGCGTTCGGCTCGAGGGCCTCTTCAGACAATTGCGGCCACATCTAATTGATTGAGAGCAGGCTTCAGTTTAATTGACCCGAAATTCGAAAGATTCAAATTAAAGACACTCGCAGCTTGGCGTAGCGGGCTCTTCGGGCGGGATCTGGCGCGCCCACGCAACTTAAGGAACTGAAAATGAAAACTTTAGCACTCCAGCTATGTGAGTGCAAAGTTCGTGTCTTGAGCTGAAGCAAAACTCAAAAACCAAAGTCCAATTTGCAAGTTTTTCGAGTGCACACACGCAAAATTTCTTCGGCCTGATGTTTACCCAAAGCCCCGGACCCGTTTCAGTACCCGTTCCCGATCCGATTGCAGATCCCAGCACCGTTGACAATCACGCACGATTTCAGGCAAATCTAATTTAAATACGACTACACATCAGTCGGAGGGGAGGGCAGGAGGAGGGACTGGCTGGCTGGCTGGCAACCTTTGATGGGCTTCCATCCCGGCTGAGAACTACTGTTCCGACTGGCAGTTACTTTAGTTAGTTAACTGTTTATGAACCGTAGCTCTGCCTTCATGGCAGGGGCGTGTCCGGGCACTTTACACTTTTGTGCGCCAGCTCTTCTAAAGTAATTAAGTGTTTTTCCACATGATGGCTTCATAGACGCCAACGGGCAGAGGTAGAAACTAGAGACTGGAGTAGGAGCCGGAGCAGGAGCAGGAGCAGGGGCGCAAATAGGGTCAGAGTGGCAGGAGAAGTGTTGCCAGTCAGCCTCTGTGGGCAGACAGCTTCTGTTCCTCCGTTCCCATGTTCCGGCACAGCACACTCTTATAATTGGTTTAAAAAACGTGGAGGAAACGTGAAAGCAAAGTGTTTGCCTGGTTTGATAGTTGCAGATAGTTTGCTCGGCCGTCAGCAGCTCTCGACGCTCCTCGCACACTTTTAATAAACTTACGGCTACAAGAGGCAGGCGCAGCAGCAAAATCATTAATAAACTATTAAGGTATTTCTTCAAAGTGCTTGTCTCGTGCCAGGGCTTTGTTTAAGCGAGGGCGCAGCTCGCCAACTTTGCCAGACAATGCAACTCGATCAGGGCAAGCCACAAAACTTCCTTGATAGCATGCAAACCGCGCTAAGCTGCTTACGCAAACGGGATAATGGACGATATAGCAGATTAAGGATAAGCCCTATTTGGAATGCATGTGCATAGCCCGAATAGAGTTGAAGGTGCTTTAGCTGAAGCTGCTTTAAACGAGATACTTACATCTCATATTAATATAACTGGATGAATGCGAACTGTGAATTGATCAAAGGGTATGATATGGCCTAAGCATTATTTTGGCTGATAAGAGAAGATCTGAATTTCCCGCAGAGATGATGTCGTTTAATAGTTCAATTCAGATTAATGAAGTTAGAAGTGAAACAAAATAAAATATATTTAAAGGAAAAGGAGCTCTCCGTTCTCTAACAGACGGACTCATAACAATCATACTGTGGAAGCTGACACGCTTTATGGGAATATTGTACTGGGATTCGAGATAGATTAGTATATGTAGATTAGATAGAGTATGTAAGCTAAGCCCTTTGGATGCATTTAAATCCCTCACTTTTATAACCACTAGGTTTCAGAAGTCAATTGCGTTATATGTCATTCAGAGATAGTTCTATAAGTTAAATTGAAGAGAGGTTAACCCATTGAAAATGGAAAATCAGGATATAATGGTTTTGCGAAAACGTATGTAACAGGTAGGAGGAGGTGTGGCAGACCACATAAATTATATATATTCTTGATCATTTAATTAATTAACTTCTTAATAATATATACAAAATTCCGCTCGAGTCGATTTTGCTCTGTCCGTCTACCTGTCCGTCCGTCCGTATTTTTGAACGCGTCGATCTCAGAACCTATAAGAGCTAGAGACTTGAAATTTTAGTTCCTAATAGATATAGGTTCTTGTACAGCACGATTCGATCGAGTTCGTTTAAAAAATCGATAACTTTTTTAGTTTTAGTATTATCGATTAAAAACGAAGTTGATATTCATTCATAAAATTCTATTTAATTCATCTTTATAGCCAGAGTTTTATATTATATTACTATATTATTATATTATTATATTATTATATTACTATATTATTATGTTATTATATTATTACATTATATTATATTATAGAATTTTGTGATATATAATGAAATTCTATAATATAATAGAATTTTATGATATATAATGAATTCCTATTTCTCAGTTCCAGTCTATAGGAATTGCTTTATATAAGATATCATCTTGAAGTAGGAACTAACTATTCAACACATTCTTTGCTTTAAATTTATGTTTGACGCCGCTTTCCAGGCAACAGGCAATACATAGTGTTTATGGGGGCATTATCACTTTTTAGCACTAATAGATCCAAATGCATATTTTACGAATACGAATGGAGGCGCAGTTTCGTTCCCTTTGCCATACAAAATACATTTGTAATCAGAGCCAATTAATCTCATGCCAGCTACGTAGCCGGGTCCGCAGTTGAGCTCGGAGCTGCTTGCTGCTTGGCTGCTGCCGTTGTAGTTGCTGTTAAAAATAATTTCTGTTGACACAAAGATTGAAGGCCCCGGGCTGACTCGCTGGTCCTGCCCTGGCCGGGTCTGGGTCTGGTTTGAGTTCGCTGTGATCTGCGATCTCGATGTGTGCATAATTTATGCCTTCGATCACATGAAGACATGAAAAATGTCGCCACAAGACGCCTGAGCGATGATGACGAGTCGCGGGTTGCGAACGCGATCGGACCCAATGGATGAATAGCCATGGCCATAGCTGAGCAGTCTTGCCAAATGCGGCAGGACCGGCCAAGGGCAGCGGGCACTCGCGAGGGGGAATCGGAATCGAGCATAAATTAAGTTGACAAGCTCCGAGATGCGGTAGTACAAACGTGTTTTGTGTAGTTCCGCTGCCCCGCCCCAAGCAAACGAGCAACGCACTGCGCCTCCCTCTCTGCCCGCCTGGCCCCCTTCGACCAGCGTCTGTTTAATGTGTGGACATAATTTTCCTGTCGCATTCAATTCATGACGAGCCAACCGACGGCGACGACGACGACGACTCTAAAACAACAAACATAAAAACACTTGCACGTGAATTGCATCACAGATGCTGCAGCTGATGTGGATGTTGATGCTCCTGCTCTTGCTCCTCGACAGAGTCGTTCCGTTGCGTTGCAGTGGCTGTTGGGGCTGATGAGGCTGATGTCGCCGATAATGGCCATGGCAATGTGCACACGTTATATGCACATTTGTGAGTACTTATATGGATAGGGGAATGCGAGTATTTGATTTGGCTTCGTTTCAATTGAATTGCAAAGTGTTTGCGCGTTAAGGTGGCTCCGGAATGGACCTTTAACGGAATTCTAGTCTCCTTTCTGTTGTTATTTATAAATATATAAGTATAAAAGTATCTTCAATGACTTCCTCTGCCTGATGGTTCCCTTGAGTGAGTCATTAAGGGCACGAATTCCAGCAGGAAATATATGATAAACATGATTAATTGATATACTTATACTTATACTTATACTTATACTTATACTTATACTTATACTTATACTTATACTTATACTTATACTTATACTTATACTTATACTTACACTTATACTTATACTTATACTTATACTTATACTTATACTTATACTTATACTTATACTTATACTTATACTTATACTTATACTTATACTTATACTTATACTTATACTTATACTTATACTTATACTTATACTTATACTTATACTTATACTTATACTTATACTTATATTTATACTTATACTTATACTTATACTTATACTTATACTTATACTTATACTTATACTTATACTTATACTTATACTTATACTTATACTTATACTTATACTTATACTTATACTTATACTTATACTTATACTTATACTTATACTTATACTTATACTTATACTTATACTTATACTTATACTTATACTTATACTTATACTTATACTTATACTTATACTTATACTTATACTTATACTTATACTTATACTTATACTTATACTTATACTTATACTTATACTTATACTTATACTTATACTTATACTTATACTTATACTTATACTTATACTTATACTTATACTTATACTTATACTTATACTTATACTTATACTTATACTTATACTTATACTTATACTTATACTTATACTTATACTTATACTTATACTTATACTTATACTTATACTTATACTTATACTTATACTTATACTTATACTTATACTTATACTTATACTTATACTTATACTTATACTTATACTTATACTTATACTTATACTTATACTTATACTTATACTTATACTTATACTTATACTTATACTTATACTTATACTTATACTTATACTTATACTTATACTTATACTTATACTTATACTTATACTTATACTTATACTTATACTTATACTTATACTTATACTTATACTTATACTTATACTTATACTTATACTTATACTTATACTTATACTTATACTTATACTTATACTTATACTTATACTTATACTTATACTTATACTTATACTTATACTTATACTTATACTTATACTTATACTTATACTTATACTTATACTTATACTTATACTTATACTTATACTTATACTTATACTTATACTTATACTTATACTTATACTTATACTTATACTTATACTTATACTTATACTTATACTTATACTTATACTTATACTTATACTTATACTTATACTTATACTTATACTTATACTTATACTTATACTTATACTTATACTTATACTTATACTTATACTTATACTTATACTTATACTTATACTTATACTTATACTTATACTTATACTTATACTTCGTTTGTTAATGAAGTCATTTAGCAGTGGAGGCTTCCGTTTAATTGTGGGTCGTTCTTTTTCGCAGTTTCTATTCCTAAGAGGGCCTCCCACACACACACACACACACACATACGTATAGACCGTGCTGGATGGACGCGCGACCCACGTTGCATGCCAATTGCTGATGAGGTTTTAATAATGTTTTCGCTTTGCCATCGTAATTCTTGTTGCCGGCACTTGCCGCATAATTCGATTATGGCGCGGCAACTTTCAAGTGACATCGGGCCACAGCCGGAGGAACTGCCTCTAGTGCGGCGCATCCGCGCAGCGGCGCTGGGTTGCAATTTAATTAAGTGAAGTGCAAGCCGACGAGGCAGCTGGGCGGAGGCGTAGGCGGAGGATGACTCAAAGTTGTCGCTGTTGCAAAAATGCCGCCGATCAGCCGCGATTATCGACAGTGGTTGTTGCGGCTGGTTGGCTGCACCCACGCTGCGTAGAGGGAATGGCCTGGGGAATCGGAATGGGCATGGTTCACCGTTGTCGCCTTCGCCACGTGCGGCACTCGCTTTTGATGCACTGCAAGAGAGAGAAAGAGTGGCAAATCAGCAGCAGCAGCAGGTTGTCGGCGGCTTTGCCAGCCACGCCCACGTAATTATCGCTATCGATGCGAACTGCACGCGCTGCACGCGCAGATTCCCCTCGGAGTGGGCTCTGCTGCCTTTTCGACGTCGCCTTCCTTGCCGGGAAATCCGTTGTGTTGTTTATGGCTCCAGAGCTCTGCCCCGATGCTGCTGCGGCTGCGTCTGCGGCTCTGCGAATGCCACAAATGCCTTTGGCCAGCCGACGTCCCGCTGGCTATCAATGCCATCGCAGCCACTCTCCAAACACTTTAACCTGAGCTAGCGGCAGTTGCTACAAATGTTGCAGTTGCAATGTCGCCTTTGTCGAAATTAATTATCGGGATATATGTATCTCTGCTCTCTCCAGAGACGCGCAGAGTGTCAGCTGGAGAGTGGAGGATGAAAAGGGACTCTAACCCGAGGTTAGTATGAAGACGTTTCACATTCTTCTATGAGTATTGGAGCTCTTAAGTCTGTCTCTGAAGATTGAGCAGACAGAAAGCAAGACTGAGTTATAGACACGGCTAGCAGAGCTCAAGCTTCACTTATCTCTACTACGTCTGCCAGAATACTTTCATTTTTCCTTAATTTTTCCTTCCCACGCAACATTTTCGCTCAGTGTAGGGAGAACTTTTGACGCTCTTCGAGTGGCTGGCTTCGCGCTGACAGATTTTATCGCCTCGGCCGGTGTCGCTCTCCTTCCGTTGCTCGGGTCTATTATTATCTATGGTTCTGCTCAGCCGAAGTCCTAAATCAATTGAGCCGCTGGCCCCTATCGCTGACGGCCTTTTGCCGCCACTTTGCATTCGCAATTGGGCGGTTGGCCTATTGACATTCCCAGTGCGATTTGTTTTCAGCCCACTTGACAGGTAATGGTAATGGCTGTGCCGTGTACACTCCTGCCAGACAATGGTTTGTGCTGCGAGTAGCGACTCGCGAGTGGCGAATGGCAACCCCTTTGCCCCTGCCCCGGCTACCCCCGCGCTGATTGTCGCCATGCGGCGGCCGTGACAAATTGCTTTAACATTGATTTAAAGACAAAAACGACGAAGCGGCGCTGAGAGGCCAGCATTTCACACAACTGCCACGAAACGTCACTCAGACGACGCCCTAATCCCAGTCGCAATCTCAGTGCCCATCCCAGTCCCAGACTCGATTGCAAGCGATGGCGCGAGGGGTGGAGCGAGGGGCTGCCCGCCCTCCCGCTGCGGAGTCGCTCAATCGATTTGGATGGCTGACGACGACCTTGTTGCCGGCGACTGAATAAATTGAATGCGTTTTCAATTTTTAATAAAGCAAACAACAAAAAAAAACAAAATAAAGCGAAAATTACAAAAAAAAAGCTGAGCAAATGCAAAAGCATCGAATTACGAATTTTAACCGCACATCAGCGACGGCGGCGACGGCGACGGCAGCGGCGACGTCCGACTCGACGACGCTGGCCATTATCCTTGATTTATGTGTATCCTGCTGCTGCTGGTGCTGGTCTATGCTGTGCTCTCCTGTGCGTCCTGTTCGCGCTGGGCTTTGCCATAAACAATTACAGCCAGCCAGGCAGCTGCGGCTTTTTCGCGTGTCCTGCCAGAGTCAATGTTGGTCTATAGCTTGCGCCCCCTCTCTCTCTCGCTCTCTCTCGCTCTTTTCCACTGGCTTTTGCATTTTAAAAGCAATTAGCAGCCCATTTTTTGGTCATGTTGTTTTTGCGTTTCTTCCATTTTTTGTTGCTCTGGCGATTTTCAATAATAAAAGAAAGCAAAAGTTGTCCGTTTGCGGCCTGTTTGCTGCTTTGTTACAGCTTTTGTGTATGCGTGTGCGTGTGTGTGTGTGTAGTCGGGCAAAAAAATGTGCTGCCAAAGCTAACAACAAAATGGCGCGGTCACATGACGAACAACGCCCCCTGATGCTGATATACTCAACCAATACCCATTGCCACTGTCTCCCTCTCCCTCTCTCTCTCATTTACGCTTCTTCTTTGTCTCGTTGTTGTTGCTTCACATCAAATAATATATGTACATAGAAAAAGTCCCGTTCCTCTCGCGGCTCGTCGCATGCCGTTATAAGTTATGCACAACAAAAAGCAATAGTAATGCAGAGAGACAAGTGCATGGGCCAGAGAGGCAAAGGCAAATGGTAGAACAAAAGAGAGAATATCTGTTGTGTGTGTGTGTGTGTATACATAGGATGAACTGGTGCGTTATTTACATGTCAATGAATTTTGTTCGCGATTAGTTTGCGTCGGCTTTTGTCTCAATTAGTTGCAGCAATTCAATTACATCTGCTTTGTGCTGCTGTCTCTGTCAAAAGCTGTCAGCTACAGCACGGCACGGCGCAGCACTTATTACAAGAGCGTGTGTCGGAGCAAGCAGAGTGCATAACCTGCCTTTGATGTCAGAGAGAAACTCTTCTGTTTCATAGAGGGAAAATAATAAATTTATTGTTAAATTCCAAATGAAAACAATTTGTGATATTTCAATTTTATTTACATTTAAAAGTTATATATATTAAATGAATTTGTATTAAATAAGTAGTTAGTTAGTTTAGTTATGCCTAAAACAAAGTTGTTTACCTATAAGGCATCATCTAGTTTCTGTTTTAGCGCCTGTCCAAACAGGTGCCGGCAACAACATTCTAATTCCTCAAGGAGCTGGCGCCAATCCCATTACAGGCGCCCACGCCGCACAGACAGCACATCATTCATGCGGGGCAGCGCGGCGTCAATCAAATGATTGATCACTCGAATGCACAAAAATTGCCGCAGCAGGCAGTTGTTGTCCGTCTCTCCGTCCGTCTGTCCATCTGGCCTGGCTCAGAAGGGGGGCAGAGCGGGCTGGCAGATTTTAATCTACCACAGTCGCATTAATAAAACAAAAAGTCTTGTGAGGAAAGCAGGCCGAGAGCGGGAATTGGGAAAAGCAGTCAATTAGTAGTCATTTTGATATGGCCACAGCATCGAGTCGGGTCTGACTGGTCTGTGGTGGGGGGCAGCTTGATAAGACAGCAACGAAATTTACGCTACAAATGCTTTGTAAATAGATAATAAATTGTGGGACGGCCTACTTGGAGGCAACTGCCTAAGCTGACCCAGAGACTGAGATTGAGAGAGGGAGAGGAAGACGCAGGCTTAGGTCGAGGCTGACCCAGCAAACGGCAAGTCAATTTCGGACTGGCGCTGGTTCCAGCCATGCATCCATCCATCAATCAACTCACAACTATCCGAGGGAATGTAAATAGTTTTGCCCGATCCTGGAGGGAGGGGGCCGGGGGCAGCGGAGCGGACATCAATTATGCGCCTGTCTTAATATTTATGAAAATTGATTTCGACGGCACTTCGGAACACTCGGATGTCAATGTCAATTAGGGGCAGTAGCGCTGGAGGGGGCCTGGATTAAGCAACCAGCAGAAACCCAGTAAGAAATCAATGTATTCGAAACGAAAGCAAATAACTGTCATCAGGAGAGCTCGAAAGAAACCTTCAAACACTGTTTCAAGCTAATGCCCGGAAATCCCATTCGCCGGGCGACATGTGCACAGAGGTGAGCACAAAGGGAAGCCACAAAGACCAGCTGTAAACAGTTTGCAGCTAAAGTCTCTTTAATTTAGTTTTAAGCGTTTCATAATATGCTGTTCCCGAATCGGAATACCTCATTATGGGCACAATGGGCGAGGTGTCGACTGGCATTGAGTGGAAATTGAAATGGAAATGGAAAAGGGAATGGGAATGGAAATGCAATGGCAGAAGCAAACCCGAAAATGGAATTCAAACAAGCCGAACAACTGACATAGATTCTTAATCCGGCTTCGTGGAAAGGTGCAAAAATCCGAGCACAATAGACCGTGGAGGACCCGCCGGCCGAGGGGTGGAATGTTGTGCGCGAGTTGGCCAAAGAAAGGGCCAAAGAAAAAAGAAAAAAGAAAATTCAATCAATGCGACAGCTTAGAAATGCGTTTGTCATAATTTCAACGAATGATTGCAAAATATTTCCCATTTCTCAATTTGATGGAGCTGCCTGCGCCCTGCCTCGATTTCTGTGTATTTTTCTGAAATGAATTTCTCGAAATGCGATTTGATGCTGTGGCATTGCATTCATCCAATAGCCAAGGGCGTGAAAGCCAGAGAGAGAGAGAGAGAGAGAGAGAGAGAGAGAGAGGGAGGGAGAGCAGCCCAATGCCGTGTTGGACAGTGTTATTGACATAGATTTGATGTGTTGAGCACAGTGTGTGCTTTGTCTGGCAACGAAGTGCGACGACTGGGCAGGCCTTCAAGACAGACGCTCCTCAAGTCGAAGGGGACTCCCATCACAACCTATCAGGAACAGCGTTGGGCTAAGGTGAGTGCTGAGTAGCTGAAAATCAATATATAAAATTAAAGAGCGAGAGAGAGAGAGAGAGAGAGAGAGAGAGAGAGAGTGATATAGTTCGCGAGTTATATAGTTATATATATATAGTTTCATTCCGAAGAGTTATATTTTAATGAACTTAAGATCTGAATCGATCTAGCCACAAACTGCAATTAAAAGCAAGGAAAATCAGCTTGAATTCCGCGTCTCAAATGTCAGCTGCTGACAGAGGTTACTCTAGCCATGGATCACTGATTTCTGATAATAAAACTATCAGCAGCGAGTGTCGCAGCAGCAGGAGCGAAAGGCAGGGACTTGAAGCAGTCAGTCCCGAAGGAGGAGAGCAGGGCATAAAAAACAATAAAAGCTCAATAAAGGCAAACGCTTATGGCTTTTAAACGCTGCAAGGACGACGAGGTTGACGGGCACGAAAAGCCGACAAAGTGCTGAGGCACAGGACCAAACACAGGACGAACCTAGACGCAGTTGGCAAAATGACAATAGATTTGATTTTCCAAGGCAGGAAGCCGAATGGGAATGGGTAAGGGACTGGGACTGGCATTGGCAGGCAGCAAAGGCCAAGACACAAAAGCAAACAATAAAAAAAAAAAATAGAAAAAAATAAAAAATCGTTTGAAAGAAATATAACAAAAATTCAAGAAGCCAGGCAGCAAATAGTTGAACAGACAAAAGAAACGGCCAGAGCTCCAGGGAGAGAGGGGCAGAGGGGGGAGAGGCAGGGCGTGGCATTCACAATAAGCGCACATTTAAAAGTGTCAAATATCCTTTTTATGCGCTTTGGCCCCCGACCAACAAACACTTTATTTTTTTTGTCACGACGCTGAGCAGCAGAAATTGTAAAGAAATGTTAATGCGATTTGATTTAAAGTATGAAAAGGCAGGCTGGAGAGAGAGAGAGAGAGAGAGAGACGGAGCAGAGGGAGGACAACTGATCCCCGGGGCAATCTACGCGCCTGGGCATACATTTCCATATTTAAAGGTGGCCCAGCTGTCAGTTGCTTATGGCTTCATCGCCGGACCACGACGGCAGGTAGCTCGCTGCAGCAGCCGCCGCCTGCCCTCTGGTCCGGCTTTAAACAATTAAGCGTTAATATTGCAGGGCTGCCAGTGGCCTGTGGGAGCGAGCGGCTATTGTCCACTTGCTGTGACATTAATTTAATCCTTGAATGCATCTTTGACAGGAGCAACAGCTCAACTCGACTCAGCTCGTTTCAATTGAACGCAACTTGGCTCAGCTCAGCCCGAGCAGCTCGTTAAGGCTGAAAGACTCTGCTCCCATGCCCAGCTCCTAGATCCCATTCCCCTGCCCATTTCCATTCCGATTCAGTCTTTTGTCTCTGGCCTGTCGGCTGGTGCCGGCGTGTGGCATTGTCAAAGGAATTAGTTTTGTGTTTTTGATTTGCACAAGGAGCACAGATGCCGCTCCATGGCCAGGGCAGGGCGGGCCCACAGCGGTCTGTTGATTGCTTAAATAAATATGAGTCTAGTTTTGGGGCGTGCATTGGACAATGCCTTTGAGTCTTTGCATTTTACATTTCACTCCGGCTGGCGGGCGAGCAATTTGTGTATTTGTCTCTGACAGCTTTGGGCACTTTATTAAAGACATTTCTGGAGCTGAGAGCATCATAATGATTGCGTTAAGTGTCGCCTGATATGCGTCCAAAGACTCAAGTTGCCGATAGCCAAGCAAAACCCTTAAGCCGCATTATAAGATTAAATAGAATTCGAATGAACGAATGAGGACTTTTGCAAACTGTAATCCCCATATGGCATGGAGTGG
Organism: Drosophila peninsularis; assembly: GCA_035047485.1. Taxonomy (NCBI): domain Eukaryota; kingdom Metazoa; phylum Arthropoda; class Insecta; order Diptera; family Drosophilidae; genus Drosophila; species Drosophila peninsularis. Next base: position 4,347,192 of record JAWNPN010000057.1, on the reverse strand, counting down.
GATGAGGGGTATTCCTCAAGTGTTTTTATACTTTAAGAAACTTTGCATTATTGTGACTGTAGTAGACCTCTGAGCTATTCCCGATAAACGAAATTCGAGATCGATATTTATCGATATATTAAAAATGATGCTTGTATGAGAGACAGTTATACAAAGAGTATATAGATCACCTATGATCACCATATTGCGACCTAATTTCTAACCTTTGCAGCTTCATTATGGCCTTTAGCGTAAATAATGGCAAAAAAACATAATCGATATTTATCGATATATTATGAATGATGCCATTATGAGAGACAATTAAACAAAGAGGATATATATTAATAAAGAGTATACTTAAAAAAATAATGGCAAAGGAATACATTATCGATATTTATCGATACATTAAAAATGATGTCTGTATGGGAGACAGTTATACAAAGAGTATATTTTAGCCTTTAGCTTAAATAACGGCAAAGGAAAACATGATATTATATTCTATCAAAACTAGAGATAATAAATTATTGATTTAGCTTGGCATCGATAGCCGCGGCGTGAGCTTTCCAGTGGATGTTGGACAACGCCTAAGCTGTCGGCGAAGGCGACACCTCGTGGCAGCTACTTCGAACCGGTTTGATTGATCAGCTGTCGCATTTACATGGCAACAATCATATTTCAATTGGACTCTAATGAGTTGCAGCGGCAGCCAAGACACCGCAGAGACACGCTGCCAGGGACAACTTTTCAGTCCAAGGTCGGCCTGTCCGCTGGTCGACTTGTTGCCCGAGTCGCAGGCAGCAGCAGCGGCAGCTGAGACAGCAGCACAGTTATTAATTAATTAACGAACGCTCAGATTAATTGCAGCCATTTGTTGCACAGTCAGAGCTGCTTGCAGGCCGCCCTGGCCTGGGCGATCGATCACAGCGAACCACTCAGTGGTGGGTAGGTGGCTCCAGCTGCCACTCAACAGGCGCGAATGGGCGGAAGAGTATCTCTACAATATGCGCTGATTGCCCAGAAACTAACCAGCCCCAGCCTCCCAGCCCCAGCCCCAGCCCCAGCTCCACCTCCACCACTTTCACTCACATACATACAATGAAAACTTAATTAAGTCGTCAGTTGGCAGGCGGGGGCAGCGTCCTCATAAAATGCTCATTACGAGCCAAAGCCAAACCGAAACGAAGCAAAGCAAATCAAATGGCAAATGGCAGAGCTCAAGGTCCTGAGCGCTCTGGTCGTTGTCACCCTTTCGTCCTTGCTGACAATAAAAACAGCCAAAGAGTCATGGGCGCCAGCTTTGGTCCTTTGGCGTGCGGCGCCTGCCTCTATTTGTGTTGCCTACTAATTTGAATATAAACAAGTTCTGCTCTCGGCTTCCCCAATGAAAATGCTGCGTACATCCTTTGCCAGATAATTTATGCATATGAACGAGGCGACGCGCCCGCTCCGCTTCCTGGCTGCTGCCAGCGCTAATGCAAATTTATTTAGACATTCCGACTCCTTTTTTTGTATGCCTGATAGGCGTTAGGCGTTAACTGACATTTGTCGCATTTGTGCATTGGGAATAGAACTCCGCTCCCATACGCTGTGATTTCCTATCCTGATCTATGCAACATATGACTCATTGCTGGCGCAGGGTTCAAAGGGAGAGCAGCTCTACTTGCCGAGAGCCTTGTGGATATAGCCGTTGTCATAGGCATAGCCTCAACAGTGATCCGCCAGGTAATCTCAGTGATGTACCTTCGGCGTGCTGGAGTCTGGACACACTCCAAGTGCTTAAGGAGTAAAAAGCTTCACTCAAATAGGAGTTTATTCAGGCAAGCAGTTGAGCAATGGGTGAGTTTATTAATATTTAACTTTTAGCAGAACTCAATTATAGTTATTTGATATCTTCTTTGATCTTTGCAATTCATCTGATAAAAGAAATTTATGCCTTAGCTACGGCCCGCAATAACTCAAAGCGTAGTTCGATTGCAGTTGCGCCACTCCTGCTCATCTTATTTGCAATTTGACCTACTTTCGGCAGCTTGAGCAAACAGAAATCGAAGAGAGAGGAGACCACGCCAATGATAGAATGAAGCCAAGTTACCTAATGAACTCAAGGTTCACTCTGCTTTACTTGATGTACTCGCCCGAACTTGCAGCTAGTTCTTTACACACACAGAGAGAGGGGGCGGGTGGGTGGTAGAAGGAGAGATTGAGAAAAACTAAATAACCCTTCGCAGCCATTTCCAAATTATTGGAGCATTAAAATTGAAATGATTATTGTGTGTTTTGGTCGGGCGGCAGTGAATAGCGAGAAGCCAAGAGGCAGTCGAATGAAAGAGCTGCCGAAAAATGAGGAAAAATCGCCCAGCTGTGAGAGGGTGGTTGGGTGGCTGAGTAAAAGAAAACACGTTCACACCTACCCGAGCAGGGCGTGGGCCGAGCTGCTGCCTCGAACTCGTGGTGCGAATATAAAGTAAATAAAAATACGAGAACATAAAAAGCAAATTCGCATTTGCAAATAAATCAGAGGCAAATCAGCTGCTGACAGGGGAAGTATTTATGGATCAGTGTGGCCTGAGGCTCTTACCCATTGGGCTGCCACACCCCCACGCCGGCTCTTTGTCGCCAGTGTTTGCCCAGAACCAAGAGCATATAACAAATTCCTAAAAATTAAGAAACAAATCGAAAATCAAGCACGGAGCAAGAAGGAAAGTCGCTGCCGAAACCCTGCGCTGCTTGTTTGTCCAGCCTTTCACCCTCGCTGACTTGGGGGTAGAAATGCTGTTTGAATTTTTTCGCATGCATTTTTATGGCACATTTTCAAATAAATTTGCCAAGAGATTAATTCGGACCGTTTGGCAGGGTGTAAATAAAATTTTCATGGACTCCTTGCGCGCGGCACTCCGTAGTGCGCTGCGACTTGGGCCACGCTAGATTTGGCAGTGTGTTAAATGTTCTTGAAATTTCGGCTGCTTGCCCACTCGAGTGGCATCAAGCAGCTGCCAGAGTCGGTTAATTAAGATGTCAAGGTTGCGGTTCGCTCTTGGGGCCGCCATCCAGAGGGGAGCAACTGGGAAGCTCTTATCGCCTGCAATTCCTTTTACTGGTTTGAGTCCAACAATTATTCATGGCTTCTTTGCAAACTGAAATGATGCCAATCGAGGGCAGGCCCAGCTCTCGAAGCAGAGTCTGCGCAGATATTTAAAATAAGACTTGATAATGTGCACTTTGAGGCGAAGGCGGAATTATATATTTGCATATGATTGAATATTATCAATATACCTATATTAGTTATGCTTATGCTATATTTATATTTTATATTTATTTTTTATATTATACTCAATGAGCTTAAGCTGTGCTAGTATATGCAGCTAAGGTCGAGTCGAGTCCTCAGAGATGGCAAAAGGTCCTAACTCTTTCATGTCTGCAGTACGAAAAATTGATAAAAATAAAATCATTTATTCTTTAAGACCTGCATATACCATTTATAAAAGATGTAATAAAAACTCTTAGTAGTAGTTATATGACAAGGCTACGTAATCATCCAAATAGACAAGCTTCAAACCTCGCAGATAATAATTGAATAATACGTAGGCTTAAAAGGTGCCATATGTTAGACCTACCAGATAGGCAAATTTTTAAGAAACAATTGAAATAATAATAATAATAATAAATAAATAAATAAATAAATAAATAAATAAATAAATAAATAAATAAATAAATAAATAAATAAATAAATAAATAAATAAATAAATAAATAAATAAATAAATAAATAAATAAATAAATAAATAAATAAATAAATAAATAAATAAATAAATAAATAAATAAATAAATAAATAAATAAATAAATAAATAAATAAATAAATAAATAAATAAATAAATAAATAAATAAATAAATAAATAAATAAATAAATAAATAAATAAATAAATAAATAAATAAATAAATAAATAAATAAATAAATAAATAAATAAATAAATAAATAAATAAATAAATAAATAAATAAATAAATAAATAAATAAATAAATAAATAAATAAATAAATAAATAAATAAATAAATAAATAAATAAATAAATAAATAAATAAATAAATAAATAAATAAATAAATAAATAAATAAATAAATAAATAAATAAATAAATAAATAAATAAATAAATAAATAAATAAATAAATAAATAAATAAATAAATAAATAAATAAATAAATAAATAAATAAATAAATAAATAAATAAATAAATAAATAAATAAATAAATAAATAAATAAAAAAATAAATAAATAAATCAATAAATAAATAAATAAATAAATAAGTTAAAGTAAATAAATAAATATGTAATCCTTATATATAATTTCCGTTTATACTGAATGATGGCAATTCCTCTTATTTTTATTTATCATACTTGTTTATTGTCTTAAGACAGATCGCAAATAAAATTAAATATTAAAAAAAAAATAAATAAATAAAAATTAATATTAAAAAAATATATATATATACATTTCTCAGTGAAAGCAAAATATTCTCTTAGGACTACGATTTTATATATATATATATTGGCTATTTGATACACTTGATTTATTTGCTTTAAGTGCAGCGGGTCTCTGCACATACAATTTTTTATACAATATTATTTATTTATTTATTTATTGTCTTAAGACAGATCGCAAATAAAAAAAAAAAAAAAAAAAATTATTTTTTTACCTTACCTTACCTTACCTTCTATATAAACTATACTAGTATAGTAATACTCTTACAAATGCAAAGTGCTCTTGTAACTTCATAACTCTGTACAAACTACTTTATGCAAATAAGCTCAGACTGCACTGCGTTTACAATAAGAATTATGCATTAATCGATTTGTGTACGTTTCACTAAGCTTAAGCTCAACTCCTTATTTATTTTTAAATTATTTATTTTTGCATATTTGTATTTGTTAATCCTCTCACACTTCAGCTAATTTTCTAGTTTTCATATTCATATTTCATTTTCATACTAAAATTCCCAATATTTGAAGGCACAATCTTCCATATCCTTGACTCACTGTCCAGCTTTCGACCCAGAGTGAGCTTCTGTTTAGCTGTGCTTAGATTGGAGGCAGCTGCTTGGCTCGCCTGTTACATATTTGATATAAACAATTCAGTTGTAAATAACTAATGAGGAATCTGAATAAATAGCAGCAAATCTGTAATTGAATTCGCAGCGCTGGTGTCTTATGCTGCCATTAGAGTCCATTCGGCAGTCGGCAGTCGGCATTAGTCGCATTCAAATGCAAATCTGAGTTTAGTTCATTATCTTTTAATGCGCCATCGTTAGCGATAAACACAATTCGAAATTCACGCAAAAATAATGCGTCAAAATTATGAATTCAACATTTGCCAAATCAATGAAAATTAATTTCATAAGCAAAAACAACAGACCCCGAAGAGCAAACAAATGCTAGTTGGAATGATTGAGTGAATTGGCATATCTGTGCGCGAATGAAATTACATTTTCATTATTTTCAGCTCAGCTTCAGCTTGAATTGCAGATAAAATGGCTTTTCCCCCTGCCTCGCTCCCTCACTCCCTCTCTCACTCTGTGTGCGTGGAATGCACAATGTGAAACAATTATAAATGCGCATCCCATTTAAACTGCGCTATACTCTGTAATCAATGATGTGGCTCACATGGGGTATGCCAAGTGTGTAGAGAGAGGGCGAGAGAGGGGAGAGACGCAGTGATCCAGCTTGATCTGATGAGTTTATTCAGTTGCCAAGCGACTCTTTGTGCCCTAGATTCAGGGAGTGGGCATCTCTTAGTCGTACACACTCGCCCTGTGGTTGCGCTGTTCAGTTTTTGGACATTTGGTGAATTGCATGGAAAATCAAATGATACTCGGGCCGCATATCAAAGCGACGCTATGAAATTTCATGTAAATCAAATGAGTTTTAAATTTTACAATGTGCAAACCAAAGCCAACAACAAGAGCGAGAATAAAGTATGCAGAGCGGGCAAACAAATAAACAGGCTAACAAACGGCAGGACCCGTCAGATAGCCAGACAAATAAACGGACATATTTACAACTGCATTTGTCTCTGTGGCAGGGAGTGGCATGGGGTGGCGGAGCGGATGGGTCGAGGAGCTGTAGCTGTCCGGGCGGAGCGCAATTTGTTGGCCAAACTAGAAGAATACTGAAGCGTGTTTTGCTTTGTTACACTTTGCGCATAATTATTTTTGCATAATTCAGCGACGGGCCGATTGCGAGTGGAAAATGATAAAAATTTAGTTAGCATTGAGGCAATAAATAATAAATGCAAAAGCAAAGAGCAAGCGAGAACGGGAGGACGGGACGACGGGAGAGCAAACAAACAGCAGCCCGACAAGAGGAAACAAGTTGTCTTCCTCCTCTCGCGATAATAATTTATGTTATTTCCCCTCCAACGGACGGAACGCTGCTGTTGGCGCCTTCAAGCCAAAGTTAATTAGACATCATGGCACGCCCATGATGAGCAATGTTACCTGAGATATATACAAATATTATAACAATGTTCAGTATATTCCCAATTGTCGTCTGATCTATATACCTGACTCGCGTCTGCCACACTAACTTCAGTCCACCTATATACAGTTCCCTTCGGACTGCTTACTGAATTGGAGTCTTCAATACAACTGTTTCTATGCATTTCATCTAAATAACAAAATAAATCGTGATTTTATAGGTATTATAGATCGTCACATCAAAGAAGTTGGACTTGAGGATTAAGCATTGCAGTTCTTCTTCTACTGGCCTGACCATCATTTGAACAAACTTAAGCGAGGTCCTGTTCCACTCAAACCAATTTATGCCAAAATCTTGATACTGCGTAAATTTGTATATAAATTTAAAATCAATTTAAATTTATATATATATAGTTTATAAAGAGCATAAAGAATATATACATTTAATTTACTGTATTACCAAAACCAAATAAATGTATATTTTTTATGCCTTTTATGAGGTTTTATTCTCTCACTTTCACTTCATTTCAATTGGGGCACAAATATATGAAGATTCGGAATAAATCATAACGCGTCTTACGTCAACATCACTATATATGCGGTACTCCTTAGGAGTCGCTAGGATCACATTTAATATAGATGGGCATGTGATAAAAAAAAAAAAAAAAAAAAATTTAACTCATCAGGCTATTGATCTAACGAATGTTGATCTGAATGTTGACCTCTCTCTCCTGCCTTCGACATAATAATTTGGAAATTATATATATATATATATATATATATATATATATATATATATATATATATATATATATATATATATATATATATCCGCATATATAGATCCGCACGCCGCTTGTCTGCGTTATTCACTGAGCGATAGACACAATACAGCAGGGAAGAGATCCATGAAATGATGAGACAGTCTCTCTCTCTCTCTCTCTCTCGCTCTCTCTTATCTTGTGGGCTGTGAACTATGCTGGCTATATAATATATGATAGATTAGGGTGCTTCACACACACACACATAGCAGTCGCAGCTAATGCACTTCCGATTCTGTGCTCCTATTTTCAGCTGAGAAATCTGCATAAAATAAATGCAAATGCAGCTGAGCGGGGAGGAAGTAGAAGGGGAAGAGTAAGAGGAAGACATGGAGGAAAAGTTCAACCTTCAATTTGGTATTTATGTTATTGAACTCGCCAAGATTTATGAGAGTATCTACTCAATTTCTATGTGAAACCAATGTTCTGCAACGAAATGGAAATTTATGAGCGCTGCATAAGCCGAGGCTAACGGCACTCAGCAGGAGGAGCTCAAGTGTTTCTCTGCTCCCTCAACGTTTCGCGTTCGATTTAAAGCCACTTTCACCGCATGAAACGTCGTAAAGTTTGCGCCGTAAAATCCAAAAAAATAAAAAAAATTCCAAGTGAAATGTAAAACTTTATAAACCGCAAAAATATATACATATAAATAAGTGCAGCGGCGACCAAGTGGCAGGTGGCAGGTGGCAGACAGGTGGCAAGCACGCGTTTGCTATTCGCATTACCATTCCTCTTGCCAGCCTTGTCTCATGCCCATGCCCATTCCGATTCCCATTCGCATACACATTTGCATTTCTTTTAGCGACGCTGCGGCCATGTTGCCTTTACAAAATGGCGTTTGCGGCGCGCCAACAAAATGGCGGAGGCGTCAACGGAAGTTGCTTTTCGCAACACACCAAATAAATTGCAAGTTATTTGAGCAAAAGTTGCAGCAGTTGCCGAGAGCTCACAGCTCAGAGCGTGTACCTACCTAAGACCGCAGTGAAGACGTCCACAGCGCTGCAGTTGCTACGTGTGCTGCATTCCGGCATTTCCCCGCGTGCTCCGGAGTCCTGTGTGGCGGAGCAGTGCTAAATTTATGGCAACATTTATGTGTCGTGTCGCGTGCGCGGTAAATACCGGAAATGCCGGAAAGAAGTGCATAATAAATGACGTTATTAACCCACATGCACACGAGCCACCCACCCACCCACGCGCACGCCCACGCCCAGGCAGAGCTCCGACAGCTGCGACAGCTATTAGGTATGCAAGTGTCCGACTGCAGGCGAGGCACTCCAACTGCTTTGCCTGCAATAATTTGGCTATCGATGCAGCATGTATTTCATTTAAACTCCTCCTTCCGCTCCTTTTATTCCTTCTTTTCCTCCTCTGCTCCTCTTAACTTGTAGCTTATTATTTTTTCGCTGAAAGGCTTTTCAACTGCAACACCAACTCTAGCCCCAACTCCCACTTGGCAACGCTTAAAATGAAATCAGCTTTAGCTAGCGCCACTTGGCCACTTTTCTTTCTTTCCTCCACGGGGTCCACATTTCTGAGGAGCCTGCAGCGACGCTGGCTTTAATTAAATATTTTGTACTTCCGCCTCTGCCTGTGCCATGGCGTCTTTTGGCGCCTTTCACTTTTCATTATGGCCTCTCGAGTGGCGCATAATGAGCGCCACGCGGCGTATGATTAATATTTTGGCGTCTTTAATTCGTGCTGCCTTATGATTACATATTACCCATTATAGCCAGCGGGGCCCGGGCTGGGAATCGCTTTAAAATTCAAATCACGCTCCGGCCTAACATGCCACATATGTGTGCTCAGTTCAGTCTGTTCTTCTGTTGGCGCCGCCGGAACAGCAGCCATCGCTCTTATTTACTTTTGGCCGAAATTTGAGCCCAGCTGCCAAATACATTTCAATATTTACGTTATAGCCAGCACCAGCGCCAGCTCCAGCGCCTGTACCGCTCGCCCGCCCGATTCGATATCCATTTGTGTGTTGGTCCTGTCGGCGTGTAAAATGTGCAAATTACCTAAAAGAACCGCAGACGAACACAACGAGGCCACAGAACAAATTTAAATAGACATATTTTTTCGTCCCGGCCATGCCGCCACTCCGCCAGCCCTTCTCCGCGCTCCGTCTTTTTTTTGTGGTTTTCATTGCCAGTTGTTGTTTTTTAGCTCGTGGTCGGTGCCTACGAAAATTTACAATATCTAACGTAAACTGTTCGTGGCTGCTGCAAATTGGTGCGGGTTTCGAGTGGGGGCTACGGGCGACACTCGGCCACTCTCCAGATGAGCATGAGCGTATTTTGTATTTGTATTTTTAGCGCTAAAACAAATTGAGGCTCTGCGCCCCGTCCAGTTAGTCGGTCCAATTAATGGCCGTCCTTTGTGCGCGCTACGATCGGAGGGCATATTAGTATTGCAATCTGTGATGTGGTAATCTAATATAGGACCGTTCCTTAGTCTGCCTTCAAGAGAGCTGCTGTCTAAGTGCCTGAGTAATGAGTAATAATTGGTGGCTGAGGTTCGGAGCTCAAACAGTAGAATCATTGTTCAACCCAAGGCAATAGTTGAGATAGCAATGAATATGATAACGACAATGACTATGAAAATGATTATTATTAAAACAATGAAGGAAAGTGTGATATTGACAAAGAAAATTATATGGGTAGATACCTAGATAATTATGGTAATTATAATGATAATGATAATGATAATAATAATGATAATGCTAATGATAATGATAATGATAATGATAATGATAATTATAATGATAATGATAATGCTAATGCTAATGCTAATGCTAATGCTAATGATAATGATAATGATAATGATAATGATAATGATAATGATAATGATAATGATAATGATAATGATAATGATAATGATAATGATAATGCTAAAGCTAATGCTAATGCCAATGCTAATGCTAATGCTAATGCTAATGCTAATGCTAATGCTAATGATAATGATAATCATAATGATAATTATAATGATAATGATAATGATAATGATAATGATAATGATAATGATAATGATAATGCTAATGCTAATGCTAATGCTAATGATAATGATAATGATAATGATAATGATAATGATAATGATAATGATAATGATAATGATAATGATAATGATAATGATAATGATAATGCTAAAGCTAATGCCAATGCTAATGCTAATGCTAATGCTAATGCTAATGCTAATGCTAATGCTAATGCTAATGATAATGATAATCATAATGATAATTATAATGATAATGATAATGATAATGATAATGATAATGATAATGATAATGATAATGCCAATGCTAATGCTAATGCTAATGCTAATGCTAATGAAAAAGATAATGAAAAAGATCATGAGAATAATCATTATTGAATAATAATAAAATTGATAAACATAATAATTATAATATTAATAATAATGATAATGTTAATAATTGAAAATGATAAGGAGACTAAATAAAAGATTGCTAAAATGATAAATTACCAATGACAATTGCTTGATTAGCAATAACCAGATGAGTAGCTACTATACAGCTTAGATCAAGTCTTAACGTTGAGTGCATTGACTTACCGATTTCATTAATACGCAAAATATTCGATTAGATAACTTTCTCACTTGAATGTATTGAGTAAGAACACTTTTGTAGGCAGCCACACTGAAGAATCCTCAAAGCAATTAAATAAGCCAGATTATGTATGCCATTTTCATTTCCTAACACTCGAGAGAGCTGGCCACATTTATTTCTATGGACTTTTATACAGTTTTATTGGTTTCACTGTAGCGCAATATAAACACAATCAAACATAGCGAAAGGACAGTTCAGTTGTGGCATCTTCACCCTCACTCTGCTCTGAAGTTATTGTTTGGTTATTTAAGAGCAATTCAGCCATGTTTAGATATTGATAACAACCATCTAGCCGGACAAATGGACAGCCGGACGAAAGGACTGCCGGACAACTGGACATCCGGGCTAGCCAGACAGGCAGCTCGACTGCCATATAAGCGAGGATAACAATTTTAGTTGATGCAATTTTTGCTATTTTTGCATATCGCTAACTATTCTGGTCTGGTATATGATTGCTGTCTCGTTTGGCACAGCTCTAAGCCATGGGAAATTGTTTTTAGTATTAAATAAAATAAACGTTGACGTATAAATTGTGCACATGTTCGGCCAACAGTAAAAGTGGACGGGAGGGCCACTCCAATTTGACAATGTGTAGCCAAAATAATTGCATGGCTGCGCAGGCCGAAAAGTTTGCTGCCCAAATTGAGGCGGCTCGAATAACAACGAAATGGGATCAATTGTGATTTCCGCTATAGTTGCCAAAGATACTCTAAGTATGCCTAGGAAGTTGCTAAGAGGAGCAGCAGCTTCGATATTTGCATATGCTGAATCCGTTGCAAAGGTGAGCTTAGGGGTTATGGCCTAATTCAGCTAAATAATATTACTTGAAGGGCCACAAATGCATAGGGAGAGTCATATTCATGTTTAGAGTAACGAGCTGAGAAAATCTAGCCATGTCCGTCTCTACCCGTCTGTCGTCGAGGTATGCATGATTGAAATAGCATCTATTGGCAGGGCTCAGGGTATCTCCTAGTTGCACACTCCCGACTAGAACGCTCTTACTTTTATTACTTAAGTGTTATTTGGTCAGTTTGGAATGTTTGAGTCTTATGACGACAGATTTCCAGCACACATGGACCTATGACAACAATATAGAGAAGTTCTGTTCCATGAATTTACATAGTTCGAGCGAGCACTTTGCTCTAATGGCATATCAGAGTTTAGCTTGTCAAAAAAGTGAAATATATGTAATATTCTTATGTGTGAAAAATCAAAAATTGTACTCAGCAGGCACTTAGCCGCATCCTTTGGGCAATTTCGCTCTTCGCATTCGCTCTTTGACCAGTGGAAATTAAAATTTACATAAATTCAAATATATTCTACAGTTGACTTTATAGTACACGGCATAGAGAGAGTATATATATATATATAAATATATATATATATATATATATTTAAATGTCACTCTGTGACATTTATGGCAGAGACGACGTTGCCGAAATTGTGTCAGCTGTGCGATGGGGATGATGCGGGCTGTTGGGGCAGGCAGAGCCGTTCATCATAAATTCATGCATATTCTCTGCAGCCTGCAGTGACCAAAATTACAATTATGACAACCGCAAAAAGGTTTTCTGGCGCACCAACAAAAAGGCGAACTGGAGCTGAAGCTAGAGCTCGGACAGCGTTCATAAAATGTTTAACGCGATTAAACGTGCTGCAGTGCGCGGTGGCAGCCTGAGCGAGAGAGAGAGAGAGAGAGAGAGAGAGAGAGATTGAGAAAGATGTGAAAAATGTTAAATATTTAACAACTTGATGAACTTGCCAACAAACGAAATGCTGCGAGGCCGAGCAGTCAACGAAGCGTGGCTCAGTCGAATTCCAGCCAAAGTCATTCGCTCGTGAATTCTGGCAAATTGTCAGCAATGGCTGCGATTGAGTTACGTCGAGAGCACCATTCTTCAGTCATAGACAGAGATAAAGAGAGTGAGAGAGAGAGAGAGAGAGGGAGGGAGGTAGGGACGCCCACTGCATTGCAACATGACATAATTGCATGCCAAGCGAGCAGGAGCCGAGGGTGGGGCGACGATAGTGACAATTAACCATGGCTAACTCTGGTGCGGAGCTGCCTTCAGCTTCGTCGTGGATCTGCTGTCAGCTGCTGTCGATGGTAATTCGAAACGTGAAACCGCAAAATCCAATTCCCAGACAGCAGCTTTTTTCCTGTTCCTTCTTTTTTTGTTGCCAGTTACCAGTAACCTTCTCCATTACGTTGTGCCAGTCGTGTGTGGGCGTGGCTGGATACGGATGGAACTCTTGAGCATTGTTTGCAGCTCTGACATGTTTTCCACTACACTTCATTGATTTGGCGAGTTGCTTACAAGTGCATTTAGACAATCAATTAATCGACTGCCAAGCCAGCTTACCGCTCAGGTGAGGAGTGGAGAGGGGAGAGGGTGCGGAGGCAGCTTAGCTGAAGTGTCCAGTTTGATTTATGGTATTGAGTTACGTTTGCACATATTTGAAATAGCTCGCCAGGTATATGTACCTGTTACCCAGGCATCATCTTGTAATATTCCTTAATGCTCCTCTCCTCGAAGCCCTAAAGCTGCCAGCAGACAAGTCCCACGACCCGCGGCCCACGGCCCAGTCCCACTTTCGTTATGCGATTATAGTGTTTGCCATACAAGGGACTTACTCTCAAGCACATCTAGAGCTTCAGCTCTCGGTTTTTGGCCAACGAAATATTCAAAGCTAACCGGATTCGGTTACCCCGGGGCGGCCACCGAGGCATGGAGTGAAGCGAAATGAGCTTATATCGAAATTTATAAAAGTTTAAATAAAACAACAGCAACAACAGAAGAGTGGAGCTGCAGAGCAGCACAATATGGTTTACAAAATTAATTAATTAATAGAGAGCTGAATGATGTTGAATAAGACGAAAGTGTTTACGCTGCTAATGAGTAGACATTGGATTTGAGATGGAAAGACTAAGGGAAATAAGTTAGTTAAGCAAATATTGTTTAAAACAGAACTATAAACGAGTTGAAGCATAGATGATAGATATAGATATATACTAGATGATATATGGGAGTTGTCAAACGATGCCAAAGAAGCCTCAGAATGAGCTTATGCTCGACACTCCTAGTATAACCAAGTGCCTGCGAGCCGCAGAATTAAATGAAGTTTAAAGTTTTTTGTATATAGATAACAAATAAATTTTATTTTAATTTAGTTTAGACCGTTAATGCTGCTAAATGATAGTTGTGTTACATAGTAGTCTATAGTATTGTTTACCAGAGTCTGGGCTATTTTTAATAGCAGAGTCCAAAGCTGTCCTTTGGTAGGCAACTTGAGTTTACCGCCTCAAATCAAAGTCTAGAGGAACGTTGCTCATATCGAGCTTGATTATATTCACACATTCTTTACTTTGAAATACATCAAAGCTAATTTGCTTACACTTCGAGTGCCTGTATAAAGTATTTGTATGTAGATATCATATACATTATATTTTTATTTAAATTTCTAAAATTATTTTTTAATGTGAGCTGATTTTCTAAATATTTATTGATTTTTGTCAGCCAGTTGAGCATATAAATTCAGTCTATATTTGTTTAACTGGAATATCTCAAAATCTTAAATATTTTAATTTAAATTTAAATAAAAATTCTAAATATAATTTACGATCTATTTCAATGAATATAAAAATATTTAAAGATTATTTTAATTTAATATGGAATTTATTTTGTTAAATGTTAAAATATAAATCATAGTCAAGGCCGCAATGCTCTCAAGCTAAGCTTCTAGATATATTTAGAGCTAGAAACGTTTTGTAAAACCTGCTAAAATGTAATCCCAAATCCTTCACTTCCACAGCAATATAGAAAAAGGAAATGCATTTAGAGTGAAGTCGCATATTCGTGGCTGGCTGCAAAGTGAACTTTGGCACGGCTCGATCAAATCAGCCCAGACACAGCTCATTCCACATCATGTGTGGCGGCGCCTGTTAATAAATTAAATGCAACATTTATTACTTCATCCAGGCAGGAGGAGTCGAGCAGGGGAGGATGTGCTTGGCCATGCAACTGGTGGCCAGGTTGCAGCAGTCAAACGCGGCACCTGCCTGGCGGCAACTAGGGAAGCTCGGCTGCCATAAAAGTTTCACAACAGTCGCCGTCGCCGTTGCCGTCGCCGTTGCTATTGAAGCCGCAGAAGGCATTTTGCATTTTGTAGCACATTTTATGGGGTTCCATTGTTTGGTCATTGCCAATGCCATTGTTGCCACTCATTGTTGTTGCAAGTTGTTGTTGCTGCTGGGACATATTTACCTTTTAGCTGGCCATGGGTGTGGGCACACTTTTTATCGCACACACAGCCAGACAGAGAGAGCGACAGAGACAGACAGATGAAGGTTAAAACTTTCTGCTGGAACCGAAAAGCGAAAAACTTTTGCACAATTCACTTAACTTTTCGGGCAGCCGCAAGTTTTTGGCTCATGGAGTCGGCGACGACATGCTCGTTGCACTGGGTTGGAGCTAACGCATTTATTGCGCATTCACCTCGCCAGCAGACCCACCCAGCCACGCCCTGAAGCACAATAGATCATTCGACTGCTGTAAAAATATGCGCAAAGTTGGCCAAAGTTGGGACGAAACGAGGTGAAATTGTTTTCAGCTCAGTTGCATACAGCCAGGGCTCACTGTAGCTCGCTTCTAGTTGTTTGTCAAATGAGCTTAAAGACACTAATGTCTAATTCCCCACGTTCAACAGCCACTCGGAGAGCATCAGCTGCCGACTGAGAGCCTGTGAAATGGTCCAATTGAGCAGGCGGAACTGCAATCCAGAATTGTGACAAATCATGCGCTTCATTTGGCTAATGGGTCGACCCGCCCAGCTCCCGCCTCTTCTCTCCGCTCTCGGTTGCTGGCAATTAAGCATTTCGCTTTCTCGACACAAACTTCATTAGAGAGACAAAAAGGGAAAGAAAGAAAAAATAAATAAATATTATTAATGCTCCGTACACAAAAAACACTTTACGGCTCTGCCCCCGCGGAGAGCCAAGCGCATTATTTCAATTAAACTCATCAGCGAGGGCCTCCGCTGCAATTAAGAGAACCGCACTTGACTCCAGCTCCGACCAGAGCCAGCCTCGCCTCCCTCTCTCTCCCTCTGCCTCGGCGAGTGCGGGCGTGCAGAGGCTTTTTATAATCATAAATATGATGTGTGGTCGTTGTGTCTCATACTAATAATGCAGGCAGCACTTGGCACTCGGCACTCCTCTGAGTGCATCGCTTATCGCCGAAAAGCTAAAAATACGTATATTCCGCTCTCTATGGGGGTTGCATCTCAGATAGAGGGGGAGTGCGAGTGAGATAGATAGATGAGTTATAGATAGTTCAGAAGATCACACCAAACCACATCTAGTATGCTTTATGGACTCTTGGCAGATCGCATATGCTAGAGCTTATTCCCATCCATATGCTGCTAATGGAACTAAATCAAATCCCCTCCGGCTGCTGAGTGTGCAAGACATATGCCTAAAGCCGTGCGGATGAACGGAAAGTGTTTGCAAAGCTGAGCCGGAACTACAAAGTTCCGCCGCAAAAGATTAGCTGAAAAATATTTTATGTTTCGCATGCTCCAAAATGTCGAGAGATAAAGTGTAAAATGCACAGACGACTTTAAATATTAAGCGCTACAGTGGAGACTCGACATAACAGAACTAGTGGCAAGCGCTCAAAAACTATTTCATTGAAAATCAAAGCTTGAAAAGATTTTAGAGAGATTTTTACATTTATTTTAATTTAATTTATAATTTAAATAATGCGTTATTGGAATTTGAATCTTGAAATCAGTTTAGTTTTTCTAAATTTATAAATAAATTATAAAATAAATAAATAAATTTATAAAAAATTAAAAAATCAAAGCTTGAAAAGATTTTAGAGAGATTTTTACATTTATTTTAAATAATGATTTAATAATTGCGCAAATTTAGAATTTAAGTCATTCACTTATTGGATTTTGAATCTGGAAATTAATGTGGGTATTCTGAATTTATAAATAAATTAAAAAAAAAAAAAAAATAAATTTATAAAAAATTAAAAAGGGTTCTGTAATACTCATATTCCCTATCCAGAAGATTTTCGCACAAACATCTTCAATTAAAGTTTATGAACAGCCTTAAAGCATATCTTCCTCCAATTTCTGTTTACTCTTGCTCTTTGCTTCTATCTATTATGAAAGTTAATATCATAACATAGGCATAGGCTCTTAGCAATCTGCTGTTAGACCCTCTATCTGCTGCTGTTGCAGAATCATTCAGTCACTCCCAATAGCTGAAAGTGGAATGCAATAATTTAAGAATTCAATTTAAAGTTTAGGCAACAAATTGGCGTGCGCGTTTAGCGAGTGCAGTCTGTGGCCGTAGCGCCGTCTGCCCGGCCGGCAGCAGTGCCAGAGACAATGCAGTCAACAATTACGAATATGAATTTTTGAAAGCGACAGCAGCAGCCGCGCTCCTCTCGTGCTACACGTTGCCTTTTGCGCCTCTGGCCGTCTCCACGGGCAGCTGTCCGGCGGAGCTGGAGCCGGGCAGCGATCGGGCAGCGGATAGCAAAGTGTGGCTCTGGCCAGCGCAGCTGATGTCATCGTTGTGGGGGGACGGTGCTGCAGCCACTGCGACTTCCGTTTCCGTGCAGTTTCCGCATTTTTTCCGGGCAGCAGCAGCTGCGTTGACTTTGAAGTGCCCCAAAGGGGTGCAGACTCCCCAGACAACGCTCGCTCCTCGACTCGACTCGACTCGACTCCACTCATAGTCAATGTCAATTGAGTGAAATTTACACAAAAATTCTGCAAATGCTCTGCTGCCCCTCGCTCGCCCTTCGCCTTTGGGAATCCTTAACCCATTTGCCATTTGCCATTTTGGCTGTGCGCGTGTGGCCCTAAAATTTATGGCAAGTTTCTGGGTTTCTGGGTGCACCGCCACAGCTGCACATGCACACGGACATGCTCGGCCGCATAATATGTGGCACATTCCCAGCCGTGGGGACAGGCGCTGCGGGACTGCAGGGTAAGGTCGTTCAACTTGTTTACTTCCGGTTTTCGGGCCGCCATTTTGTAGCCGGCGCGAGGCTCAACAATAAATATTATAATTAAATTGGTGTGAAACAAAAACAATGAGTCCGCGAATGGGCGTGGCCGGGCGAGGGCGCTGCAAAGCCGAAAGTTAATTGAAACGTTGTGTAAATAAATATTTAATCTTTATTATGCAATAAATTTAAATACATTTATTGCGCGTCACACATGCGGCTCGACCCAGCCAGCCAGCGAGTCGCGCAACGTGCTTCACTTTTATTAATGTACATGTGTATTTGTGTAAATAATTAATAATTACATCAACTTTTATGTAATTGCTTATTATGGCCAGCTTTGTGTCCCATAAATTACGCGGCCAAAACTCGGCGACTCTGGCAGCATTTTTCACTGTTTAAAATCAGTTACCGACTCCAGATTTATCTGGTACTTTAGTATGTTCTCTTCAAGTACGCCAATTGCTGGAGCAATTATATTATATCTTTATACTGATTTATAAAGATAGTGATAGCAAATAGTGAAGATATTCAATAAGTAACTCTCAGGAAAATGAGGATTGTGTTGTGAGAGTCTTTTGCATATGTGTAAAGGCTTTATCTGAGGAGAACACGATCACATAAATTAATATTTTATATTCTTCAAAATATGTTAAAGATTAGTTTTAATGGGTTATCGGAACATCACGTAATCTATTCAAACTTGTGAAATTGCCATAAAATAAAAGATCAACTTAAGGCTTCAGAGGTTCCAAGAATTTAGATATATATATATAGTATCCTACTATTATCTTTAAAGGGTATCCAGTTAACTTCTCACATCATGCTAATAACTTATTGTTATTTAATAATCAATAATGAGAATAAACTGAATCCTAATCTGAAAGAAGCTAATTCCTATTAAGTCATAGGACTTAAGGATACCTTGATTATTGTCTTTTGTTCAGAGAGTCTATTTCAACTTAGAACATCATCAACATATCAAAAGTTTCTTCATAAGCTTCGAATGGGCAATGCAGAAGGGAAATGGTACTTCTTGAAGCTCGATTCTACAGTTTGAAACGATTTGGTTAAGGTTTACGACCGGATTTCGTATAGATACGGAAGTATTGTCTAGTTCTATATAGCCGCCTTTGAAAAAGACGCTCTGCTGGTGTTGAACTGCCTCTATGGCAGCACTACCGACTAGATGTGATATATAGTTTTTAGTAAACAGTGCATTTCACCCCTCAAAAATACAGGAATTTCAATTTAAGAAGGTTCGTTGTCTTTTTTATAGAATGCCACCGACTTGTGGTGGGTCCTTAAGTCATTATGCTTCCTTAACTTTCCTTTCCTGTCTGAAAGCTCACCTAATTTCCTTGGTATGTGGTTCATAACTGTAGCCAAAGGAAGCGGGCCTTGGACAAATATTACGTTAAGTGTGGATCCAACAAAGTAGTGGAGTTAATCGATTAATGTTTCAATTAATCGACATTTCGATATACAATTAAATCGTCAATTGAAAAAAGTCGATTATTATGTATCGTATGATTAATCGTGCCATCACTAGGGTCTTTGGCAGAGCATCCTATCGCTCGCCTTGCATAGACGTCAACGGACGTCAGCACACACAAATTCCATGCTCTATGATATTCAGTCTAATGTCAGCTCAGCTTTCTAATAGGTGCAACCTACTTGAAATATTTCATTTGCAGCCGCTGGATACCTTTGAGACAGAGCTTCCACTGGCGGCGCCGCTAGAGTCTTGGTGCTTAATATGCAGCGAGGCGAGTCGGCTGGGAGTCAGCTGCCACATCAATGCCGGCGAGCTGCTTGCTGTCAGAGGCCGCAACAACGGAGTCGCTGCAGCGCAGTCTTTAGCTGCGTTAAGTGTTCGGAGCGCGTGTCAAAGCGCGTCCAAGTCGAGTCGAGTTGAGTCGGGAAAAAAATGGGTTGTCAGCTGCAAGAAGCTATCAGACAGCCACTGTGTATGAGCTGCAGTGAGCCAGTGGAGCGTAATCCTTTGATGCCTTAGTGCGGCCGACACTTGACATAATTCCAAAGTGTTTGCGTTATGTTAATTAGTTTGTAGTTAGCAGGCGGCGCTCTCAGCGAGCGAGCAAGTGCCTTTTGCCAAACAGCAAAAACCCGTTAATGGGTCAATAGCTTTTGATAACCACCCAGCCAGCTAGCCAAGCCCACAGCAGTTGCGACGCCTGGCAAGAGTCCTTTGCATAATTCATGGGCCCCAGCAAGGGCAACAAAGCTGTGGGCCCAAAAGTCATTTCAGTGGAAATTTGATTTCACGCGAGCAACAGTCAATACCAGTTGGCAATAACAATGCAGAAAAAGGGTGGAGCCAGAGAGGCCGCCTGTCGGGCGCATAAAAACCGTATTAAGCATATTATCTGGGCACAGGCAGAGGCAGGCGGCAGAGGCAGGCGGCAGAGGCAGGCGGCAGAGGCAGGCGGCAGAGGCAGGCGGCAGAGGCAGACGGCATCCAGACGACAACGATGAGCAGAATCTGTTTTGGCTTTGCCGGATTTTTGACATGGCCAAAAAACGAAGGCACAAACGGGTGCAGCAGGAGCAGCAGGAGCAGCGCATCCTTTCGTAATGAAACTTCAGATTTTTGGCTTTGTTTGGATTGCTTTGTCTGTGTGTGTGTGTGTGTGTGTTATGGAAATGAGGCAGTGACAAGGACTAGAGCTGACTAGACCAGCCAACCAGTCAGCCAGTGAAACAATGTTGTCAACAGCAGCAACTATAAAAGCAGGTGCTGGATTGGGCTGCGCTGGGCTGCGCTGGGCTGGGCTGGGCTGGGCTGGAGATTGAAAGGCAACAGTGCGTATGAGTGTCATCAGCAGCATTGATTCGGGCCGGATTGTTTATTGTTTGCTGTTTGTTTTTAAAGCTGTGTTTCCCATAGGGAAATCGCACACATGCCGGATGGCATTGAATTTAATTGGTTCGCCTAATTGATGGCTCAGTGCCAGGGCCACAGCGCGCAATACATATTGCGCAAACAGAGATCGACGCACCGAGCCGATGTGACCAGCTGGCCGGAGAGGTGCGAAACAAATCCCAGAGTAAACCTAATTAGCGACAGATTAAATTGGATTAATTTTCATTTAACGCATGAATCAAAAACAGGCCTGGCTGTCAGCTTGGCCGGCTGTCCGCCGGTCCGGCCGATTGTCAGGCTGCCAGGCGCACGCACGCACACCAACACACACTTGGGTAACACAACTTTTGTGCTCATTCATTTCGTTCTTATTTCTGCTTTCCAGCCCCAGTCCCTCTGTGTGAAAGTCCTGGCACCCGCTCAAGTGGCCACACTCGAGTGTGGCTTTAAACACACACACAAAGTAAATGAAATATGCATGCAAAATTGAATTTACGCTGCAGAAAAAAGAAACACACACACACACACACACAACTGGCAAGTGGGTGCCGGAAACAGGGAATTGGAGCTGCAAACTGGGCGCCTGTCGAACGGTGTGAACAATTTGATTTATGCGCATTTGAAGCAATTTGTTAAGTAAATAGCAAGGAGAGCAACATTTTAATTAATATTCACCCAAAGTTACCAGCTCTAACCCTCTCTCTCCCACTCTCTGTGGGTCCTTTGTGGCTGGCCAATTAGTTGCAAAGAAATGATTTCGTTTCCGTGTATTTGAGGCACACATTTGGCCAAGCTAATTGCCCAGCAAGTGTCAACAGAGAAGCTCGAGATGGTCTTTGGCTGAAAGCAAGTCAACTGGAAGCATTTACGATTAAGCTAAACAACAATTAATTGCAGTTGCACACGAATCAATTTGTGGTTCCTTTAGTAAAAGTGTTGTGAAGTCTAGGTATGAAAATTCCAAGTGAGATTTATATATAGTAAATATATATATGAGCATATATATATTGCATTTGTGTCATTTTGATAAACTTCCATTCTAATTTGATATTTTTATTTTAATTTAATATTCCATAATGTAGTTTTCCAGAATGACAGCAGCTAATCGTCTTCCCTTTGTCCTATCATAAGGATCCTGTCCGACTGGCCTAAGTAGCCTTTGTCTCTCTCTCACTCTCTGTCTCTGAAGAAGGCAGAAAAGGCCCTATATGAGATGCATGTAGTTCAGACCTAAACAGCTCTATGCAAGCTCTCAGCCGCTCACTAATACTACTACAACTGCAGCAGTGAATTGAGGAACTCAGCTGGCAGACTCTGCAAACAATTTCATAATATATTTTTAAAATTTTTTTTTACGACATATACAAATATAAATAGTACATATAATTAAATATTAAATTAAATTATAAATTATATATAAATTATAACATATAAATTAAATATAATCTGCTATATAATTATGGGGTTATTCTGTAGTAAAGTCATGTGAATGTGCGTGTGTGAATGGATTATTATACCTCTACATAGTATGTTGGTCTTATATTTTATTTTTATTATTTTACTATTTTATTATTATTTTCATAATGTGTATTATATTCTGCAAGTTTTTACTCTACAGTTCCGCTGCTGATGTACCTACAGATAAAATTGTTTTATTTTTTAGATTTTAGATTTGCTGGAGCAAAGTTTGAAGATAGTGAAAGATTATCATTATATAGTCATATGTGCGCTTTATTGGTATTCGAATTACCTATGTTATGCTACGGGTCTAATCATCATTTGAACAAATTTTAGTGATTTATTGTGCCAAGTCTTCCAGTGGATTCCCTGCCGCCATTGCTCCGCTTCGGATTTTGGCCTGTACACTCCATTTAGCCGGCTGCAAATGGAAATAGATTGATTTACTTTAGATCTTTTTGGGAAATCTGCTTAGTTACCTCTCGCCACAGTTGGTGAACCACCAACCACACCTGTGGAACTCTGCGCAATTCATATCGGAATGTGAATCGTGATCTTCATCGGGCACTGAGAACTCCATATTGAGATTCCACTTCATTCCGTTGCCCGCGTTCCCGTAATAGGTTCCCAGTGACTTTAGTTTAAAGTTTTCGCTTTCTCCGCCAATGCAGAAATTGCTGTACTTCGCGTATCGAGCTTCGCCTTCAAAGTCCTTTAGATAAATGTATAGCTCGTATCGCTGGGAGTTCGTCAATAAGTATAGCTTATCGAGGCCGAGGAAATGTTCGCCTTCCAAGCTACCGAATCCCTCCCTATATTCCTTCATATTTCGATTGAAGATCTCAGAGCCGTCTTGACGACGTTGAATCACTGTCCAGCCGGAATCGACCAAAGACGAGTCACACTGCACGGGAAAGCATCTCGATCCGTTGATCACTATAGCATATATACCAGTTTCTCTTCCCAAGCAGCTGGACGCTAAAATTTCTTTGTCTCCTACTTTATTTTCAGCGAGCCTTCGTTCTAGCTCGTCAATTTTCGCCGCACTAGCAATGTCCTTCGATCTTAGACTCAATATTTCATTGTCTTTGCTTAAGGGATCTTCATTATTATTTTTGGAAGCCAGAATTTCCTCTTTGGTCAAACAAAACTTCTTGGTTAATTCGAGCTGAGTCTCTAAAGATTTGACAGTTGCCTCAAGACTCAGAACTTTGCCAGTCAGATCGTTAAATTGATCCTCCTTCCATCGCACCGACGCAGCATATTGAAGCAGGGGCTTTACTATTTTGTAGCAGTAGCCCCCGCACTGCTCATCCAATCGCTTAGCTGCTGAACATTGCTACACATTTCTCAATTATTATAATCACAGACGCCTAGACTCTAGACATATACTTACTAAGCTCTCATCTGCATAGCCTATAGCGCCTGGCAGTGATATCAGTAGTAAAATCAAAAGCTTTCGGTATATAAACATTTGTTATACGACGGCTGGCACATGTTGGCTGCACTCAGCTGAAATTAAACTGAATTATGTTCGAGCTCACACTCAGTAATATAAGTCGTTTTCTCAAATAATCTATTTCCCCGCACCCAATAGCAGTGGAAATGGGGTATAGAGGTTTTGTTAAAATATATGTCACAGACAGGCGGACAGGCTCTATAAATGCGGCCCTGTCCGTTCGTATGTATGAGCGGAACAACCTAGGCAGTTATGAGAGTTTTTGTAGGCCCATCTGTTCTAGCGCAGTTCAAGCTTAATTAAAACAAAAATAATAAAATAATAAATATTAAAAAAAAATATAAAAAAATAATAAAAATAATAAAAATAATAAAATAATTAAAATAAGCAATAACATTCTCCTTTCTATGTAATCGATCAAAGTGTTATCGAGCTTCAGCTATAAGCATTTAGCTTACTTTATTTTTTTCGCTTTGGATTTTAAAAAATTCTTGGAATTAAAGCTCACTTGCAACTGTAGCGAGTATCTGGTTGAGTTTTTTCAATAGCATGTTGATTATATGCAGATATAAATTCATGGCAATTAACTAATACAGGCGTACAGAAGCACGGGGCAATCAGCGCCTGCACTTCCTCTATAGATGTGCTCGCATGCAATCAAACACGCTGTTATTCTCTAGTCAAAGAATCTGAAATTTTGATTGCATTGCGAAATTAGTATCTGATTTGCTTAGCAGCTATCAACGATGTGCGGGTGATGGGTAGAGGCGGTGCATGGGGCCCTGGTAGCCTACGTTCGATAGTTCTTTATGCTCAAATAATAATAATTACTCAGCTCGGTCGGGGTGCAGGGTATTTCACAATCAGGCACTCCTGAATGAATATGTTCAATATATGATTCCATCGTCATCTTCTACCCTAACATTTGATAGCCGTGTATAATATGCGTATAAATTCCCTAGCATAGAGAGAGACTTTAAATTATATCAACTCGATACCCAATTTCAAGTTATCTGTATCAAAAAAAAAAAAAAAAAAACAAAATTAAACTTTGCAAATTCACTTAAACCGGCCGCTCAGTGCAG
Source organism: Drosophila peninsularis (assembly GCA_035047485.1). Taxonomy (NCBI): domain Eukaryota; kingdom Metazoa; phylum Arthropoda; class Insecta; order Diptera; family Drosophilidae; genus Drosophila; species Drosophila peninsularis. Next base: position 4,322,401 of record JAWNPN010000057.1, on the reverse strand, counting down.
ATCTTTGAACCTAAGTTATTTTGCATTCATAAAACTGTGCCAGTTCCATTGTTCCCTCTCCCCGCCCTCCCGCTTCCACTTACTATTTACAGAGGCCACAAGGTGAGCCTCATCCTCAGCCCTTTGTTGAGCCGCCCGCATATGCAACTGCTTGGAAAATGCATATCGAAATGTTTTTGGGGAGGGGCCACAGCCTACGGCTTAGCTCGGCAGCTTCAATTTGCCACAGAAACACATTGGCAACATTTTAATGAATGTTGCATCAGGCGCAGCTTTGCAGAGCAAACAATGAAATGGCCTCGACTAGCTGCTCGAAAACTGGCAAAACGCTCGGCAAACATTGGCTAGAATAAATGTAAGTAAAAGTGGAAGAGGATGAGGATGGGCAGGTGGAGAGGCTGGATGCAATTTGTGCAAATGTTGTGGCAGCCGGGCCCGGGCAAGCCAGGCTAGCAGGGATCCGGAGCCACTCTTGTCTAGCATCCTGCGCCTGGCATAGGCATTTTTGCATGCGCCGCATGGCTGCATTTTTTGGGCTTACCAGCAAGAGGGGCTTGAATGAGTGAGCCTGCCTCTGGCTCAGAGATGGAGACGGAGTAGACGGCATGATAAACGTGCTGCCAATAAATTACACTGCGTCAAGGCGAACGGCAGCTCCCAGCTCCCGCTAGGCGCTAGGCACTCGGAGCTGGCTGAGGTAGACGATGCGCGGGCAGACGATGCACATTTTTGCTGCTGTGTTCCATTTAAAATTTACTACAATTTTCTTTGGCTTTCACGTGCGCGCCCCGCTCATACGGTAAACAATTTGAATGCTTTTGCAGGCAGGACACGTAGCAGCAGCCGGCAGGGAGACGACCAAGGATTCACCAGGATGCACTCTATCCAGCTCGTCATTCGTCCGCCCGCTGCGTTCCGCTAACTATCTGCCTCTGTGTGTGTGCAGCAACAGGACAAATGCAGCATAAAAAGTTTGTGCCCCTTCGTTGTTGCCCCGCAACCCTGGAGCGGAGCGGGAGACCCAATGCAAACACAACTGCGAGAGGCAAAGGCGAGCCGAAAAACGTCGCTGGCTGCTTTGCGGCTGGCTTCTCCATTGAGCCAGGCACGCAACGCATTGTGTAATATGCTCTGCGATTTATGCTGCCCAAAGCGAGCGGGGGGCGTGCCACGACCGGATAGTGGGCGGCACGTGAAGGCGTGACATCTGCATGTAACTGGCATATTGAACAGGCCAGCGAGTGAGCATAAATTGAAATGCGTTTGCAAAAAGAATTGAAATCTTATTTGGAGCAAGTGTGCGGACTGCGCTCCCTCTCAACATACTCGTTCACTCGAAGCGAGAAGAGTCCATTGGTTTTGCAGCTAGAGACTTGAAATATGGAATCTACAGTCGTTGGCTTCCTTATCCTCTACTAGACAACGCCCATGTAAATTGAAAATATTTAAATGATAACGTATTTATAGTTATATATATAAATCCTTATCTACTACAGAACGTGATAAATACATTAATATATGTATTTGCCTAAGCTGAAAGTGTCTAGTACTTGAAGAAGATTTTTTAACTCGACTCGATGATCGAGGTATTCACAATCTGAAATGAATAATAGACATGAATACTTCTTACAAGAAGAAACATAGTAAATAGGTTTCAAAGCTGCGTTTAGTAAAGTAAATCGAATGATCGATTTTTATCGATTATAAGGAAATTATCGAAAACAAACTTGTACTTCGTATGCATTTAAAATTTCAAGTCTCTGGCTTAGTTTCGTTTATGAGATTGCTGTGCTTACAGGAACATATATATATATATATATATATATATATATATATATATATATATATATATATATATATATATATATATATATATATATATATTATATAGTATAGTTATATATATAAATCCTTATCTATATATATATTATATATATATATAGAAACGGGTCAATACAAACGAATTGTTAAAATTAATTATTGTTGATAACAAGCCAAGTCAAGGTCAGAAACAGATTGTCAAGGGCAACTAAGTATTATGTCAGTGATAAGAAGATAGATTGTTCCGAATTTAGCTAGCCAGCTCATCCTCACCTCCCAACCTAGATTGTAGTAGGCATTGCCAATTTGAGCTCAAGAGGTTTCAATCAGTTCAGTTAAAATTTACTTCGCGAGTGGTTCAAGAGCTTTGACCATTTTGAATATTTAAAATGTTTATATTGCTAAAGGTAATGCTAATCTTGTTAATGTCCCTGCCAGGCATAATAGGTAAGAGAACAGAAAATTCGGTAAGAGAGATCTGCTGATAACTGATCCACAATGTAAACCGAATTTATATGTTTCAGCATTGCAGTGCTGCCAAGAAATTGGACGAGCAGTGCGGCAGCTATTGTTATGGGATCGTAAAGCCACTGTTACGGTATGCTTCGTCGGTCAGGTCTAAGGAGGATCAGTTCACGGAGTTGAATAATAATATATTGAGCCTCGAAGCGACCATCAAGCTGCTAGAGAGTCAATTGGAATCGTGTAAGTCCCAGAAGAATTATTGCTTGACGAAAGACGATATACTGGCGTGCAACACGGCTCTTGTTGATCAAATTAAAGATTCAATAGCTCTCAATAATATCAACGAAAATAAGTGGAAAACGGAGCTTACGAGTAAAGATTTTGAAATATTAAGTCTGAAATCTCTAGAGGTTTCCAAGTCAGAGAAAATTAAAAAACTGGAGAATATATTAATTGAAAAGGATGAAGAACTCGAGACCGTCTTGAAATCTCAAGAGCTTGCCAGTTCAGAAAAAATTGCGGACCTGGAGAAGAGATTAACAGAAAAGAAAATGCAAATCGCGAAATGTTTACCCTCCAGCTGCATAGGCAAAGACACTGAAATATTCGAATTGAAGGTTCCTGGAGCGAGTCCCTTTAATGTGTCATGCGATTCAAGCCTGGTTGATTCTGGTTGGACAGTGATTCAGCGTCGCCTGGATGGCTCTGAGAGCTTCAATCGCACAATGATGGAGTATCGGTTAGGCTTCGGCAATCTGAGTCGAGAGTTTTTTCTCGGCCTCGAGAAGCTTCACCTATTGACGAATTCTGAAAAACACGAGCTCTACATCTATCTGCGGCACTTTAACAAACTTGCTCGACATGCGCGATATAGTCACTTTGTCATTGGGGGAAAGGAGGAAAACTTTAAATTAAAATCATTGGGAGACTTTTCTGGAGATGCAGGCGATGCAATGGCTAGCAATCTTAATATGAAGTTCTCAACGCCGGAGGAAGATCACGACAATTCTAAGAAACCGGGTGAGAATCACGCAAAGACCTACAACTCTGGTTGGTGGTTCAATGATTGCGGCGACAGGTGACTGAAATCTATTTTGAAATTTTAGCTAAAAGTTAATAATTTCCCTAAATTTGTAGCATGCTAAACGGGGAATACCAATCGAAAGAACATATGTTCAATGTTAATGGTATCAAATGGCATAAATGGACGTGGGACTCGCTTCAATTTGTGCAAATGATGATCAGGCCAATCGAGTAGCAAGTTCAAGTCATATTCAAATATTGCTCAAGTTTAAATAAAAATTGAGTTTTGCATAAAATGTGTACCTCCTTCTCGACCAGGCCTGAGTTAAAGTACTTTAGACTCTCTATTTCTTCTCTTATTTATTTCCCGGATACGTCCAGATAGTGAATGATTATCTACCGAAAGACATTTTTGTTGAATATCTCGAAGACTAGCTTCTGCAGAAGCACATCACGTATTATTACGCCATTTTCTGATGTAGTATCTTCGACTCACATGCTTATCATGTGCTCCCGATGTTGAGGATTTGGGTATCGAATCTATAGATTAGTATGGCACACGGAATAGCCGCACTTAGCTCTGCAGTGCCTCCTAACAGGTTGTTGCGCTCTGTTAAAATTAGTTCACTATCCGCTTAATGTATTCCGGCGTAAGCAGGGCAATAAAGCATTTACTCCGTCGCAGTGTTGCGAAATGCGAATTGAATTGTCTTGACCGCAAATAAGTGCTTTTTACATCATCCGGCCCCAGGGTGAGTGTGTGTGTGCGTGTGTGCGTGGGTGTGTCCCGTCACTGTTTTATGACTTAATATAATTTTTATGTGCGGCCATTTTGAGACACGCCGGCGACTTCCATCAGTGGCACCTGGCAGCGAGCGAGCCGAATCCGGAAGCCAGATGGGCATCCGCCTCTCACCTGTTTATGGGCGTACATAAAACGGTTTTATGTGGGCCCCGCCCACGCTCGGAGCCAACTTTAATGCTAATCGTCATGGCCATCGCCAGGCTCGTGTGGGGCACATAACTTGCCTCGAGGCTCCCATGATTAGCATCAGCCACAGAGCGGCAGCGAAAGAAGCTCGTTTTAATAAAATCAAATTGGTTGTAAGCGATTTTTGATAATGCTCTGCGGATGAGGAGCACATAAAATATTGCATCCCATCAAACTTGATGGCCAATGGGAAGCTGGCAACGTTGCCCTGAACAGCGATACTCGAAGCGCGCAGCTATTACCTCTCATAATTATCTCCGAATGCCACAAATAGAATTGCAGCTTAAGTTTCTCGCATTTGGCATTTATACTATAAATATCTAACTGGCAGCAATAATATTTGCATGTCTCGTAGCTCGTAGGCTGTTGGGCGGATGTGAATTTCATAATTACAGTAACATCAACACGGCCCAGAGGGCAAGTGGGCAGGTGGGCAGGTGGGCAGGTGGGTGGGTGGGCGTGGTGGGGTCACATTAGTGAACACGAGGCTAAGCACAATGAATGATAAATCTGTGCATGTTCATTAGTTGCAATGCATTGTATTGCTATTAGGATCAATGCAGCAGCCACGGCAGGTTAGCTGCCAGTGGCCCCAGGCCGAGTCGCAGCAGGAAGGAGATTGCAACAGGAAATAAGGATATCCATATTGGAGCGGCGGGGCGGAGGCGGGGCACTGATTCTTACATGTGTATTAATTGCGCAGTAAACTATTGAAATTTGTTGCAACAACAATAACAGCAGCATTAACACAGCCCAGAGATAGTAATAATAATTAAGACTCAAACATGGCGTATGCGTAATCTCGTTGAATGGATCAACAGTGTTTGGAGGAGGGCGGGCAATCCGATCCGTCAGCAACTGGAGAGATTTTCGTTTGGGATGTGGCACAAACTCGCGAGTTAAAAAACAGACTAAGACACGGGTATATAGGTGGATCACAAAAGCAAAGGTTTTAATTGTAATCTTGTATTTTGAGGTTTATAATAGTATCTGTGTATGTACAATAAGTGCGAGTCGTTTCAAAGTCGAAGTTAGTCTAAATTCGAAAAATACCAATGGCGCTTCCCATGGAAAAAACCGAGTCACCTCGTCCAGTGTGACCGCCCTTGGCCGAAGCGGAAAATCCTCCTTCCTCGCCTTCGCGCCCTCTGGCGTGAACATACCGCCCCCCTTGCAACAAGTTGCAACTGCCACATTGGATATGCTTTAGGATGGGGGACGGCAGCGTTCTGGAGCGCCTAGATGCCGCAGGAGCCGGAGATGACCCACCCAAAAAGCGTGCTTTGGGCAGCGGGCATGCCGCCGTGGGCCGGCACGCAACCCGGTTGGATGACCTCAGAATAGAGGTCCGCTCCCAACACCACGTCTATAGGTCCAGGGCGATAGAACGCCGGGTCCGCTAGCACGAGGGTCGAGAATTTGGAGCGCACCGTCTCGGGAACCTCTCGACTCGGAGTGCGGAGGCACAGATCCGTATCCACCCTCAGCACCACTGTCTTCCTCAGAGATGGATCGCCTTTGGATTCGATCACCGCCGTGCAAGCCTGATCGTTCCCGACGCGAGTCACGGTCAACCCGAGGGCCTTGGCAAACGAGCCGTGAATCATGCTCATGGGTGCACATGCGTTCAACAGTGCCCGCGTGTCGAACTGCTTCGACCCGTCGCCAATCCGGATCATCGCGGTGGGCAATAGCGTCGTCGACCCGGATTGGAGGAGCGACGAGAGCGTGGGGGCCTCGGGAGGCACAACTGCCGCTGGGGAAGCGGAGGACTGCATCGACCGTCGCCTAGGGGATAGAGGTTGGCGGTGGTCACGGCGTTGGACAGCCGATCTCCGCTTTGGGGACCGAGCTCGGCGGTGGTCTATACGTCGACCTGGCGATCGCCGCCGGAGAGGCTGATCCGACATGTGGAGGAGGGTGTGATGGGGTTGTCCACACCGACGACATCCGTCCGCGCGCCGGCAACCTCCAGCGGAATGCTCGTGGGCCAGACAGTTGGGGCAGTATCGGTTCACGAGTACCGCTCTCAGGCGTCTCTCCGTACTCATGTCGAGGAACCGTCGACATTGCCGGAGAGCGTGAACTCCGCGGCACACCCGACACCGGTAGGTGTCGACTCCGCGGGGATGTGGCCTTTCTGCCGGGGAGAGCCGAGACCGAGTCGGAACCATGTTGCTGAGGAAAGAGCGATAGATAGGAATAGATATGTGAATGACCTGAACTGTGTGATTGCTGCGAGAGGCTCGGGCGAGCGGACAATTGCACGAGGACATGAAGACAGCACATACAAAAAGGTCTAAAAGGAGTTATTGTTCTGCTGGGGTAGGCTCGAGCTCCTTTCGCAAGAGAATGAGCTTCGCCACGGGTCGTCGGATGGACCCTCGCGAAGTCCGCACGTCGACGACCCGAACCAGACCATCAGCCCCGGAGTGCAGCTGCTCCACTCGTCCTAAGCGCCATTCAGTGGGAGGCAGATTATCCTCGGACACGATGACAAGGTCGTCTATCTGGAGACTGCGAACTGGAGTTTTCCATTTATGCCTTTTGTGGAGCTCCTTTAAATATTCCGTCTTCCAGCGGCGGCAGAAACTATGATGCAGCGCCTTCAGCCGCTGCCATCGGTTGATTAAGGACGTAGGCTCGGCGTGGATTTCCGGTTCCGCAATCGATACGAGAGGGCCTCCGATCAGAAAGTGTCCTGGGCTCAACGCTAAAAGGTCCGTTGGATCCTCACTCATAGGGGAGATGGGCCGAGAGTTTAGGCACGCTTCTATCCTGCATAGGAGGGTGGACAGCTCCTCGAACGTATACTTGACGTTCGCCGTGGCCTTATAGAATAAGGACTTGAAACTCTTAACTCCAGCCTCCCATAATCCGCCCATATGGGGGGCGCTGGGTGGAATGAAAGCCCAGGAAAGGATGTGCCGAGGGAAGGCGTTCATTACGCATTGTCTGGTGGACGCCAGGAAGTCCCTTTCTAGCGCCTTCGACGCCCCAACGAAGGTCTTGCCGTTGTCAGAGCAGATGCGCTGGGGACATTGTCTCCTGGCCACAAACCGGGAGAAGGCCGCCAGGAACTTCTCTGTGGTCAGATCAGACGTCGCTTCCAGGTGGATTGCCCTGGTGCTGAAGCACACGAACACGCAGACATAACCCTTGGTAATGAGACAAGCTCGTCCGGTGTAGTTCTTGATCTCGAAGGGTCCTGCGAAATCAATACCAGTATGCGTGAAAGGTCTGGAGAAGGTGATCCGCTCTCGAGGAAGGTCTCCCATCATTTGGGTTTGTTGGCGGCGCCGATAGATGATGCACGTCTTGCACCCCTGCACGTGAGCCTTGATTAAGTTCTTTATCCTTGGGATCCAGAACTTGCTACGCAAGTACCGCACCATCAACTGACTGCCACCATGCAGGGTGATGCGGTGGGCAAACTTTACGAGGAGCCGGGTCAAATGAGCGTCATAAGGGAGCAGGATTGGGTGACGCTCATCATAGCTGAGAGACTCAGCTGCTCGTAGTCGGCCGCATGCGCGAAGGACCCCGTGCTGATCGAGAAATGGGTTTAAGTTGAGCAAGGAGCTTGAGGATGGAATCGGACGCTTCTCGATGAGGGTCCGGATTTCGGAAGCATACTTATTGCTTTGAGCAAGCCGCACAAGGATCCGCTCGGCGGCTAGCAACTCGTCGTTGCTGAGCTGTATCGTGGGGGGCGTCGCATCCTTTGGAGTGACGAACCGCTGGACATATGCGGTGACCCTGAGCGCTCTCCCGTAATCTGAGAACCGCTCGCTGAAGTTGTCCTTGGGGGCTACAGTGGCTGTGTGACAGTTGACTCTCAGCTCAAGCTGCGTATCCGGGACATCGCAGAGAGCAGCCGGCCACTGCTCAGGTGCCTGTCGGAGCCAGTCCGGTCCGAACCACCATAAGCTGCTGGTCGCTAGTTCGTCGGTGGAGACGCCTCGGCTAGCCAGATCTGCTGGATTGTCCTCGGATCGAACGTGACGCCAACTGTGTCCACAGGTGCTCTGGGAAATGCTGGAAACTCTGTTCGCCACGAAAGTCGCCCAGCTGCAAGGAGGCTTATTGAGCCAGGCCAACACGATGGTGGAATCCGTCCAGAACTGGGAGGAAGTTGGCTGTATTGGCAGCTCCGGGACTACTGACGCATACAGGTCAGCTAGCAGAACCGCACCGCAGAGCTCCAGTCGCGGCAGTGAGACTGTTTTGACTGGAGCTACTCGTGTCTTAGCCGTCAGGAGATGGACACTTACATGATCCTGATGTCGAACCCGAACATAAAGGGCTGCTCCGTACGCCTTCTGAGAGGCATCGCAAAAGCCATGTAGGTCCCACTCTAGCTCAGGGCGGATCTCTAGCCATCTGGGGATGCGAAGCCGGCTGAGACCCGGATAGTCCTGGAGGAACTCGTGCCATTGAAGTAGGAGCGATGGCGGGAGTGCATCGTCCCATCCAAGTTCGGTTAGCCATAGCTGCTGCATAAATATTTTGGCCCGAATGACGAAGGGTGCCAGCCAACCAGCGGGATCGAACAGCTTCGCTATGTAGGACAGCACCTCCCTCTTGGAGACGGGATCTTTTGCTCGTGGTTCCATGATGGAGAAGAAGAAGCTGTCATTCGTGGCTTGCCAGCGGATACCCAGCGTCTTGGTCGCACTTGCGTCTTCTAATTCCAGGAAGTCTTCATGCAGCAAATGCTCTCTCGGAAGAGTCTTGAGTATTCCCTTCTGGTTAGCTGTCCATTTCCGCAAAGGGAAGCCGGCCGAAAGGAGAGCCGCATTGAGCTCCTGGATGGCGTCGTGGGCGTTTTCCTCCGTGTGAGCTCCTGCGAGGACATCATCTACATACATGTAGTGCCGCAGGATCTCACTTGCTTTAGGGAACAAGTGTTGCACGTCGTGCGCCAGCTGTAGCAGGACTCTTATTGCGAGAAAAGGGGCGCAGTTCACACCGAAAGTGACCGTTTGAAGTTCGTAGTCCTGAAGATTCCCGCCGCGGTCTCGGTAGAGGATCCGCTGAAACGGAGTGTGCTGGGGGTCGACAAGGATCTGTCGATACATCTGCGTAATGTCAGCATTAAAGACGAATTGGAACACGCGCCATTTGAGGATCTGCAGCGTGAGGTCGGTTTGCAGAGTGGGTCCGGTATGCAAGGCGTCATTTAAACTGATTCCTCTAGTGGACGGACTCGAGGCGTTAAAGACGACGCGGACCTTGGTGGTAGTGCTGTCAGGTTTGAGGACAGCGTGGTGAGGAAGATAAAAATGATCGCCGTCTGCGGGTGGGGTCACTCGAACCATGTGACCCAAATCGATGTATTCCTGCAACACAGCGTCATACTGAGCCTTCAAAGGAGGGTTCTTTTGGAGACGTGCCTCATTCCTCAGAAATTGAGCCAGAGCGATGGGTCTGGAGTGACCGAGATCTACACCGTTTGGATTCTTAAACGGTAAAGAGACTACATATCGGCCGTCCCTCCTCCTCCTGGTGGTTTCCTGGAACACCTGTTCACAGATTACATCTGCCTCCTTCTTCGGCCTTGCCGGAAGGTCTTCCACCTCCCAGAACTTGGTGAGCAGCACATCAAGGTTCTGGCTTGGTGCGAGCGCTCCCGTTTGCACCGTGAAGACTTGGCGAGACCTTGGTGAGCCGGCTACTATGGCCCCGCAGATCACCCATCCAAAGATTGTCTCCAGGCCGACGAAATCACCGCCCAGATCCTTTTTGATCCGCTCCCCAAGGATATGTGGGAAGAGATCCACTCCGATTATCATCTCAATCGGAGCTGGCCTGTTGTAATGAGGGTCAGCCAATGGACGATCCAGGTATTCACGTGGCACCTTGTCCTGGAACGGACACGCGGGGATTGCTCCTGCCAGTCTGGGAACGACTAAGGCCACAGCTTCTGTCTGAATCTTACTGTCCCAGGGGGCGGACAGCTTCAGCACACATGCCTTCTCTGCGCTACCTCCGTCGCTCTGTCCCATGCCGGTAACAGCTGCGTTGATATGGCAGAACGGAGGTCGGACTAAATTAAATACCCTCTCGGACACGAAGGTCGAGTCGGCTCCGGAGTCAATCAACGCCCGGACATGAAACTCTTCACCGCGATGGTGGAGTGTCACGATGGCAGTGCCGAGAAGGCCTCGCCCTGGAGTGGAGGCGAAATAACTTTGAGCGCTCAATACTTGATTGCTCGTGGATGGCCGTTCGTGCGAGGTTGGATGCAAGGCGATGGACTCGTTACTGGAATGTAACAGCGTGTGATGACGCTCCTTGCAGATGTGGCAATTATGCGCACTGGAGCAGTCCCTCACTTGGTGACCCCGCGCGAAGCAGTTCAAGCACAAACTCTGCAGCCTGATCACCTCCGCTCTCCGTGCGACGGACATCGCAATGAAGGTTGGGCAGACTCGAATCGGATGATTCTCTTTATTACAGAGCCTGCAGGATGCCACTTTGATCTGTGTCTTAGCGGGAAATGCTTGGACACTCACCGTGGCGGCGGGTTTCCGGGACCTGGATGGGTCGCGCTGTGTGACTGGGGTCGAATCATGACCCTCCGTAGCCTCCAGAACACGATAACGATCTGTCAGGAAACGATTCAGATCGTCCCAAGATGAGACTGCAGTCTTGTTTGGAACAGATTGTTCCCACAACAGGATAGTTGCCTTTGGTAGCTTGGTCATACAGATTGCTATGAGAAGGATATCCCAATTCTCTGTACTGGCTCCTGACCGTTGCAAGGCAGTCAGGCACCCCTGGAAAGCCGTCTGCAGCTCACGCAAGGACCTACCTGACTCCTGCGAAACTACGGGAATTTGGAGCAGCTGCCTGGCTTGCGTCATGATCAAGAGTCGATCATTTTCGTACCGCGCAGTGAGGTTGTCCCACGCGGCTTGGAAACCCTCATTCGTTAGAGGGGACTTGGACACAATGGCTCGTGCCTCACCGCGAGTCTTGGAGTTTAGGTGGTAGAGCTTTTCCACCTCTGCCAAAACGGGATTGCGAATATATATCGCGGAGAATAAATCGCGGAACGTCGGCCACGCAAGACTATCGCCTTCGAAGACTTCCACCTCACACGGAGGCAGTCGTGGGCCTTGAGGCGCCGAAAGCCTAACAGGAGCGGGAGTGGTCTGAGCCGACATCTGCTCGATGCGTTCTCCGAAAAGAGTTCCGCATCGCACGTAGACCATGTAGCAATATTCGTGCTTCGCTTTGATGGTGGTCAATGTCATCATGCTTTCCTCACTGTTATGGGACGTGAAGGCCCTGTGGCAGCGGGTAAACTCCGACTCTACATTCGCCCAAAGTGACTTTAGTTGCTCTAAGTGCATCTTAAGGGAATATAAATGGACTTCTTCGCTTAGAGCTTCACTTTCGCGAGCCTCGAATAATGTGAGCGCATCGCATGTCGCAATGAAGTCGGCCAATGACATTGTCGATTGCTCCTTGAGCTGTTGAGACGCGGAACGAGTGAGTATGGGAAACTCTGCCGCAGTCACGACGACCTTTGGAGTCGGTGAAAAGCTCTTACGCGGATTTGAGACGGAAGCAGTGGACGGACGTGGCGTTGGAGAAGCGCTGTGACTACGAGTGGTTGTCGAGGAAGCACGGATGAGCGAGCGCTTGGAAGCTAGTGGATTGGGTTTCGACGGAGTTCCGGAGAGAGCGTCGCTATGACCGGGAACCTTGAGGCTTGCGGATTTTTGAGCAGCCTTAGATGGGTCGGCGGACATTATCAATTGTCCGAAGAAGAAGACGGGATATTCGCAGACCGAAACGCCAAGGAAAAACAAAAAAAAACGAAACAACTGGGAGTGGACTGTATAAGTGCTTGATGCACGATATTCGGAGATGCAAAAAAAATACCTGATCCTTCAAACTTAGAATAGCTTATACATATATTACATAGGTATTTATATTTTCCTGAATTTTCTTTTTTTTTTTTTTTTATTTTATTTTATTTTATTTTATTTATGTATAAAATCTATTTTTTTTTTTTTTTACATGTACAGATATATATATATATATATATATATATATATTTTTAAATTTTTTTTCCCTTATAAATTTAAATGTAATTTATTTAAATATATAAAAACAACAAGAAAAGTATTTATTTATTTGCTTAACAATTAACAATGACCGATAAGCCGTGATTCAGTCACGACTTGGGTAGTGCGCCAGCCCTGGTCGCAAATCGCAATCGCAAATCAGCTGTGGTGGATCTGCACTTGCACTGTAATTTTTTTGTCGCACAAATAATTTGGCACTGACACTTGGATTAAATGCCTTAATTGCCGGAATATGGACGCGGAAATTGTGCGGATAGCGCAACAGGAATAAAGGAAGCAATCCACCCTTTTTTTTCGGTTTTATTGAAGTTTTCTTATTGCGTGTGCGACGGCAGCCGGGTTGCGCTATTTGTTGGTGCTGTGGTTATTGAGACTGCGGCGCGCTGCCAATTACAACCACTTTATTTAGTTGTGTTCTTAGTATCCCAACTTGGAAGGATATTCTTAATATACTAGCACAATTATTATTTGTGTGCTGATCGCAGTACTCACATGGGATGGCTTTTGTGTGGGTGTGTGTGTATGTATATATGTATGTATGCCGGCATGCATATGTACATACAGCAACGAGGGAACAGAAATTATGACACGATACGGACACAGGATAGCACTAATGGTACCGTGCCCTTCTTGAGGCAGGTCAGGAATGTCTACACCGTGTTAAAAGTGCACAGGTCGCTATGGAAGAGCGGGAAACCTTGCACTTTTGAGTGTATGTATGTACTTATATGTATGTATGAAAAGGAATGCCAATTGCTATACTTATCAGATTGTTCCACCGATGCTAGCTGATGCGGAAGGAGATCCGGCTCGAAGGACCAAATGTTTGGAGGAGGGCGGGCAATCCGATCCGTCAGCAACTGGAGAGATTTTCGTTTGGGATGTGGCACAAACTCGCGAGTTAAAAAACAGACTAAGACACGGGTATATAGGTGGATCACAAAAGCAAAGGTTTTAATTGTAATCTTGTATTTTGAGGTTTATAATAGTATCTGTGTATGTACAATAAGTGCGAGTCGTTTCAAAGTCGAAGTTAGTCTAAATTCGAAAAATACCAATGGCGCTTCCCATGGAAAAAACCGAGTCACCTCGTCCAGTGTGACCGCCCTTGGCCGAAGCGGAAAATCCTCCTTCCTCGCCTTCGCGCCCTCTGGCGTGAACAAACAGTATTCATTGCCTGCTGGCCTTAGTCTCCATTGTCGCATCCACAACATAAATTAATAGGGCTTAACTGACTAGTCGCAGGAGTGGGGGCTCTTGTCTCGGCCGATTGGTCAGTTGGCCAAGCACACAAATCCACTTTGCAAAGCTGACAGCAGCTAAATAATATGCATATTTATGTGTTTCAGTGTGTGTGTGAGAGTTAACATTAAACAGAATTTATGAGCTACTTAGGCACAAGTCAGGGGCGGAGCAAGAGCTGTCAACATTTCTATAAAGTTGTAAGTCTATTTAAAGTAATGCAAGAGATAAACCGGATTGATGCAGTATGAAATGCTGAGCACCCCAGCTCAGGTCTTTTGTTTGAAGTGCTTGCAATGCCTGATTAACAGCTAATTGATGCACTTAACTTATTGCTATTCAATATTAAGTGTAAAAGACTCTCTCCCATTTCTAACTATATCTCCGACATATAAGGTCTATATACTAGCTGTATGTTCGACCTACTCCTCCTGTCAGCTCATGCTGAGCTTGACGCGCCGCATCAATGTCATTCAGCGGGTTGCCTAAGGCAGGCAGGTCGGGGACTTCCGGCTGGAGACAGTTTACACCTTTTAGAGCTGCTGGCTTTCAGGCCCAAGCTTATTTACATTTTACATACTTAATTGTTTTCGCATTACAAGGCCTCTCGCAGCCGGGCTGCAGTATTGCTCACACGTGTCGCTGGGGCTGGCTCCGAGCCAAGGCGATTAATGTCAACTTGGTTAATAGCATTCCAGGTTTCGTGCCCCAAACTTAAAGCGCACTCAGCGCGGCTGCCAAGACGAGCGACAGCCGCAGTAATTTCCTGGCCCCGCCTCCTCCTGCTCCTCCTCAGTGAGCTGGCCAACTCAACTGCAGGCTCAACATGTCATGTCACTCCGGCGGAGGCAGGCGGAGGCTGCGGTTGTTCGCGTGATGAATTACACACTCGCCGAAGGACACGATGATGAAGTGCCTGTCATTCGAAAGCCAAAAGAATGTCCATCTGTCGCTCAGCTCTGCCTCCTCCTGCGCTCTCCTCGGCCTTCCAGCTCTATGTTGTATAAGTTGTAAGTTGTAAGCCATTTGCATATCAACTTCTCTCTCCCTCTCTCTCCCTCTCCCCCCTCTCTCCCTCTCTGTGTAGCAGCTTCTTCTATTTTCCGCATAATTTATCGACACTTGCGCAAAACTTTAATTACTCGACAGGGCACGAGCGTTTTCGTCTAGTAATACGCCCCGGGCCACAGAAGCTGGGGCGTTCGCTTGTCTGTGAATTCCTGCATATGGAAATTCTGAATGCCTTGGCCTTTTGTCTGCGTAATTCAATGCGTGTATATCCTTTGGCCATACACAGCCAAAGTGGGACAGGGACGGGGACGGGGGCAGGGACAGGGCGGAAACACATTTTTCGATATCCAGCTAATGGCCTTTAATTGAGCTCTGGGAACAGTTTCAAGTGTTTGCGGCTGCTGTTTGGCAAATTTTTGGGAAATTTGATATTGAAAATGAAGTGGCTCCAATCATCTCGCTGTGGCAGCCCCCCCTCCTCCTCTGGGTTGTTTGCAGAGTGGCATAATGCGAAGCGCTTTTAGAGCCCTGCCTGGCGCAGGCGTTGGCAGCAAACAACCAGCTCGGCAAAGTGTAAGAAAACATTTGGAGAGCAAGGCTACATTTCGGACTTGGGACTGGCGCAACTCAAACTCTGGCAACGAAGCTAAGAAACTGCTCGACACTCGCACAATTGCATGAATCAAAATGTGCTTCAATTAATAAGAGCCACTTCAATTTGCTGTGCCAGTTTCAAAGCCCGTTCGATCCCCCCCCCTGCTGCCAGGCGTGGCCCACACAATTTCCTGCCCGCTGCCATATAAATTCGCACACAAGAGCTGCTGCCAGAGCGCTGCTATTTATGGACCAGTTCCTGTTCTACTCACACAGAAAAAGCACACAGAGAATATGAAAAAAAAATCTGAAACTCAGCTACTTTTATAGGACCTGCGCCGACTGGGGCCGAGGCGAAAAAACACAAACATAAATCCAAAATTGTCGTTTGTCGCATAAATATTTTAGCCTGTGGCTGAAAAGTAAAGCGGGCTGAAGGCCGTCCCCAGCCACGAGGACATAGACAATGGGCGAAAGGCAAACGGAATACGGCTGCACAGCAAATGACATTATTTCTTATTATTAGAGCAAAGCAAATAAATGAGACTCGCTCTCCGTCTCAGCCGCCTCCCTCTCTCTGTGCGTGCGGCAAACAGGCCGGGAAAAGTCTAAGAATACGGAGTGAGCCGAGCTTCAGTTTGTTTGCCTGTCCGTCCGTCCGCTCGGCAATTCCCACATGTCTGTCTTCATAAATGCTTTATCTCTGGCTCCCAGTTTGTTGGCTTTTGTAATTATGTGCATATAATAAAGCTGACCTAAATAAGACCTCGACCGAACTACTGCCAAATGAACGCATTATATCTCTACGCTGGGCTGTTTGAGTTGCTGCTGTGCAGTTCATTAAATGATAAGCCATCGGCATTGCTCGACAATTGGGGATTGGCGCCCGAGAAAGGAGAGCAGTCAAATAGAATAAAAAGACAGGCTTCTGCTGTAAGCGTGCAGGAGTAAATTGTTTAAGCTATGACAAACTCATATTTCAGAAATTTCAAAAGCACAAAGAAATGCATGCATAAATTCCGACAAAAGCTGAGTGAGTGTGTGTGTGTGTGTGTATGTGTGTGTGAGCAACTCTTCTCGCTCGGGCACTCCCACGGCCATTCGCTTTCTTTGTGACATATTCCTTCCGTTCTGGGCTGAATATGCGAGCATTATCCATTAAATACGATGAATCAACTGCTCTGGCCACCATAAACAATCTTTGGCTCAGTCGCACGCTCATAAAACGCTCTCGTTTTGCGGACCGGAAATTTATGCGCGCCATTTTGCTGGAGTTCGTGTGTGTGTGCGTGTGTGGGTGGGTGGCTGGCTGTGTGTGCGCATTTGCCATTTGACTTCCTGTTGACACAGTTAAGTGTGTGTGCAGAAAAAAGAGCTCGCGAAGCCAAGCGATTGAAAAGTAAACCTGACAAGTGCAATTTGAGCCACGAGCAGCAAAATAGTAAGGAATAAAGGCAATTTAAGAGATTGGCCTGACGATATGCTAAGTCTGAGTACGATACAGCAGGTAATCTCTCCTTAATAATATTTACTACAATTGAACTGTAAATAAAAATGTAAATAGTTATTAAGAAAATGTTAACTTATAATAATAAAATTTTTATTTAAATAAATAATAAAAATGAATAAAAAAAAATAAATAAATAAATAATATTTACGTTGTGACAAGTGCTCTAAGTGTCTATGAAAATGCTTTAATTATCAATATATTATACTCAGTCACTATATGTAAATAGCAGAGGTATTCTGTTATTTTACATACGATATTTAATATATATGTCCTATATAGTACACTTTATATATACCTATATTCAATTTATATTCCCTATATACTATATAAATTATATATATATAAATTTTAAACAGCATATAGGTAAGCCGTCTACCATTTCAGAGCTCAACGATTATAGGTGAATGGATCAGTGCTAAATGCTCTTACCGCTCGATCCACTGCAATGATATGTTGGCTTATTCGATTACCCGATTACCGATTACCGATCACTGTTGGCTCATACAGATGGGCTAAAAAATTAATCAATACTTAAGCATACGCTATATTCCTTATGGAAAGTTAACACTTGTTGTACAAGTCATATTGAAGACTATTCTATGATTATGATTTGACTCTTCTATGATATTGCTTCTTCTTCATATTTCACATATCCTATATTCCTATATATCCATAGTCTATATTCCTATATTTTCTATATAAAGGCAATGCTGGTTTTTAAGTGCAATTGTTCCAGGGTTCCGGGGCTGGGCACTCCCACTTCAGATTGCTGTCCTTAGCTCTTGCGGTATTAATAATCGGAATGTCAGTTCTGAGAATTGTTACAGTGATGCGGGAGGAGCAGTTCCTCCCTGTTTATTTTGCATAATAAGTTTAGTAGTTGCAAACATTAAAGGTATTCCCTACTGCTGAACCCCAAGCTCCGATAGAAAAGACATTTTTAGGTGTGTTAAGAATTTGTTGTGGAGATTTTGGCCAAAGTCCATGCACGTTTGGTTGACTTAACTGAAATTTGAATATCCCTCTTTGTTTTCAGTGGCATCTGTGGGAGTTTTTGCTTGGTCCAGCTGAACTGATTTACCTGTGGGCGCTCACTCTGGCTTTTTTGTCATTTTAACAGAAATGTGGCCAATAAAAATTGCAGCCGACTGCAAACAACAAGGCAAACGGAGAAGACAAGATAATTGATTGTTTGATTCAATCGTAAAATCAAATGCTGCTCTCAGCCCTGCTCGGGCTCTTTGGCACATTTGGATTGATGTCCTTTGCTGGCTGGCTGGCTGGCTGCCGCTCCTGCCTGGCTGATTGCGAGAGCGTCAAAGGAAATGGCAACAAATGCACGCAGCACCAAAATTGGTTACAAATTCTGATTAGAAGCACCAACAAGCAACAGCAAAGCAACAGCAACAGCAACAATCAGGCACAAGTAAAAATTCAAAGCGTAGGGGCGTAGGGGCGTAGCTTGATGCTCGGTAGGTGTGGCAACAGAGCAAATTGAATTGTATTTGACATTTGGAATGGGCCCGAGCCACATGATAAGACAAAGCAATCAGTCAGTCAGCCAACTAATGGCAACTGGCAACTGGCAGAAGCCGAAATGTTTGCCAGGACTCAGTGGCTCCGATAATTGCCAGTTGGAGCCAGCCGTATGCTAAGCAAGATCGATTCGATTAAATGCAGCCTGGATTGATGATAGTCCCATTTTCCGATAATCCCATAAGTCTCATCGCTCAGTTAAGTAATCTCAATTGAGGTATGTAGGAATATAGAAGCTGGAATATAATAGGAAGACAAGGCATAAACTTGATTATATATCACAAAATTTAATTATATATCGTGAATACGAAGGCAGATGCTTCTGCAGTGTATGCCTGAGCATTATATCAAGATTTGGCAAGGAATTGTATCAGTTAAAGGAGCGTTATTTTAATATATTATTTTGAATGAAATCGAACTTCAGCAAGTAAAAGAGGTTTAAAATGTGCTAAAATGTTGCTTAAAAAACTTTATTAAATTAAAATTATAATAAAAATTAATAAATATTTGAGAAGCGTAGTAGACAATTAACTTGAGCATAACTAGTTATGATGTGATGGACTCGTATTAAGAAAAATAAATGGAAGAGAAACATAATATAGATTAAGCCTTGGCTTTTGTCGATCAATAAAATTAAGATTCTTTTTGTTTAAATATTAATTAATTAATATAAATATTAATAAATAATATTATATTTAAATATAATTAATAATTAATATATTAAAAATTAACATATAAATAAATAAAAAAAAAAATTGAAATAAATAAATAAATAAAAAAAAAAATAAAAAATAAAATAAATAAAATAAATTTTTAAAATTAAATAAAAAACTAAATGAATTAATAAAAATAATATGCTTAACCATTGGAAAATAATATATAAATAATAAAAAAAAATTGAAATAAATAAATAAAATTAAATTAAAAAAAAATAAATAAAATTAAATTTAAAAAATAAATAAAAAACTAAATGAATTATTAAAAAAAAAATAATATATATATATAATAATATATATAACATGTAATATAATATAATATAACATATTATTACATAATATAATACATATAATATAATATAACCTATATATATTTATGCATAGAGTCTTCTGAGTTGAAGACTTACTAAGAAGAAATACTCAGACTGAACCGAAGTCATTCTGGTCAATCAAGCTCTTAATACAGCCACGATTTAGCATTCCATGTGAAAACATTCAAATCGATTTATATACATATATATATATATATATATATATATATATATATATATTTATATACATATATATTTATAAACAAACTTGGTTTTGTTGTCACTTTGCTGGTTCAATGCGTGCGCAATTGATACACCTTTGTAGCTTCAATGATATTAATTACAAAGCCAGAGTGAAAGAGTATTCATTAAATTAAAAATATACGTTTCATACCTTCGTGGCTCTCGTTCTGCTCAATTTGTGTGGAAAACTCGCTCGATTTGCCTCTTTTCTCGTGCATTTACAGCCGTGCATGTGACTAAGCCACAAGCATACATAAACATATATGTACGTACGTATATGTGTGCATTATTTTTGCCAATTTCCGGTTTCAATCAATAGCCGCAAAAAGTATTCATACATTCGATTATTCGTTCATTTGCAATTTCACATTTTGCCAATTGGATCGCTGATTGGATTGTTGCCGCATCTGATTGATGCCGCATAGCTGGCCAACAAATATTCCAGCAACTCAATTAAATCGAGCTGCATTTGCCGCATTTTCCACATTTTCCACCTGCTCCGGCTGCCGCCACCACTACAGTTACAGCTACAGCTACCGCCATAAATATGTACCTCTTAAATTCGAATTCACATTACGGATTACGAATTACGAATTACAAATTCGCAGCATGTTTGTCATTCCAAATTTCCAGATTTTCCTTACCTGTTTTTTTGTTCTCTTTGCTCGTGTCTTCCCTCGTTTTCATTGTTCTCCATTTCTCTGCACACAGCCAATTTTAATTGCATTGTATTGTTGTTGCTTTTGTTCTGCCCACACTCTCTGCCCTCTCTCTCTCTCTCTCCCTCTCTCTGCGAATTGTCCTTTATTTGATTTCAGTTTCATTTCGAAAATTTTGTAATGCGCCACATGTAGCGACAGGTCTGTGGCACACGTCCTTGCTCCGTCCGCCAGCCGAAGGATAATGAAACTATGCGCTCTTATTTCGTTTGCTTTACGCCATCCCACATCGCGTATAGATTGTTGCGGTGGCGTATGAGCAATTTTATGGAGTACAGTGAGCCCCGCCGACGTGCACCGAACACTCAGCTGGCAGTGCACACGCACTGGCTGTGTGTGCCGTGTGCTCACTGTACGTGTTTTTCAGCTGCCGACGAGGACTGTCATCATCAGAGCAGCTACAGCAGACATCTGTCTGCATCCGTTCCGTCCGCACGTCCGCTTGTCCGCTCCGTCCAGCTGTCAGTCCGTCCGTCTGTTTGAGTGTCATGTCTGTCGTGCGGTCTGCGGCATTTCAATTTCAATTTAATGCAAGCGACAAAAATAAACAAATAAAATGCATGAACGCGCCATACATATATGAATATGGGCACGGAATCAAGACAATATTTACTCCAGCTAACGAACTGTCCGGGCCACTTGCAGGTGTGCCACCGAAAGCCCTTTCGTTAGCCAATTGGCCGCCTCCACTTCAAGATAAATGTCGCAACATATTTCGGGGGCCAGCGAACCGATAACAGCCTAGGGGGGCCCTCGCCTATGACTTCACCTAGCAACGATCCCATGCTGTTTGAGGCAGAGACCACGACTGTCGCAAGCCTCTCGTTAAATGATGCACAGAGCCCCCAGCTGTGGGCGCCTAACATTTGTAGATAATTTCTAATAATCTCAAGTGAATTTCAATGGTTCAGTGACTCAAATGACAAGGCGTCTAGGCGAAGTATGCTAAAGACTAATGCCGATTTTATGCTGTCATCTAAGCCTATTGCAAATATTGTATTGTATTGACTGAAGCCAGGACTCGACTCAACATTAGTCGAGTCTGTACACGTGTGTCGATCTACCTGTTCATGATTAACACACTTGAAAAGTGTTGAGGAAAGGAGTAAAGAAGTGTTGATCCTACCCTAGTATATACACAACAAGTTAGTTCTATAAGCACTAAACCTATTCAAAGCATGATCCAAGTGGATAATAGAATTTACTATTTGATAATATAATATATCTAATAATTTTATAATTTTAAAATACAGAAAGTTGGGCTTTGACTGATCATACAATAAAATCGTATTTCTAAGATGAAAACTAGTCAAATATAGTTTTTGATTTGGTTTGATGCTGAGTTTACCTTTCTTTAGTGTAGGAAAAATATATATAGTAAGCCAAAGAGTATTTCCTAGTCATGCACTCCCGACTAGAGTTACTTGCTTACATTCATTTATTATTGTTATTATTATGAAACATTTGCCCATGCCGCGATAAATGATTTCAGATTAATAGCTAATCGAATGGTTTACAATAGATTATCAGCTAAATATGTTAACTTGTTATAGGATTTTGGACTTTGGCTGCTTGTCGAGCATTTTGAGTGCGTTTGTCACTCCGTTTTGGTGCAGGTGGATCCTGAGAGTGGAGTGTGGTTAGTGGCACATGCATAATGCAGCGCGTTGACAATTCGATTAAGTTCCATAATTGTTGTGCAAATTATCAGAATATTAAATCTGTTTTTATCGTCTGCCAACTATCAGCGCATTAAAATGTCAATTATGTTGGACATAATCTTTCCGCTCCACCAGCCCAGCCCAGCCCAGCCCCTTGAACTCTCTGAGCCTCTTTAAATGAGGTGGAATTAATGCATGGTATATTGTGATTTATTTTGCATGCATTTGCGATTGCATTGTTTATAGCGAGCAAACAACGAGTTTTATTAAATTCATCAAATATATGTGTACGTGTGGCGGGTTGACTTGTGTTTATCTAGTTATTGTCAGAGTTTGAAACTCATTTAAATTTTTTACGAACGCCGCTTGCGATACGGCAATCAGGCCCAGCTGAAATCTGTGATTATAGCACACAGAGTATTTGAAAAAATCGACAGAGCAGCGGCAGCAGGAACCACAAAATCAATTTCAATTGTCAACACAGTCACAAAAAGCGGCAAGGGGCAACAAAAAAAAAAAACATTTATATATATAATGAAAATAAAAATAAAAATAAAAGCATGGCAACAGCGCAAAATCATAATAAAACTTTTAGCAACAAGGCAAGGACTACGACAAACAGCAACAACAACAAAGAGTCGACAAAAAATTGTTGTTGAGCAAAAAAGTTTTCCACTTTTTGTGACTTAAGGCGGTGAAAACTGAGAGCTAAGTACCGAAAGCTGAGACTGCGAGTGTCTTGGCGCTGTCCAGGATCAGGATTCGTCAGGAATGCCGGACGTGGCGTGGGCAGCGCGTGCCTTAAAGTTTAGTGGTTTCCGCCCCCCTCCCGCTCGGCCTCTCAGCTGCGTGCTGCGCAACTAATGAAGCTGTTTCCCCCCCAGCACTTGGCCGGGCCACGGCACAGAGCAGACTGCGCTGCGTGTGCCTTAAACGCGATTCAATGCCTTAATTAAAAATTGTACACACATAAATGAATGCAAATATTTGTGGATAAATGGTTGACTAATTCATAAAAAGTGCGCTTAATATAAATATCACGTGACATGACATCAACGTCAGTTTTTGCACGTGTAAATAAACGGCTTTGTGAAGTATTTGATTAAAAATGATATGAAATAGTGATGCAAAAGTAAAATCAGGACAAAGCAGGAGTTTTTATAATATCAATATTCATATATAAATGTAAATTTAATATGTAGTTAGAAGAGCTGCTGGTGAAGTCGAATCTGATGGATATGAATATGAATACGATATAGGTCTATAACTAATATAAACTGAATATTAATAAAATAAATAATCTGCTTAGATTAAGCTGAATAAGCGTTGATTAACTTTAGTCTAAGCTAGCCTTGTATCAAATTCTTATCCTTAATCCAGCGAATATCTCCACTTTAACACTCCTGCCCTGTGGACCTAGACAAACCCTACTAACGATCCGTAGGAAATTTTCAATTCAGTTTGCTCTAAACATAATCAAGGCCTGATTTAGAGTCAATCAGTAGTGGGCAAATGAAATTAACTATATACAATAAACATGTTCGTGTATCTAGAGCGAGTATTAGGCGGGGGAATACAAATTCAATTCGATTTCCTCGAACTGCAATTGTCGTTCATGTGAAGGACTTTAAACTGGCGCAGGAGGGGCCAAGGCAGGCGCACATCTGCACGCGATTGTGACCCAAGCATCCGGTGCAAAATATTTATTTGTGCAACAGGAAGAAACTTGTGCCCAAGGAAGAGGACCAGACCAGTTCTATAGCGGAAATTGATTTCGCTTTAAGACGCCACGGCACAGGCGCAGGCAAGGGTGCGCCAGAGCCAAGGCACCTAGCGAGGACTCCGCAGGCTGCGCGAGGCCAACAATATACGCACATTTCCTGCGACAAATTTGCCAATCGAGGGGGGGGACAAACAGTTGGCGATGGCCATGCCCAAGCCCGTGCCGATGGTCGTGCCTTTTAAGCGAACTTTGACTTCATGTTTGGCACTCAATTTATGGGTCTATGGGTTTGTTAACTAAAAGTGCACATAAACAAGACTTTTTGCGTCAATTTTAATGGCAAACAATAAATTTGTAGTGGCAGCCGGCTGCAGGCATCCGGTCGCATGCCGCATCGGTCGCCATCTTCAATAACATAACGCTACGTAGCGCTGCGCTACGTTACGTTACGTAACTGAAATATTTGGTAAATGAACATGACACAGAAAAGCACAAAAAATATATATCAAATAGAAATTGGCGAGAAATATACAACATTTTCAAAGGGCAGACAACCTTTCATTTATATTGAAATTTATGCGCAGTCCAGACACACACACACACACACACACACATGCATATCTGCTGGTTGTGTTCTGCTGCTGCTGCTGCTGCTGCTGCTGTTTTTGCTGTCTAAATATTTATATTCATTGTGTCAGAGTGTTAAAGCGATAAAATGCAGTGTAAATACAAAGCAGGAGCATCCATTGCTCTGCTCCACCTCCAGCTGCCGCTCTCGCCCCTCTGCCCGCCCACTGATTAGCCAGCTGCTGTGGAGCATTTCGGACTGCTGGGACCACAGCAACCATTCGAATTATTCATGCATTTAATTTTCGTGTAATTTGCAGCACAAATTTCATGCACCGAGCCAGCTCGAAGCCAACCGAGCAACAAACCAAATGTTTGACGCTCCTTTAGAATCATTTGCTCAGTTCCTGCTGCTGCTGCTGTTGTTGGAGCATCTTTTTGGATGGGCAAGTGATTGTGAATCTGTGTCGTGGTTTTGTGGCCAAGCGAAAGTGCAGCCTGCAGTTCAGTCTCCCTCTCTCCCCCTCCCTTTCTCCGTGTGGTCAGAGTGCAACACAAAAAGGTCCCTAATATTGACAGAGGTTTTTGGGTTTCGGCTTTCGATTGCATCAATTTCATTTGCTGCGCTCAGCAATTCAAGTCTTTTGTCGTTGCGGCCTGCCTTTGACTATTGATTACGAATTCTATTTACTCTATTAACTTAAGGCTGAAGCCTTGAGATTTTCTTATCAAGTTGGTTTAAGTGGAGGCTTTAAATGTGGGCCATTTGGGTAGCTATGCGAGACAGCTGCTATAAGTTATGGGTCTGTATCTGCATAATAATAATAATAATAATTTCTGGCAAGATTTTTAGGCTTAGAAATATATCTTGAGTTATGTTTTACGCAATTAACTATATTCTTTAGTTTGCTAAGCTTATATGCCTTAATATATATTCCAGCGAATTTTCATTAGTTTACTCAGGCTAAGCTGATATGATCTCTGGGCATTTTCTATAGTATACCTAGCCTAAGCTGATCTCTGGGCATCAGATCTCCTTCCAGCCAACTTTCATTAGGAATTCTAGATGCAGTTGAAACAGAACTAATAAACTGGTTAAAGTTATCTTGGAATAAGTTTGCAATATAATCTCAGGAAAATCAGTTTTAAAATAAAGCTAAAGAGCTTTGCTTCCTCTTTGAAGACAACTGAGAGAGCTTGAATCTACAATTATTAAAATATAAACAACCATCTATAAATCGTTTCATAAGTCAACCTATAGCTAGGGCTATACAGCTTTAGGTCTGATAAAATGCACTTCCAATTTACTCCGCTCGATATATGGCTATATATATATATATATGGCTCTTTCATAGCCCTCCCCTAGTTAAGTTGCTAAGCATGTTCGCTTAACAGGCTGCCTTGGCCGCCCTCTGGCTGCTGCTGTTAGCTGCCTGCGCTAATCAAAGTAACAACTATGGCAAATAGCTTAATTTGTAAGCCTTTTGCCACAGCCAGTACGTGCAGTCAACTAATTAGGCTAGCCGCGCTAAGGCGATATGGTAACACGGCCAAGGCGGGGCGAGGCGTGAGCTTGAAAAGTCGTCGCCGGTTGGCAGAGCAACGAGGCAGCGAGTTTAAGAGCTCAGCCAAAGCTTCTCACATTAATTATTTTCGCATCTGAAATATTGAGTACGCAGTTTGCCCGGGCGGCGGCAGTTATGATAATTCTGTCTTGGCCCGGCCTGTGTGCGAGCTGCTTGATGGCCAGTAAGTAGTCGTCATCCATGTCCAGCTGCACAGGCATGTCCAGGTAGCCTCTGTTGCCTGGTGTATTACAAGTAATTTCCTTAATGATGTTGCGCCGCTGTGGCATTATCTTGTTTGCCACGCCGCACTCCTCTGTGGCCAGGTCTCTGATGATAATTTATGCAAAATATATATGCCCGACTCCCAGCAAATTGTGCTGCATATGAACGACTCTCAGTCTCAGTCTCCGGCTGTGGCTCTGGCTGTGGCTGTAGCGCTCATGCAACTTCAATGTATGCAGAACTTTCCCAGTTTTGAAGGTGGCACCGCCAGCACCTGCCCACCTGCCCACCTGTGCTCTGTCTGGTCGTCATGTTGGCTTGTTTTGGTGTCTGTGTGGTCCAATTTACACGATTTCACTTTGGCAGCATCGCTCGCTGCGCTGCTAACTGGTAGCTGATAGCTGCTTCTAATATCCCCGGCCCGGGCCCCATTTTCACACAGCCTGTTCGCATTTATGGTTTGCTGGTTAGCTAGTTGTCTGTGCACTGAATTAACTAATGACCAACTTCGCACACACACTCATAGCTAGGGGGGTGAGAGTGGGCGGGGTAGAGGCTGCCTGTCCTGGTATGCTAATCACTCGAGCGAGCACAACACGACCCATGCATGCACGTAATTAATTTACTTAATTTCTTTGTAGGTTATGTGCTTAAAAATTATTGTAAGCCAAGATTGGGCTAATTGGGCTCAGGCCAGACGGCGTGGGACTGGCCTTATCGGGTAGTACGTATTCCATGCCAATTCACTCGACTCAATTGCATTCGCATTACTCCTCCTGCCACGCGCATCCATTATCCTTGAGCGTTTTACAAGTGTTTAACGTCTAATTAAGTGGCTGGCGTAGAAGTATCTACAAGTTTGTTTTCCCACCACTTTCGAGAGCGCCAAGTGCTAGAAGAAGAAGCAGCAGCAGCAGCAGCAGCAGCAGCCGTCAGCCGCCTCAACCAGCCGCCAGCAGCCAGCAGCCAGCAGCAGTCGAAGCAGCTCAGGCAACGCGTTTTTAATTAAGTTTTTGACACTTGCAGTCAGCGTCGGAAACTTACGTGAGTGCTTGTGCTGCTGCTTGAAGCATAAGTACAGTTACTACAAATGTCGATAACGATAACGATAACTGATGGCTTGAGAATCTTTTCTACTTCCCTCAAGTCTTATAAAGCCTCCGCTGATCTCTATGCATCGACAACTTACATGAGTGCTTGTGCTGCTGCTTGAAGCATAAGTACAGTTACTACAAATGTCGATAACGATAACGATAACTGATGTCTTGAGAATCTTTTCTACTTCCCTCAAGTCTTATAAAGCCTCCGCTGATCTCTGTGCATCGACAACTTACATGAGTGCTTGTGCTGCTGGTTGAAGCATAAGTACAGTTACTACAAATGTCGATAACGATAACGATAACGATAACTGATTGCTTGAGAATCTTTTCTACTTCCCTCAAGTCTTATAAAGCCTCCGCTGATCTCTATGCATCGACAACTTACATGAGTGCTTGTGCTGCTGCTGGAGTCAAAAGTACAGTTACTACAACTGTCGATAACGATAACTCATTGCATGAGAATCTTTCTATTTATTTAGAGTCTTATAATGCTGATCTCTACACAGACTTCACTCCCTGCCAACACAATTCAATTTAGGATCTTTAACCCAGCCAAGCTCTTTTAAGCTGCTTCTTTAATCCACTCATTGTTTGTGCTCGCTTGCCGGCGCTGATAAGAGACGTGTGTCAAGTGCCTTTCCAACTTCCAACTTTGGAAGCTTTGCAATTTCTATCGCTGAGAGTACGCGTAATGGGGTTAGGGTGAGCTGTTAGGAGGGGTTGGGGAAGTCGCCTTTGACATTTTCACGAGTTGCATAAAATAAATTAAAAACTGCTTTATGGAAAACACTTTGCATTTGCATTTTGCTCTCGTCGCTTCAGTTTGCAGTTTCGACTCGAGTCAAATGAGTGGGCCGCCGAAAAGCAGCGCCAGACTCGGGCCTGACCCGCTCCTTCCGTAAACTGTATCGAAGTGGTTGCCTTTGTTGTCGGCCGTGATGCCTCCGCGAGGCAGTCGCCTTTGATGTGCGCTTAATGGAGTAGGCGGCAAGTAGTCCAGAGCTTTGCGAGCTCGGCATTTTTCATAAGCATAAACACAGGACAGGTGACAGGTGAAGCAGTTTTGTGGCAGCCACTGACAGCGGAGCCCAGCTCGGTTAGAGCCAACAAAGGGTTAGAATGCTCACATCGACACGGGCTTCCTCCGGCTCACCACGTGGTCTGCCTGTCATTGGCTTTAATTTCCGCTGCCGCTGGTAATGGCACGCAGACATCCCGCCGGGCCAAATTGAAATTCCTTTGCCCTAGCCACACCCGAACTCCTACCCGAAAAAACTGGGTCACAGCCAATACGCACCCAGGACGAGCGTTCGTCTTGGCATTTGGGTATTTATTGTGACATTTTTATAGCAAGCAGCAGCAGCAGCAATAGCAATGCGCGCACTCTGACATGGTGCCTCCATAGCTGCCCCTACTTGCCCCTGCCCCTGCCCCTGCCCCTGCCCCATCTCCTTCTCCCGCATTGAACACACATCGAACAAAGTTTCGGGGTGCATTTGGTGATTTCCTGTCCCGGGCGCTTGTCTGACATTTTTATGTTTTATTGTTTGAGTTTCGTCTCTCTTTTTGTGTTGGATTCCGACTGCTGAAATTTTTGAATATTAAAGTGATTTAGTGCCTGCCGTGCGCCAAGCTGAAAAATTGTGAAAAATCGCTGGCTAGCTGGAAAACGCGTCACATCACACACGCACACTCGCGTTCCGCTGCTGTACGCTCGCCCGGGCATGTAATCCATAAAACGTTTTAATTAATGACAACAATATGCGGCGCTGTTTGAAGAAGAAGCAGCGAGCCGACGTTTGGCAGGGGCATCGGGAAATTGGTGTAGGATTTGACATTCGTCGGAGATTTGTGTGCAAATGGCTTAAGGGCCGCGGCGTCGCTGTCAGCGTTTATAATGTGAGTGAGTTACGGATGAATTTTCATTTTCATTTTCATTTTCATTTTCGTCATTGCGTGGGCGCCTGAAACCCAACACCAAAGACCAAGCGGAGGAGGGACCAAGTCAATTAGATGGAACGGGAACATGAACCAGTCAGAGTCCGCTGAGCTGGAGCTGGCTCAGTTCCGCTGCACGTCCACTCCAGCAGCTGACAGTGTTGTTAATAGCGTGACAAATTGACGTATCGATTTGCATACTTCGCATAGTCAGACAAAGGAAACAATGAGCGGAGCCCAAGACAGGCGCAAGACAACTGAGGCAAGTGCCAAAAGGGTTTCGGCCCCTCGCTCGCGCCCAGCCAGACGATCAATTTCAATCAATCAACTACTGGATAGCTGCCTAGGCTAGCCCCATATCAAAGTCACGCCCCCGCCTAATAAAAGCCGGGCACTTAGGCACCATCGTAAGCCCTTACTCATGCCCCTGGGTGGGACTGGGTGGGGTGGTCGGATTTGAGCAAAGTTTACACAAATAATTTGTGTTTATTTTAACAGCTACTGCGACGCTGAATGTCCCAAGGCTCCGGCAGCTGTGACAGTTCCCACGCGGCACTTAATGGCCTCCGGCTGAAGGCTCTGTCGCTGCAGCGCTCGCTCGCCAGCCTCGGACTTCCACTGATTATGCAAAGAAACGTCGCGCGGATCAAGCAGCAAGTGCCACGAGCTGCCTCTTCCCGCAGTACGTGCCACGCAGCGTATGCGTGTTGTCCAGCTTAAAGCCTTAAATGGCTGCCAATTAGGAGCGCTCAAGTCCGGCCGCTCGCTACTTTATTTTGTGTCCAACCGCAGCAACGCTCGGCCAGCCCCGCCCCCGTTTCTGGTTGCTGCGGTTGCCGCACTGACCCACGCGCTCATCGATATCAAGTTATTAATGGCCAATAATGAGAGAGGGCAGAGGCAAGAGCAACTGCCAAAGTTAGCATCCAAAGCCGTTCAAGTGGCAACTCGATTCGGTAAACAATTTGCCCTTACATAAGCAAGCGGAGTCGGGGTCAAGCCACAGTCGCTGTGTGGATGCCCTATGAAACGGCTGGCTGATAGAACAAAATCTCAGAATTCCTAGAATTGTGAATTAGTAATGGATGTCACATATTTCAAACATAATTTTAATTTTAATGTATCTGTATCTAGATTGAAAGCGCACCCAGAGCAGCTCACATCTATCTGTGCATAGTTATCAATAGCTTCAGGCGCCAGCTTAAAGGCTTGCGTCCTCTGGCCCCCAGGTGAGTCTGATGAACCTGAAATATTGTGAAGCGAAATAGAATAAGAAATAAATAAGTCCAGATTTAGTCTAGTCTAAGACAATAAGCTGCCACAAATTGAAGTGAATAAGAAATGGATAAAAGAGCTAAAACTTCAGGAATCCTGTTGGAATTTGCTTATTGGAAATTTATTTTGGCTATGGAAAAGTTCGATTTGAGGCAGAGTTGGGTTTCCACTAAATAAAAGTTTGCGCAACTGTGTCATATGCAAATCGAATCAAAATTGGGATTCGATTCGCAAAAAGTGTTATTCGGGTGAGCTGATTTGGAGAGCCAAAGGCTGTGAATATTACTGAATATTTAAATATAAATTTTATGTGCATATGACATTTAGACATGTCGAATAATATTTAAAGAAGAAGCAGAAGTTCGATAGAAAAAGACTTTAATTATCTATACAATGTGCAGATAGACATAAAGATGGAGTTGAAGCTGCAGAGTTGGTTGGGGCTAAAAACTTTGTTTAAATTTATTTAGATTATTAATAATTGAATTAATGTAGATTGATATAGAAATAAGTTGGGTATTCGTGAGATAAATTAGATAGATAAAGGTATATTATAGCAGTTATTAGTAGGGATCGGAGCAGAATATATGAATATATGACATAGGTATGTTAGGTTGCCATATGTATAGGAGTACTCTATAGAGCAGATAGACTTAAGAACCCTATTATAAGAGTGATTTTTTGACAATATGCAGAACAATCTGGATTAATAAAGTAAATTGTATCTTTAGTATAATGTATATATATATATTTTTGTCTATAAACACGCTCTTGGGTTAAGATTCAGCTTAGTTTCTTCAAGAGTCCTATATGTACTTCAGCTTATCTGATACATTTCATCATTTAATAATATGCCATTTAAACAGTCGATCAATTATATTAAATTTTGACTCATTTGATTCAAATCAGACAAATTATTCTCGGATAACCACAAGCCCATCAGCCAGCCTTATCCTAGTTCTACAAGGGTATTCGAGTGCTTGAGTCCCTCCAGCTGCTAGGCAGCGTTCAGTTCATCATATGATTACCAAGAATCCGCACCACAATCCAGCGTCGAGTGGGGGCCAAGAGGGCAATCATCCATTGCGAACAATCAGCCAAGCAACCAGGCAACGTCCTCGTCGTAGTTGTTGTTGTTGCTGCTGCTGTCGTCGTTGTCGTCTTTTCTGCCCATTTTGCTACGGGATTTAAATGCAAATTTCTGTCGACATCGGCGCACTAAATGCGACTTGCAAATTAATGAAATGAACCTTTAACTTGAGTTTAACTTGGCGCCTTTTGCGAGAGATAAGGCGCCGCCAGCAACAGCAACAGCAACAGCAACAACAATGTAACAATCGGCAATTGGAGCATAAAGAGCAACAACAACAACAACAGCTATGAAAATGGCGCCCAAGTTTAAACAAAGTTGATTATGCATGCATTCGGTTTCAGCAGCACAGAATTTTTGGCAGCGCTCATTTTATAGCCACGCCTCTTGCCACTTAAGATCCACACGCCCCCCTCTCCGCCCTGGCGCAACCACCCACTTCCTCCAGAGGCACCGCAAAATTTTGACTTTTGCATTTTGTTGCGCAATTTCGGGGCGAAAGTTCAAGTTGGTTCCGCATTCAGCTCAGCAGCTTCTCATTCCTGTTACGCCCTCCCTCTCCCTCCCTCTCCTTCCCTCTCTCTCTCTCTTGCCACTCAGCTCAGTTCTGTTCAGAGGTTTTGCTGGGCTTGTACTAGTTGTTAGCTGGTTGGGTTTTGCTCTAATTCGTTCGCCCGCCATGCAGCAAATGCTTTATGGTCATGAAGTGCGAAAGTGGAAAATATGAAAATGTTTCTTTTTTTTATCTCTTAGATGACATCAGCTTAGGATTTTATATATATTTCTTTCTCTGAGAAGATGACTTTTGGGCAATCTGTGAAGAGAGATTACAGCTTGACAAGTAGCTAAAGGATTTGAGGCCTAAAAGATGATAAAACGAAGAGAATGAAGTCTAGGAAATTCGAATATAGATATATAGATAGCTATAGATATATATATATTCAATTGTTATAAGTTATAAGAAGATTTCATAAAATCTGTGATACCTGCTAAAGGGAAGGTTGCTCTGATGGACATACTCATATCCTACATGACACAGTTACATAAAGAGCTGATTGAGGACAGGAGAAAGAATCCCATTGATAATGGGAAAACAGGGTATATTGTTTTTGTGAACATGTATGTAACAGACAACAGGAGGCGTGGCAGATAAGTATATATATGCCATTGCCAACAATGAAATGATTTCATAAGGTTATCCTAACACTTTGACTAGGACAGGAGAAAGAACCTGTTTGAATACCCATTGATAATGGGAAAACAGGGTATAATGGTTTTGTCAAAATGTATGTAACAGTCAAAGGAGGCAGGGCACACCGCAATAAGTTTACATATTCTTGCACAGCACGACAATCTAAATCGATTAAGTTATGTCCATCTGTCCGTTCGCAAGAGAGAGAGAGAGACTTAGAGACTTTACAATTTTTTGGTGTTTCCTCCCTTCATTCCAAATTAGACGAAAAAAAAAACTGAAAGTCTTTAGATATATATATTTTTAAATACTTGCATTACATTTAAAACAAAATTCGTTCAACAATTAGGTTAAAGTCCATGGAATATCAGCCAGAGTTCAGGGTATCTCCAAGTCGGGCAGTAAGGCTCTCTCACTTGCCTACACAAGTTAATCTGTTTCTCTGCCTGTCTTTCATGGTTGACCTATATTAAATAAGTCCCTTTATAACACTCATTATGGGAGTGGCTCGCTGCAGTTGCGATGACTGCAAGAGCCCTAGCCAAAGCTGTCTTTGGCCTCCTTAGCCAATTCCCCGTATTAACGGCGCTTAACATATGGCAGCAGAGGGTCTCTCATTTCGTCTACTCACATCTTTCGCGTAGCCAAATGCAAATTGCTGCCAGCTAAAATAATTGCTTTGGCACACACGCACACTTAAGCCCCCGCCCCGTATCCTGCACATCCTGCGGTGCTTAGTCCTGGTTCCGCTCGCTGCCGACCCAAAAGTTGGACGTTGCCAAATGTACAAATGCGAAGGCATTTAAATTTGCCCAACTTTTGCGCTCCGATGCTTTAACTTTTGACACCTACGAGTCGGTGGGGCGGGCGTGGCGAGGGAGGGCGCGGTGCGCCTGCTGCAGGAAGCAATGAATTCATTCATTTGTTTACTCGCTCAAGTGGCAACTTCATTTTGTAAACACTTTCGTTTACATGCAACTTTTTTTGTTGCCTGCTCGCAAAAAAAGAAACTCTCCCAAAAACAGCAACCAACGGGGCTGAGGGGGCGGGGCTGGGCGGTTGGGGTCGGTTGTGTAAAGGCAGCCCACAAGTTACATATCCTTTTACACACAGAGCCGACCGCTGAGCCGGGCGCTGAAGGACCAGAGCGCCGCGACGCCGGCTGCCACTGCGGCTCTCCAGCTACAAGTCTCCCTCAGTTTCCCCAGTTTCTCTTTGAGTTCCTCTGGTTGTCGTTGTTGTTGTTGCTGTTGTAGTTGTAGTTGTTGTTTCACAGCTTCGCTCGGGAGGTTTTGGCAAAGTTTCGTGTTTTACTTTTAGTTTGTGGCTTTCCTGGTTTTATCTTCAACTTAATAAAATGCCGTCAACAGTTTTAAATGCAAATTTTCAGCTGCTGCAACTGCGTGCGGTTGCAATCTCTGAACCAGCCGCACCCCCACACCCACCCAGCCGCCTTAGGTCCCTCATTTCCCCTACTTAACGCAAATGAGAATTGCAAATGATTATGCGCTTCGGCTCCGCAAGCAAGTCTTTAAGCAGAGTGCGTGCGATTCGAATCTGTGATCCCTGGGCGAACTTTAAGATATTTTATCAATTTCTGAGCAAGTCTCTCGAGCTTAGAAAGTTAGTAAAGTTCGCATTCTTTCGCCCTGCCCCTGCTCAAGGCAAACTATTTGAGACCTGAAGCGAGCTCCTGAAATATGTGCTTAGTTCTGTAGTTAGTTGCTATTGGGGGACATCCTGGATGTTGTTACGGGAAGGTCAAGCATGTGCGGTTGGGGTGCGCTCAACTCAAGCAATTCCCCTTCGGCATGGAATGTTTGCAGTTTGTCCCAGTTAATGAGCTGGAAATGTTAACTTCTTACAATGCGCCAGCTGTTGCTTCGGCATCTAAAAGTGCAAATGCATCGGAAAATATGACAAGTATTTCAATGAAATAAGAAAGGAAGTGAGAGAGAGTATAGATATGTGGGTCATATGTATATGGAGTTTCTTTTGATAAGTTACACTATCAGCTATTACTAATCTGAACTTCTGACTTGTGGATAACTGAATACAAATAATGCCGAGTTAACTGATGCCATCATCATTGATTGAATGGGGGTGATCCAGAGGCATCTTCAGTGTGCATTTCAGACTTTACAATTTATAATTATTATTTAATTAGGCGGGTCACACTTTTGTCTTACCTCTTTTCCTCTTTAATGCCGAACAGACTGCTTAGTTCTACCAGTGCAGTGCACTGCTTGCCTGCTCAACTACGCCGCACTTGAGCACAGCTACTCTCTCGCTCTCAGACCGCGTTCCTTGCACGAATTTCACACTAACACTAGATGCCTACCCTATTCAGTTGTCATTGGTTCGTCCTCTTGACCCACTGCTCTACTTCAAGCATATCTCATAAATTAATGATACTCAACAGTTATTCAAACTAATGTTATTCCAACATTTAATATGAGCCAGAAATAAATCTCCGACACAAAATTCGTTTGTCATTCATAAATTTATAATTAAAGTCACATAATTGCTTTAATTTTCTGTGCTTTATTTATATTTCAATCTGCCACCCTCATCTCAATTTCCAACTTTAGAAAAGACTTTTGGGCTGCCCGTCCTCTGAGGACGACGCCTCGCAATCATATCCATATCTCATATTATTAAACAATTCAATTGAATTTCTGCAGCGCCACAAAGAAACAAAAACAAAACGGAGAGAGAGAAAACAACTTACTCCAAAGTGTCAAAGCAATCAACAGAGAAATGTGGGAAAAGTTTCGAGAAAAACTTCCCGACACGTACTCGGGGGCAGCGCGGCAGCTGTGTGCCACGCCCACGCTGAGCTGGAGGAACACTTCTAATTAGTAGGAAAAAAAAAAGAAACAAAAATAAAACAGGGTGTCAACTCAGAGACCATTCGGGCCATACAAATTTATGATAATAATTCAACAGCAGGCAACAGCAACAACAACAACGAAGCCAACAGCAGCAGCAACATCCGAGAACAAATACAATTGAAAATTTATTTAAATCAACAAAAAAATGTTCGCATATAAAGTAATTAAAAAGTTTTGCTCGCATTTATGGCTTTTGTTGTGAGCAAATAAAAAACGAGTGAGAAGCCAGTCGAAATTCAATTATAGGACTTGCTCCACGTCGGTAGGGTTAGGTCTTCGAGTGGGACTACATTTAGGTTTTGCTGAATTTAATGAAGGAATGTTTTGCCCTTGTTTGACGGCCCAAGTGTTGTTCTTTCTGTTTATAAGACTAATTGCGGAGCCCGCTTGATGGAGTGAATCATCGACTGACTGATTAGCCGACGCACTAAATGAGGGAGTAAAGTTCGGGATTGTTTTAAGGCGAGTAGGAGGGCGGGCGTGCCCGACTAGGGAATACTCTGACAAATGGCAATGTATGCCGATCAAAATATATATTTAAAATCGATATATCAGGACATGTTCAATAATTAAATGGAAATTGGGCAATTTATTGATATATGAGACATCAAGGCTCTAGTTGAACTGGACTTATTCAACTGGACTAGGATAAATTTGTTCCTTGTGCCTGAGAATATACCAGACGTGAATCCGATGGATTGCAATCTAGATATTAGTTATGAAGCAACATTGTCCTGCTTTTAGCTTGATCGCATACTTAAATTTTGAGTATCTAATTAAGTTTTCCTGACAGAGAGACTTAAGTTATTTTTAATCAAAAATAAATTCAGACTGAATCTTTGTCTTTTTACTAGCGGACGCTGCCAAAAGCTGGAGATCGCCAATGAGACGAGCAGCTCAAACAGACAGAGCGAGAGAGAGAATCAAAGGGAAAGAGAAACACAGAGAGAGAGCGAGAGAGTGGAGGAGGGACGCAAGCAGCGAGTCGCCTTTAGCTGGCAAGTTTAATTAGCTGGCGTATCTGTGGCGAACGTGGCGTATGGTTAATTTCGCTAAAAGCGTTTGGCGTTTCCACCTTTACATTAAATCATTCACATTTGCATTTGCATTAGCAGCGCCTGTCAGGACCCCCTGCCGCCCGGATGCAACCAAGACTGGGGCCCCTTTGTTGCTAACGAATCTATACAACAGCAATAGAAAGCAACTGAAGTCAGAGTGAGCGCATCGCGACTAGCAGATACCCTGCACGAAGCGTTCATAAGTATCTAACGATGGATAAATGAATATTCACATGTGGACTCTATATATTATTATTATTAGGGTTATGACTTAGCTTAAGTAAGCAACATACCCTACTGAGCAAGGGCTCAGCTCATAGCAAAGGGAAATAAGTATGTTACGGTCGAATGCTACTGACTGCATAATACTCGTTCAGTCTTCAAAAACAGTTGACTGGAAAATTCTTGAATATTTCCCAGAATATTTTGATATATAATCTTTAGGTTATCCTAAGAATGAATCTAAGGTAACTTAGCTCCAAAACTTTGAAAGATTTATTATATCGTAAATATGCTTCGGTTATAATGATCCTTATGAACTAAGCTTTATGAATGTTTCTCTCTTTATGGCAGGGAGCAGGGCACCCAACCAATACGCTCGCTTCTTCTCGTCAGCGAGTATTTATATAGAGCTATAAAAGAAAAGAAAAAGTAAAGCTATAACTATCGCATTTGAAAAGAGGAGAAACTGTGTTAGTCGTGGAGCAATCTCTTGGCAAAAACAATGCAACAACTGCTGGAAACGAGCTAAAAACTAGCTAAAAGCTGCATTTCCGCTTGGATTGACTTCCACGAGTCCTGCGACCTGCAAACGTGAGGCTGACGGGATGGCTGCCGGGCTGGCTTCTTTCATTGTGGCACGAAACTGCAGTTGCAAGCAACTCAAACAACAATGGAGTAAAGAAAAGTGCGGCAGAGCCAGAGCCCAAAGCTTGTTTTTTGCTGCTTGTTGCTTGTTGCACTAAGAGCTTCCAAATGAGGTTTACTTTATGGATAATAAGTTAATTCGCTTGTAAATAAGTTGGTCAAACAGGGCGATAGTGAAAGCGACATGGCGAAAAAGCCAGAGAGCCCAATAGAGGCAGGGAGAGAGGAGAGTTAGAGAGAGAGAGAGATAGTGGGTGGACACTGAAAGAGTAGCTTTAAAGCAAAATTTTACTAAATGCGGGAAGGTATTTAATAATAATCCAAAAGGGCTTCTTAGCTGCACATTAGAGAAAGATATATTCAGAGATAAAAAAAAAAGGAATGCGAAGAATTATATCTAATGTAACAATCTTAGAGCTGAAAATGAGGAGATGGAAATACATAGTAAAAGAAATACAAGGAGAAAGAAATATTTGAAGAGTAAAAAAATTCCTTTAAAGTCTTCAAATGCAGCAATGCCTTTGCCTTTTCGCTGTATATGAGAGCTACATATGAAATTTGGAAAATATATACAGAGGGATAAATTCAGACGTAGAGAAATATTGAGAGAGCGAAAAATAGGAAAAAGAAAGCAACAATCATAATCTATTAACAGTTTATCACAAACAGAGAAGAAAGTATTCATTAGCTCAACTCGACTATATAATCAATGAGAAATGAGGAAAGGAAAGAGATAAATATATAAAATGAAATAGATATACATAATAATTAGATCTCGTAATGAGTGTTGAAATACGGGGATAGACTTATAGGATAGATAGTCTGGCATACCAGAAGGAGAAAATAGAGTCAATAACAGAGGCCGAGGGAGAGGCAAATGCAAACAGAAAGAGAGAGTTAGGAATAGAACAAAACAGAATAGCTAGAGAATGAATGAGAAAGAAGAGGAGATAAGAGCACAGACAAATAAAAAGAGAAAGAGAGTGGCGGAGCCAGAGTTGTATGAACAAATATGGAAAAACAGCAGGAAAACTTCGATTTATAGTCACAGTATATCTATATCTCTCACAGACTCTCGCCCTCCCCCTCTACGCCCGTTAATCTTTAATGAAATGCATAGTATCTACGGCCTGCTCTGCCCGGCCATGCAGTGGGATTTGCAGCGGGTGCAGCTCTTCGGTCGATGCCATTTTAGCATTGCAAAGGCATAATTCAAAATTTAAATTGGAATAACATTAATGCTCGGACCGTTAAGTGTGCTTAGCGCAAAGCCAAATGCATTGCATAATTTGCCGCTTTGGATGTTTATTTATGAAAGTGGCGCCACACCCCAGCCCCACTCGCACCCAAAAAAAAGATGAGCCCCAACTTTGATATCCAAATCGCGCCATTTTAGCTATTAACGCTTGATGGCGGCCTGGCAAGCGGCGGGCGGGGGCTGGTCCACTAATGCATATTCAAATTGGGCAAGTGTTAAAACTGAATGCAAATTAACAAACTGTTTTAATAGCAGCTGCCCCGGACTGAGCTGGGAGCTGGGAGCTGGCAGCTGATTTCGTATTTTGTTGGCCGCCTAATTGAATTGAAAATAAAATTTCGAATGCCCAAAACACAGTCTACAAAATGAATGAAATGCACGAAATTATGGAGCACAATTAGTAGAAATTGTTGTTGCTCTTTAAAGCAAATACTTGTTGATAATTAATTGAATTATGTCGAACGTCCCCCTCGCCCAGCCACCCCCCACAACTGCTGCAGAGTTGGCATAAAAATGCGAAGGCAATAAATATTAATATCGAAATTGCAATTAAATGACACTTTAATCTTAAATTCATAAACGTTGCCCGTAAACTGACGCATCAATTATTTAACAAAGTGCGCAAAGTTTTGCAATTTCCATGCCACGCCTACAGCTGACGGGCGACGGGCGACTGTGCACGCAGTGCACGCCTCCCGCAATTCTATAGATGCGCATAAATATAATGAAATTAAATTAAATGCATACGTTGCGCATACGCCCCGTTAACTGTTGCGCCTTCGTGGCGGGCATGGCAAGCGTGGCAAGCGTGTCGGCGCACTGCCATTTGGCTGGATTGAGCTGCAGCAGGAGGAGGCCGTGGAGCTGAGCTGTGTATACGCCCGTGTGTGTTAACGACCTCCATGGCAAAAAGTTTCACCATCTTTTGGCAGCCTTTGGTCGCGTTGCAAATTTCATAAAAATTAAATAGAAACAACAAAAATGCAAAAAATGTGCATGTGCGTGCGTGTGTGTGTGTGTGTGTTGGCAGGTGGGCGTGGCATGCCTGCTGAAATTATGTACTTAAAAAGAGCTTGAGCAACTTTTCTTTATGTAATGGCATTTATGAAAATGCAAAACTCGCAGAGCAACTGCTGCTGGCTACAGCCAGGCAGGGAGAGGGAGGAGGGGAGGATCGAGGGGCAATTGCAGTGCATTGGGCAGGTGTGAAGTAACTAAGCCATTGTCGAATAATGAGTGCAAGTGCTGAATGCGGCAAGTTAAACGTATATCATTTAAGTTGTCAACTTTTAT
Source organism: Drosophila peninsularis (assembly GCA_035047485.1). NCBI lineage: Eukaryota > Metazoa > Arthropoda > Insecta > Diptera > Drosophilidae > Drosophila > Drosophila peninsularis. The sequence goes on along the minus strand of JAWNPN010000057.1, from coordinate 4,282,411 downwards.
TGCCACACAGCCCAGCGGCTGACAGCGAGCTGAGTGCTACGAAACTGCATTAAATAAATAAGTCTGCCAAGTTCTTCTTGAATGGCGTCAACTTCACGAGAGACTTTTGTGCACATGTGTATATAGATTAGGAATATGAGACATTATGACAAGTAGCTCTATAAGAGGAGAGCTGAGTGTGACTAGTAGTATAACCAAGAGCTATAACTATTTTAGCTATGACAGTTGCTTGAACTGAAGTTGAGAAGATATATATGTAGATTATATATTGTAGTATTAATTACGCAGTGCAATATAATTTGCTTTGCTATTTTATTCCAATACATTTATGTACATTATTTAATTATATATATTAAAAAATTAATATATATTTAATATATATAATATTACGATAAATTTAATAAATATCATTAAATTATATTTAATATATTTATATATAATATTAAGCTATTTTTAATAAATATATTTCAATTATAAATAATATATTTATTAATTGTAATTTAATAATATATTGAAAAGTACTTAAAATATACAGGAATGCAGCTCTCCATATATAAATATATTCCATAAAATTGGAAGCATTAAATTGAAATCAAACCAGAGCAATTTATGCCTTATGATGGTGATATTCTGATTTTTATGGCTGGAGAGTATGTTTCTCAATATGTTTACGATATCTTCTTTGATAGATTAAAATATGATTAGAAACTTTTATTAGTTAATATTAATTAATTATAAGTCAGTGTAAAGTAAAATATATATGTTAAATTATTTGAATATAAAATTGTGATGAGCATAGTAAGAGCTGCACTTAAAGTTGATGAGTCGCTCTCCCTGTGCTCCAATTAGCAGTGGGTGGAAGGGGATAGATATATGTATATGTGAGAGCTGTCTTGCAGTAATATGTATGTGTATGTGCATGTGTATGTGTATCCTATAGCTGTCTTGAAAGAGAGAACGTCTGACCGACTCAAATGCTAGTTTAAAACAGAACTCTGTACCCATAGATTTCTCAGCTTATGTCTATACTTGAAGTACACAGTCTCATATGTGGGCACACATACATATGTAAAACTATTTATGTTCCGACTCATTGATGTTGTAAGGGAAGAAAGAGGTGAGGTATAGAGCTGGTAACTCTACATATATATATATAAATAAATGAAGGAAATGTTAAATTGAAACTCAAGGCGAACGGATGTTGTTGTGATATTTATCAGTGCCTACATCAGAGGAAGAAAGGAATTCCTTTCTCATTAGTAATGAGTCATTAATTATCAAAATTTGATGTGTTCTGTACTCACGTCTGCCTTTACTAATCGCGTATTAGACTCAATGAAGTTAGCATTTATAATATAGTCTGACTTTGTAAAGAAGTAGACTCATAGTGACTAGGTGTGAGTGTTCAGCTTACCCGCAATGAATAGAGCATTCATTAGCATAGCTCTATTCGAAATTCTTCCTGCCTCGACCATGCTCTTTGTCTCTTCCGTCTGTTGTTCGCTTTGGCACAGCACTGAATCTAGGGCCATTACCCTTTTGTGCTCGCATTGTATTGGAGGCAGCGAACACATTAAGACACAAATAGAAATGCGAATTCTCTTAATGCCGGACAGCAGAGCGATCCCAACGGCATTCAGGCCACGTTCAGGACTCAATGAGCCGCAAACTCATTGGAAATTATTTGTACGTCAAACGATTAGAGGTTCGTCTCGGCCTCGTCCGTGTGTCCGCGTGTCCGGCTGTATGTTTGACTGCTGGAGTGGATGCTAATGCTGATGTTTGGCACATTAACTAGATTGGCCGCAATCCAAGCAACAATCGTCAATTGTTGGGCACATAATTGCGAGGCGGACGTGAGGAAAGGCCAAGAAATTCAGCTAAATACCCAGCCGTTTGCCAGGGCTTGGGGAAAGTGCAGTCGATTTGTCAGTGCTGGACAACCCTTCGGCACGCTGCCTCCTATGGCTCGTGTCTCTGTCTCTCCAGAGACAAGAGACAAAATCCAGCGATTTCCTGCGGATTTCCGGCAAACAAATTCAAAGTTTGGTTTTGATGCTGCTGTTGGTCTGGTTTGTGTGTTGTTTTTCAGCTCTTATTTTTCTCTCCCAAAGTTTCCTCTATAGAACTCGGCGCAATCTAGACCCGAGACTCCAGACTTCTTTCATCTTCGAGTGTCTGGCGCTGAGCGAAATTTCTTGTTTACGAGCAAATAGTTGTTGTTATTTTAAGTTTCATTTTGTTGTTCCAAGGACTTGACTGCGCCATCAACTTTACGCAGGCCCCACAGCCAGTGCGGAAATTAAGTTTCGCAACTCTCCCTTTTCAACCCAGCCAAGGACCCTTTCGCTGGGCGGCAATAAGTGCGATTTTTGACGATTTGGCTGCGCTGTTGATGGCCGGAGATGGCAGAAACTTCACTTCACTTTGCTTTAGAATATGTCTTCAGCGACGCATCGCCTTTTTGTGGCATTTAATGTGCAGCGGCTTAGAGCTCGACAAGAGGAGTGCGAGCAAGCCCGCTTGAGACTTCACTTCACTGATCCGATTGCACAGCTGCAACTCGCCGAGTCAAGTTCTCCCCGAGTGTCTGAGAGTCAATGCGGAGTCCGGCAAGTGCCACTGCCAGCTAAAAACTGCTCGAAAGGCAAGAGTGGCTTTGAAGCAGGTTGGGCAAGGGGAGGCCTTCATGCCTGCTTAAGTTTGATTAGTCAAAGCAAAGCCCAATTTTTATACACAGTTCGTTAGAAATGTTTGGATCTGGAGCAAATAAATTCACTTCCAAATTGAGAAAACTGATTTCTATTTACCTTGCAAACAATTGTAATTCATTTTGTGTCAAAGTCGCTCCAGATTGCATTTTCAGGTGTGGGAGATCCCAAACTGTCAATGGAATGCAAAAAAATATTTTTGTGGGCTTATTCGAGTCTTTGTCTCTATTTATATTAGAGATACTCGAGCAGGACAAAAAAAAAAATATATATATATTTGAAGGTAAACAATACAGATTCTTCCACAGTATTTTCTATTTTCGTATAGCTTCGCAACTTTTAGTTGGGTTTATTTGATAATAAATTTGATTTCAGTTTCAGTTGCTTTGACTTTCCATTATAAATACTTATTATATTTGGGCAGCAAATTGTTACTTATAAGGTTTCGGTTCGTCTCTTTATTATAGCAACATTAAGCCCATTTTCCAATAAGCCGATTTTTTGTGTTTTATTAGGACAATCCATGAGCTTTTTATTTATTTATTTATTTTTGATTTATTATTTTATTTATTTTTGAAAATGTACGAAAGTATGTATTCTTGAACAGGGAGAAAAGCCGAGTCGATTTAGTCCTGTCCGTGCGTCTGTCCGCCCGTCTGTATGCTTGAACTTGTCGATCTCAGAACCTATAAGAGCTATAGACTTCAAATTCAATAAATCGATAACTGTTACTGTTTTAATGTTATCGATAAAAAAGCTTCGCATTATTCAGCTATAAAACTCTATCTAATTCATCTTTATAGCTAAACCCTTCTACATACATACATACATACGTACATACATACATACATACAGACATACATACATACATACATACATACATACATACATACATACATACATACATACATACATACATACATACATACATACATACATACATACATACATACATACATACATACATACATACATACATACATACATACATAAATACATACATACATACATACATACATACATACATACATACATACATACATACATACATACATACATACATACATACATACATACATACATACATACATGCATACATACATACATACATACATACATACATACATACATACATACATATAAAAGAAGCGGCGCATGTACGGAATAGAGGTTCTTCGCAGGGTTCAGGGGATCTCCTAGTCGAGCAGTCTCGACTAGAGCACTCTTACTTGTGACGGCCACATTTAAATACACAATTCATTAAATTTCCTTAGCAATAAATTTATTTTATTGAAATTAGAAACGTATTTCATTATTTATCTTATTTATTAGGATTTAAGCTTGTATAAGCCTAAAATAAAGCTCATTATTAATGAGTCTAATCTTCATGCGTATAAATTTTGTGATTTATTTTGTATTAAATAAAAACAAATTTATTATAAAATATGGTTCAGTATTCTTTATGCTTCTGTTAATCTCTATTTAGTTAAACATTTAATATTATATATAAATTTTGGGTTTTATTTAGTTGCTAATTAAGTGACTGCGTTGAACTGCGTTATTTATATCCCTTTTCATTAGATTAGATTAGATTATTATAATTATGATCTTACGCCACTCCTTCAATAGCAAATTCCTGTTTTGTCAGTGATAAAAGCAAACAATTTGCTTGTAAGCCTTCACTAATTTGAGTGCGTCTTTTGGCTCAAAATAACTGTAATTAGGCATTGCCATAATTTTCATGCCATACAAACAAGATACAGCAAAGCTGATAATTGATAAGCACAGTTGTTGTCTATGTTATAAGGATGTGTATAAAGATCTCCAACTTGTATTATTATTATTATTAATATTTTACTAAGAGATTTCATTGAGATAGCTGAAAATTAATAATTATAATTCAAAATAAATAAGAGATTATATATATAATAGATTTTTATTAAATTACTTATAAATTATATAAATATTATTCTATATTAAATATAAATTAAAATATTATAATTATATATTATATATAAATTATTATAAATTATACCAGCGCGATCTACTATCTATTTTATATAATAGATTTTATTAAATTACATATAAATTATATTGTATATTATATATAAATATTATTCTATATTAATTATAAATTATACTATTATAATTATATACTATATATAAATTATTATAAATTATACCAGCACGATCTACTACCTAGATTTCATATAATAGATTTTATTAAATTACTCATAAATTATATTGTTATTATATATAAATATTATTGTATATTAAATATAAATTAAAATATTATAATTATATACTATATATAAATTATTATAAATTATACCAGCGCGATCTACTCCCTAGATTTTATATAAAAGATTTTATTAAATTACATATAAATTATATTGTATATTATATATAAATATTATTCTATATTAAATATAAATTATACTATCATTATTATATACTATATATAAATACACTATATATAAATTATTATAAATAATACTAGAGCGAACTACTACCTCTACTTTTATGTTAAGTAATATTTGTTTATCTAACTCTCATTGCGTTCATTCAATTGTGTTATGCTATTGCCTAGTCACAGATATCTGTAATTGTATCTTTATATTTATTTTGAGAGCTTTAATGGACACAGTTGGCCATTCGCACAGTGGGCGGCTTAGAGTAGCTTGGCAAGGGGAGTGAGGGACGTCGTTAATTACATAATGATTTTTTTATTTACTTTGTTTTAGCAAAAAAGCGGCAGCTGGTCTCCAGCTGGGCCCCGGAAGCTCGCCAAACTGATTACCCAATGGCCGCTGGTCGCTGGCCGCTGGCCGACAATTGCATTAAATGCGCAAATATTTTCTGTTTTTCAGCTCACGATTTTTATTCAATTTAACAATTTTATTTGATTTCGCCAATCGCCATTTTGCCTTTGTTTTAGCGCTTCTTTTTTGCCAGCCGCATGCGTCAGCAGTTTGCTGTTGTTGGGGACTGGGAGGGGGATAGCTGCTGCGATGATATTGCATAACCAGCAGGAATCGGAAGCCAGCGAGCTGGGGAACGGGGGAAAGGGAGGCAGAAGAGGGGAAGTGGGACGAGGCGAACGCCATTGTCAACGGCTACACGCGTCAACAAGAATTTGGCAGCTGATTTGTTGATAGATGGAATTTTGCCACTGTCGCTGCTGCTGCTCCACCGCATCTCCAGCCCGAGCCCAGCCCGGCAGCTGCTGGCACGTCCCCGCTCCGCCACGTCCATTGTCAGCGGCATTTATGCGCCTCGCTGGGCCTGGGTAGTGGGGAAAAAACTTTTACACAAAGCTAAAATTCTATCTGACGACTGTCTGAGCATGCAAAAATGGAGAATAGAGAAGAAAAAAATTAAGCGCAGCCGAAAACCCAGAAACCAGGAACTAGCACAACGAGCCGCCACAGGACACGCATGTGCTGCCACTGATAGACAGATAGCCCGATAGCCCGATAGCCAGATAGGCAGATAGATGGATAGATAGCAAGCAAAAAACAAAAACGAAGGGCCGTGTAGTTGGCAGGCAAATCGTCGTTACGTATTTTATGATATTTCTTCTTTAGCAAACGCGAGTGCCACAGCCTCCAAGCCTCCAAGAGAAATCATTTTATTCTGCTGACTGTCGTTACTGAAATTGCCTACTGCCAACTGCCTACTGCCTACTGCGTGCTGCAGTAAAAGCAGTCGAAGCACACTGAAGCTTAAGAGCCCAGTAGAAAATTGGCTGCCGAAGGATATGTACAAGGACGATGACGTATTGTCATGGACAGGAATATATGAAAATTATGAAAGTATATTTATACCACGAATATACTCTTTTTCCCCTTGTGAACAGAGTATACACATTCCATACATAACATTAGAACTGAAGGATTTCGGCTAAGGTTTAGTTACTATACCGAATACCCTAAAAATTCGTTTTTCTAAATAAATTTTTATATCTATTCATCAACTTTTAAGTAATGTAATTTAAGCACAATGTACATTAAAATCAACTTATATTATTATTACTTGTATTATAATGAATCACATAAATCTGATCTGATTTGCACTACTCGGAACGTCTTATGCCTTCATTTCAATGTATTTGACTTCTGCTGGGAACTATCTTTTGCTTTAATAACATATTTGGGATCGTTTTCGGGAAATTATTAATCCTGATTAGTTGGTCATAGGCATAGATTATTGGTCTGGAAAAGCCTCCAGCCTCGTGTTGTAAATTTTAATTAAATATTTTCCTTTTCTCTCTGTTTATTTCTCTTTATTTTATTTCTCAATTATTTTATTGTTTGCTTAAATTTACACTTTAATTTTATCATGGTTAAACAATGTCTCAGAGTAGCAAAAACTATTATTAATAATATTTTATTTTATTTTTATTTTGTATAAGGTAAAAAGTGTTCATTCCTTACGAAACTTTAAACTCCTTAAATTTTTCTGTATTTATTTAAAATATAAGGTCTAACTTGTTATTGTTTAGTGAAATAATTTAAATAAATATACTAAAATGACAATACTACTATATAAACAACATCAATAAGATATAATTTTATTTTGTGTTTTCATCATTCTTTATTAGAGCTAATTAACAAATAATAATACATTATTATTCCAATTATATAATATTATTATTATTATTTTATTTTATATATGTTTTTTTTATAAGGTAAAAAGTGTTCATTCATTATTTAAAATATAAGCTATAACTATAACTTTTTATTGTTTAGTGAACAAATTTAAATAAATAAAATAAAATGAAAATAAGAAATAAAATAAAATAAAATAAGAAAATAAATAATTTTATTTTGTATTTCTCATCATTTCTTGCTAGATCCAATTGACTAATAATAATACATTACTACATTATTAGCTGACATCAGCTGATGACTTCCATGGGTGCCTCCTTCCTGCCACCAAAGTAGATAATAATCTAAACACATCCACTCATTTTAGTGCTACTTCTAGTTTGAGCTATGTCTTAAGTATTAGCATAAGTTAGTGCGTGTATTTCTCAGTTGCCAGGCCATTCACCACTGGGCTGCAAGTGCCACTCAATGCCGAGAGGAATAACATCCCCAATTGCGCCTCCGCTGCCGGGCGGAACGGGCGCACACGCCCAAGCTGATGTGGCTCCGGGTTGTTTCTTTTATGATGTCTATTGCCGTGTTTTCTATTTACTTTCATCGCCGAGGCGCAGTCAACATCACGAAATAATGATATAAGTGGCGTAGAAGCCGAAAACAAAACAGCACAAAATAATAATAAAAGCAGGGAATAAACCCAAAAAGAGTCCGACAATATTTTGATTTTCAATTTCTCAGGCAATTTTGCATACGACTGGCTTAGCTAGTGGAACTCTGTGGCCTAGACCCTGTCCAGACGTGGAACCGCCGTGATTTCCGACCTGAGCAGAACCTACGGCAGCAGGCATGGGCCGTAGGGGAGGTGAGGAGATGGGGCGGGTTGGGGCAGTCGCTTTTCGGCTTGCGGCAAATTCAATTTGTTTTGGCCATATCAAAATGTTGTCAGCCGCTCGATTGATTGGGTTTGAGCTGGGGACTTTTTCTCTAAACGCACAAATTGAATTTATTTGCTGTGAATTTTCGATGCACACGGAATGAAGTTTGTAGCACAGGTTGGCCGTGCACACGTACGTATATACAGGTGTGTGTGTGTGTGTGTGTGAGAGAGTGGGCGGGGCATCTGCATTAGTTTGTCCGCAGATGCCCGAAATATAATTCGATTCGATTTTATTTTGCATTGCTTTGACGGACTTAAGCGGTGCGCCAGAGGATGCCTGCATAATGGATGGGCTTCTAATGCGTCTAATGTGCTGGCAAATTCGATATAGAATCCGCTTTGGATAGTTTGTTTTATTTGTCATCGATAGAGGCGACGTGGGACATTGCTTGTTCCGCTTTTTTATCGTCGCTGCGACATTCATTTTTTAACGGGAACATCTGCTTGTCAGGACTGGAAAACCTATGGCAAGTCGAAATTATTTACGATCGCCTCGGCATAATTTACGAGGCAACTAGAAACCACTCCGGAGGCATTTTATGGCCGAGAGCTGCGAGAAATAAACGCAGCTAATTGAAATATATATGTGGAGATATACTTTTTTACGGCGGGGAGGCACGCCTCCTGCCGCAGGACAGAGGAAGAGGAGAGAGGATAGTAATAGCGGTAATGTGCCGCCAGGGGTAGCTATTCAGAGAACCCGTTACGAGGGCTTGTTATATTTTGTTACCTCACCATATGGCCGTTGATTTTTACGAGGGACCTTCTCGAGGCGCCGGCGCCCACTCCTTCTCATGGTGTCATTCTCTCTGGATGAGTTGTGCTCAAGTTGCTGAAAGTTTAGACTGCCCCGGAACGACTTCATTAGGCAGCATTTGGGAGGCTGTGCGACGAGGAGTTGGCCGCCCGGGCCGGGCTGTCCCGGCCTGCCATTTATTTCGAGGACCTTTCCGGCAGGACACTTTTCATTTCATTTCTACTGTCCGCTCGTAGGCGCCATTAATCAAATCTTCGGCCTTTTCATGATGCATTTTTAATTCAATTTCGCACCAGGCCCCGGGGCGTGGCGCCTAATCGAATTTACTCACAGGCAGCTACACCGAAGGACCCAGCTGGCATGGAGGGGGGAAATATTACTTACTTTTGTCAATATTTGATTTAGCATTTCTGCCACTTCACAAAGGCGCTGGCAACAGCAATTAAAGTGCCTCGACGGAGGCGGGGGCCGAGCTAAGGAGCGCCGTTTTGACAGTTGCCCTGATGGACTTACAGTGGAGCTCGGCGTGGCGCTCCCACTCAGGTAAATTCAATTTCATTTCAATTTCAGCTTAATATTTAATGTTGGCCACACTTCCACAGCTCACACATGAGACCCAAGACAGGCAGGAGTCCAGCCGGCCCCACTATCCACCCTGCCCCTGCCCCAGTGCAACACAATTTTTAAGCCCAACTCAATTTATTTTGGTAATAAGGGAAAATAATGAGGGTCATTTGGCATAAAGAGAGCGCGAGTCCTGTATCCTGCGTGTCCTTTAAGTTATTTGTTTGCTCACATTTGGGGCTGCTCGCTTTGACAAATTTCTCGTTGCCACAAAATTTGCTGCGTTATAAATTGAGATGCGGGTGACGCGCTGCAAAGGGCCAATTCGCAACTTTTGAGTGTCGTGTGAGCTGTGAGCTGTGGCCGAAGCTGGCAGAGGGCCCAGCAGAGCAGCTGCGTCAGCAGGAGCTGCTTCGATTTGTCATCGATTGCCAGTTCTTTCCGACTATATAAACAACTTAGTTTTACTGCCCGCATGCTGCTGTCGCCGCTGTCGCTGTCGGTGGCATTCGTCATGGCGTCCGCGCTTAAGCTCTCCAATCCACGAGTTTAAATATAATCAGCCACTTGAACAGATGCGCAGCCGAGCAAAAGGCTCCTCCACTCAGTGCACTCCGGTGCCAGCATTCTCTGAAATATTACGCATACGCTGCGCCACGCCCACGCCCACGCCCACGCACATCGACGTCTATCATACAATTCGCCAATTTTCATTCAAATAAAATCAGCGCGGAATGCAAAAAACGCTCATGCGAGGCGAGGCGAGGCGAGCCATGACGAAGGACGAAGGGCTCTGACAGAAATAAAAGAATTGGCGAAAATTTCAGCATCAATGGAAATGCGCAATAAAAATAGTCTATAAAAATCGGCACACACACACACACGCACACACAGACAATCGCAGGATATATGCAATATGAGTGCGCCCGCATTCTCGCAGAAAGGAGCTACAGGATCGATGCCGTGTGCACAAGTAAATGGCGCACTTCGTTTAATTTTTAATTCCGTGCAGCATTATCCTTGATTTATTTTATAGGCAGCCTCCATGGCAAATTCAACAATTATGACTTTCAGTGTGTGCAGAGCGAGCGTGGGCGACGTGGCAAGCGGGGCAGGCGGGGGGCGTGCCGTAACGGATACTGAAGCCTGCAGCTGCGAGCGCAGCGCTCCTATCGATAGCTGACCCCCTCCCGAGCAGAGGCTCCTGCTCGACGGGTCCACTGGCTGTCCACATCGTTAGCCAGATTTCTTTCATCCCTTTTTTGCTGTTTGCTTATAGCGCATTTGTGGCCATGTCTGATTAACTGTAAATTTAATTTTTTACCGCTTTTTTCCAAGCAATTTTCAGCTGCCGCTGAGCAAGAGCAAGGCTGCCACAGTTTCCACAGCTGCAAGTTGGGAAAACAACAGACGTCCACCATGCGGGCCCGGATGCCTTCAAAAGCGGTAAAGTGAATATTAAAATATATATTCCATAAGCTTCAATCCAGCACTCGCAAGAGCTCTTCACGCCAGCCCAGCGAACGACAGCGAAATGAACAGTTCGGCTGAGCAAATGAAGTCCTTCTCTATATTAAGAGAATCTCAATCATTTACTGCACGGCCAGCGCAGTGGCTCAAGCAGAGCAGAGAAATTACCTATTAAAAAACAAGCTGAGCTGAAAATTCCGCATGAAAGGAATTCCTAAACGAAAAAGTGAATATCGCATAGAGTTAATACTTATCTGGAGTCTTGATATAAATATATACATATATAATAATAAAATAACAATATATAAATAAATATATAAATATATAAATAAAAATAAATAATATATAAAATGGATTGTATGAAGAGAAACGACACATCAGGTAAGTTATCTAAATAGGACTTGGTTAGGCAGCCCTAACTGAGAGCCAATGGAATAAGCACTCCACGCAAGCAGATAGAAAGAAGCAGCGGCAACTACTAGCCAGTCTTAGTATCACTAACCCATTAGGAACCCTTAGATAAGACACGAAATACCTTAACAAACTGAATTGTGACTCACACTCCACACTCCAGTCCAATGGAATCGAATCTCTCGAAAATATTGATTCTATAAAGAAGTTGCTAGCTGACTTCCTACTGAAACTGGCCAAGAGTGGTAGACGGCTAGACCTAGTCATCTATCGCAAATGGAATGCATATATACAATAAAATAACAAGTTTTAGTCGGGGATACTCGACTTGGAGATACCCAAATACCGACTGATGCTACGTTTTTAAACTTACTCCATTGAAAATGTTTCGCATTTGATCGATATATGTATTTCATTTGGCAATTTATTAAAAATTGCAAATATTTGACTATATTTACAATTAATTTAAAGGAATTTGATTAAATTTTCAGCAAAAATTATATAAAATACACATGGAACTACAAAAATTACAATTTGGAGGCTCTAGACTCTAGTGATCGAAGATCTATTATCGATTTTTAATCGATAACATTGGAATGGGTGACTCAAGTCTTTAGCTGTTTAGGTTCTGAGATCGAAGTGTTCGTACGGTCATGTGAACGGGCAAGCAGGCGGACGAGCAGAAAGATGGATGGACAGACGGACGGACAGACGAGTAGACGAAGAAATGCAGGCATATCTTAAGAAAAATATTTTAACAAATCTATTACACGATAAACTCCCACTGTCAATGTATTCAGGGCTTCATTTAGTCCCAATTTTAATTTAGTCAGTGTCTGGTTATGCAGGGGCAAACAAATAATCATGAATATACGCTGCCAAATCCTTTTAAAGTTCTTTCAAACATTTCCCAATTTCTTAGTATGCTGTTACCTGTGGCCTATCGACCTTTGGCGCATGTTTGGCCCCACTCAATGATAAAATTCAATAAAAATGGCGCGACCTTTGCTAGAGTTGAGTTAAACGAATTCGCATTCGCCCACTGAACTCGCTCGCATTTTATCGGCACAAGCAGCGCCGCGAGCGAAAGCCGCAACAACAGGAAGAGCAGGGATCGACAAGGATATGGAAGTCCTACGCACAATTTCATGGCCGATAAGCGAGAAGGCCGCAAAGCGGAAATCAAAAATCGCACGTGTCGCCGCGGGCGCTTTGAATTACTTGGAAAGCGCCGATAAGTAGACAATGTAAAGAGCGCAGCCCTTGACGGTGCGGCAGACAAAAGGTAACCCACTCGAGCAGACAGCAGACGGCAGACAGCAGCCAGCAGAGGGCGAACGCATTTGCATTTTAAATATAGTTCAATAATAATTAAAGCAAGTTTGCAATTAAATGCGTTGCATTCAAATTATGATGATGACGGACCACAACTCACAGAACGAACAGCCAGGGGCAGGCTTTGAAGGGGGCGTAAGCCAGTGACTGAGAGACTGATCAACTGAAATCAAAAGTCACTTTCGTCATCATATTGATGCAGATATGGATCACATTCAGACGAGCGTCAGCTAGACGCCCCCTTTTCGCTTTAACTACGCCTCTGCCCGGACTGCATTATTGGCCAGGCATTGAGCGGCAGCCGATGGATGCAGCTGCCTTTGTTTCTATCTGAACACAATGAGCAGAACGCATTTGCAGGAGCTGTAGCAGTCGACGGCATTTCCTTTTTATGATGGCCGCATTTTAATTGAAACTGTTTTTGCAATTTATGAAGCGCATAACTTTAAATGGCACTAAAGTTAATTTCAATGCGGTTGCCGCAGCGCCACTGCGAACAAAAGCCAACTCTATAAAACGATGGGCGGGCCGAGGCGGGCTGCGGCTGCGGTCTGCTCTGACTGCAGCTCCTATATTAACAGCATAATGGCGGCCATTGAGGGGCGGCGCTGGCGAACAAAAGCTGAGCGCGTCATAGCTGCCAGCTACGAGAAAGAAGTGCAGCTTCAAGAGCGACTGAAGCTGAACTATATACAGTAAATACACTCATGTGTGTGAAGGCGCGTGTGTGTGGGCGATTGGCACTCGCTCGTGGTGTCGAATTCTCCCATTCGCAGTTCAATGGCCTGTCGTGCAATTAAACCGTTAAATAATTGCCTGTAAATGTCACTTTAGTTTTCAAATAAATTAAAGCGGCAACTCCAGCGATAATGAACAATAATGGGACATTTTTATTAACATGATAAAAGCGAGCGAGCGCATTTAAATGCATTCATACATACATACATATGTACATATATGTGTATTTTCATCGATGGTAACTCATAATTATAATCCAATTGAAATAGCCAACAACAATTGATAAAGTGTTCTGCGGTCGTGCAACGTGACCCACTCAGCGCGGACCAGAGCCCGACTGACCGCAAACCGCATCTCTTTAGTGATCCAGCCAATTGGCCTAAATGAGAACGTAGCTCATTAGCCAACTTTCGGTCAGAAACCAATTCAAATATGGCTTGTTTCGAGTGTCCTGTAACAGTTACCCCCGCTGCTATAATGCTTAATTACAGTAATGAGTTTTTGGATTTGCGCTCTGTGGGCGGACTCTAAGCGATGCGCCCACTTCCAAATTGGAAACTTATGGCAATGCCGAGTATCTGAAATTTATGAGCCAACGCCGCAAACTTTTTTGGCTCAAGTCTGGGGGGAGAGTGGGAGAGAGAGAGAGAGAGAGAGAGAGAGGCCACAACTTGTAAGTAAAGCCAAAGTTTGGCAAGAATAATGCCTGATGTGCTAGACGGCAATTAGCTGAAAGGTGGCTGCCATCGGAGGGGGGGGCGACAGACAGAAGTAGCTAAAAATCGGTAATTGAAAAGTTTGAATTGAACTAGCAAAACAGAGCATCTTCAGGTCGGGCAGAGAGTAGTGTGGGATCTGCAAGCTGCCATGGGGTCCCAGTCTAATTAGGTGTCCACAAGCCACAAGCTCAGGCAATAAGCCACTTAACGCTCTGCCTAGCTGACTTCGGTCAGCTATTTGGCAATTATGCACAGCGACCGGGCCACTGGACACGCCTACCAGCAGCTGCCCACATCAAAGTCGACCGAGTGGCTGAGGCCGAGGCTGAGGTGTCAGCAGGATGTCCTCAATATTAACAGCAGCAGCAGTGGCAGCCGCAGCAGGAGCTCAGCCTGCTCGAGTGGGGCTTATGCGTGTTTATAATATTGGAAAGCGTGTGAATTTGATTGGGCCCCCGCCCACGCCCACGCCCACTTGCCAGCTGTAATCAAAGCCGTCACTAAACAGGCGTGCGACTAATTGCTGTTTAATGGACACCTGCTGAGTCGGAATCTGAGATCGGTCACAAGTGCTCCTCCAGCCGGCAGTCGAGTTAAATTGCAATTTTAGAGCTGCTCTGGCTATGGGCGTGGCAGTTGTAGACAACTATTGACTTTAATGCGTCGCCTCTGACCCTGCCCCGTGCCGGGCTGAGGGCGTGTGCCCTGTCGCTTGCCCTATTGTTGTCTGTTATGAAAAGAACGGAACGAGCAGACACGAAATTAATCTCCTGTGGTTTGCCACACACACACACACCTGTGAGGTGAGGCGAGGTGAGGCGCTGCGTATGTGTGATGCTCCTCGGGCTGCCAGCGAATCGCTATTGTTGCCATTGCAGCCAGCCATTCAGGGGTTAACAGCGAAAAAAGCAAAAGCTAAATTAAATTTTCGCATTGTGAGCAGGGCTAACTCTTGTTTTTTCCTCCTCTGCCCGAGACGAACTGCCAGCCGGGCTGACCGAGCTTAGCCGCATTAAGCTGATTTGCCTCGCTCTGCAACTGCAGCGCAACTTTTGGCCAGACATTCGCCGCGTTGCGTATACGCCGCGTGCAGCGCTCGCCCGGAATTACTTAGCATTAGCCGCCGCAGTAGTTAATTTTAATACAGAATTTTAATTAAGCGGACGTTGTCTCGGTACATGGTTGGCCCCGTCCCCTGCCCCGATCGAGTCTCCACGTGGAGCAATATACCCTTTCGCTTCAGGTGGAGCGCAGCAGCAGGGGCTACTCAAAAGTTTACATTAGCCAGCGGGAAATGCATGCAAGCAATTGGCCAAGTTATTAAAAGTTTTTGCCAATACTCTGCCGGAGCATCATTGACGGCATCAAACATGGTTCATTGCCTGACAGCAGTGGCCCAAAGTACAAAAGTCACACAACATTAACTTGAACTATGGCAAACTTTTGACTTTGACAAAGAAGCCGGGGAATCTTTTGGAAGGACAGCAGGACAGTCAAACGGACGGACGTGTCAGGCTAGTCAAGGGCTCCATAGTCGAAAGTTTGTCAAAGCTATTTTTGACTGCGGTCAGCTAAACAAACACAAAGTTCGGGCGAGAGCCTGCTAAGCCCAAAGCCCTGGCAAAAATGTCGCAGAAGACGACCAACTTCGGCCTGATGCGGTCAGATTCAATTAGACGCCGCCCAGTGCCCCAGGCAGCGGCCGAAAAGAAGCATGTCCAAGTCGAGCACTTGATTAGCAGCCAGCCGGACAGGGCATGGGCCTGTTTAGGGCAGCCCTCGGAAGGTAGCTCCAAATAAGTTTATGCCGCTGCCGCTGCCGCTGCCGCTGCCGCTGCTGCTGCTGCTGCTGTGCATTTGCATTTGCGCCCACAAACAGCCGCAGACGTTGTTGCTGCGCATTATTAAAGATGCATAGTTTGAAATATTCAATCAACTGTGGGGGCCAGCAACTGGCTGCCTTTGAAACTTGCAGCAGTTGCGAGTGCAGTTGCCATTGCCATTGCCATTGCCGGCGCAGTAGTCGCTGTCGTTGTGTTGATTTATGCAACGTTGACGTTGACGTTGCTGCAACTTGCATTGGTCGATGGCTCGCTCGATGCTTGATGGACGTTGGAGGTTGGTTGGGTGGCTCGTGGTCGGCCTGTGGCTGCTCCTGTTCAGCCGTTGCTGTGTGTCTGCCTTATGCCGGGCCAGTCAGCGACATAAGCAAATATTTTGCGGCTGCTGCTCCTGCGCTGCTTTGTCGTGTGTGTCCTGCAGCCATTCAATTATGTTGTGCCAGCAAGTCGGAGCCCCGCCTAGCACGACAAACTGAATGCCAATTTCGACACACACACACACACACACAGCGTGTGTGTGTGCGAGTTAATTTGTTATTCAAATTTGTGTGTTATATATTGTTATTACAGTGAAAATTGTTGTTGCTGCTCCTGCGCCAAGGGAGTGCATTGGCCGGCAGGCAATCGCTGTAGTTGCAGCAGAATGACATGACGAGGCCATTTCCTTGGCTGCCTTTTGAAATCAGGCATATTGCAAGCGCTCGACTCAGTCTGCCCGTCCGTCCGTCCGTCCGTCCATGCTGTTTTATCTTTCAAGTCTTTAAGCGACGTGAAACGATAATAATATATTACGGCCAGCTTAAGCAAACATCATTTATATTTCCGTAATTGAATAAATATATGCCTGAGCAAGATGAATGTTTGTTTTTTTATTGCGCTGTGATTATTTTGCTTCATTGTTTTCTGCTGGCTAATAAGTTATATTTTCGTATAGATTAATGAAAGAAAGCCTTCGCTTATGTCTCAGTATTTTGCTACTTTAATAAGCCCAACGATGCATTTAAAGCATCTTTGTTTTGCTTTACACACAAGAGAAGTAATTTAATCCAGTTGTTATTATAGTAAAAATCATTTAAATATGTTATAAGAGCAACAATTTCAATTTGTTGCTTTCTGAGTGCTTACAGTTACATAGGGAAATCGATAAGAAATAAATAATAAATAACTAAAGATGTTAGGGCATCTCTCTTGCTACAATCCACTTCTGAGCTCCTATTGGGGCTAGCAGTAGACAGGCTCGCTAGCGGACAAGTTAATATTGCAAATTTATGTATATTGATGTAAATATTTATATTAGTTATTTTGTTTTGGATTAAGGCAAATGCCAAGCAGCGTTTCTCTATCAAACACATGACTCAAAATCTGAGTCTAAGTCATATTATTAGAGATCTTAAAAATATAAAATATAAATATAAAATATAATAATTGAAATAAATCAGAATAAATAAGATCGGAAAGATAGAGCAACAAATGAATCAAGAAAATTATTTTACATATATGAAAATTATATAGAAAATGTTGTTAATAATTCTTATACTTTTCTTGTTCTTAAGCCACAGCTCGAAAACTATATGTTAAATTGAAGAGTATCCATCAAATTTAATAAAGTCTTTTCACATATTTACGTTCTCAAGCATAAACAGTTAAATCAGAGAGATTGGCGGCCAAGTATGGCATATCTAGAAATGATTTCATTGAGTTAGGGCATCTCCTAGTCGAGCACCCACGACTACAGCATTCTTATTACTGTAACCATCCAGTTCTTATAAACACTGTCATTTAAAGTCTTGTATGTGTAGATAATTCACTCTTGTCAGCAGCTATTTGAGTCCTCATAGAGGTGAGCAGATTGCGTATTAAATCATATTCAACTTTGTTGAATTATCATAAATAATAAAGGGCAGATCTGCGGCTTATCGCACCCAAGCTGTGCGCGATGTTTTAACAATCGAAAACCATTAATTAAGTGGAATTGCTCTCTGGGACATTCCCCAGTGGCTCAATCATTCACCTTGACACCGGGCCGCAGCGAAAGGGGAAACCTTAGGAAGCTCCAGGCAAATACCAGCCAGAGCTACCCCCTGCATTGAATAAGCCAGAAGTAACTATTAAGGATTAAAGCTTAACTGTCTGGCTATGCTATGACTGGGCTCTGCGCTCCGGGTTCACTGTCTGGCATTTGTCTAGCCCGCCAGCCCCAGCGGGAGCACCCACTCGATGAGGTAAAAATGCGGGGCTAAGCGGATTAATTTGTTGACGTGTTATTCACTAGAAAGCGCAAAGGCAGCGAAGGAGGAAAACACACGCCGAAGCGACATGAAAATGAAAAGAGAAGAAAACCAGTAGTTAATGCCGAAGGAAATCCAATAACAATTATTGAGCCCAATGCCGCGACGAGAGGGCATTCAAGACGACGGGAAATTTACACAACAAAAGCGACCGCGACTTTTTCAGCTGTCAGCATTAATTAAAATGTTTTCATATACTCTAGACTCGTCCATATATCAACAACAGCGGCCGAGTTCTAACACCTTTCCAGCTCCAGCTCCAGCTCCAGCGGGCGGAAATGTCTTCAGAAATGGGAATCAAAACACGAACACAACTCCGACACGGCATAAAAATGTCAAAGTTCCCATTCCCCCAGCCACGGCCGAAAGAGTTGGGGACTTCCAAATTTATTTTGGGGCATTCAATTTGTCAGCCAGCTGCATTGGGCCAATTTTTCAATTTGCTCTGCGGCTGGCTGCAAATCATGCGAGTTAGATATTTGAAACGTTGCTTTCAATTTAGCCAATTAAATTGTTTATTAAATTATGATTTATAAAGCATTCCTATTCAATTAATTAGGCACAGCAACAAAAACTGTCAATTGCTTTAGTCGCAAAGTCCATTCAACTCTTTGTTTAGGTCCGAGTAGCAACTTTAAGCTTCTACTGCAATGCTCTCCATAGAGATACTCTGCTGTGCGCCGGGTAAATGCAATGCATTGAAGAAGATATCTTATAAGGGATAAGCAGACTGTGAGACCGAGAGCAGCTCTTAAGAGCTATAGGTGGATAGTGTCGATCTTTTGAATGAACTATTATTTTCTTTGTTAACACGAGTTGACGAAAATATAGTATATATATATTTAATTTATTTAAATTTATAATTTATTTAGTTAAATTTCAATATTGCCCAAGTATGTATGATAAATATACACAGAAAATTTAATAATACAGATATATTCTTCATACACACAAAGGAAGTAAAATTTATTTGCATGAAACATAAAATAAGGGGCAAGCAATTATATAAAAACATCATAAATATGGCCTAAATTCTATTACTCATAAGCTAAACTAATTGTTGATCTTATGATATTAAATAATATATAATATAATATATATAAATAATAAAGCAAATGCAAAACATTTATTTATAAAGTTGATATGATGCGGGCATAGCTCGCCGAGGCTACTTCAACTTTTGTTTTATTGTGTAACTCTCAAGATATTAAAGATATAGATAAATTTAATAAATAATAAAAATAAATTTAATAGAAAATATATTTCTCTGAAGGGTTATACTTATCACACTTCATTTGAGGCTATTCCCGGAAGGAAGCTGTTAATGAATTAATAAATTTACTAAAATCTGCACTCTTCCTCTTATATTTTTGACTTAAATACTTTCAGAGAACTTAGTTATATTTTTGGAAAACAAAACTATGCTGAAGTTGCACAGTTCCAATGTATCAGAAGAAATATATTCTCTCTTCATTGTTTATATTTCTAACAATATTTTCTAATAGGGCTATTCGAAGAGATATACTTAATTTCAATATTAATTAATTATTATTATGTATTCTCTTATCTTGTATTCTTGAGATATTTATGCCAAACAGTTGAGAATTTTGCCTATCTCCGATCCAAATTCCTGTTAAACTTTGCCAAAAGCAAGAGCTGAAATGTTTCTTCTCATATTACAGCTGCTGCATTTGGCCTGCTTTTCGAGCCCCTTGCCTATAAGGGTATTTCGTCTTCTTCGTAACGATTGGAGTCGCTCTCTGGCCTTTTTTGTCCCGAGGACTCGTGCCACAGTGTCAAGTGGTCGACAGGTTAAATGTCGGAGCGATGTCGGAGCCTGTCGATGAATAATTGAAAACGGCCTTTTTTCGGTGGTAATTAAAAAAGTTTTTCAATATGCTCCCGCCGAGTGTCAAGTCGTGCAATTGACAATACTTTTTTGTGTTAGCTATTGTCAGCCGTTCCGCTAATTGTGAGCGGGGCAGGTACTGGCTGCTGAAGCTGGAGCTGGACTGGGCACATTCCTCGACTGACGTAATTAAAAAGCCGTCAAGCGAACTTTTGTGCAGTCCGTAATGTGCAATTGATGCGACAGGCCGTTAACTGCACTCCCGGCTCAGTGCGGATGGACGAAAGTGCTCGGGCCTGAGCCAGCCACTCGTTCAGCTCCAGTTGCCCTTGTCTCCAGTTTTCTAATTAAATGAGCTAACGGCCAATGCAGCGTCACATTTGTCTTGAGTGTCCGACAATTTTGTGACTTATGGGGACTGCAGATGCGGAGAGCGCAGCAAAAGTCAGACTCGGAGTTGGGCAAGAAAAGCTATCGTCCGAGTGGGGCAAGATTTATGAGGTAAAAGCAATTAGAAAGTGGCATCAACAAGCGATATTAATAACGTTTAAAGCCAAGTCGAAAACTCACTCGGAAGGAGGGAGAAGAGAAAGCACAAGATAAATCTACATGCATATGTAAAACAGCGAATTCATAAACAAGTTCAAGTTTTCTGAAAGAAATGTGTTTACTCCAGCTCAGTCGACCGACTTGTACTATGTACAGGATATCCCTTAACAAGACAAGGCCAATATTGAGTTGTTTATGTGTCTCGTGTCTATTTATTATGGTTAACTACAAAGCCGATTACTTAACATTTGAAAGGATTCCGCGCAGTAAGCTTCACTGTTTTCCACTCTATGCAATCGATTTGTTCTCCTTTTCGAACTCTTTGAGCAACTCATTCAGTATCATCAGCTCGTCCTTGATAAAATCTAATTGTTTATCCATATTGGATAGCGAAATATCTGGGGCTAGATCTGTATTTTCCGGAAATATAATAATATAGTTAGCTCAATATATATATTCATTATCAAGTTTGTTCCCATCGCCCACTTACCACGTCGGCGACAGAGGATGTGGTATAGCGCATTGATTGCGCCCATATTTCGCTGCTTGTCCAAATAGTTCGTGGATATTACATCCTTAGTGTGCGTCAGTACCTTCTCCCACTTCGCAACCTGAGCGCGAGACTCGCTATAGGTTCGCTCTAGTCTGGAGAGATCGTTCTTGAGGCCCAGCACAGTGAGAGCCGCCTCGTTGGTGATCTTAACCATGTGCTGGCGCATCGCCTCGATCTCCTGTAGCTTCTTGTTCTCCAAGTCGGCTATCTCCAGCTGGGCCAGCACTAGGAAGCTACGAATAAGATGGGCCAAGCGCAGCTCTTACTAGGAAACTTACTAAGTGCATCGCAGCGATCCATGCAGTCCTTGGGCGAGACAAAGATGTCGGACACGTTCACGACGTCTTCGAGCACCTTCTCATAGGGCTGCAACTCCTCGACTGTGCCTTTGAGTGCCTCGCGAAAGGTCATTAGCTCGCTGATGGAGGTCTTGAAGTTCTTGATGTCCTCGCTGAGCTCCTTGTGCAGCTCGAGCTCATCGCTGATGGCCTTCTCGGCGAGTCGCTTCTTGTCCGCGCAGTCCTTGATGAAGCTGTTCACATCAATAAAGCGCTGCCTCAGCTTCTCCTGCGTCTGGTACATGTGCTTCACTCGCGTCTTATTAATCTCCGACTGGCGCTTCGAGTTGACCAGCATCTGCTCTTGCAGCTTGAGCATTTCCTCATGCTCCCGCGTGTTGTGTATGTAGAGCAGCTCGATTGAGTCTCCAGCTGAGTCCGCATCGGGAGGCTTGCTAGGAAGAGCCTTCAACTAAACTGTTTCTGTTCTGCATATGTGAGCAAACTTACATAAAATACTTTTTCTGCGCCTTCGACTCCAAGAAGTCGCCCACTGCCTGCTCGGGCCGCAGGTCCAGATTGCCCAGGACATCGATTCTCTTTGTCGGCTTAGTGCGCGGCATTCCAAACGTTAATTATAATACGGCTTTCAATAATAGTTAAAATTAAACAATGAACAATTAAAACGGAAAGATGATGAACTCTGTAAGTGTTTAAGTGATCTGAATGAATGAATCAACAACAAAAAACTGAGCAACGCCAACTGTGTTGGAAAAGCAAACCAACTCGTTGTCTGGGAAACAGTCGCAAGGGAAAGCTATGTAACTGGGCAACAGAGGAAGCCGAATGGTACACAGAAAGCATTAACAGCTGTTAAAATGTTAAAGCTCTGTTATGCTAATAATGTTAACGTTATATTAATTCTATTTAAATATGATTTTTTATTATTTATTATGACCCAACTGCAAATGGCAATCTATAGAAGATGTGTGGTAGACTTATAGAAAATAATAATAATAATTCAGTAAACAATTTTAATCAACCAAATACATAAATATTATTTATTATTAAATATTTTATTTATAATATTTATTTATTAAATAACCACTTGAGATAGCTTTAGCACTGTTAAATATTATTCGTTCTCTTTACTTTGAAAACAATGTTTTGCCATAATAAAAAGTTAAAATCAGCAATCACTAGAAACAAGAAAGAAAACTCTAGAGTGGGTGCCCGACTAAGGGATACCCTGAACACTGTGAGGAACCGTTATTACGAACATTCTCCGTTTCTTTTCAACTCAGCTCGTCGAGCTGATCAAGAATATTTATATTCACAAGACCATTAAACCCTGATTACCCATTTTCAATGGGTTCAGGGTATAAAAATCCATCCAAGGAGCCATGAATAGGCATATTTCTAATTATACTCTAAGTTTGCCTTACTTAACTCGATTCGGAATAGAAATAAAGGTGGCCCACCCTGAAGCTGTGCTGCCACTCTAATAGTAGCCTTTGAAATCGCTCTCAAACAGCTTTTGCTCACAAGCATATCGTTCACACTCTGAGCTCAGTCGAGAACAGAACATTGGGAACGAAAGTTCATATAATATATTTTGGAAAAAGAGCTTAAGATAATCCAGACAAAATGCCGCGCCATAAGCCCACCAGAAAGACCGATGTCATCGGCAGCTTGGACTTGAATCCCGCCGAGTCGGTGGGTGAATACCTGATCTCTCGCCAGCAGGAGCGCTATTTCGTGTAAGTACGAGTCGTGATGGTCGGCCCGACCCCAAGTCATCTGAGTACTATCCAATGTCAGGAAGCCGCCGAATTGGGATTCGGCTGGCGACTCCATTGAGATGCTCTACATCGCCAATGCTCGGGAGCATGATGCCATGGTGGTGCTGCAGCGTCAGCTGCTGGAGGAAGCCCAGCGCGAGTCTGAGCTCAACCATCAGCGCATTGCGCAGATGTACCGCATGCAGGAGCGCTTGAGGAAGCGCTTCATTGAGGTGAATGGATTCATCAAGGACTGCGCCGACAAGAAGCGTACTGCCGAGACGATCATACGCCAGCAGGAGGCGGTCCACGACGAGCTGACCAAGGGCATTGACGAGTTCAAGCGCTCGATCAGCGTTCTAAACACCTTCCGCTCTGCTCTCAAGGAGACCGTGCGCGAATTCGAGCCGTACGAGAGAGTTCTCGATGAAGTGGTAGAGAAATCCGACATTTTTGTGTCGCCTAAAGATTGCTTGGATCGTTGCGATGCACTAAGTGAGTTGGGATCCGATTTGCACCCTTAATCCCAGGTTAAACTCTCTGTTCAGTGCTTGCCCAGGTCGAGATCAATGAGCTCGAGAACACAAAGCTGCAGGAGATTGAGGAAATGCGCCTGCGCATGGTCAAGATTACGAATGAGGCTGCTTTGACCGTGCTGGGCCTGAAGAACGATCTGGCCAAGCTGGAGCGTTCCTACAACCAGTCACGTGCTCTGGGTCTGCGATGGGAGACGACGCTGAGTCTTTGCAAGGATACGATTAGCAACAACGATCTGGACAAGGATCGTGCCCTGGACGGCCTCCAGATACTGTACCGCATGCTATGCAAGCGTCGCGGTGAGTTTCTCTTTATTCTCGATTGATTTCGAGTGTCGCCAACTGCTCGTACTTTGCTTGAGTAGATCTCGATGCCCACTACAATCGCCGCGAGGTGGAGAAGAGCGTAGACTTCATCAAGCGCGAAATAGAGCTGCTGAATCTAGTTCTGCACGAGCTGGAGAAGACCACAACTAAAGGCAGCAAGTCTGCTCACCAGGATGGCGCCCTGTGCGGATAATCAGGTACAGTTTTAGTCTAGGCCAAGTTCTCTGAATAAAGTTTAAAGGCAATGCAAAAAAGCAGGCCTATGCGAGTTGGGTGTTTCGACTAACCCTTAGCTAGGCCAATTCCCAAAACATATGCTTGCCTCGTATGAAATTGTTGCCCCAGCAAATCAAATCAAATTTAATAATCAAAAAAACTCCGACGCAGTCACATAGACAGAATTTGGACAAGTTCTCAAGTGGCTGTCGATTGGGGGAAAGCACTTCAAACAGAGAACTGACGCGGCAGAGACTGGGACACAGACAGAGACAGACAGAGATAGAGACAGAGAAAAGTCGACAAATCGAATCTCTTGCATCTTTCCATTCAATTGGCAATTGGATTCTATGGCCAAAGATAATCCAACTTAAGCAGAGATAATTCTTTTATGCGAACATTTTGATTTCGACTCCTGTCCCCGCATTTACAACTCGAGCGGGCGAGGGCGAGGGCGGCGTGGGCTGGAGAACTAGCAACTAATTTCGTGCCGCCAATGCCACGCCCAGTTTCAAAGAAGTTTCAACTGCAGTTGAGCGTAGGTTGTCGGAGCGGAGGGCGGGGCGCGTCGTTTGTCTTTATTCAATTTACTTTATTTGATTTGCGACTTTTGCCGATATCAGCCGACGAGGCAGCAGGAGTCCTTGGTCTAAAAATAAAATCGAATTTCCTCCGAGCAGAAATAAAATGCAGAGAAATGTGTTTTCGCCTAGAAAAATCTACATACATATAGAATTTGATATCGGAGTGTAGTTGAGAAAGTCAACGTTGGTTTATTTAAATGCCAACAGCTGACCGCCCACAGGCTCCGCCCGGGCAACGATTCCTCCGGCTGGGCTTGCGGTCGAGGTGGGGACAGCAATTACATTAAGGCCGAGATAGTTTTGGCATCGTCCCTTTTTTTGTCCGGGCCATCGCATTTGGCAAATTGTCGCAAGCACTTAAGATTTGTTGCTTGTCATTTAAATAATTGAAAATATATCAATTGTCAGCAATACTGAAGAGCAGCCCCATCGCAGAAGGGATATCTTTCACGATATTGCCCTTATCGTAGGATAAGGGCTGTAGAGCCCGTGGAGTCATTCGGTAGTCGTCCAACCTGTCGCTAGCGCTAAGTGTGTCGGCTGACAATAAAGCCTAATGGGATTCCGAGTTAATCCTTTAATTGCACTGCATTTACAGTCTGCAAATTAAATAATAAGCATTCAATTGTAGTTGGGAGAGGAACAACTGGCGAGGGTCGTCTGAAAAGTTGCGCAACTCTCTGGGTTGGACTCCCGCTTACAAAATGTTTCATAAGCTAGAACTGAAGGAATCACTGAAGTCTGACCTAGTCTCAAACTGCTTGGCAAGTCAAAGTTTCGGACAACTTTTCTGGCCACACACGATTCAGTTTCCTTTTAATTTTTTGCATAGTAGACGCAACACTTAATTTAACTTTACAAGTTCTTAATGTGCCGGCTAGACAGGCGGAGGCGGAGCGACGTGGGGCAATTAGAGAAACAATTCAAGTCGAGCAGCGGCAGGACAATGGGCGAATGGAAGCAAAAGGCGCAATTAAAGGCCACTCGAAGTCACAGCTGAGTTGGCTCTAAGTCGCAGTTGACTTTAAGGCCGTTTGAATTGAGGGCTGCTTGAGTGGCAGGCAGAACGGTAACTGCAATAAATGTCATGCGATTACCGCAGCGCAGCAACAGCTATAATACGTACAACATCCAAGCAGAAGGCTTCAACTTGATTAATACCATAACACATGATTTATTATGCTTGTCAATTGACAGGCAGTCAGGCGAGCAGGCAGTCAAGCAGTCAAGCAAGGCACAGCCAAGGCAGGCAGGAAAAGCACATTATGAAAGCTGTATGAGGCGCCTCAGGCGGAGATTGGTATCAGAAGCGCCTTGCGCCTTGTGCCCCGTGATAAGATGGCAAATCGGCTTAAGCGCCGCTTCGCCCGCGCCCGCGCCCGCCTCTCGGCCAGGCCGACAGACAAGCAAACAACAATCGTCATCATCAATTCAGTCAGCGACATTAATATCCTCACGGGCGGGCCAAAGCTGTCGTCTGACATTTGTGACACCTGCATTGATTTGTCTTCCTTCTGAGCATCCCTATTCAGGGCTGGCAGACCTCCTTTGAAAGCCACCTGCCCCGCCATTGACTGAGTGCCTTTCATGTCTTACAAATGCTTTTTTTATGCGCTAATGTCGCTGTGGCTTTTGGTTGCCAACTTTAAGTTGGCCAGCCAAGCAGCCAGCCAGCCAGGCAGTCCCTTGCCGTAGTCGTCGTAGGCGAGAGGCCCATTAGTGCCAGGTTCTAATGGCCTAGACGACAAGGCGCTGCAATTACCAGCCCCCCAAAAAGCCAAACAGCAGCAACTACATGCCTACCCACACCACTCCTAAGTACCTTCACATAGTTGATAATTTATTCATTTGCCGACGACGACAACAGCAGCAGCAGGCAGGAACAACGTTTGAGGCACCCCAGGACCCAGTGGCTCAAAGTTAACCGCACACACACACACATTGACACACACCTAACACATGTTCAGATGTAGATATGGAATAGAAAAGTTGCGGCTCTTACGAATGGCAGTTCGGCAGCTACCCTTAATGACTTCATTAGAGGCAGCGAGCAACCCCTTCGCACAATGCCAGCAATCAAGTCGACTATCTTAAGATCCGCTGATCCGCCCAGTCCATGCGGGGTGCACAGAGGAGAGAAACAAAATTTATCTCGATTTTTAATTTGATTGCCGAGCGTCAGAAGCAACAGCTACGACAATTGAGAATTATGTTTGAATGCTCTCGGATAGCAGCTGTGCCATCGGGTGACTTTCGCCGCTTCCAGCGCCCCACCCCTTCCGAGAGATTTTTCAATTGAGTTGCGGGCCCTTTGTCAGGCCTGGCAGTATTTAACGTGGCATTTTGTAAGCTCGAGCAATTTTTTCATGCCGTTGCTAAGTCCTTTTTGGGAAAGACCCCGCACAACTGTTGTAAAAATCGGAATTGTAAATTTTACACTTATCAAGAGGCATTTGTTGGCTTTTATTGAACTGAATTGCCGAGGCATATGTGTGCCCTTTGCCCTCGCTTGATTACCATTTGCATAAAATCATCGTTGAGCGCTGAAAATTATGTTCGGTTTTTACGGCTATTGAACCGGGTTTAAAGGAAGTGAAATGTTGCTCTTTATGGCTTCCGCTGTAATTCCGAATGTGTTGCCAAACATAAAGCGGCGAGCCCACAAGGGCTTAGCATAGATGTCCTGGACAATTTATTGTATCTAATGATGCCGCAGCAGGTACGACCCTTTCCATTACCCAAAGGATCGCAAAGGAGAAGCTCTTTAGCATAGAGTAAAGTGTAGAAGGAATGAAAGATCTTGTCGAACACAGCAAGTGTAAGCACTTATAAATATTGACAGCTTTAAGTGAAGTCTATAAAGTCTATAAGTGACACGAGTCTGGCTTCCACCCCAGACGGCCGACCCGAAAAAGGGCAGCTTTCGGGGCGAAACAACATCAATAATAGCAGGAGCAACAACACGACAGCAACACTTGTGGTCAAACTTGAAAGCCTGTTTGATGGTTACCTTATGACTGAGGCAGCCAGCGACCCGCTTCCCCTATGGCCGGCCGGAGGGTTGGGCCGTAAAGTCCGCTGCTTGAAACTGTCAGAAGTAAGTGCGTGTGGTAGGCAGTTGGGCTAGCTTAGGATGTTGGGAGAGTACTAGCTGGGGAAACAGAGAAAGAGAAAGAGAGAGAGAGAGATGACTTGGTGAAAATATTGACAAAGCAATTTGCTTGTCAGACAATTAAGCGTCTAATTGGATGAGTGCACGGCCACGTGGTAAGAAGCTGCAGAGCGAGCGGAAGTTGTCGGCTTAAATTTAAACAACTCTAATGCCGGCTCTCCCACACAGCTACACAGCTCCACAGCTCCACTTGAGTGTGACAGAGCTGGGGATTTATGTGCAGCCAGTCTGCCAGATAGCTGGAGACAAGTGAAGCAATAATCACAGCGCCATAAATTCCAAGTGCCTCGCTCAACCCTAAACATCAACTAGCCAAAACACGGGCAGGAGACGGCAGTTTTTAATATATATTGCTGGGAGATATGCCAGAATGACAGCTGTACGGATCCGGATCTGGACACTTTGTCACAAATGAAACAGCGTCGAGGAGATGCAAAAATATATTTCAAGTACATTATGGCAGCTGAGTGCGAGCCGGAGCAGGAGGAGGAGGGCTAGCTGAGGCCACAGCTGCGCTCAGCTCAAGGACTCAGCGGCCTGCTCGGATTTGCATGTTGGACCAGAGACTTCGTTGCGTTTGCCAAAGATAAGTGAAATGTAATTCAGACTGGCAGTGAAAGTGCCCGGCGGGGCATTTGCAGAGCAGGTGCGGGGGACAGGGGGCTGCCACGAGCTGGCATAAGGAGAGAGGTTAGTAGCCTAACTGGCACTAAGTGGACTGCATCGCGATGCCAGATAGCTGCATTAGAGGCTATCACAACGCCATTCAAGTCGCATGCATTGAAAACCGTAATCAAGTCGTCGCAAAGTGGGTCAGGCAAACAGAAGCGGGGCAGGCGGGGCAGGCGGGCTGCTGCGTCTTCTTTCACATGTGGCACGAACATGAAAGTATTCGCAATGCGACGCAGATTCCATTGAAGTTCGCCTCATTTTTTCCTCTTTTCTCTTCACAAATTGTCGCCATTTGCTGCGCTCGAGGCCCCCTGCCCGACATAGGCAAACATGTGGGGGGACGAAGGCCACGCCTGGGTGGCTCTCAAAGCGTTCGCATTTACATTTCTTAGCTAGCTGCCGCTGCTGATTTATGTCCTGCAATTGACACGACATTTTTCGCCTGTCAAATGGATGTACTGACAGTTTACCTAAGAGACAGGCGCGAGAGAGCAGTGTAGACCTTTAGTGTGAGCCAGGGCTTTAATCGACAATCGGCAATTGGCTTTAAGCAGCTGGATCTTAAGCGCATTATGCGCACCGCCAAGCCACAGAGGCATTCAAACCACACTACATGCTTCGCCGGCGAACAAAAACTTAATTACCCGCTCTGGTCGGCAGGGCCCGAGTGGCTCAACTGGGCACTGGGCGAAATTCGCTCATGATTGGCCCCTTCACACCTCATAAAGACCGCAATAATAAACGCAATTTGGGCAGAAATCCAATTAAATGCCCGCTGCCAGATGAGAGTGTTCAAGCCAGCCAAACACTAAACCGCAACGACAACTTTCGCCGAGAACACATCATCGATGTCTACGAGGATAATAACCAGCTGCTGGCCAGTTGCTGCCCAAAATTAGTTGATGAGATGGGGAGACACTCCCAAGTGAGTGCTGTCCAGGCATTAATTGTGCGCCCTCCCCCTCTCTCTCTCTCTTTCTATGATAAAAATTGCAATTATTTAGCCAAAATGTGCGAGATCCGATGAAGTGGGCGTCTTAGCCTGGCCGAGTGAGCAGGATGACAAAGTCGTCTGTAATTTATTTCCTGTTGACTGTTGGCCTGTTGACTTAGCCCGGCGAGACAAAGCAAACAGACGTAGTCAAGATAACTTGCAATTTTGGCATTGATGTGGCGAATGCCAGGGCGACTCCTGCAACGGACACTTCAAGCCGGACTCGATTCGCCCTGTGGGCGTGCTGAATGCTGTGGCTAATGAAGTGCATGCAAATACGCCGGATGGGCTGGGGGAGTCTTGGCCCGGCTTGGCTCTGATTTTCAGCTGACTTCTTTGCCGGCTGCTAATGAGTTCGTTCGGGCTGTGGCCGAAGGTGTGGCATCAAAGTGTTCAAGAGTCGGAATAACTTTTACAGCAGCTTCTACTCCATTATGCAGCAGGCTGCAGCTCAACTTTGGCCACTTCACTGCCAGCTAGCAGGCATCCACTTGATGTGGCCAATGTGCTGCCGCCTGCTGCCTGCCTCTGCTTGATGTTGATAAATGATGTTGCATTTTCATTTAGAAAATTTGTTGTTAAAGAAAAGTCACTGATTGACTAACAGGACGGCATTGAGCCAAAGTTGCCGACATGCAATGCTGCCCAGTCGATGGAGACACGGACGATGCAGTGACTGCCTGTCAGCAAAACGTTTAGTGGCAGAGCACACGAGCGAAGCTGCTTGGACAACAACGCAGGCACGGGGCACAGCCACACACACGCACGCTGGCTGGCGAATCAATTATGCAGTGCAGACGCATATGGAGCAGCATGGAGGGTGAAGAGAGGGAAGAGAGTTCGCTCCAGACTTTGCTGAGTTAGCCAAGTTCCATGCAGGCAGCTGCTAATGCAAAGGCAAAAAGTTTTCCGACTAAACCAAGCGCAATGTTCACGCCTCGACATGGCCGGGGAGACACTCAACCTGATGTGTGTTTCGTAGTGTCATCTATTAATCAAGTCTACGAGCGCTTAAAGAAATTATTTGAATTATAAAGCCAAGCACTTGAGGCGGACTGGGCGTATCTCAGCGAGCGAGGCTAAGCGAGTCCTTGAATTATTGAAGCTAAACTGTGGTTTAAGTGAGAGTTACTGATGGATATCTCTGATTGTAGAGATTCATATATATATATAAATATATATAATTTAGTAATTCAATATATTTCCTCCTTCATTTCATCTCTTTATTCATCCGCTTTAGGATTATCCTTTCTTAGCATCGCAGCCCATTTTAATGCTCTTAGCCTAGGCAACCCTTGCATTAGTATATCCATTTAGTGCGCTCTGATCCATGGAAACCTTGTAGAGATTTATATATATATATATATATATATATATATATATATATATATATATATATATATATATATATATATATATATATATATATATATATATATATATATATATATATATATATATATATATATATATATAAATATATATAATTTAGTGATCCAATATATTTCCTCCTTCATTTCATCTCTGAATTTATCCGCTATAGGATTATCCTTTCTTAGCATCGCAGCCCATTTTAATGCTCTTAGCCTAGGCAACCCTTGCATTAGTATATCCACTTAGTGCGCTCTGATCCATGGAAACCTTTCAGTTTTTAAGCTTATCTCTGAGCAAATCTTCAAAGTGACTGACGTCAGCTCTGCTTGGCTTGGCTCCCCGAGGGGCTGCCAGCTGGTTGAACAAGGACAAGGACACAAGGCACCCACAGCCGCCCGGGCCCCATGCCCCACGGGCGCCCATTGGTGGCAACAATGCAGAGCTCGCAGTCGCTGCGCTGTTGCGTAGCTGCGCCTTCCTGCATCGCACTCCAGAATGCCATTGCAATTCCGCTGCCATTCTTTTGCAAATGCTTGAAGCACTTTCATTGTGGGTCCTTCCCAGCCAGGCCCCACTTGTAAGCGTCGCATGCCCGGCCGCCCATTGTCAGTGCAACTTTTGTTGCAAGGCGCAATGCTTTAATCTTAAACATGCCAGCGGAACACTTGAGCATTGTCAAGTGGCTGTCAGCTGCCAGCTGCCAGCTGCCAGGTCGCGCGCCACCGCACCACCCAGCCCACGCACCGTCCGCGTAGGACAGTTGTCCCGCGCACGCAAAGCAGACAGTTGACTGGAGTTTGACTGCAGCCCCAGCTCCAGCAGCTCTGCCAGATTCCACTAAGTGGGTGCAGCCTTGGCTTAGCTGAGGGTCTTCAGCGTGACTAGCTGAGCTTTAAGGCTCTGTTTAATTTCCATCACAGGCCACGCCCCCAGGCGCTGCTGGGAAACCAATTCCCAAATCCTTTAGTCATTCGAAGTGTTTATCTATATCGCTAACCGCAAGCGCGCTGCTCGACTCCCTCGAATCCTTTGCGAGCTTCGGCACTCAATTTGTTGTTCTGGTTTTGGTTTCGCCTACAGCCAGCTCCGGACCGGGCTCCCGGCTCCCGGCTGCCGGTTGTTGGTTCCTCATTTTTTGGCATGTGCAC